>CM051237.1:478685969-479285969 GCA_027917425.1 Gastrophryne carolinensis | reverse complement strand
CCAGGTTTGCTCCATGTGGCGCCTTTGTATGGCTGCCTCAGCAGGTATCTTCTGGGATGTGGAAGTCCACCCGGAGCAGTGGAACTGTGTCTGGAACCGTGGTTTGTGAATGTGACATAAACTGTGGTATGCAGACGCGTTAATACATTGCCTCTGTTTTGGAAGAATCTGTCTGTGTGTGGATTATTTGGCCAATCGTGACGTATACGGGGCAGTTATGGCCTAGAGGTAGGGAAACAGGCTTGTGACCGGACGGTGGCAGGTTTAATTCCCAACCATGGGACATGACTGAAGTGCCCTTGAGCATGGCACCTAATCCCCAATTTCTCTCCAGGCATTGAGTTTAGGGCAGCCCACCGATCCGGTCATGTGTGCACTTCACTGCCCCTTAGTGTGTAGTCACTCACATGGTGCTTATTCACTGGTGTGTCCTCTGTGTGTAATTCACAAGTGTGTAGCCACTAATATAGTGTTTATTCACTGGTGTATTCATGGAGATGTGTTGTACGAATGGGTAACTGGGGAGGAAGAATTCCATGTGTGCGTTGGCACACAATGGCCACTATTGCACTATTATTAATTCATACACGTTGGATTATTATAATTGCACCTATCTGTCACAATTTCACTTTTCCCGTGTGTTGTTCTTCAGTTCCGAATCGGGATGCCCACTGTGTGTACTCCTCCGGGTCACTCCATACACTTACCTTTCTTCCGCTCCCCCATTGCAGACTCAGATGAGAGCAAGTGCGCTGATTGGCAGAGAGGTGCGATAAGCCAATCAGCGCGTTTGCTGTCACTCGGATACCTTCGACAACAGTGATGACTAAGCCGTCTGGACGACTGAGCAGCCGAGTGGCGTCGCAGGGAACCCAGCGCACCGCCAGCCACATTCCCTGTTCACCTTGCAGCTGTGGCATACGCGCGCCACTCATTCACAAAGGCGGGGCATGCACACGACTAGAGGTGAACGGGGATGCTGCCGCAGTGCAGGGACCCGGTGAGGGCTCGGGAGAAGGTGAGTGTATCTGGGCATCTAGGGTGCTGTGGAGCATCCCAATTTGGGACGCCACAAGGACAGGAACTCAGTGGGCCCAGGAGTCTCTTAGACTCCAGGACCTCCGATGTTTCTCTTTAAATCTTGAGCTTAGGTCTTCTCAAGCTCTTCTTTTGTCGTACCGAAATGGGAAGGCAGTTTTGGTTGAACATACAGTACCCATCAGACATTCATGAGTAAGACCAGCTTGGCTTAGAAGCGAATCTCTGGCTAAACAGTAAGGTACCACCACAGCTGAAAACACAGATGGCTCCAAGAAGTGGATGCTTTCGGTCTCTTCGCCTTTCTCACTCTTCTATCGGTCGCGGGCGTGCTGTCAGATCTCCATCGCTGTCTGTGCACAGCTGCAGACGTGCACGCATGGGTGTTTGTACATGTTCTGGCTCGTCATACTTTGCACTGCTTAACAGCGCCACCTGGTGTTCAGCACACTGCAAGTGCGTGAAGCCTAGAGCCTAAGCTCTTGGGCTTGCTTTTTACTTCCAGGCATCTAGGAGGAATCGGCACGAGTTCCTGGAGAATGACAATTCCATCCACCTGACCGCGCTGACTTTTGCTCTCACCGTCTCTATCGAGCGACACGGAGCATAAGCAGTTTCCCGCAGTGAATTTAGATTGTGGGATTACAGATGGGAAACAAATGCGATAAATATATTATTCAGCCTGAACTGGCTTCGTGATTTGCTGCTTGTTTTTCTGGAGAGCCGCATCCCATCCATCTGCTCGGCCTCCCACACGCCGCAATCACCGGATGTTTTTTTATTTTTTAATTTGTCGCCCGGGACTCCTTATTAGGTGACCAACCTGCTGGAATCCAAAGGTTTAACATTAGTCCGTGGGTGGAATTAATGTATTCTGGAGGTGTATACTGTAATACAAGGATGAGATAGGTGAAGATAGGTGACCTGCCAAGGTCAGAATAAAGCTCTAGGCATCGTCATGTCTTTGGGCCACCTGAGTAACCTGGGAGTTTACATCATAATTAATGGTCAAACATGATTTTATAGATCAATAACACTATCACAAAACGGTTCTAATAATTAAATATGTACAGGCGGAAGATTCTCCAATCAAAACAAAAAGGAATAAATAATATCTTTAAATCAAGCGTACCATCAATAAATGTGCTGTCCCTTTAATCGATCAATCAGGGCAGCCACATATATGTAGTAAGCACTCAAACCCCTTACATATACTACAATATACCTTAATCCACTACTCAGTTGTGCCAAATCAACTATCTATCACTATAATAAAGTGCTTCGTGCAATTCAAAAGCTTTCTCACATTTACTAATCAATATACCAAGCAATATCCCATGTCAACACCCTAAATTCTCCCCTTGTGAATCAAGAAATTTGCAAAGTGCTAAATCAATAATAACAGAGAATTACAATACCGCCATGTACCAAATCATTCCCCCAGGTACTATGTTCTTTGATTGTAAAATTGTGATTAGTAGAACTAAGCTAAATTTGTATCTACCAGGTGACCCTAATTACCTCTTACCCTGGACCAGGTTTGCTCCATGTGGCGCCTTTGTATGGCTGCCTCAGGAGGTATCTTCTCGGATGTGGAAAACCAGTCATATTTCTCTGCCCTGAGTGGGTCCCTCCACCAACCCTGGTTACCCATGTTTTACTTGAATTGACAAGGGTCCCCCTAACTGACCCTGCCCCCTGGACCAGGGCTCCTCCAACTGGTGATTTGGTGTGGCTGTCTGGATGAGTAGCTTCTGGGATATGGGAAAGGCTTCCCTTTCCCCTACTAAAAATCATCTGAGTTTCCCCCACTGAACTTACTTACCTAAGTCCCACTTAGAAATGTCTAGTGTCCTCCCTACTGACGCTACTTACCCTTATCCCTAAACTAGGGCTCCTCCAAGTTGTGCTTTGTTATATCTGTTCGGGTGGGATATAGGGAAGGCATCTCCTTTTTACTAAAAACTCCTTGGGTTTTCCTAACTGACCCTTCCCTTTCCCCTGCTAAAAAACATCTGAGGTTCCCCCACTGAACTTACTAACTTACCCAAGTCCCACATTAAAATGTCTAACCCTTCTCCCTAAATCAGGACTCCTCCAAGTGGCACTTTGTCATATCTGTTCGGGTGGGTAACTATTGGTATAGGGAAGGTATCTCGTTTTTCTCTACCTAAAAAGCTCCTTGGGTTTCCCTAACCAACGCTACTTATCTTACCCTATACAAAAATATCTTGTTTACTCCTAACTGAAGCACCTTGCCCATGTTCTACATGAAATGTCTGTTGTTCCCTTAACTGACCCTACTTACCCTGGACCAGGGCTCCTTCAACTTTGATGTGGATGCCTGGATGGGCAGCTTCTGGGAAAGCCCTTCCCTTTCCTCTACCCAAAAACATTTGATGTTCCCCCAGTGAACCTACTTACCCAAGTCCTACTTCGAAATGTCTAGTGTCCCCCTAACTGACCCTATTTACCCTGCCCCTTGGACCAAGGCACCTCCAACTGGTGCTTTGGTGTGGCTGCCAGGATGGGCAGCTTCTTGGTTAAGGGAAAGCCCTTTCCTTTCCTCTACCCAAAAACATCTGAGGTTCCCCCAGTGAACCTTCTTGCCCAAGTCCTACTTCGAAATGTCTAGTGTCCTCTTCTGACTCTCCTTACCCTTCTCCCTAAATCAGGACTCCTCCAAGTAGCACTTTGTCATATCTGTTCGGGTGGGTATCGTTTGATATAGGGAAGGCATCTCCTTTTTCTCTACCTAAAAACTCATTGAGTTTCCCTAACCGACCCTACTTATCTTACCCTAAACAAAAATGTCTTGTTTACTCCTAACTGAAGCACCTTGCCCATGTTCTACGTGAAATGTCTGGTGTCCCCTTAACTGACCCTACTTACTCTACCCCCTGGATCAGGGCTGCTCCAGCTAGTGTTTTAGTGTGGCTGTCTGGATGAGCAGCTTCTGGGATAAGGGAAAGCCGTTCCCTTTACCCCAAAACATCTCAGGTTCCCCAGTGAATCTACTTACTCAAGTCCTACTTCAGAATGTCCAGTGTGCCCCTAACTGACCCTATTTACCCTGCCCCCTGGACCAGGGCTCCTCCAACTGGTGTGGCTGTCTGGGTGGGGAGCTTCTGGGATAAGGAAAAGCCCTTTCCTTTCCTCTACCCCAAAACATCTGAGGTTCCCCCAATGAACCTTCTTGCCCAAGTCCTACTTCTAAATGTCTAGTGTCCTCCCTACTGACTCTACTTACCCTTCTTCCTAAACCAGTACTTCTCCAAGTGGCACTTTGTCATATCTGATCGAGTGGGCATCTTTTGATATAGGGAAGGCATCTCCTTTATCTTTACCTAAAAACTCCTTGGGTTTCCCTAAGCGACTCTACTTATATTACCCTATACAAAAATGTCTTGTTTGCTCCTAACTGAAGCATCTTGCCCATGTTCTACGTAAAATGTCTGGTGTTCCCTTAACTGACCCTATTTACCCTACCTCCTGGACCAGGGTTCCTCCAACTTTGGTGTGGCTGCCTGGATGGGCAGCTTCTGGGATAAGGGAAAGCCCTTTCCTTTACCCCAAAACATCTGATGTTCACCCAGTGAACCTTCTTGTCCAAGTCCTACTTTGAAACATCTAGTGTCCTCCCTACTGACTCTAATAACTAATCTAATAACTCTAATTTCTCCCTAAACCAGTACTCCTCCAAGTGGTGTTTTGTTATATCTGTTTGGGTGAGTAACTTTTGGTATAGGAAAGGCATTTCCCTTTTCTCTAACTAAAAACTCCTTGGATTTCCCTAACCGACCCTACTTACCGTACACAAAAATGTTTACTCTTAACTGAAGCACCTTACCCATGTTCTACGTGAAATGTCTGATGTTCCCCTAACTGACATTACTTACCCTACTTCATGGACCAGGACTCCCTCAGTTGGTGGTTTTGAGTGGTTGCCTAGATGCATCGTTTCTTGGATAGGAAGTCCTTTTCTTTTTGCTCCCCAAAAATGTTTTGGGTTCCCCCACTGACCCTACTTACTCTTGTCCTACCTGAAATGTCTAGTGTGTTCCCCTAGCACACTGTTTCTTAACCTGGGGTACGCATACTTGGAGGGTATGCAACAAGGTTCACTGGTGTACCAACAGGAGGCGGGGGGTCTGATGGTCTGCTGTATTATTAGATCTTGTTTTAAAATGTGCTACAAGGCCCATGGCCTACTTATTTTGCTCCCATTTATACTTGATTTTCTCTAGGGAGTACTTGGTGTAAAAAGGTTAAAGACCACTGGCTTAACTGATGCTACTTACCCCCCCCCCCCCCCCCCCCCCCCCGTGCCAGGACCCCTCTAGTTGGGGCTTTGGGACTACAGCCCAGGTGGGTAGCTTTGGATATAGCATATATCTCTACCCAAAAGCATATGGGCTTCCCCCAGTGACCCTACGTACCCAAGTGCTAATTGATATGTCTGATGTCTTGTTAATTTACTCTACTTGTCCCTATATCTGTAATTCTAATTAATTGGTCAGTCAGAGAAGTTAATTCCTCTCTCCCTTTCCTTGCTTCCCTTGTGCCTATTTGAATGCATTTCCCTCTAATAGACTTATGCCCTTATTTAACAAGGGATTGCGACAGGTAGCGACTGGTGAGCGGCCGGTAATGACGGGCCCCACCACGAGAACGCCGGCTCCCCACCACAATCACACATTTATCAAGCCGATCCTGCTTAGCGACTGAGAGAGCGCCAGATAGCCACTCATTCATCATTATTCCAGCCTCACCCCACAGCGCCAGCGTCTGACCTTGAACAGCAACAGGTATGACCTCTCGCTACCTGGCGCCCTCCAATGCATTTCAATGGAACAATCTTTAAATATTCATAATTAATTGTTATGATTTTTTTTTTTTAAATGTGAAAAATTCTGTGACCACTTCTGCCATTTTAGATAATTTTTTTAAGGTTAAAAAAAAAAAAAAAATTGTACAGAATTGATATTACAGGTCTGATATTAATGTATTCATATTACCAAATTATTTAAAAAACTATTTTTTTTTGGTTTCCAAAAATATGGTTGGGGGTTAAAAAACTACTTTTAACCCATCGCCGCCAGCGCTCTGGGGTTTAAACATGCATTTTACAGCGCGAGAATTTTTTGAGCGTGATTTGTTAATGAATATGGTGGGAGCCGGTCGCTCTGACCAGTCGCTATCATGCGCTCCCATACAGCGCGGAACCTGTCAAATAGCGACTCGTCACTCCGTATTCAACATTACGCCACATCGACTGAGTCGCTATCAACAACCGAACAACGGCCAAGCACAGCGACTACTAGCGGGCGCTCTGAAAATGCCGCTACAGTCGCTCAACTGTCGCTACCTGGCACTGTTAATGAATCAGCCTCCCATATGCTTTCCATAACGTTGTGGGGGAAGTAGCTGAAGCTTCATTATCCCTAAAGAAGTCTACGGCGGCCCGCTTCAGTTCTTGTTTAATGTCTGTATCATCCTGCCAATTTCTATAGAAAGTCCATGTGCTATTGTCTCTGGCCCTTTTGGCCCATTGCAGTGGCAGCGTCACAGGGGCATGTGACAAGGTTAGGCTTCCAATAGCACTCTGTTACGTTTGCCAATTCCCAATGTGCAATAAACCAGTAATCTGTCCTGGAGTAGGTTTCATGTGCCGTGTTTTTACACATAAAGTCCCTTTCATAGATATGTATTACCCGCCATATATCAATCATATGTAATGCTTTAAACTCATTCCAGATTTTCGGTGGGCCCATTGTGGCTATGTCTGGCCTTGGTGGACCAGTGGTGTCTAGTTTTCGGTCCCTTCATGTTCAGACCCCCCCCCCCTTCCAAAATAAGGGTGTGCATCTTGCTTGCTACAGGATTTTGTGCCCTATAAGACGCACCTAGGATTTGGAGGAGGAAAATAAGAAAAATATTATTCTGAACCAAATAATACACAAGGTGCAGAATCCTCCAATTACAGGCAGAGTGGCATCCCCCCTCCCATTCCGCATATAGACAGTGTGGCACCCCCCCATTCCCCATACAGACAGTGTGGCACCCCCCCATTCCCCATACAGACAGTGTGGCATCCCCCTACCGTTCACCCTATATAGATAGTGTGGAACCCCCCCCATTCCCCATATAAACAGTGTGGCATCCCCTCCCATTTCCCATATAGGCAGTGTGGCATTCCCCCTCCCATTCCCATATAGGCAGTGTGGTATCCCCCCTCCCATTCCCCATATAGGCAGTGTGGCATTCCCCCTCCCATTCCCCATATAAGCAGTGTGGCATCCCCCCTCCTATTCCCCATATAAGCAGTGTGGCATCCCCCCTCCTATTCCCCATATAGGCAGTGTGGTAACCCCCCTCCCATTCCCCATATAGGCAGTGTGGCATTCCCCCTCCCATTCCCCATATAAGCAGTGTGGTATCCCCCCTCCTATTCCCCATATAGGCAGTTTGGCATCCCCCCCTCCCATTCCCCATATAGGCAGTGTGGCATTCCCCCTCCCATTCCCCATATAGGCAGTGTGGCATTCCCCCTCCCATTCCCCATATAGGCAGTGTGGCATTCCCCCTCTTATTTCCCATATAGGCAGTGTGGCATTCCCCCCTCCCATTCCCCATATAGGCAGTGTAGCATTCCCCCTCCCATTCCCCATATAGGCAGTGTGGCATTCCCCCTCCCATTCCCCATATAGGCAGTGTGGCATTCCCCCTCCCATTCCCCATATAGGCAGTGTGGCATTCCCCCTCTTATTTCCCATATAGGCAGTGTGGCATTCCCCCCTCCCATTCCCCATATAGGCAGTGTAGCATTCCCCCTCCCATTCCCCATATAGGCAGTGTGGCATTCCCCCTCCCATTCCCCATATAGGCAGTGTGGCATCCCCCTCCCATTCCCCATATAAGCAGTGTGACATTCCCCCTCCCATTCCCATAGGCAGTGTGGCATTCCCCCTCCCATTCCCCATATAGGCAGTGTGGCATTCCCCACTCACATTCCCCATATAGGCAGTGTGGCATTCCCCCTCCCATTCCCCATATAGACAGTGTGGCATTCCCCACTCACATTCCCCATATAGGCAGTGTGGCATTCCCCCTCCCATTCCCCATATAGGCAGTGTGGCATCCCCCCCTCCCATTCCCCATATAAGCAGTGTGGCATTCCCCCCTCCTATTCCCCATATAGGCAGTGTGGCATTCCCCCCTCCCATTCCCCATATAGGCAGTGTGGCATTCCCCCCTCCCATTCCCCATATAGGCAGTGTGGCATCCCCCCCTCCCATTCCCCATATAAGCAGTGTGGCATTCCCCCAACCCATTCCCCATATAGGC
Source organism: Gastrophryne carolinensis (assembly GCA_027917425.1). Classification (NCBI taxonomy): domain Eukaryota; kingdom Metazoa; phylum Chordata; class Amphibia; order Anura; family Microhylidae; genus Gastrophryne; species Gastrophryne carolinensis. The sequence goes on along the minus strand of CM051237.1, from coordinate 479,277,584 downwards.
AGTGTGGCATCCCCCCCCCCCCCAATTCCCATAGGCATACATAAATACAAAAGCCAATTACTGAATTGCTGAATGCTACAAATGCAATAGGAGAGTATTGTCACTCTGGAGCATTGACACACCCGCACCCCCATTGTAATGTGGGTACCCCTTCACAATACATGAAAACAACTGGGGTTGTTCCTGTGGTGGGGGTAGAATTGTAGTCCATTATGATATATTCCCAGCATCTGCATTTCTATATCTTCTAGTGTTGTTTTCTTCACTGACGCGTCCTTTTCTGGCAATATTTGTGACGGATAACTGAGTTTCTGAATGCGCAAGACAAGTGAGCTGCCAGTACACTCCACAACTACTTCCTAAAGGAAAGGGCCGCACTACATATGGATATTCAAAAATTTACACTTAACTTTTATTATGGAGAATTTCACATAAGCATGTAGACATTGAAAACAAAAACAGATTAAAAACAAATAAAAAACTACAAAACATGGATGAGGAGGTGGACTAATTAGTAATAAGCTCTAATTATTGTATCCGAGTATAAAAGGCTGCTTTCATGGTGTATTAGAATTACATCGTACCAATACACAGGACTAAAAAAAACTGAGGTTGTTCCTGTGGTGCGGGCAGAATTGTAGTCCATTAGGGTATATTCCCAGCATCTCCGCAGATATCCTAGCCCCGGGCTCTGTGCTCCGGACACACCTCTAGCCTTAGACGACAGGACATCAGCGGATCCGAGCGCTCTGATTGGACGAGCATTGGACAAGCACTTGTTATCTTCACCGACGCGTCCTTTTCCGGCAATATTTGTCATGGATAACAAAGTTTCTCAATGTGCAACATCTAAGACAAGTGGGCTGCCAACACGGTCCACAATTACTTGCTAAAGGAAAGAGTCGCACTACATATGGATATTCAAAAATTTACACCTAACTTTTATTATGGAGAATTTCACATAAGCATGTAAACATTGAAGACAAAAACAGATTAAAAACAATTAAAAAACGACAAAACGCGGATGAGGAGATGGACCAATTAGTATTAAAGTGGACCAACACCCAGGTTTTTGACTATCCTGGGTTTTGGTCCACTTCGGCGGGGCACCCCAATCGGGGGTGCCCCGCTGTGTGAAACCCCCCAGAAAGCCCCAAAATCTTACCTGTCCCCGCACCCACGTGACTGGACGGTCCAATCCCCGCCAACGTCCAGGCGGGGATCAGGAACGTCCAAGCGGCTGCCGCCGCCGCCGCCTCCCTCGCGTCACTTTCGGCGCGCGCGCGCCCCCGCCGGCCATTCGCAGACGGCCGGCGCGGGCGCGAGCACGCCTACAGGGGCGCGAGGGAGGCGGCGGCGGCCGGCCGCCGCCGAAGATCAGGTAAGGTGTTTGGGGGTTTTTTGGGGGGTTTCACCCCGCGGGACATCCCGATCTCGGATGTCCCGCGGGGTGGGAGGTGATCGGCCCGGGAATCTTATAGATTTCCGGGCCGATCACCTCTCGGTGTTGGTCCACTTTAAGCTCTAATTATTGTATCTGAGTTTAAAAGGCTCCTTTCGCTCAGGTCCTCCTGCATCTAGCAAAACATCCAGTTGGGAAATTTAAGAAAACCCTGCGAGTCCATTTATTGAACGCAGCTAAACAGGTGATCCCTAGGTATTGGAAACAGAGAAGCGCCCCATCCATGATGGACTGGTTGGGGGAGGTATTAAATATCTGCAGTATGGAGGTCCTGACGATGTCACTCCATGATAAAGATGAACAGTTCAGATCGACATGGTTGCCTTGGCTGATGTTCCAGGAGTCTGAGAAGTTTAGAGCCTGTTTGGTCAATAGGACCCCGGGATGTATCCGCGCCGGTGGGCTCAAGGCGTGTAAGGAGGTGGCAAAACTCCAGAGAAAGGGCCACATCCATAATATAGGTGTGCCCTCTTGCGGGCAGAGATCTGCCACATTGCCGATCGCCTGCCACTCCCCCCCGCCCCCCTCCCTCCCATCCATTCACCTCCCCCGTTAGCCCCCTATGTGTCCCCCCTATCTTCCCTTCCGTGTTATGCAAAAGCAGGAAGGACGGGTTCCCAGGCGATCCAGAAAGGAGAATGGGAAGAGTCATCTGGACCTTCAAAGCATTAAGATATCTATAACATCCATAACACTAAGAGGATATCCAGCGCCCGCATCGGGGGCTATGGAGTAACACTTGGATATATTGCGAATCGACACCATGAGATGGCAAATTAAGTGTATGTTGTAGACAGGTAGCCCGATCCTTCTTCTTCACCTTTTGTTGTTTGATCTTTGTATGTATTTGTCATATTGTATTTCAAAAATGCCAAAATAAAGAATATATTAAAAAAAAGGCTGCTTTCATGGTGTATTAGAATTACATGGTACCAATACACAGGACTGAAAACCACTGGGGTTGTTCCTGTGGTGCGAGTAGAATTGTAGTCCATTAGGATATATTCCCGGCATCTGCATTTCTTTATCTTCTAGCGTTGTTTTCTTCGCCGTCGCGTCCTTTTCCGGCAATATTTGTCACGGATAATAGAGTTTCTCTTGGTGTCCTGTAAGGGCAGCCGGTCCAGACAAATTCAATCACACCATAAGAAGGCGGGAGATTAGGAGTCGGGCAGCTCCTCTCGTTACATGTTGATAAAGTCTGGCACAGATGCAACCTTTGTACTGAAATAAGTAGCCCTCTTCCTCGCCGGAGATGAGATCTGAAAGGCAGGCGGGAGGCGATGGCGTGCTGTCAGGCCGCCGCAGATACGCCGTCTGCAGACAGATCATCTCCAAGCTGCTCTGCGCCTGAGCTGGCCAGAGAGGGATTTGCGAGATTTGACGACCCCTCATGTCAGAGGGAAGGGTTGCGCTGTAAGATGGGGGTCGATTGGACGCCATGCGGAAATGTTTGAAGAGACAATTTCTTTTCGCCTTTGGAAAAGTTACTTACGGAGTTTTAGGGAATTGTTCTACTAACTAAAACCCAATCACGAAGCATCACAAAGCAATTGATACTAGAAATGAGCGAAACGATTCTTTCAAATTGGAATTCACTCTGAATTTCAGGGGAAAACCCCATTCGGCACAAATCCGAATTTTCTTTTGATTCGTGTCGAACAAATTTTTCCCTCAAATCCTTAAATAAAAAATAGGAAAATCTAGGGTTAGGCTTAAGGGCCTTATTCACGAAGGGATAGCGCCAGGTAGTGCCTTGTAAGCGGCAGGTAGCGGCAGGTGAACGCTGGATACGGCAGCAATTACACATTTATGAAGCCGAATCTGGTGAGCGACTGGAACAACGGAACAACGCCATGTAGCGTACGATTCATCATTATCCCAGACTCAGCGTACAGCACCGGCGTTCAGCCTTGCAGAGCGCCACGTCTTACCTGTCGCTACCTGGCGCTCTCCCATACATTTCTATGGACCATCCTTAAATCACTTTCCTGATCCCAATTTTTTTTTTTTTATTAAAATCTCAAAACTTTCTGACATGTATCCAGGCCTAGAAAATGACATTTTTGTAAACTTTTTGGATTAATAATAATTTTATGCAGAATTGTCCTCATATGTCTGGTATTAAAGTGTTAATAGTACAATGTAATAACAATGTAATTCCATATGTTTTTGCTTTGTTACTAGTGGATACATGTTCAAAAACAGATTTTAATCACACAGCCTCTGGCGCTATGGGCTATAACGACCCAATTTTGAGTGCCGGCGATGTTTGTGGCTGTTTTTTTGATGAATGTGGTGTGAGTCAGTCGCACTTGAGCTGGCGCTACCATTCGGTCCCATATATCGTAGTGCTGCGACTCACACATCATATTCATCAATGCCAGACAGCGACTGAGGCGCTCTGAAACAAGGAACCATGTCCGAGCACAGCGACTACTAGCGGTCGCTCTGAAATCGCTCTACAGACCCTCTGTCGCTACCTGGCGTTAGTAATGAATCAGCCTTTAAATCTGTTTAGTCTTGAGAGGAGATGACTGAGGGGGGACATGAGTAAGTTGTATAAATATATAAATGGCCAATACAAAAAAAAGATACACAATGTCAGATTTTGATGCCGGACGCCGAACTTGAACGCGGACTTCTGGATGAAGTCTGTGCTCGGGTTCGCGAACCCGAAGTCGCAAAGTTTGGAATGAACCCGAACTTTGTGGTTCGTGTTGTCCCATCTCTACTGCTGATTACTGCTGTTTAACCCCGATACTACCATTACAATTGGCGCTGTAGGACAGGCTGGCAGTTCTTTTGACGCCATTGCGCAAATAGGGATTATATGCCTCTGAAAAACGTTTCGGCTAGAGTAAGGCGAACAATGCGACAACGCCGCGCACATGTCACCACCCCACCTTCACGGCACCAGAATAAAATGATAAAATCAATTTTGGGGTCGTCGTAAGAAGAAATAATGATCGTGTCGAGCAGCACCTCGCCGTTACTGGAGCCCGGGAACGTTTCTGCTGCAGTAACAGGATACTATTAACATTGATCCAGAAGACGGCAATTATTTAGGTCCGCGAAGGGCTTGAGTGCAATAAACCCACCACGACAGCGCCGCGCGAGAAAGCAGCCGATCCGCAACAATGCAAACAAGAGAGTGAAGTTCATTAAAATCGATTGCGTCTAAACGATCGGCTCAGACATGTCCCCCATCCAAGGTCATAATTCCATGACTGGACTAGAGCTCCATGTTATCTCCCGCTGTTCTCCCAACTCCCTTGAATAAAACACTGCACAACGTATATGACTTTGGAATGATCTAATCGGCCACAGCTGAACAAATAAATACAAGACAACACAAAATCCCTGAGCCCCATAATCGAGTCTGAGTGGCAACCAACCAAACTAAGCCTGCGAGATTGACGAGGAGGAAATCCTTGATGCACCTTAATAAGCGGAAGCCATTTTTCTTAAGCTCAGCCGCCATCTCCGTTAGGCTCAGAGCTCAACCGGGCTAACCGCCAAGGTGCAAGATGACAACAGCCTGGCTACCCCAAAATGTAGCCATCCTCGCCCCCACGCTGGCCATCCTGGCTCGTCGATTTCCCAATCGAAAACAGACGCGTTTCTACGCCTCAGTACTCATCTAACCTGCCCACTCAGACCCGAAAGTGAGACCGCCCACCGGCTGTGACGAAATTAATCCTCAAAATTAAAGTGGACCAACACCCAGGATTTTGACTATCCTGGGTTTTGGTCCACTTCGGTGGGGCACCCCGATCGGGGGTGACCCGCTGTGTGAAACCCCCCAGAAAGTCCCGAAAACTTAACTCACCCCGCTCCCACGTGACCGCTGCATCCAATCCCCGCCGACGGACAAGCAAGAGGCAGCGACGGACAAGCAGAGCGCGTCCGCCGCCGCCTCCCGCGCGTCCCTGTTACAGGGAGCGCACCCGCGCTGGCCATTCACAAACAGCCAGCGCGGGAGCGCGCCCTGCTAGAGGGACGTGTGGGAGGCGGCGGCGGCGGACGTGCATGCGCAGCTGGAACGGGGAGAAGGTGGGATTGTGGGCTTCCTGGGGGGTTTCACCCCGCGGGACATCCCGATTTATAGATTCCCGGGCCGATCATCCCTGGGTGTTGGTCCACTTTAAATATCAATACATACAATGTCACATACAACTCGCCCAGGCATTTAATATAATACAATACAATCTTTGCTACATTTTTTATATATATATATATATATATATATATATATATATATATATATATATATTCACATATATCTTTTTTTTTTTTTTTATCAGAATGATTAAAGGAATTATAAGGCCCAAGCCTAAACTTTCAAGCTTTTTTTTTTTTTTTTTTTTATATACATAGCTTCATATTTTCTTTTTTTTTTTTACATATATATATATATATTACACCCCAAACAGAACATTAGAAACAAAATCACAAAATTGACCCAATACAGGGAAGGGCGGGTGGGACTGCTCTGTCCAGCGCCGAGGAGGACGAGGGTCAAAGAGGAAGAGGGAGGGACTTCCTGGCCTCTATATAGGTCCTACCCTCGTCCCTCCCCCCAACAATCACTGGCCGACCGGTCCAGCTCCTGATAGGAGCTCAGCCAGTCATGTGAGCGCCTCTCTTAAAGGGCCGGCGCCTTCTGTACTTTGGCATCACTACTAATCCCTCCCCCGCCCTGCTATTACCTTGCTGCGGAGTCTAACTGGGGGTTTGATGGGGACTTAGACAAATGGTTGTAGCACACTTAATAAAGTAAATTAGGCAAGAGATATAATTTGCATAAAGCATAAGACAAAAAAGAGAGGGGTTCTGAAGCTCCAATGTGCATCCACTCTTTGCACATGAGGGAACAATCTACGTATGAAATAGGAGAATCGAACACCCAACACTCAATACTGCATTTAAAAGAGTGTCATTTTTAATGCTGGTGAAAAATACAATATATAAAGATACAATGTGATAAAAATATACAGATGCACACTGGCAATAAATTACAGCACACAATTATGATAGACCGCAGGTTAACTAGGGGCAAGGTAGGTATCCAGCATATAGAAGGGGGATGATAGTCCCAACATTCAAGTCCAAAGGAATATAGCAGGGAAACAAATTGGGTTTGCGCATCTCTTGAGAAAGGCCTTAGCAGGCCGAAACGTCGAGTTTTGTCTTTCTTGTCCACCAGGTATCTTAGCTTGCTGCTTGTCTCTGTAAGTCGCTTTGCTGTAACATCTACATACTCTGCATTTTTCTGTATGTTATTTGGCATCAGGTCCATGAGTAATCTAGTACTGTGTTGCACTATGCTTATAGCCTGAAAACCCAATTTGTGGGTATATGTTTCCCACACCCTGTACATACAGATTGCTCACATTAATCCGGACCTTCACCCTGAATAAGAGCCTATCTTATATGTTTCCCCCCTGTACATACAGATTGCCCACATTAATCCGGACCTTCACTCTGAATAAGAGCCTATCCTATATTTTTCCCACACCCTGTACATACAGATTGCCCACATTAGTCCGGACCTTCACCATGAATAAGAGCCTATCTTATATGTTTCCCCCCTTGTACATAGAGATTGCCCACATTAATCCGGACCCTCATCCTGAATAAGAGTCTATCTTATATGTTTCCCACACCCTGTACATACAGATTGCCCACATTAATCCGGACCCACATCCTGAATAAGAGTCTATCTTATATGTTTCCCACACCCTGTACATACAGATTGCCCACATTAATCCGGACCTTCACTCTGAATAAGAGCCTATCCTATATGTTTCCCACACCCTGTACATACAGATTGCCCACATTAATCCGGACCTTCACCCTGAATAAGAGCCTATCTTATATGTTCCCCCCCGTACATACAGATTTCCCACATTAATCCGGACCTTCACCTTGAATAAGAGCCTATCTTATATGTTCCCCACACCCTGTACATACAGATTGCTCACATAAAAAATCATCCTACCTGCATCTACTGCATGTTATGAGCCTTTAAACATCCAAGATGGCGGCTCATGGAACATCAGGCAACCTGCAAACAGGAAGTGTCTTCTGACTGTGCTGCTCTGCATTCTGGGACTGCTGACCTTTTCCTGAGCCCAGCTCTGCTCTGTCTGAGCAAAGCACAGCTATAACCCGCCCCCCTGCACTTTATCCCACTCTCCTCTCCACAGTAAGTGTGATGCTTCTGAGTCAAGATGGCGGCGCCCATATCCTAAAGTCCTGAACAGAGTTGCAGCCCAGTGGGGGAAAGAATAATAAGTAAGTGACTAAAAACTTAAAATATATTATTTTTAGATGCTGGGGAATCGTTTTTTAAGGGTTTGGGCTCTTCATTAAATCATGGTGAAGGTCCGGTTTAATTTGTTGTAGTCATACACACGCCTTAATAAAAGATTATCCCCTCGATTCAAAGAGCAAAAGTTAATTGATTTCGGATCGAGAATCCTAAGTTTGGGTGGGTGTTTGTCATTTTTTCCTGTTTTTTTGGCCATTTCCGACTCGCACGAGCCTACGTACGATTTCGTATATGCTCTTACGATCATCGGAAGTTCGTTCCTAAATTTTAGGATCAAAACGTAAAACTTAGGATGAAAACGTAAAACTTAGGATAATCGGATGTGTTTCCGTGTGATTCAGAGAACAGTTTTCCAACCTCTAAATCCGTTTTAATAGAAAGCCACAGCCGACACCTTTTAGCAGTCGGATTGCTGTTCTTGAACAGGTTTTTCGCTATGTGGAGGAGTCTGCGCGTCTTGAGCTCCAATGAACTGCATGTATCAGCATGGCCGAGCCCATAAATTGTATGGCAATGCATACCTGATTCATGTATGCCTTATAAAAGCATTTTAATGTGGACCTTAATTAGTCCTTTGCATGTAAACCTTTATTTTGCAATATATTTGCGTTAATTAAAGAAACCTATGTCCTTTGTTATTTATTTTTAAATTGATGTACTAGAATAATATTTTTAGATTGCATTTATTGGTGTAGTTGTTTACCTTTGCTTTGTTTAATTATTTAAGCACATCTTTGGTCAGATGCATCACACTTACTGAGGAGAGGAGAGCGGGATAAAGTGCAGGATGTGGGTTACTGCTGTATTTTGCACAGACACAGCAGAGCTGGGGGCACGGAAAGGTCAGAAATCAAAGAATCCAGAGCAACAGTCACAAGGCCCTTTCTGTTTGCAGGCTGCCCGAGAATACCTGAGCCGCCATCTTGGCTATTTCTAGACTCATAACATGCAGAAGTTGCTGGGTGTTTTTTTATATTTGAGAGCAATCTGTATGTAGAGGGTGTGGGTAACCACACACAAAATTTTAAGTTGTACCATTTGAAGCCAAAATATTAAAATTAAATCCACAAGTAAAAAATGCAAGTTAACTAAAAATTAAACAAAGTAAGATTTACTTATGCAAATGCATTCATTAATGGTTGGTTACTACAAAATGAATGAAATAAAGAAAAATAAAAGACCAAATATTTAGAATGCACTTTAATGAGGTAAGTTTGTAGTGCGCAGCCGCAAGATCAGAAGGATTTACGTCCAGACAAAAAAGGAAAAAGGGCAAAACCAATGTTGCAACCTGAGAAATGAAACGGAAAATTCAGGATGGAAACTGACATAGGTCTGATTCCCGAACTGCCATACGAACGGACGGACATTTTAGGATAGAAACGTATTTGCTTATAGAATCACTCGCAAGTTCATACGAGCGCACGAGCGTTCAGGAAAAATAGGATGATCGGCAACAAAATCCAAGCTGTTTCTTTGAATCGACCCTTATATTTGTATATTTGAAGTGGTGCAGATTGTTGCTTGGGTGCTGGGGGCTGTGTGGAAGCCTCCGTGCGGTTTTATGTTCTTAAAATGCTCTGCTGCCGACCTTCTCCTGTCCTCCACCCTGGTCACCTCCTCTCACGCCCGCCTCCAGGACTTCTCACGTGCAACTCCAATCTTCTGGAATGCCCTCCCGCACCCAATCCGCCACTCCACAACCCTCAAAACCTTCAAAGGCGCCCTCAAAACTCACTTATTCAGACAAGCATATAATCTGGCCTAACCAATCTTCTAAAGGGCACAAAGCTCAACACTGACTGTTTGTGATCCTTCCCCCTCGTCTTCACCCCTCTTCCTTTAGACTGTAAGCTCCTCAGGGGCGGGGCTCTCTTTCCTATTGTATCTTGTACTCAGAATATCCATTGTCAACTCTGTAAAACTGCATTTGATATATTATATGTACTGTACCCTGCCTGTAACTACTACTTTGTAAAGCGCAAAGTATAAATAATAATAATAATAAAATGTATGCACTATGTTGGACTTTAGCAAACTCATAACGCGGCTTTGACCAGGGAAAAACGCTGTGTTCTTTGGTCCCTTCTTTGAACCCAGAAATGCTTTTCCATCCGCTTTAAAGTGAACCAAAACCCAGGGTTTTGACTATCCTGGATTTTGGTCCTTTCCCCTGGGGCAACCCAATCGGGGATGCCCCGCTGTGTGAAAGCCTCCAAATCGCCGATGCCACTTCCTGGTCCTACGGCGCATGCGTGGCCGCTCGTCCAATCAGCATGCCCAGAGCTGCCAAGGCTTTGTCTAAGGCCAGCGACTATGAGCGTGCTAGCAGCCGCATCCCCCGCTTCCCTCTAACAGGGAGCATTCCCGTGCTGGCCATTCACAAATGCCTGGTGTGGGCACATGCCTGATGAAGTGGGGGATGCACCCACGGAATGCGTGGCTCCTGGTGCTATAGGCGGGGGGAGACCCTTTACTGGCATACCTGTGATACCTTGAGTACATTTTGGTTGGATATATTTTTGCGCTGCATTTGGTATTTAATGGTTGATTGATACTAGCATCTATATTGGTGAGGTATTTTGTGGTCATTTATATTTCTTACAGGGTATTTAGTTATTGGATAATCATGTAGGTTCTGTTTGTGATTATACATTGTTATTGGTATCTATTGATTGGTTGCACTTTATAGTTATTTGATATAGGATCCGGATCATAGGAAGGATTTGCACATTGTTATTTGTATCTATTGATTGGTCGCACTTTGCACTTTATAGTTATTTGATATAGGATCCGGATCATAGGAAGGATTTGCACATTGTTATTTGTATCTATTGATTGGTCGCACTTTGCACTTTATAGTTATTTGATATAGGATCCGGATCATAGGAAGGATTTGCACATTGTTATTTGTATCTATTGATTGCTTGAGCTTTATAGTTATTTGATATAGGATCCGGATCATAGGCAGGATTTGCACATTGATATTTGTATCTATTGATTGGTTGCACTTTATAGTTATTTGATATAGGATCCAGATCAGAGGCAGGATTTGCACATTGTTATTTGTATCTATTGATTGGTTGTACTTTATAGTTATTTGATATAGGATCCGGATCATAGGCAGGATTTGCACATTGTTACTTGTATCTATTGATTGGTCGCACTTTGCACTTTATAGTTATTTGATATAGGATCCGGATCATAGGCAGGATTTGCACATTGTTATTTGTATCTATTGATTGGTCGCACTTTGCACTTTATAGTTATTTGGTATAGGATCCGGATCATAGGAAGGATTTGCACATTGATATTTGTATCTATTGATTGGTTGCACTTTGCACTTTATAGATATTTGATATAAGATCCGGATCATGGGCAGGATTTGCACATTGATATTTGTATCTATTGATTGGTCGCACTTTATAGTTATTTGATATAGGATCTGGATCATAGGCAGGATTTGCACATTGTTATTTGTATCTATTGATTGGTTGCTCTTTGCACTTTATAGTTATGTGATATAGGATCCAGATCATAGGCAGGATTTGCACATTGTTATTTGTATCTATTGATTGGTCGCACTTTATAGTTATTTGATATAGGATCTGGATCATAGGCAGGATTTGCACATTGTTATTTGTATCTATTGATTGGTTGCTCTTTGCACTTTATAGTTATGTGATATAGGATCCAGATCATAGGCAGGATTTGCACATTGTTTTTTTTACCTATTGATTGGTTGCACTTTGCACTTTATAGTTATTTGATATAGGATCTGGATCATAGGCAGGATTTGCACATTGTTATTTGTATCTATTGATTGGTTGCTCTTTGCACTTTATAGTTATGTGATATAGGATCCAGATCATAGGCAGGATTTGCACATTGTTTTTTTTACCTATTGATTGGTTGCACTTTGCACTTTATAGTTATTTGATATAGGATCTGGATCATAGGCAGGATTTGCACATTGTTATTTGTATCTATTGATTGGTTGCTCTTTGCACTTTATAGTTATGTGATATAGGATCCGGATCATAGGCAGGATTTGCACATTGTTACTTGTATCTATTGATTGGTCGCACTTTGCACTTTATAGTTATTTGATATAGGATCCGGATCATAGGCAGGATTTGCACATTGTTACTTGTATCTATTGATTGGTCGCACTTTGCACTTTATAGTTATTTGATATAGGATCCGGATCATAGGCAGGATTTGCACATTGTTACTTGTATCTATTGATTGGTCGCACTTTGCACTTTATAGTTATTTGATATAGGATCCGGATCATAGGCAGGATTTGCACATTGTTATTTGTATCTATTGATTGGTCGCACTTTGCCTTTATAGTTATTTTATATAGGATCCGTGTCAGGGATCGCCGGACACCCTTCTTGCATAAGCCAAGCAATCCCCAATCTCCACCACCTCTTGTGCCTATAGACAAGCCCCCGCTTGCTGGAGACACGGGTTATGCCTCTCCAGACTCGGTTTCCCCCAGGACTTACTGGCGCAAAGATTGTTGGCTTATGGTGAAGACAGGTGAACAGCGGGGTATCCCAAATTGGAAGTTCAGGCGGGCTGAGTCCGAAACGTCGAGTCCAGCAGGTTTTAGGCAAGAATGGTCGAGACGAGCAGGGGTCAAAGCCAGGTGGTCACCAATGCGCGGTATCAAAGGGGCAGAGACGTGGTCAGACAGGCAGATGGTCGGTGCGGGCAGCGGGCAGGAATGGTCAAAGACGGTGCCGGATCAAAACACACTAAACGCAATTCCAACAGCACACCCAAGCTAATAATGGCTATAACGGGCACTGATGGCCAGGGTCAGGGCATCTTTAAAGGGGAACTGGCCAATGGGAAAGGGGGGAATGTCTGTTGGATGTAACTGGTGATTGGTGCAATACTGGAACCTGCTCCAGATAGGAGCCCCCCAGGGACTGGACCACCCTGACAGCCAGGCTGTCCAGTCCCTGGGTTCATTATCCCCCACCGGACCTGGATAGGTCCCTTTAAACTTGCCCCCGGCGAATGCGCTGGGAGCAGCGCTGCCGGGGGGCATAACAGGGACAGTCAGCCTGCCGGGCGCGCTCCCCGAGGAGGAGGGGGAGGACTCGCCGCCCGACGCGGCAGAGCTGCCGCCGCCGGGGACCCCAGCCACCGCCGGACAGGGGGCAGAAGCCGGAGCCCCAGCGAGGGAATGCGCCGGCGAGGCGGCCGCCCTGCGTGGCTGCTGGAGGACGGAGCCTGCCCGTGACCGGGCACCAGGTAAGTTCTTAACAATCCAGATCATAGGCAGGATTTGCACATTGTTATTTGCACTGATTAGATCACTTGTGTTTATGTGTTTTATATATAGATGCTGATTGATATTTATGTGCCAGTATCTCCCCATCGCCTACACACTTCTATGTTGGTTTGTCTTATATGTATATGTCTCATTATGTGTTTTTTAAGGGATTTTAATTGTGTAGTGGTTATGTGTAGTGATTAATTTAGTGATATGGAATAAAATATTTTTTTGATAAATGTCTTGAGTGCCTCCCTCTATGATTCTGTGTGTTTGAGGATAGCAGGGATGAGGCCACTGCTCGCACATGCGCCATTGGGCCGGGAAACAAGGTAAGTGTATGGGGCGACCTGGGGGGTTTCACACAGTGGGGCATCACGATTCTGGATGCCCCGGGGGGAGGGAATCGATCCTGGGCCGACCTGCTTGCGTTTTGGTCCACTAAGCCAGAATGTATGCTTGTCTGAATAGGTTTGTTGTATTGTATTATTATACAATATTGTATAGTATCTTTATGGTCATTAAAGCTGACCTGAGCAAGGACCATCCTCGTTTGCCTAGAGGGACTTCCTGATTCTTTGTAGTGAAGAGGTAAGTGAGCTGCCGTATGGCTCCTGCAACGTGTAGAATATTCCGGCGCCGCTCTGCATCTATTTCTAGCAAATAAACAGATGGGTGTTACACTTATTGCATTGCAGCAATGTAATCGGATTGGTATCGCATCCGAGTGCCGGCCGGACAACTGGCAAACAGACAAACAACAGCTGCTTCTCGGAAGGCGACAAACTGGAGGCGCGAGCGCCGATTGGGCGACGGCTGCGGCTTCACAGAAGTTTCCATAAGCGGCTTGTTAAACTGTTTCCTTTCCCTGCAGAGATCGGAATAAATCTATCAGTTATTATCAGTTTGTCTAATAATTCAACATGAAAACATCCTTTAGCCATACCTCCCAAGTGTCCCTGATTTGGAGGGACTGTCCCTCTTTGTAGTCCATGTTCCCCTGTCCCTCGTTGTTCTCATTTGTCCCTCTTTGAGGTGTAACATGCAGATCTGCAGCAATAAATGATTCATTTGCCTATTCAAAGTGTTTCTATTGTTGTAACTGTTACAATGTATCTCATATCTATCCGTCAATGAGGAGGCGTGGCTTCATCCATCCCTCAATGAGGGGGCGTGGCTTCATCCATCCCTCAATGAGGGGACGTGGCTTCATCCATCCCTCAACGAGGGGACGTGGCTTCATTTACATATTGTCCCTCTTTGAGTTGTAACATGCAGATCTGCAGCAATAAATGATTCATTTGCCTATTCAAAGTGTTTCTATTGTTGTAACTGTTACAATGTATCTCCTATCCATCAATAAATGAGGGGGGGTGACTTCATCCATCCCTCAATTAGGGGTGGGACTTCATTTACATATTGTCCCTCTTTGAGGTGTAACATGCAGATCTGCAGCAATAAATTATTAATTCGCTCATTCAAAGTGTTTCTATTGTTGTAACTGTTACAATGTATCTCATATATATCCGTCATTGAGGGGGCATGGCTTCATCCATCCCTCAATGAGGGGGCGTGGCTTCATCCATCCCTCAATGAGGGGACGTGACTTCATCCATCCTTCAATGAGGGGGCATGGCTTCATTTACATATTGTCCCTCTTGTAACATGCAGATCTGCAGCAATAAATGAGGGGGGTGACTTCATCCATCCCTCAATTAGGGGTGGGGCTTCATTTACATATTATCCCTCTTTGAGGTGTAACACGCAGATCTGCATCAATAAACTATTAATTCGCTCAAAGTGTTTATATTGTTGTAACTGTTACAATGTATCTCATATCTATCCCTCAATGAGGGGGTGTGGCTTCATACATCCCTCAATGAGGGGACGTGGCTTCATACATCCCTCAATGAGGGGACGTAACTCCATCCATCCCTCAATGAGGGGGTGTGGCTTCATTTACATATTATCCCTCTTTGAGGTGTAACACGCAGATCTGCATCAATAAACTATTAATTCACTCAAAGTGTTTATATTGTTGTAACTGTTAAAATGTATCTCATATCTATCCATCAATGAGGGGGCGTGGCTTCATCCAGCCCTCAATGAGGGGGCGTGACTTCATCCATCCCTCAATGAGGGGGTGTGGCTTCATTTACATATTGTCCCTCTTTGAGTTGTAACATGCAGATCTGCAGAAATAAATGATTCATTTGCCTATTCAAAGTGTTTCTGTTGTTGTAACTGTTACAATGTATGTCCTGTGGCTTCATCCATCCTAATATAACAATTGTCCCTCTTTTCCACCCTAAAACGTTGGAAGGTATGTGTTCAGTGTCTCTCTGCTTCTTCCTTTAAACCACTTTCACTGTTTATGGAATGGTTGGAGGTATTATATTCCTCTGCGTTACCTTATTCGGGCGATTTATTTCCCAGGAATTAATATAAATTCCCCGGGCTCGGGTCACCGGATGAAGCTGAAATGACATTTTGTAACAATTACAAGCAGTCAGTTCAGTCGCCTCTTCTCTTATTATCTCCGTTATCCCTTCCAGCCGCCTTATCTATTTGCGCTAATGAACAGTTCTTCTTCGCTTTTTAATGTCATGGCGTCAGTCGTGTCCGGTGGGCTTCTGATCATTTACGGAAGGAGGGATCAGCTGTCCCGGTGATATCCATTTATCGATGCAATGTCCATTTGCTAAAGGTCAGACTTCCTTCTCCGCGATGACGATCTTTACGTGTTAATATTGCGTAGATATTTCTTTTATTATATTGCTGTGTGTTAATATAGACCTGCTCATTCAATGCAGAGAATAGGGAGGGTTTGGGCGCCTTGCCCAGGAGTGATACCGGCCGGTCTGCTCCCTGAGGAGAGTGATCCCTCCTACCTATCCCTATCCCACCTACCTATCCCTATCCCACCTACCTATCCCTACCCCACCTACCTATCCCTATCCCACCTACCTATCCCACCTACCTATCCCTATCCCACCTACCTATCCCTATCCCACCTACCTATCCCACCTACCTATCCCTATCCCACCTATCTATCCCACCTACCTATCCCTATCCCACCTACCTATCCCACCTACCAATCCCACCTACCTATCCCACCTACCAATCCCACCTACCTATCCCACCTACGTATCCCACCTACCTATCCCACCTACCTATCCCACCTACCAATCCCACCTACCAATCCCTATCCCACCTACCTATCCCTATCCCACCTCCCTATCCCACCTCCCTATCCCACCTACCTATCCCTATCCCACCTACCTATCCCTATCCCACCTACCTATCCCTATCCCACCTCCCTATCCCACCTACCTATCCCACCTACCAATCCCACCTACCTATCCCTATCCCACCTACCAATCCCACCTACGTATCCCACCTACTAATCCCACCTACGTATCCCACCTACCAATCCCACCTACCTATCCCTATCCCACCTCCCTATCCCACCTACCTATCCCTATCCCACCTACCTATCCCACCTACCAATCCCACCTACCTATCCCACCTACCCAGGGCCAGATTAAGTGTGATGGAGGCCCCTGGGCACAAAATCTGGTGGAGGCCCCAGATACAGTATAAAATAATAGTCCAGCCAGGTAACTGATTGGTGGTTGTCTGGCACCCGCCTACTTACTGGAAGGTCAGATCGAGTCCCTTGTGCCCCCCTTGTGCGGGTGCTGCTGCTTTGCCATTCTGGGTGGGGGGTAGTGTAGTCGCCCGGCTGGTTCCCTGCATTGAGCTGCCAGCGGCTGTGCTTGGTGGCTTATGTGCAGTGACAGCTCTGCACCCATCACTGTAGCGTCGCTGGCGGCGGCTTCGCTGCTCTAGACTCTCCGTCCTGCCCTGTGGTGGCTTTGGCTGCCCAGGCGCGGGGGTCCCCCACTGCCACCGATAGCTTTGTTGCCAGCACCGCGGCCCGCCAGACCGAAAAGCCTCTTGGACCAGACCATAACCAAAATGTTGGTGGAGGCCCCCTTTTCAAGGCAAGTGGTGGAGGCCCCAGGGCATGGGCCCCTTGCGCCATTCTCATAATCCGGCCTTGCACCTACCCCCTTTAGGATGTGCAGCTCCACTCCTCAATAGTAGGTGGGGCTGAAGCCGCTGAGCCACCAATGACTGACTGAAAAACATGACAGGTGTGCAGCGGCAGGGCAGGCGTCCGTGCTGGTCGTACCCAGGTAGGTCCTGGGGCCCTGCACCTTGGCAAGGCTCCTACTCATTCCCTCTACCCTGGGCAGCCTCTATGCAGGATGCAGGGCCGGGCAGTAACCAGGACTAAAGACTGTCAGCCAGGGGCAGGTTGGCCACTGGGAGAAAATTTGGCCCTTATTTATGAAGGAATAGCGACAGGTAGCGACTGGTGAGCGAACGGTAATGAAGCTCACCGCCACGAGAACGCCGGCTCCCCACCACAATCACACATTTATCAAGCCGATCCTGCTTAGCAACTGAGATAGCGCCATATAGCGACTCATTCATCATTATTCCACCCTCAGCCCACAGCGCCAGCATCCGACCTTGAACAGCGACAGGTATGACCTCTCGCTACCTGGCGCTCTCCAATGCATTTCAATGGAACAATCTTTAAATATTTATAATTAATTGTTATTAATGTTTTTTTTTTTTTTTTTCAATGTGAAAAATTCTGTGACCACTTCTGCCATGTTAGATAATTTTTTTAAGGTAAAAAAAACAAAAAAAAAAATGTGTGCAGAATTGATATTACAGGTCTAAATTCATAAAAAATCTTTATTTTTTTTTGGTTTCCAAAAATATGGTTGTTTGGGGGTTAAAAAACTACTTTTAACCCATCGCCGCCAGCGCTCTGGGGTTTAAACATGCATTTCACAGCGCGAGAATTTTTTGAGCGTGCTTTTTTGATGAATATGGTGGGAGCCGGTCGCTCTGACCAGTCGCTATCATGCGCTCCCATACAGCACGGAACCTGTCAAATAGCGACTCGTAACCTTGTATTCAACATTACGCCACACCGACTGAGTCGCTATCAACAACCGAACAATGGGCAAGCACAGCGACTACTAGCGGGCGCTGTGAAAATACCGCTACAGTCGCTCAACTGTCGCTACCTGCCGCTATTAATGAATCGGCCTCCCCGTTTCTGTCCTTCTTTTTCTTTCTTTCTATACATCTATTTTTTGTTTCTTTCATCTGTTCTTTCTGCCATTCCTCCTCCTTCTTTCTTTCTTTCTTTCTTATTTCTGTTATCCCTGTCAGTTCCTCTATTCTTTTCTTTCTTTCATCCATTATTTCTGCTGGAAATTTTTTCTCTTTCTTTCTTTCTTTGTTCCATTATTTCTGCTGATCATTTTCTTTCTTTTTTCTATTATTTCTGCTGATCATTTTCTTTCTTTCTTGAATCTTGAATTCCTTTTTGAATATTGGCACCACATTTGCCGATCCCTCGGAACAGCCCCTGTAATTATTGAATCCACAAATATTAGAAATAACGGCTTGTCTATTACTGTACATAACTCCCTTTAAACACGAGGATGTATGTCATCTGGTCCCGGTGATTTATCGATTTTTATCTGCTTGAGTCGGCACTGGATAGGGTTTGCTTCTCCTCTGCCAGCTCTTTGCGTTGCCTGATAAACCCTATAGAACTTTTGATCTGTTTTTGATTCTGAGGCCCTTATTTAAGAAGGGATAGCGTCAGGTAGTTGCTGGTTAATGAGAGGTAGCGACAGATAGCGACTGGTGAACGCCGGACACGGCACGCAATTACACATTTATCAAGCAGAATCTGTTTAGCGACTGGGATAGCGCCATGTAGCGTCTGATTCATCATTTTCACAGCCTCAGCGAACAGCGCCAGCGTTCAGCCTTGCACAGCGCCAGGTATGACCTCTCGCTACCTGTCGCTCTCCCATACATTTCAATGGACGATCCTTTTCTTCTCTTTAAACAGGGTTTTTTTTTTTTTCAAAAATCTCAAATAATTCTGTGACCTCTCCTGACATTGAAAAAGCAGTTTTTCCACAGTTTTTTCATTTTTTATATATTTCTTCAGAAATGACATTACAGGTCTGCCATTAAAGTGTTCATGTTACAATGTTGTTACAATGTAATTCCATATGTTTTCGCTTTGTTACTGGTGGATAGATGCTGAAAAACAGACTTTAATCACACAGCCTCCTGCGCTCTGGGCTTCAGAGAAGCATTTTTCAGCGCCAGAGATTTGTGAGTCTGTTTTTTTTATGAATATGTTGTGAGTCGGTCGCACTGACCAGTCGCTAACATGCGCTCCCATACAGCGCTGTACTGGTCAAATAGCGACTCCTCACAATGTATTCAACATTACTGAACAGCGACCCACGGCCGAACACAGCGACTACTAGCGGGCGCTCTGAAAATGCTGCTACAGACGCTCATCTGTCGCTACCTGGCGTTAGTGATGAATCAGCCTGCCCGTGCTTTTATTTCCCCACTGGGATTTGCACGGGTCTATTGATATAGTGTCACCAGTGTATTTCTTTGGCCTGCTGGCAAATAAAAGGTGCAGCCCTTGTCCAGCATGGGGCAATAAGAAAGAAGGCTAATTTAACCCTTTCCCAGGAATGTCGCTTTAATTAAAAAAAATATTACATAAAATAATAATAATAGTTGAGAATTTATGATCTAATGAATAGTTTGTATCCTTCAACTTTTTACCAGTGCTCCCTTCAACTTTTTTATTCTCTTTTATTTTTTTATATATTTTTTTTATTTTCTATGTCTGCAAATAATGTGCAAAAGACTCTAAATATAGAATATTAAAAATAATAATAATAAATAAATAAATGATAGTTGAGAATTTATGACCTAATGCATGGTTTGTTCCCTTCAACTTTGTACCAGTACTCCCATTTACCAGTGCTCCCTTCAACTTTTTTATTCTTTTATTTTTTTTTATTTTTTTTTATTTTCTATGTCTGTAAATAACGTGCAAAAGACTCTAAATTAAGAATATTAAAAATAATAATAATAAATAAATGATAGTTGAGAATTTATGACCTAATGCATGGTTTGTTCCCTTCAACTTTGTACCAGTTACTCCCATTTACCAGTGCTCCCTTTTTTATTCTCTATTTTTGTTTTCTCTTATTTTTTTGATTTTTTTTCTTTTCTATGTCTGTAATACTGTGAAAAAAGACTCTTAATTAAGAATATTAAAAATAATAATAATAATAATAATAATAATAATAAATAGAAGATAGTTGAGAAATTATGACCTAATGCATAGTGTGTTTCCTCCCACTTTTTTTTTTCTTTTTCTCTTTTTTTATTGGAAGTATTTTTTTCTTTTCTGTCTATGAAATGTAAGAAAGACTCACTATTTGTTTTTTACCTTTTCTTTTTTTCCTTGCCGGCACCTTTCACCTCCTTTTTACCTGTTTTGATCATGAGATTGCTGTTGGCCTCTTGCCTATCCCCGTCACCTGTCGTCATTTCAGTGTCAAAAATCAGTCGGATGCGCCAAAGTCCGGGACACCCACCGAGGCGGTCGCAAGTCCTAACGCCGTCTTATTCCAACAGCATAAACAGGACCCCGGGGGTTTCCACACCTTCGCGCCGTAACTTTGTGAAGTCAATGATGTCAAGCTGCAGAAATAAAAATCATTGGGAAACTCGAGAAAGGTCACAGTCGCGAAACACCGGAGAGACGTCACTTGTGGAATGTGAGCGGGATCGATGGCCACCAACGCACTTTGCAGAAAAGCCTCAGCATTGTTTATAGCGCTCTGTAAATAACGCGCAGCCTCACCCCTGAACTAATGGAAGAGGAATTGATGATTTTAATCGACGGCAGACAGACGCCAACGCTCAATGCATTTAGCTGTTTCTGCTTTGACATAATGCTCCTTTTTTTTAATTGAGGTCTATAGATAAATTCGTCGTGCCGCGTATAAAACAGATGGCAGCGGCCTTGATCGCTCACATTAGTCACTTGTATTATTCCCTTCCTTGAAAGCATAATGTCGCCTGTACACGGCAATGAGGACGAAGACAGCTGGGGCCAAACTAAGCGATAATATATATAATAGGTTCAGGGAACTTTCTTCTGGTGGCACTGCGCAATAGCATTGATACTCTACCAGAGGCCACCAGCCGATATCCTGTGAAGCGAATTTGCCTGCCATTGTGTATTCTATTAAAAAGGACAAGAAAAAACAAGAAAAAAGCACCCTGCACCACCCCAGGTATCAAAAACACACAATTTAAAAGGGGAGTTCCAATGTGGGAAGCCCCAAGCAAATAGCCAATTTTGAAACAATATAACAGTTTGTGACCCCGACAACCACAAGGAAGACACTTTCCTGGCACCTTGAGGAAGTGGGCTTGTCCTAGGGAACGCGTGGGTAACGGAACACCAGGCTCCAGTGGGGATTTCATTCGGCCAATATATACAGAGTGATCCTCTTTTATGTTGAACTTTCTTGGGCACTTTAAAGCGTTTCTCTTTCTGTATTAGGCGTTTGCACTTTATATCAGCACTTTAGGTCCGCATAGGTGTTTGCACAGACTGTTTTTACATACGATGTTCATACATGAGATGGTTTTCTGAATACTTTGTATTTAATTTGTAAAGATACTTCATTGGCTGTGGTGCAGCACTTTTTGGCCTTATGATTCCTACTGTTAGGAATGTTTTTAGATAATTGTTTAAGTCTTTGGCCCTTATTTATGAAGGAATAGCGACAGGTAGCGACTGGTGAGCGGCCGGTAATGACGGGCCCCGCCACGAGAACGCCGGCTCCCCACCACAATCACACATTTATCAAGCCGATCCTGCTTAGCGACTGAGATAGCGCCATATAGCGACTCATTCATCATTATTCCAGCCTCAGCCCACAGCGCCAGCGTCCGACCTTAAACAGCGACAGGTATGACCTCTCGCTACCTGGCGCTCTCCAATGCATTTCAATGGAACAATCTTTAAATATTAATAATTAATTGTTATTAATGTTTATTTATTTATTAAAAATTCTGTGACCACTTCTGCCATTTTAGATAATTTTATTAAGGTAAAAAAAAAAATTTTTTTTTTTTTGGTTTCCAAAAGTATGGTTGTTTGGGGGTTAAAAAACTACTTTTAACACATCGCCGCCAGCGCTCTGGGGTTTAAACATGCATCTCACAGCGCGAGAATTTTTTGAGCGTGATTTTTTAATGAATATGGTGGGAGCCGGTCGCTCTGACCAGTCGCTATCATGCGCACCCATACATCGCGGAACCTGTCAAATAGCGACTCGTCACCCCGTATTCAACATTACTGCACACCGACTGAGTCGCTATCAACAACCGAACAACGGCCAAGCACAGCGACTACTAGCGGGCGCTGTGAAAATACTGCTACAGTCGCTCAACTGCCGCTACCTGGCGCTATTATTGAATCGGCCTCCCCGTCTTTTTAAGCAGGAAATCCAAGATTAAGGTAATACCATTTATTGGCTAACTCAATAAGATTAAAAATGCAAGCTTTCGAAGCTGTTCAAGCTTCTTCTTCAGGCATAATACAGATCTGTAATTTAGACACACAGTGTCAGGAACCGCTTACCTGATCCCCGTTCCAGCGACGTCTCCAGGCGGCCAGCTGCAGCTGTCACTGTGCGGCGACCGCGCCGAGCGGCGTCGGCTCCAGCAGCGTCGGCTCGAGTGGCGCCCAGCTCAGCCACGCCCCCCGCTTCCTCCTCCAGGAGACGTGCTCGCGCGCGGCTGCGAGCACGTGTCTGTTATGCCCTCTGGCGGCGCTGTGCGGCGCGCACCCGCCGGAGGATCAATTAAAGGGTTAATGAATCCTAGGGGATTGAGGGCTTCGCCCTCTTCTGCTCTGCAGCCAATTACCCTTGGAATCCTATGTGCTCCAATCAGTACACTGCTTCCCTCAGACCTGTTCCTATTAAGGCAATTCCCTCTCAGTTGTGAATTGCCTGTGATAGCGCTCAGAACTCTGTGTTACCTACTCCTGTGAAGTCTAGCCTGTTGCCGATTTGATTGTACGACCATTCTCGATCCTGAATCCTTGTTGCCGACCTCTGCCTGAATTGACGCCTCTCGATCCTGAATCCTTGTTGCCGACCTTTGCCTGAACTGACGCTTCTAGATCCTGATCCCCAGTTGCTGACCTTTGCCTGAACCCCGACTACGTCTTGCCTGACCCCTGGTGCCGCTACGATCTCTGCCTTCCTGTTATCGACCTATTGCCTGTCTCTGGACTTCCGTCACTCACGCTCTTGCTATTGGTTCTCCAGTCCTCCCACATATAAGCTTACATCCTTTGAGCCATTAAGTCCTGGGGGCAACCGATCCCGGGTAGGCGTATCTTGCGTCCCGGCAAGCGGGGGCTCCTACAGGTGAAGCTGGCTGTGGAGATTGGGGGTTGTGAGCTTATTAAGAGGGCTGGAGTTACCCCGAGCGTGACATTATCACAGGCCCAAAAATGGATGACCTGGTACAGCAGGTGCAAGCTATGGCCACAGCGATCAACCAACTCGCTCAAAGAGTGGCCACTCAGGAATCTCGTCAAGTGCCAACTTCCTCTGTACCACCTCATTTCTCCGAACCTAAGATTCCACTGCCTGAGAAATTTTTTGGAGAACGAGCAAAATTTTCCAATTTCAAGAATGCCTGCGAACTATATTTTAAGTTAAGGCCTATCTCCTCTGGCACAGAGGTCCAACGAGTAGGCCTAGTCATTTCCTTGCTTCAAGGAGACCCACAGTCCTGGGCCTTTACTTTACCGTCCCATGACATTGCTCTACAATCAGTGACTGCCTTCTTCAATGCTATGGGCGTTTTATACGCCGATCCAGATATACAGTCTACCGCAGAGAATAGGCTTCGGGCCTTAAAACAAGGACGGAATTCGGCTGAAGACTACTGTGCTGAATTCCGCCGCTGGGCTATCGAAGCTAGGTGGAACGATCCAGCTTTGTGTAGTCAGTTCAGGGTGGGACTGTCGGATAGCATCAAGGATGCCTTAGTCAATTTTCCCCCGCCAGCGGACCTAGATCAATTAATGCAGGTCTCCATTAAAATAGACCGACGTCTTAGAGAAAGGGCCAGGGAGAGAGTCGGGGCTCCCACGTCCTTTAGACCAGTCCAGAGTCATAGATCCCCGGTTCCCCGTGGAGAAAATACCTCATCATCTTCCCAGGAAGAACCTATGCAATTAGGGAGAACCCGCTTATCCCAAGAGGAGAAACAGCGTAGGCGATCCGAGGGGTTATGCCTGTATTGCGGGAATTCTGGTCATTTTGCAGGGTTCTGTCCCAACAAGGGGAAACCGGCGGAAAACTTCCGCACCCAGACCAGGTAGAGAGTACTGATCTGGGTGAGTCAGTTTGTAACTCTCGCCAGAATAAGATGCTTGTACCTATTGATTTGTTTTGGGGGTCCTCTAAGCAGACAGTTTCCGCCTTCATAGACAGTGGTGCGGCTGGAAACTTTTTGGACAGGAGTATGATCTCCACCTTAGGGATCCCTGTAGTTCCTCTTGAAAGATCCCTACAAGTTTTAGCTATCAATGGAAAGGCAATCCAGGGAGGTCCTATAAATACCAAGACCCCACCTCTCAGACTAATTGTCGGCTCTTCTCACTCTGAATTCTTAGAATTCTTTATTTTTGATTGTCCGGAAACTCCGGTGGTTTTGGGATACCCCTGGTTGCAACTCCATAACCCGGTGTTAGATTGGCGGGCTGGGGAGTTGGTCAAGTGGAGTGACCACTGTAAAGGTCACTGTTTTAATACAGGCCTCAGAAGCGTTCAAGTCTTACCACAGGAATTACCTCAGCCATACGCTGATTGGATCGATGTATTCTCTGAACGCTCTGCTGAAACTCTTCCTCCACATCGGTCCTATGACTGCCCCATTGACTTGCTGCCTGGCACAATTCCCCCGAGGGGAAAGATTTATAACCTTACCCTGCCCGAGGAGCAAGCAATGAGGGAGTATATTACCGAAAATCTTAGGAAAGGATTTATCCGTCCCTCTACCTCGCCTGCTGGGGCCGGGTTCTTTTTTGTAGAGAAAAAAGATGGTGGCTTGAGACCGTGCATAGATTATCGAGCCTTGAATAAGATCACTGTAAAAAACCGATACCCCTTACCCTTGATTGGGGATCTGTTCAATCAAGTCACAGGAGCTCGAATTTTCTCCAAATTGGATTTGAGAGGGGCTTACAATCTGATTCGCATCCGACAGGGGGACGAGTGGAAAACTGCATTTAATGTGAAGGATGGGCACTATGAGTACCTGGTCATGCCCTTCGGTCTTTGTAATGCGCCAGCCGTTTTCCAAGATTTTGTTAATGATATATTCAGGGAATATCTCGGTAGATTTGTAGTCATCTACTTGGATGATATTCTCATTTTTTCTAATTCTTTACCGGAGCACAGACACCATGTTAAGTTGGTGCTACAAAAATTACGAGAGAACAACTTATTTGCTAAACTGTCTAAGTGTGTGTTTGAAGTCACTACAGTTCCCTTCCTAGGGTATGTTATTACCAACCAGGGTTTGGAGATGGACGCGGGGAAGGTTTCAGCAGTTCAGGATTGGGTCCAACCCAAAACTTTAAAGGAATTGCAACGTTTTCTAGGTTTTGCAAATTTTTATCGGCGTTTCATAAAAGGCTTTTCCCATGTTGTTGCACCCCTTACCAACCTTACCCGCAAGGGGGCTTTTACTGCTAACTGGTCCCCCTCTGCCTGTGAGGCCTTTCTAACCTTGAAACGGGCCTTTACTTCGGCACCTGTCTTAGTGCATCCAGATATTCATAAAGCTTTTATTATTGAAGTGGATGCTTCTGAGCTGGGAGTGGGTGCAGTTTTGTCACAATATTCTGGTAACCCTGAGCGTCTCCATCCATGCGCTTATTTTTCGCGTAAATTCAGTACCGCAGAACAAAATTATGATGTTGGCAATAGGGAACTATTAGCTATTAAACTGGCATTTGATGAATGGCGACACTGGTTGGAGGGTTCATTACATCCTATAACTGTGTATACCGATCATAAAAATCTCGAATACATAGGTTCTGCCAAGAGGCTGAACTCTCGTCAGGCACGTTGGGCATTATTCTTCTCGCGTTTCAATTTTATTATTACTTTCAAGCCGGGTGTAAAAAATACTAAAGCTGACGCTCTATCTCGCATGTTCGGTGAATGTAAGGATCGGGGTGATTCTGGTGAACCAATTTTACCCACAGGTTGTGTGGTGGGGGCGTTACTTCCTGATCTCTCCAATACCTTGGCGCCGTTTCAAGATGAATCTCCTAGTGATGTACCCTTGGGATGCCAGTTTGTTCCGCCGCACCTGCGTTCGGATGTAATTCGCGAATTTCACGATGCCAAAACTGCTGGTCATTTGGGTAACCGTAAGACGTTTATGCTTGCCCGTCGTCATGTATGGTGGCCTACCATGAGACGCGATATCACTGCCTTTATCGACGCTTGTGCTATTTGTGCTCGAAGTAAAGGAGTTCACAAGGCTCCTAGTGGCAGTTTGGTTCCTCTTGAAATTCCTGCTGAGCCATGGACCCATATTTCTATGGATTTTATTGTAGATTTGCCTCTCTCACATGGTAATACTGTCATTTGGGTGGTCGTAGATCGTTTCAGTAAGATGGCACATTTCGTTCCTTTGGCCAAACTTCCTTCTGCACCTGAGCTTTCGCAGCTGTTTACTTCGCATATTTTTCGTATTCATGGTATTCCGTCCAATATAGTCTCTGATCGGGGTGTTCAATTTACTTCCCGTTTTTGGAAACACTTCTGTTCGCGGTTGGGAATACAGATCTCTCTTTCTTCTGCCTACCATCCCCAGACTAATGGGCAGACGGAAAGAACTAATCAAACTTTGGAACAATACTTAAGGTGTTATGTTTCTGATGCCCAAGAACAATGGGCGGAATTTATTGATTTCGCCGAGTTTGCTTACAATAACGCGCCTAGTGAGAGTACCAAGGTATCTCCTTTTTATTGTAATTTAGGGAAAAATCCTAGAGCTTCTTCCCTTTCAGGGTCACCTTCCAATCTGCCGGCGTTGGAGGAGTGGCTTCAAGAACGGAAGAATATCTGGACACACGTTCAGGAGATTCTTAAGACCACTGGTTTGAGGTATAAGAAATTTGCCGACCGCCGCAGATCACAGGAACCTACTCTTCGAGTAGGCGATCTAGTTTGGGTCTCCACTAAAAATATTGCGCTCCGTCAGCCATCTAGCAAATTAGGTCCAAAATTTATTGGTCCTTTTCCAATCGTCAAGAAGTTGAATAATGTGTCTTTTAAAGTTCAACTCCCGCCAACTATGAAAATACCTAATTCCTTTCACGTTTCACTGTTAAAACCGGCGAAGAATGCTCCTCTTGCTGGTCCTGCACCAATTCTTCTTAATAATGAGCCCGAGTATGAAGTGAATAAGATCTTGGATTCACGTAAAGTGCGTAATTCTTTACAGTATTTGGTGGATTGGGTTGGCTATGGTCCGGAGGAAAGATGCTGGGTGGCAGCGAGGAATGTTCATGCCAAGGCTCTTGTAAGAAGGTTCCATCGTGACAATCCAGGGAAACCGGGTGAGGGTCCGGAGGCCCCTCGTGAAGGGGGGGGTAGTGTCAGGAACCGCTTACCTGATCCCCGTTCCAGCGACGTCTCCAGGCGGCCAGCTGCAGCTGTCACTGTGCGGCGACCGCGCCGAGCGGCGTCGGCTCCAGCAGCGTCGGCTCGAGTGGCGCCCAGCTCAGCCACGCCCCCCGCTTCCTCCTCCAGGAGACGTGCTCGCGCGCGGCTGCGAGCACGTGTCTGTTATGCCCTCCGGCGGCGCTGTGCGGCGCGCACCCGCCGGAGGATCAATTAAAGGGTTAATGAATCCTAGGGGATTGAGGGCTTCGCCCTCTTCTGCTCTGCAGCCAATTACCCTTGGAATCCTATGTGCTCCAATCAGTACACTGCTTCCCTCAGACCTGTTCCTATTAAGGCAATTCCCTCTCAGTTGTGAATTGCCTGTGATAGCGCTCAGAACTCTGTGTTACCTACTCCTGTGAAGTCTAGCCTGTTGCCGATTTGATTGTACGACCATTCTCGATCCTGAATCCTTGTTGCCGACCTCTGCCTGAATTGACGCCTCTCGATCCTGAATCCTTGTTGCCGACCTTTGCCTGAACTGACGCTTCTAGATCCTGATCCCCAGTTGCTGACCTTTGCCTGAACCCCGACTACGTCTTGCCTGACCCCTGGTGCCGCTACGATCTCTGCCTTCCTGTTATCGACCTATTGCCTGTCTCTGGACTTCCGTCACTCACGCTCTTGCTATTGGTTCTCCAGTCCTCCCACATATAAGCTTACATCCTTTGAGCCATTAAGTCCTGGGGGCAACCGATCCCGGGTAGGCGTATCTTGCGTCCCGGCAAGCGGGGGCTCCTACAGGTGAAGCTGGCTGTGGAGATTGGGGGTTGTGAGCTTATTAAGAGGGCTGGAGTTACCCCGAGCGTGACACACAGAATACTACAAAGGGGTGACAATTGTTTTTACACTGACACACATGAAAAATAGCAAAGTCGTAAAATCGTACATGATTATTATTATGATATAAATGTTTGATTAGTGAAATTACTGGGTTGGTGGTGCTGCTGTGGGTCTTCATTGTGGCCTGCCATTGTGCATAACCAGGGTCGGATTATGAGGGGGGCGCAAGGGGCCTCCAGCACTTGCCCTGCAAAGGAGGACTCCACCAATCTTTGGCTTATGGTCTGGTCCAGGCGGCTTTTCAGACTTTGGTGAGGGCCCCCATGCGCCTGGGAAAGCCTTTTTTTGTTTTTGCCAACCCGCAGCCAAAGCCACCACAGGGCAGGACGGAGAGTCTAGAGCAGCAAAGCCGCCGCCAGCAACGCTACAGTGATGGGTGAAGAGCTGTCACTGCACATAAGCCACCAAGCACAGCCGCTGGCAGCTCAATGCAGGGAACCAGCCGGGCGACTACACTACCCCCCACCCAGAATGGCAAAGCAGCAGCACCCGCACAAGGGACTCCATCTGACCTTCCAGTAAGTAGGCGGGCGCCAGACAACCACCAATCAGTTACTTGGCTGGATTATTATTTTATACTGTATCTGGGGCCCCCACCAGATTCTGTGCCCAGGAGCCTCTGCCACATGTGTAGGCTTATTCATTACTAGCACCAGGTATCGGCAGATGAGCGTCTGTATAGCGGCGCTTAGAACGACCACCAGTAGAAGCTGTAAGCGGGTATCAGGCGCTGTAACAGGGCGCCTCAGTCGCTGTAGTAACCTGTCCAGCATTGATGAATGTGATGTATGTTGGGCGCTCTGACACCAGTACAGCGCTGCAGGGAGCGAGAGGTAGTGCCAGCACAGTGTGTCTGGCACTCGGTGCTTCACACCATACTTATCAAAAAAGGACACACACAGCGTCGGCGCTCTGGATCTAGTCGCTATAGCATAGAGCGCCATGCGCTGTGTGATTAAAGTCTGTTTTTGAACACATATCCACCAGTAACAAAGCGAAAACACATGGAATGACATTGTTTTAACACTGTGACATTAACACTTTAGTGCCAGATCTGTAATGACAATTCTGCATAAAAATATAAAAAGTCAAAAAAGTTTATAAATGTGTTTTTTTTGCAGCCAGAAGACGTCACACAATGATTGGAGAGAAAAAATCCCTATTGAAACAGAAAAAAAGGAGCGTGCATTGAAATGTATGGGAGAGCGACACTGAGCGACAGGTAATACCTGGCTCTGGAAGCTAGAGCGTCGGCGCTATACACTGACCTGCCTGTAATAATACATGTGACGCTACATGGCGCTGTTAGAGGCGCTATACACTGACATGCCTGTAATAATACATGTGACACTACATGGCGCTGTTAGAGGTGCTATACCCTGAGCCGCCTGTAATAATACATGTGACGCTACATGGCGCTGTTAGAGGCGCTATACACTGACCTGCCTGTAATAATACATGTGACGCTACATGACGCTGTTAGAGGCGCTATACACTGAGCTGCCTGTAATAATACATGTGACACTACATGACGCTGTTAGAGGTGCTATACCCTGAGCCGCCTGTAATAATACATGTGACGCTACATGGCGCTGTTAGAGGCGCTATACACTGACCTGCCTGTAATAATACATGTGACGCTACATGACGCTGTTAGAGGCGCTATACACTGAGCTGCCTGTAATAATACATGTGACACTACATGGCGCTGTTAGAGGTGCTATACCCTGAGCCGCCTGTAATAATACATGTGACGCTACATGGCGCTGTTAGAGGCGCTATACACTGACCTGCCTGTAATAATACATGTGACTCTACATGGCGCTGTTAGAGGTGCTATACACTGACCTGCCTGTAATAATACATGTGACACTACATGGTGCTGTTAGAGGCGCTATACACTGACCTGCCTGTAATAATACATGTGACGCTACATGGCGCTGTTAGAGGCGCTATACACTGACCTGCCTGTAATAATACATGTGACGCTACATGGCGCTGTTAGAGGCGCTATACACTGACCTGCCTGTAATAATACATGTGACGCTACATGACGCTGTTAGAGGCGCTATACACTGACCTGCCTGTAATAATACATGTGACGCTACATGGCGCTGTTAGAGGCGCTATACACTGAGCTGCCTGTAATAATACATGTGACGCTACATGGCGCTGTTAGAGGCGCTATACACTGACCTGCCTGTAATAATACATGTGACGCTACATGGCGCTGTTAGAGGTGCTATACACTGACCTGCCTGTAATAATACATGTGACGCTACATGACGCTGTTAGAGGCGCTATACACTGACCTGCCTGTAATAATTCATGTGACGCTACATGACGCTGTTAGAGGCGCTATACACTGACCTGCCTGTAATAATACATATGACGCTACATGGCGCTGTTAGAGGCGCTATACACTGACCTGCCTGTAATAATACATGTGACACTACATGACGCTGTTAGAGGCGCTATACACTGACCTGCCTGTAATAATACATGTGACGCTACATGGCGCTGTTAGAGGTGCTATACACTGAGCTGCCTGTAATAATACATGTGACACTACATGACGCTGTTAGAGGTGCTCACCAGATTCGCTTTCATAAATGTGGTTTTGCGTACAGTGCCCGGCGTTCACCAGACGCTGCCTGCCGCTATCCCTTCATAAAAAATAAACCCCTTAGTGTTTCTTAAATAAACCCCATACTCATAATGTAGGATTTGTCGTAGGCTGGTGGGGATTTGAGTGCGGGGATATATTCCCTTGTCTGTAACTAATTGCCCAGCGCAATGTGCGCCACTCGCTACTCGCCGTTTCCCTTTTATCCTGTGAAGCTGTCTGGCTGTCAGGATCATTAGCTAATTTTCCTCTACACCTGGTTGAAGGTGATACTCACTCACCATTCCCTCCGCTAGCAGGATTCTGGCGCTATGAATGTCCATCAGCGCACGCACAAGTCTTGAAGGAGCCACAGCACTCAACCCTGTTAGCTTGCAGACAAACCTACAATCTGTCTCTAGGGGGTTTATTCATGAAGGGATAGCGCCAGGTAGCGCCTCGTAGCGGCAGGCAGCGTCTGGTGAACACCGGGCGCCGTACGCGAAACCACATTTATGAAAGCGAAGCTGGTGAGCGCCTCTAACAGCGCCATGTAGCCTCCGACTCATCATTACAGGCGGCTCACAGGCTGATTCATCACTAACGCCAGGTAGCGACAGATGAGCGTCTGTAGCAGGCATTTTCAGAACGCCCGCTAGTAGTCACTGTGCTCAGCCGTGGGTCGCTACTTCATAGCGACTCAGTCGCTGTCCAGTAATGTTGAATACATTGCGAGGAGTCGCTATTTGACCAGTACAGCGCTGTATGGGAGCGCATGTTAGCGACTGCTCATAGCGACCGACTCACACCATATTCAGCAAAAAAAACAGCCTCACACATCTCTGGCGCTGAAAAATATTTGTTTGAAGCCCAGAGCGCAGGAGGCTGTGTGATTAAAGTCTGTTTTTCAGCATCTATCCACTAGTAACAAAGCGAAAACATATGGAATTACATTGTAACAACATTGTAACATGAACACTTTAATGGCAGAGCTGTGATGTCATTTCTGAAGAAATATATAAAAAATGAAAAAAATGTGAAAAAAACTGCTTTTTCAATGTCAGAAGAGGTTAAATTATTTAAGATTTAAAAAAAAAAAAAAAAAAAAAAACCTTAACCCCCCTGGCGTTATGATAGAGGCAAATGTAATGGTAACGAAAGCGTTACCATTACATTTGTCTCTGACGCACGGCTCCGCCCCCATGAGCCTCTGCGGCTCACAGAGACGGAACCCGGAAGTGCGACGGACGCCGCAGCCGCGGCTCTCACCTGCGATCGCAGCGGGGACATCGGTGGATCGCAGGGAGAAGGTAAGGAGGCTGCGCCGCCCTGCTCCTCGATCCCGAGCGTGACTCGGGGTTACCGCTACTTACAGCGCAAATTAACCCCGAGTCACGCTCGGGATCACCGCTAAGGAGGTTAAAGAGAAGGAAAGGATCGTCCATTGAAATGTATGGCAGAGCGTCAGGTAGCGAGAGGTCATACCTGGCGCTGTGCAAGGCTGAACGCCGGCGCTGTTCGCTGAGGCTGTGAAAATGATGAATCAGACGCTACACGTTGCTAAACAGATTCTGCTTGATAAATGTGTAATTGCTGCCGTGTCCAGCGTTCACCAGTCGCTACTTGTCGCTACCTCTCATTAACCAGCCACTACCTGACGCTATCCCTTCATGAATAAGGCCCTAATTTGTTAGGTGTGCATTTATAATTGGTTAGTTCTGGATATACAAGGGGATATTATCCCCATTTTTTGAATGCACCCATATAGCCATAAGAAACTCTAGAATTTCCTATTTTACATTGAGTGTGCTTACCAGTCTCTTCTAAATTTTCCTATGATCATAGAATGAGCCGAGCCGGCAATCCCTGGGTTTTACATATGGGGCAATCCAAATTGGGATGCCACGTAAAGCAGATCAAAATCCAAAAGGGTGGAAATACTGGGTTTTTAAATTTTTTTTCCCCCTCCTCACATGTTCCCTCTCTACGGGCTTGAGCGTTGCTTCTATCCTCCGCTTTGTAAAGCGCGATGGCGGCACTGCGCCGACTATCAAAGAACTGTCACATTTAATAATGAGTGGGGAAAACTCCGCATAGAAGACAAAAATCAACTTAGCACAGAGGAGGCGAGAATAGAAATAGCGCTTAATCCACAATTAATCTGACAGCCGACCCAGAATCCTGCAGGTTATTAAAAATGGTGCCGCCCTCCGATTCTGAGCGTCTGTCAGATCTAAAGAAGCCTCTTTGGTGTGTGATCTTGTCCCCCTCCGGCATCCCCCTTTAATGTCCTTCCCGGACGGGCCTCTAATGTACTCGGCAGATCACTGCTCGCGTCTGAAGGATTGGCGCACCAATTAAATGTGATGCCTTGAGAGTAGCTGTCACCGGCGGCCACCGCTACTCCCCGATCCGGCGCAGCTCGCCCCGATATACGCTGTCATATCATAAGCTTGTGCCAGGGGAGGGGGCGCGGGGAGCGCGATGGCGAAGAGACACCGGAGTCACGTATCATGATGCAGCGCGTCGGAGGACGCGGCCTGCAGAAGAACATCTTGTCCCCATTGCGAAAATTCACCGGAACAAAAAATAAAAACAAAAGAGCAGGCAGATGATTAGAAATAGATGCCCATTGGATTATGGGTATGCAGCACATGGGGCGTTGGCTAAGGTAACCGCTGTCAGTTAAACCACAGATAAAGAGGCAGCATTGCTGAATGAGCTGAAACTCAGGCTGGGAGGTTTTTACCTCGAGCTGCAGCATCTCTTTGTCCTGCTGCATAATGTAACGAGCAGAAATGAGTCGTCGTTTTACATTGTAAAAGCCAGCTCTCTGCTGTGTAACACATTGTAACAGCCAAGCTAAGACTTATTGATACATTTGAATGCTTGGTCTTTCTATATAGATGTTATACATTTGGTAATATGAATACATTAATATCAGACCTGTAATATCAATTCTGCACATTTTTTTTTTTTTTTTTACCTTCAAAAATATATCTAACATTGCAGAAGTGGTCACAGAATTTTTGACATTTAAAAAAAAAAAAACAAAAAAACAAAAACATTAATAACAATTAATTATGAATATTTAAAGATTGCTCCATTGAAATGCATTGGAGAGCGCCAGGTAGCGAGAGGTCATACCTGTCGTTGTTCAAGGCCGCTCGCTGGCGCTGTGGGGTGAGGC
Source organism: Gastrophryne carolinensis (assembly GCA_027917425.1). Lineage (NCBI taxonomy): Eukaryota > Metazoa > Chordata > Amphibia > Anura > Microhylidae > Gastrophryne > Gastrophryne carolinensis. The sequence goes on along the minus strand of CM051237.1, from coordinate 479,243,146 downwards.
TGGAATAATGATGAATGATTCGCTATCTGGCGCTCTGTCAGTCGCTAAGCAGGATCGGCTTGATAAATGTGTGATTGCGGAGGGGAGCCGGCGTTCTCGTGGCGGTGACCGTCATTACCGTTCGCTCACCATTCGCTACCTGGCGCTATCCCTTGATAAATAAGGCCCTTAGTCTGTAAGCTTGCAATGGCAGGGCTCTCTTTCCTATTGTCTCCTGTGCTCACAACACTTGGTTTAAACCTTGTGGCATCTAATTTTGTATTGTTCCCTGTACTATATGTTTCACCTTGTCTGTAATCACACCTTGTAAAGCGCTACGGAAGATGATGGCGCTATATAAATAAACATTATTAATAAAAATATTAATAATATATATATATATTATATATATTAATGATTCCTGGGCAGGTGATTCCCTTCCCCCCCAGCATTCAGAATTGGGATGCCTCTCTATGTGAAACCCCCCAGGTCAACCATCAACTCACCTTCTTTCCCGGTCCAACGACGCATGTGCGATCAGCGGGCGCATCCCCGCTATCCCTCTAGCAGGGCGCGCGCTCGCGACAGGCATTTTGTGAATGGCCGGCATGGGCACGCTGCCTGTTAGAGGGACGGAAGATGATGGCACTATATAAATAAACATTAATAATAAAAATTATATATATATATTATTATTATTATTATTATTATTATTAATAAACATTAATAATAATAATAATAATAATTATATATATATATATATATATATATATATATATATATATATATATACACACATTATTATTATTATAATTAATAACAACAATTTTAAGACATTATTGTTTACAGAGTTGGACATAGGTTTCACAGGGCCCCATAGCAAAAGCCGTGGCGGAGCCCTGCCAAAAACGCGTGTACCCCCCAGCATTAAGGTGGACCAAAACCCATGAAACCCGGCTCTAGGGTCGAGAAGACTTTAGGGCAGGGGAAAGCACTTCCCAAGGGATATCCTGATTTTAAAGGCCCCACTGTGTGAAACCCCCAAAGATCCCCCATAATCCTCTCTCCTCAGTCTCATAGTGTATGTGTGGACCTCTGGCGCCACTATATCTAATGTTCACAGCCTAAAGGCGGCACCCAAAGGTCAATTCAGTCACTATTGTTTGCTGAATGCGGATTTCAGGAGAGTCTGTTCATGTGCAGGGATTGTAATAAGACTTTAAAGCAGACCCAAACCCACTGGGCTTGTGAAATAAAATTTGGCCAAAGCCCTCTGCTGATACTCCCTTCACCAGGCATTCGTGAATGGCTGGCACTGGCACGCTCCCTGTTAGAGGGTAGTGGGGGATGCGGCTGCAAGTGCACTTAGACACTCCGAGCGCACTGATCAGACGAGCGGCCGCACATGCGCTATAGGACCGAGAAGAGGTGAGTGGCCTTTGGCGATCTGGGGGGTTTCACACCTCACATCCTGGGTTTAGGTCCTTTCCCCCCGGGTCATCCCCGATCGGGGATTCCCCGAGGGAAAGAACCAAAAGCCAGGATAAGTCAAAATCCTAGGTTTTGGTCCTCTTTAAGTCTCAAGTTAAACTTTGCTACGTCTGTAAGTTAAAATACATTTTTTTCTACATCTTTTGGAAATGTCTTTTTGGAAAACTTTTTGAAACTCTTTATAGCGGATGTCAGGCAGCATGGAGCAGAGGCAGCTGGATGGGATCAATGTGTTTCTGCGCACCCCCGCCGCTCGCCACTCCGTTTCGTCTTCCGGTAAACGGACCGATAGCGACATCACCTATAAAGCGTTACTCTGGCTTTTGAGGAGAAGCGGCCAATGAGCATCCGCCGTCCAGATCAATAATCTATAAACTGACACAAGAGCTAGCAGTCTGCGGCATTGGTGAGTATTCTCTCTCCCAGGCTTCACAGTCTCGGCACATAACGGCGTTTATTGTAGAAGTCTGCGCTGAAGCCCGGGCGAGTCAGGCGCCAGCTAGCGGAAATCTATTAGACCTAAGAGCGGACAATAAAAGTGGCAGGGGTCCATTCAATATGGTCAATGCCGCTCATCATCATACTGCGCCAGCAATATCGAAGATAATTAGCGTCCGGGAGACTCTTCTGTAGGAAGTCGATGCTGTTATGCTGCGGGGTGAGCGGGAGGTTATTGCCTCATGTTTACCAAGAATTGCTATAGATCTACATATATATATATATATATATATATATATATATTTATACACACATATATAGCCTATATATATACATATATATATTTACGCACATATATATATATATATATATATATATATATATATATATTATGCAAAAAATTAGAATCTCATCAAAAACTTATTTTTTTTTAGTAATTCAGTTGAAAAACTGAAACTCATATTATATTGGGAGGCCGATTCATTAATAGCGCCAGGTAGCGACAGATGAGCGCCAGTAGCGTGATTTTCACAGCGCCAGCTAGTATTTGCTGTGCTTGGCCGGGGTTTGCTTGTTGACAGCGACTCAGTCGGTGTGCGGTAATGTTGAATACGGGCTTAGGGGTCGCTGTTTCACAGGTTCAGCGTTGTATGGGTGCGCCTGACAACGAATGGCCAGAGCGAACATCTTGCTGCAGATTCATTAACAAATCACGCTCCGAATTTCTTCGCGCTGTGAATTCCTTGTTTAAACCCCAGAGCGCTGGCGGCGATGGATGTAAAATAGTTTTTAACCCCCAAACAACCATATTTTTTGATTGTAAAATTATACAAGTTTTTATAAACATTTTGTAATATGAATACATTAATATCAGACCTGTAATATCAATTCTGCACAAATTCATTTTTTTTTTTTTTTTTACCTTAAAAAAAAATCCTAACATTGCAGAAGTGGTCACAGAATTTTTGACATTAAAAAAAAAAAAAAAACATTAATAGCAATTAATTATGATTAATTAAAGATTGCTCCATTGAAATGCATTGGACATCGCCAGGGAGCGACAGGTCATACCTGGCGCTGTGATGGGATTAGCAGCGGCGCTGTTCGTTGCAGTCGGCTACATGATGAATGCCGCGCTAGCTGTCGCTCTCGCCGGCGCTAGCCTCATTTAGCGTGATAAATGCGTCAGACACTACCTGGCGCTAGCCCTTGATAAATAAGGCCCTAAGTCAATACAATGAGTGAACCTTTTCAATTGTTGTTTTATGTTAATGTTGATGATTGTGGCTTACAGCCAAGGAAAACCCAAAATGCATTATATCTCAGAAAATTTGAATATTATATAAGAGCAATTATAAAATATTAGGTAACAGAAATGTTGGCCATATGAAAAGAATGTCGAGTAAATTCACTCAATACTTGGTTGGGGCTCCTTCTGCATGAATGACGGCATCAATGCCAGGGGCGTGGGATGGAAGCGATCAGCCTGTGGCACTGCAGAGGTGTTATGGAAGCCCAGGTTGCTTTGATAGCAGCTTGTCTGCATTGTTGGGGCTGGTGTCTCTCATCTTCCTCTTGACAATACCCCAAAGATTCTCTATGGCATTGATACTCAACTGGCGGACCGGGGTCTGAATGCGGACCTTGGCGCCAGATTTCCGAACCTCTGCCCTGACAGCCCTGCACTCAGTCGCTTCTGTGGCGCTGTGTCCAGAGCTGCCCCCTTGATCGGTGATGTAGTGCTTAGTCTCCCTGCCAGTGTCATGGCTCCCTGGCACACACAAACATTGTTTCTCTGTCTTTTTACCCCATCCAATCTTATCTCCCTGCCCCAGCTCAGCCCCATCTATCCCTGTCCCACCATCTTCTACCCTTGCCCTCCCACTTTTGCCCATCCAATCCCTGTCCCCTCAGCCCTGCCCCATCCAGCCTAGTCTCTCTGCCCCATCAATTCCTGCCCCCCTCCCAGTTTTGCCTATCCAATTCAAACCAGGTCTTGGTACTTTTGGCAGTGTGGACAAGCGCCAAGTCCTGTTGGAAAATGAAAAATCCATCTCCAAAAAGCTTGTCGGCAGAGGGAAGCATGAAGTGCTCTAGAATTTCCTGGTAGACGGCAGCACTGATTTTGGCCTTGATGAAACACAGTGGACCAACACCAGCAGATGACAAAGCTCTCCAAACCATCACTGATTGTGGAAACGTCAGACTGGACCTCAAGCAGCTTGGATTGTGCCTCTCCGCTCTTCCTCCAACCCCAGCAGATGACATGGCTCCCCAAACCATCACTGATTGTGGAAACGTCACACTGGACCTCAAGCAGCTTGGATTGTGTCTCTCCACTCTTTCTCCATCACCAGTAGATTACATGGCTCCCCAAACCATAACTGATTGTGGAAACGTCACACTGGCCCTCAAGCAGCTTGGATTGTGTCTCTCCACTCTTCCTCCAACCCCAGCAGATGACATGGCTCCCCAAACCATCACTGATTGTGGAAACGTCACACTGGACCTCAAGCAGCTTAGATTGTGCCTCTCCACTCTTCCAACCCCAGCAGATGACATGGCTCCCCAAACCATAACTGATTGTGGAAACGTCACACTGGACCTCAAGCAGCTTGGATTGTCCCTCTCCACTCTTCCTCCAACACCAACAGATGACATGGCTCCCCAAACCATCACTGATTGTGGAAACGTCACACTGGACCTCAAGCAGCTTGGATTGTTCCTCTCCACTCTTCCTCCAACACCAGCAGATGACATGGCTCCTCAAACCATAACTGATTGTGGAAACGTCACACTGGACCTCAAGCAGCTTGGATTGTGCCTCTACACTCTTCCACCAACCCCAGCAGATGACACGGCTCCCCAAACCATCACTGATTGTGGAAACGTCACACTGGACCTCAAGCAGCTTGGATTGTGCCTATCCGTCTTCCTCCAGACTTTAGGACCTTGATTTCCAAATCAAATGCAACATTTACTTTTATTTGAAAGCAACACCTTTGACCACTGAGCAACAGTCCGGTTCTATCTACCCTTGACCCAGGAAAGATGCTTCTTGTCTATGGGGCATGAGTGGCATGAATGAGACACTTGTAGCCCATGTCCTGGATACGCCTGTGTGTGCTGCAGGCTCTTGAAGCGCTGACTCCAGTAGCAGTCCGCCCCTTGTGAATCTCCTCCAAATTTCGGAATGGCCTTTTCTTAATCCTATCATGTCTGCTGTTATCCTGGGTGCTTGTGCACCTTATTCTACCACACTTTTTTCCTTCCACTCAACTTTCTATTAACATGCTTTGATACAGCAGCTCTGTGATCAGCAGGTTCTGTAGCAATGACCTTCTGTGGCTTCCTCTCCTTGTGGAGTGTGTCAGTGATGCCATCTGTCAAATCAGAAGTCTTCCCCATGATTGTGTCACCTACTGAACCAGACTAAGGGACCTTTATAAACGCTTTGGAGGCCTTTGCAGCTCTTTTGGGTTAATTATCCAAATTTTTCGAGATAATGAATTTTGGGTTTTCCTTGGCTGTAAGACATAGGCCTCGATTCAATAAGAGTTGGAAAAAATTCTCATGGTAGAAAAAAAATTCTCATGGTAGAAAAAAATTTAATTCATGATAAAAAGGCCTGAGAATGTCGCTGTTACTGAATCACCAGCTAAGAAAACAATGAAAGTCAATGGAACTTTTTTACTCCTAAGAAGAGTAGAGAAGTGTTTAGTCCTTTCTACACTGTAGTAAAAGCTGCCATTGACTTTCATTGTATTTTTATCTAGTGATTCAGTAACAGTGACATTCTCAGGCTTAATTCTCATGACTTGAATTTTTTACTACCATGACAATTTTTTTCAACTCCAATTGAATCGAGGCCATAGAGGCTGATTTATTATTAGCTCCAGGTACCGGCAGATAAGCGTCTGTAGCGAGGCGCTCAGAGCGTTGTAGCGAGTTGTGCTCGGCCATGGTTCGCTGTTACCGAGCGCCTCAGTCGCTGGCCGGCATTGATGAATTTGATGTGTGAGTCGCTCTAACACCAGTACAGTGCGAACGATAGCGACTGGTCAGTGTGAGCAACTCACACCATATTCATCAAAAAAACAGCCTCACACAGCGCCGGCGCTCAAAATTGGGTCGCTGTAGCCCAAAGCGCCAGACACTGTGTGGTTAAAGTCTGTTTTTGAACACATATCCACCAATAACAAAGCGAAAACACGTGGAATGACATTGTTATAACACTGTGACATTAACACTTTAATACCAGACCTGTAATGACAATTCTGCATTAAAATATTAAAAATAAAAAATGTTTTCAAAAATGACTTTTTTCTAGGCCAGGAGAGGTCACACAATGATTGGATAAAAAAAAAAATAATAATAATTAAAAGAAAACCCTGTTTAAAGAGAAGAAAAGTAACGTCCATTGAAATTTATGGGAGAGCGACAGGTAGCGACAGGTAATACCTGGCGCTCTGGAAGCCAGAGCGCCGGCAGTATACGCGGAGCCCTCTGTAATGATGAATCGGACGCTACTTGGCGCTGTTAGAGTCGCTCACCTGAATCGCTTTGATAAATGTAGTATTGCGTACAGCGCCTGGCGGTCACCGTTCGCTACCTGTCGCTGCCAGTCGCTACCTGGCGCTATAGCTTGATGGATAACCCCCATAATCATCAACATTAGCATAAAAAAGCACTTGAAAAAGTTGACTCTGTTTGTGTTGATATATATATATAGTATATGTAGCCCATCTTAAAGTGGACCAAAACCCAGGATAGTCAAAAGTTTTGACTATCCTGGGTTTTGGTCCTTTCCCCGGGGGCACCCTGATCAGGGGTGCCCGGCTGTGTAAGACCCCCAGGACGCCCGAACGGACTCACCTCTTCCTGGTCGCACGGTGCGTCTAAGAGCAGCGGCTCTGGCGGCCGCATCCTTCGCCTCCGTCTAACAGGGAGCATGCCCGCGACGGCCTTTCACAAAAGCCTGGCGCGGGCATGTGCACTGCTAGAGAGAAGCGAAGGATGCGGCCGCCAGAGGCGCTGCTCTTAGACGCGCCGTGCGACCAGGAAGAGGTGAGTTGGATGAGGCGATCTGGGAGGGTTTCACACAGTGGGGCATCACGGATCGGGGTGCCCGTGGGGAAAGGACCAAAACCCAGGATAGTCAAAATCCTGGGTTTTGGTCCACTTTAAAGTGGTCCGGTTAGACATCCACCTCTGGGTGCTGTGCATGTTAATGTGGCAGAGCTCTGGCATAGGAAGGGGAGCAGTCGCATCTCCAGTCTTCCTGCGGTCTGCAGCATGCTCCTGTCCCCAGCCTATCTGATTGGGTGCGAGAGGGATTGCACCTCAGCCTCAGGGATGCCAGGGATGCAGCCGCGGCCTGTGAACCCAGGGTGGGGGTTCCAGAAAAGTGCATTCTTGGGGCAATTCAGGGGTTTCACACAGTGGGGCATCTCCAATGGGGACTAAGAGGCCGATTCATTAATAGCGCCAGGTAGCGACAGATGAGCGACTGTAGCGGTATTTTCACAGCGCCCGCTAGTAGTCGCTGTGCTTGGCCGTTGTTCGGCTGTTGACAGCGACCCCGTCGGTGTGCGGTAATGTTGAATATTGGGTGAGGAGTCGCTGTTTGACAGGTTCCGCGCTGTATGGGAGCGCATGACAGCGAATGGCCGTAGCAAACGGCTCCCAGCATATTCATTAACAAATCACGCTCAAAAAATTCTCGCGCAGTGAAATGCATGTTTAAACCCCAGAGCGCTGGCGGCGATGGGTTAAAAGTAGTTTTTTAACCCCCAAACAACCATATTTTTTGAGAGAAAAAAAAAACATGTTTTTAAAAACATTTAGTAATATGAATACATTAATATCAGACCTGTAATATCAATTCTGCACAAATTTTTCTTTTTTTTTTTTTTACCTTAAAAAAAATATCTAACATTGCAGAAGTGGTCACAGAATTTTTGACATTTAAAAAAAAAAAAAAAATACATTAATAGCAATTATTTATGAATATTTAAAGATTGTTCCATTGAAATGCATTGGAGAGCGCCAGGTAGCGAGAGGTCATACCTGTCGCTGTTCAAGGTCGCTCGCAGGCGCTGTGGGCTGAGGCTGGAATAATGATGAATGAGTCGCTATCTGGCGCTCTTTCAGTCGCTAAGCAGGATCGGCTTGATAAATGTGTGATTGAGGAGGGGAGCCGGCGTTCTCGTGGCGGTGAGCGTCATTACCGTTCGCTCACCATTCGCTACCTGGCGCTATCCCTTGTTAAATAAGGGCCCAAAACATCTTTTATTCTGCAGGGCCGGCATCTTTGGTGGTTGGTCCTCCTGAAGGAATTCCATATGTACACCTCTGTACTGTGTTGGAGGACTCTCCTTTCTTTTTGCTGCACAGTCAGGGTCACTCCCATAGAACACAACGCTGAGATTATGAAGCGTATTACGCTGTGTGAAACCTCCCAGGTTGCTCATAAACTCGCCTTCTTTCCCGGTGCAACGACGCATGCGCGAGCAGCGGCTGCATCCTCGCTATCCCTCTATCAGGGCGTGTGCCCGCGTCAGGCATCTGTGAATGGCCGGTGCGGACATGCTACCTAGAAGGAATAGCGACGGATGCGGCCGCCAGCACGCTTGTGCCGCTGGACCGGAAAAGAAGCGAGGGATGCTTGCCTTAAATTTCGGCTTAGACGAAGGGTAGGGAGCAGATCTGAGCGCGCTGATTGCACAAGAGGCCGCGCATGCGCCATAGGACCGGGAAGAGGTGAGTTTGTTTGGGCGACCTGGGGGTTTTACACAGCGGGGCATCCCTGATCAGGGTACCCTGGGGGCAAGGACCAAAACCCAGGATGGTCAAAATCCTGGGTTTTGGTCCACTTCAAATATATATTAAAACAGTTGAATAAAGGGGGGTGGGAGCAGCTCAATCACTATAATTTATACAAAATTATAATTATTATTCAGGGCCTGGGAACTAATTTGCCGCCCAGTTTAACCCTCTCATCAACTAAATATCAAGCGACAAACATGTCTAGCTGTGTGGAAAGACAGAGATTTGGTTGCATATATCTGCAGATACATGTGGAAGCCACACCGCCCCGGCAAGGCACTCTGGGGACTCAGAATTAAGAGTAGGGACCAAACTAAACACAGAGTGCCTTGCCGGGGCAGTGTGGCTTCCACATGTATCTGCAGATATATGCAACCAAATCTCTGTCTTTCCACACAGCTAGACATGTTTGTCGCTTGATATTTAGTTGATGAGAGGGTTAAACTGGGCGGTAAATTAGTTCCCAGGCCCTGAATAATAATAATAATAATTTTGTATAAATAATAGTGATTGAGCTACTCCCACCCCCCTTTGTTCATATATTAAAACAGACTTGGACTGGCCCACTAAGTTCCCAGAGAATCCCCCTGTTGGCTCCTGACCCCAGGGGCCCTTTGGACACTATTTGATAGCCATTATGATGCCGTCTGTTTTTCTATGCTGGGGGGGGGGGGGGGGGTTAGTAATGTGGCTGTTCTATGACAGGAGAGCACAGGTTATCCACTCGCACACAACACAGTTAGGCATAATCAGGGTTGTTTCTAGGGCAGGGCGAGCGGGGCGATTGCCCCGGACGTTAAGGCCATTGAGGGTCCCTTCATCCCAGCCATCCTGTTTTCTGCAGATAAGTCAGGGCCACTGTTGGTGATGCAGGCCATATGACAAGCCCCTCATCCCCCCATACACACCTCCCAAGTGTCCCTGATTTGGAGGGACTATCCCTCTTTTCAGTCCATGTCGCCCTGTCCCTCGTTGTTGTCATTTGTCCCTCTTTGAGGTGTAACATGCAGATCTGCAGCAATAAATGATTCATTTGCCTATTCAAAGTGTTTCTATTGTAGTAACTGTTACAACCAATCGCCTATCTATCCCTAAATGAGGGGGCGTGACTTTATCCAACAATCAATGAGGAGGCGTGGCTTTATCCATCAATCAATGAGGAGGCGTGGCTTCATTTACATACGGTCCCTTTAATGTGTAACATGCAGATCTGCAGCAATAAATGATTCATTCGCCTATTCAAAGTGTTTCTATTGTTGTAACTGTTACAATGTATCTCCTATCAATCAATCAATGAGGGGGTGTGGCCTAATTTAACCATTGTCCCTCTTTCCCACCCTGGAAAGTTGGGAGGTATGCCCATAGTGGGCTCAGTCATATGGGCACTGCCTGCTGCTATAAAAGAGGTACAACATGGCACATATGGGTGTAGGACAGAAGCAGCACTGAGCGCCATTTTGCCTAGATAATCAGGGGTGGGGTCCTGCCCTGTGGTGGTTTTGGCTGCCCAGGCACACCCCCACTGCTGCCGATAGCTTCGTTGCTGGCCCTGCAGCCCGTCAGATTAAAGACTAAAAATCCTCCTGGACCAGACCATAGCCCAAAGGTTGGTGGAAGCCCCCTTTGCAGGTGGTGGAGGCCCCGGGGCATCCCAATCCGACATTAGCCTTGATTCACAGCCTCCATTTCCTTCACTTTCACATGTGTTTGTGTAATTCTGGTGAGTTTTTGCAGCCATTAACATGATTTTTGTGTCTTTTTTCATGCGCATGTGCGTTTACGTTAACGCGAATAAGCATATTCGATGATCGTATTTTTTTGCATAAATAGTTTGCTTTCTCTGGAATGTTACGTTATTGGTATGGGCTTGCGCATGAGGCCGACTACGTGGATGAATTTGTGCGTCTGCAGCTACGCGTCTGTCTGTCGGATTTCAGCTTGCTTCGGGGACCACCGATGCCTAGAAATCTGCGAGCCTGACACGTTTTTTGTAATTAGTTTTTTGGTATAAAATTTTTACCAACCAAAAAAAATATTAAGAAGTAATAAAAAACATTTGTAAGCTATACAACTCAAATATTTGAGAATATTTTAATTAATATTTAGCATCTTTACAATGTTTATGATATCTATCATTTATTAATAATTACAATACATTTAATGAGTTCACAAATTGCACCTATGCACATAAATCAGAAAAAAGCAAGAAGGAAATGACAAATATCAAAAGAATCCATTAAATTAAGTTAAAGGAGCAGTATCGCAAATTTTTCTTGGTGACTTATATTTAAATGGTACTTTGAATGTAGGTAAGTGTTGGAGTAAGAATTACAAATTTAGAAGATAATGATGTCTGTGTTGAGCAGCTGGAGACTAATAGCTCATGTTTATGTCTTCTGAGTGTTGGAGCCCGACACTCTGGCCTGTTCCATGCTGAGGAGAGGGGTGAAACAATGTATCAAAGTATCAGCTGTTCAGTGCTGGCAGCCGTCCAGCATAAGATAACAACATTGCAACATTGCCTGGCCAGAACGTATATATCTAAAACAGAGAGAAAAGCTCTAGAAGTCATTTAGCTGATTTTGACAGTTTTCCCTTCATGTTGGCTCTGCTGCAGAATCTTTCAGTTTACCATTTTCTCTCTCTTTTCTCAACACATTTTTCCATATGATCTTTCTTTCAGCTTTGTGTGTTTTGAGCAAAGCCCAACCCAGGATTTTCACTATCTGGAGTTTTGTTTTGTGCCCCTAGGGGCATCCCGACTTGGGATGCCCTGATATGTGAAATCCCCAAGTTCGCCTGTGAAAACGTACCTATCCCTGTCCCACAGCGCATGCACGCGCTCTCATCCAATCAGCGCTGTTTGCACGCAGATGGGGAGCCTGAGCAGTAACCTTCCTGGCCGCCCGGCCTGTCTAAATGACTATCTGCGTGAGCGCGCCAGAAAAATGGGGGGATCTGTGGTTATCCAGGGGTCGTTTCACACAGTGGGGCATCCCGATTAGAATGCCCAAGGGGCAAGGTCAATGGCCGGGTCTTATAGACTTCAGGGTCGGCCACTCAGGGTTTTGTTCCATTTTAATACCTTTAGATTTTCCTGCACAGTTATTCAAAGAAGAATTTCAGTCATTTTCAGTCAGTTTAGTTTATTTTGTATAGATTTTACACATTTGAGTCACCTGGTCTCATAACAAAAGCAGCACCTCACACACACACAGCCGTTACCACTGATTACAGTGTCAGCCTCTGAGGTAAAGTGTTGCAGTGGGCTAAATGAAGCAGCTCACTAAATACAACCCAGCAGATCCCCCTATTCAGCAAATGGACTGAGCCATTGTCATTATACAATTTAAAAGAAAGGCAGATATATTTTCCTATTTCTATTGCCAGATTATTTACACACATGTTAGAAGCTATTGTGTGGCTATTTAATTATTTATCTTTTTAAATGCAAATTTCGCGATACTGCTCCTTTAAGTATGAAAATATGGGAATAGAGAACAAGAAACAGTGACAAGGGAGTTAAGGTAAGCATGGGAGCAGAAGTGAGTAAGAGAATAGTTGAAACCGGCGACATGAATCAGTTAATAAGCTGGATGAAGCCACGCCCCCACATTGAGGGATGGATAGGATGTAACAGTTACAACAATAGAAACACTTTAAATAGGCAAATGAATCATTTATTGCTGCAGATCTGCATGTTACACCTCAAAGAGGGACAATATGTAAATGAAGCCGCACCCACCCATTGGGGATGGATGAAGCCACGCCCCCGATTGAGGGATGTATGAAGCCACGCCCCCTCATTGGGGGATATATAGGAGATACATTGTAACAGTTACAACAATAGAAACACTTTGAATAATCAAATGGCTCATTAATTGCTGCAGATCTGTATGACAATCCCTCCAAATCAGGGACAGGAGGTATGAATATGTATTACAAACTAGTGGTCATTCGAACGAATATTATCTTTCTATTTTACTACAGTAACATCTCCTGCATAATAAATGTACCACAATGGTGTCTGATGAACGAGATAGCCGGCGAGCGACTTTATGTTGGGCGCATGGCGCACGTTTGGAGCCCATCAACTGCTTCATTTGTAATTCTCAGTTACAGGATTCAATGATTATATGAGGCGGTAAGTTAGGTTAGTTTAAAGTGGACCAAAACCCAGGATTTTGACTATCCTGGGTATTGATCCTTTCCCCCGATCGGGGATGCCCCGCTGTGTGAAACCCCCCCAGATCGCCGATGCCAACTCACCTCTTCCCAGTCCTACGGCACACTGGCGGCCGCTCGTCCAATCAGCATGCTCGGAGCCGCTGACCTCACGTCGTCTAATGCCAGCGGCTCCTCTAACAGGGAGTGTGTCCGCGCAAGCCAAATGCCTGACGCGGGCATGCACCCTGCTAGGGGGATAGCAGGGATATGGTCACCAGCGTGCTCTTAGCCGCTGGCCTTAGACGACGTGACGTTAGCGGCTCCAAGCGCGGTGATTGGACGGCAGCCGCGAATGTGCCATAGGTCCGGGAAGAGGTGAGTTGGCATAGGCGATCTGGGGGGTTTCACACAGCGGGGCATCCCGATTTTGGATGCCCAGGGGATAGGAAAGCGATCTATAAGATTCCTTGGCCAATCCCCGTGGGTTTTGGTCCACTTTAAAGCCCCTGTGAATCAAACTCCCCCCTTCCCCAGCGTTTTGAGAGTCTAGGTCCTCTTTATATGGTAAATGGTAATAGAGCAAAACCAGCATTATGTGGGGGAAGGGGGTAAATGGCGGCTACATAGGTGGCAGCCTTGTATCGATTTTCCGCCAGCTGCGATCCTTGTTATTCTGCTTCCCGCGCTCGTCATCGGGGCAGCGGCTCTCGCTTTACCTGAGCCAATCACCTTCCTCTTTATATCAGGGAAGGCGTACCTCCCAAGTGTCCCTGATTTGGAGGGACTGTCCCTCTTTTTAGTCCATATCCCCCTGTCCCTCGTTGTTCTCCTTTGTCCCTCTTTGAGGTGTAACATGCAGATCTGCAGCAATAAATAATTTATTTGCCTATTCAAAGTGTTTCTATTGTAACTGTTACATCCTATATATTATCCATCCCTTAATGAGGGGGCGTGGCTTCATCCATCTCTCAATGAGGGGGTGCGACTTCATCCCTCAACTAGGGGGCGTGGCTTCATTTACATATCTTCCATCTTTGAGGCGTAACATGCATATCTGCAGCAATATTTGATTCATTTGCCTATTCAAAGTGTTTCTATTGTTATAACTGTTACAATGTATCTCCTATCCATCCCTCAATGAGGGGGCGTGGCTTCATACATCTCTCAACGAGGGGGCGTGGCCTCATCTATCCCTCAATGAGGGGGCGTGGCTTCATCTATCCCTCAATGAGGCGGTGTGGCTTCATCCATCCCTCAATGAGGGGACGTGGCTTCATCCATCCCTCAATGAGGGGGCATGGCTTCATCCATCCCTCAATGAGGGGACGTGGCTTCATCCATCCCTCAATGAGGGGGCGTGGGTTAATTTACATATCTGTTATCTTTGAGGTGTAACATGCAGATCTGCAGCAATATTTGATTCATTTGCATCTTCAAAGTCTTTCTACTGTTGTAACTGTTAGATCTTATCTCCTATCCATCCCTCAATGACGGGGTGTGGCTTCATCCATCCCTCAATGAGGGGGTATGGTTTCATCCATCCCTCAATGAGGGGCGTGGCTTCATTTACATATTCTCCCTCTTTGAGGTGTAACATGCAAATCTGCAGCAATAAATGATGTATTTGCCTATTATAAGTGTTTCTATTGTTGTAACTGTTACAATGTATCTCCTATTCATCCCTTAATGAGGGGGTGTGGCTTCATCTATCCCTTAATAGGGGGGTGTGGCTTCATCCATCCCTCAATGAGGGGCGTGGCTTCATTTACATATTCTCCCTCTTTGAGGTGTAACATGCAAATCTGCAGCAATAAATAATTTATTTGCCTATTATAAGTGTTTCTATTGTTGTAACTGTTACACCCTATCTCCTATCTGTCAATCAAGTAAGGGGCGCAGCCTAATTTAACAATTGTCCCTCTTTCCCACCCTGGAAAGTTGGGAGGTATGGGGAAGGCTCCATTTGTATTCCTGTCTCAGCCGCCGCTCAGCTCTGCGCCACTCGGGACGACGAGAAGCAGAACTCCTTTATTTGCAGTACACGTTGCATTGTTGCTGCAGGAAGGCGCGCTTCTACCTCGCCGAGAACGGAGGACTCCAAGTTTAAGGGATTTTAAGATAAAAAGGTATTGAAAGAGCTGAATGGAAGCGCCTTAGCGTCGGAGGATCTCGCAGGGCCGCGGCGCACCGCCAATTCTTTTTCTTTCGCCGTGGCATGCATTATGATATATCGAAATCTGCTTTACTAACATTTGGACGCTGCGTCCGGGGGGAGCGCGCTGGAAAAATAGCTTCCAGATGTAGATGTGACGGCAGCAGACAGGCGGCTGGAACGCTGAAACGTCACATTTAAAGCGGAACAAAACCCAGGATCAGGCACCCTGATCGGGGATGCCCTGCTGCCTGAAACCCCTCAGATGGCAATAGTTAACTCACTTTTTCCGGGTCCTACAGTGCATGTGCGAGCGCGTCCGAGCGCGCTTGGAGCCGCTGACGTCACGTCATCTGTGGCCAGTGGCTCCGAGCTCGCTGGCGGTCGCATCCCCCGCTCCCCTCTAACAGGGAGTGTGCCCACGCCGGCCATTCACAAATGCCTGGCGCGGGGACGCGCCCTTCTAGAGGGATAGTGAGGATGCGGCCACGGCGCGCGCATGCGCATTTAGCCCAGGAAACAAGGTAAGTGTATGGGGCAACCTGGAGGGTTTCACACAGCGGGGAAACCTGATTTTAGATACCCCGGGGGAGGTAATCGATCTATAAGATTCCCGGGCCGGTCGCGGTGGGTTTTGGTCCACTTTAACTGCCAGGCTACCTAGTCTTTGTCACCATCTGTTGCCAGACCGTTTTCACTATTTTGCGCTATACATGTTCAGCTATGATTTTTGAAGGGATTTCCTAGAAAAATTATATATATTTTAACAGAGAGTCTGGCCTATAACATGAAATGTATTGTTTGTAATTTTTTTTTTTAAATCAAATTTTGTGTAAAAGCCAAATTTCTCCCGTTTACAGCGGTACCACATATGTGTTGGTAGACACTCTTTCCTGCCCAGAACACGCCCCCAAACTGAAACACTGCTACATGAGATTTTCAGATAAAATACAACAGCTATTCACACTGTTATTCAAGAAAAACAACCTTTTACATTTAAAATACTCCCCACAAATTACAAATTCTCTGGAAGTACACACCACAAGCTTTCTAGGCATACCAGGCTTGTTGATATGAGCACAGTTATCTGGAAGCAATCCCTTAATGAATTATAAGGTTGCACAGGGTTTCCCTAATAAAAATAAAAGAATAAAAAAGAAGAATCAAGGCCACATTTTCCTAAAAAAAAACAATAAGCAAACAAGAAAAAACAAGTTACATCAAGGTCCCCCAAACAGAACAATACCCAACATGCATAGCTACTGTCAAGGATAGAGTTGCCAAACACCTTAAAGTATATTCCCTGAAAGTACACACATTAAAGGAGCACTATCGCAAAAAAATGGCCCAATAATAAAAATCCATATAAGTATGCTGGTTAGAAAGTGGAGGGGTGACTTAAACACCTTATACCTGCATCAAGAAATATCCAGCCAGGCTTGTTTTTTTAATTTTAATAGTAGAAAGAGGAAATCATGGGTGAAAGGCTCTGTCACCCCTCATTGACTAAACCTGTAACCCTTGGATTTTATTCCTACCAAGAGAAGAAAACCACAAGCTTGGCGGGAGTTTTATTCAGTTCAGGTGTTCAAGTGACCCCTCCTCTCATTAGCCGTTTTTTATCAATGACAGCTATTAACTAAACTATCAAGAAAGTTGCAAATTCTCAGGTGGAAGTGAGACAACCGGGATTATCTCGGTAGTGTGACCTAAATCATGCGAGCGGGCGAGAATTCACACCTGCGAGTTTGCTTTCGCACCCATCCGAGTTTTTAGTGGACGGCATTGAATCGAGCCTAAAGTCATTTTTGACTGTTGGTCCAATTTAAGGTTAAAGCTTGCCTGCAGTAAACTGATTTTTTCAGTTTTTATTGTGGCCCTTTGAAGTGGAACAATAAGACCAAAAAAGGTTGTGCACTGCTTCTTTACGAATATACGAATACGAATATTTTATTGGTCGCCAAGTAGGTACAGAATACATACAAGGAATACTTTTTGGAAGGGAGGTTTAGGGTGTTGTTAATGCCTAATCTTGATCTGATGAATGGCAGTTCCCCATTGCTGCCCCTTGCCTTCCATCCAGGGATTACCTGGGCACAATGGTGGACTGGGGCCAAAAATCCACCCTGGATTTTACCAGCCCCTGGCCGGCCCGAGACATGCTTGCTGAGGCTCCCCCAACTATGATGCCTGGGGCTATAGCATTATGGGCTGAGGTTCCTTGACTTGTGGGTACAGTGGGGCTGTGTACAGGGGGCTTAAAGTGGCCCAAAACCCACCTCGATTGGCCCGGGAATCTATAAGGTTCTGCTGTGTGAAACCCACGAGGTCACCCCGTTCACTCACCTTTGTTCCGGCTCCAACGGCTCATGCGTGAGCCGTGGCCGCATCACCGCTATCCCTCTAGCAGGGCGCATGCTCGCGCCAGGCATTTGTGAATGGCCGGCGCGAGCACGCTCACTGTTAGAAGGAAGCGGGGGATGCGGCCACTAGTGTGCTCAGAGTCGCTGGACTTAAATGGCGTGACGTCAGTGGCTTCGAGCGATTTGGGGGGTTTCACACAGTGGGGCATCCCCAATCGAGGTGCCCCGGGGGAAAGGACCAAAACCCAGGATAGTTAAAATCCTGGGTTTTGGACCACTTTAAAGTGGACCAACACCCTCCACTGATCGGCCCGGGAATCTATAAGATTCCCAGACCGATCAGTCCCCTGACTGCGGGGCACCCCGCTATGTGAAACCCCACAGAAACCCCTAAATCCCTACCTGCTCCTCGATCCAGCAGTGCCCGCTGCCGCCTCCCGCGCGTCCCTCTAGCAGGCGTCGGGCGTTTGTGAATGGCGCCCTGTAAGAGTGATGCGCGGGAGGTGGCGGCGGGCGCGCTCTCTTGTCCGTCGCTGCCTCCGGGCTTGTCCGTCGGCGGGGATTGGCAGCAGCGGTCACGTGGGAGCGGGGAGAGGTGAGTTTTTGGGGCTTTCTGGGGGTTTCACACAGCGGGGCTCCCCCGATCGGGGTGCCCCACCGAATTGGACCCCCCAGAAACCCCTAAATCCCTACCTGCTCCTCGATCCAGCGGTGCCCGCCGCCGCCTCCCGCGCGTCCCTCTAGCAGGACGCGCACCCGCGCCGGGCGTTTGTGAATGGAGCCCTGTAAGAGTGATGCGCGGGAGGTGGCGGCGGGCGCGCTCTCTTGTCTCTTGTCCGTCGCTGCCTCCCGCTTGTCCGGTGGCGGGGATTGGCAGCAGCGGTCATGTGGGAGCGGGGAGAGGTGAGTTTCTGGGGCTTCCTGGGGGTTTCACACAGCGGGGCAC
This sequence comes from Gastrophryne carolinensis, assembly GCA_027917425.1. Taxonomy (NCBI): domain Eukaryota; kingdom Metazoa; phylum Chordata; class Amphibia; order Anura; family Microhylidae; genus Gastrophryne; species Gastrophryne carolinensis. The sequence continues at coordinate 479,224,782 of CM051237.1, read as the reverse complement.
CCCCGATCGGGGTGCCCCACCGAAGTGGACCAAAACCCAGGATAGTCAAAATCCTGGGTGTTGGTCCACTTTAAAGGGAGACTAAGGGGGCAGGGAATGAATCAGGGTGTTCAGTAGCTCAACTGGCGCCAAAGGAGTGCATTGTCCCGGGTCTCCCTATGGCCAGACCGCCCCTGCCTGGGAAGAATGAGTGATAAGCATAGGGTAGCTCAGTGTCAGACCAGGATGCCTGGGGCCCACCAGTAGAAGTGACTCCGGGGCCCACCCTACAATAAGATGCAAGTGTTACCGGCTGATATTCAGGGCCCATGCCCATAAACTGCCTGTCTCTGTGTGTGCACTTGGGATGACAAATAAGCTTTACATAGTTCTGGATGCCTGGGTGGCAGGGCCCGCGCCAGCACAGGGCAACGCTGGGTAATTGGCAGGGCCCCCGGTATCTTCAGGGGCCCACTCAGGCTCACACTTGGCCATGGTATTATTTTACAGCAGACCCGAACCACCGAATGCCGGGTGTTGTGTGTAGACCTGCTCATGGCTGACCTCAGCAACAAGGGATGATCAGCAACAATGGAGAAGATGGCCTGGAATGGAGGGCAACTGATGGAAGCTCAGAAGGTGGCGAGAACCAGGTGACAACTGACAAGAACTGGAGGGCGATCAGCAGCAGGAGATGACCCAGTTGTGGCAGAGGAGCTGAAGGGTGACATCATGTGACTCACTACTTTGGGGCCCACTAAGACTCTATTGCCCAAGGGCCCCCACAAACCTGGAGACGGCCATGCTGCATGGAGTCATCTACACCTCAATCCATGTTGCCCGCAGCGTGGTTCTCTTTGGGCCTTATGCATGAAGGGATAGCGCCCGGTTGTGCCAGTACAGCGGCGGGTAGCGGCAAGTTGCGGCAGGTGAACGCCGGACACGGCAGCAATTACACATTTATGAAGCCGAATCTGGTGAGCGACTGAAACAACGCCATGTAGCGTCCGATTCATCATTATCCCAGGCTCAGCGTACAGCGCCGGCGTTTAGCCTTGCAGAGCGCCACGTCTCACCTGTCGCTACCTGGCGCTCTCCCATACATTTCGATGGACGATCCTTAAATCCCTTTCCTGATCCCAATTTTTTTTTCCTAAAAAAAAAACACAAACCTTTTGACATGTTTCCTGGGCAAGAAAATAAAATTTTTTTGAATTAATAATATTTTTATGTAGAATTGTCCTTACATGTCTGGTATTAAAGTGTTAATGTCACAATGTAATAACAATGTCATTCCATGTGTTTTTGCTTTGTTACTAGTAAATACATGTTCACAATCAGACTTTAATCACACAGCCTCTGGCGCTATGGGCTACGAGCGCCTGCGCAGTTTAAGGCAGTTTTTTGATGAATGTGGTGTGAGTCAGTCGCACTGAGCTTGCATTACAGTTCGCTCCCATACAGCGTAGTACTGCGACTCACACATCATATTCATCAATGCCGGACAGCGACTGAGTCGCTCTGAAACAATGATCCATGGCCAAGCACAGCGACTACTTGCGGTCGCTCTGAAATCCGCGCTGCAGACGCTCATCTGTCGCTGCCTGGCGCTATTAATGAATCAGCCTGCCCGTTATGATAGGAGGAAAGTCTCTCCGCAATACGAGCCGCTCAGTTATAACGAGAGGAACCTTTCGCTATCTCCTCGGCTGGTTGTCCGCATTTAATTGGCTTTCTTATCTGTCTCCATAGTGCGGCTCTTCAGAAATATAATGAATTACCGTCAGACGCCTCCGTCTTGTCGATGTTATCCCACTCAGGAACACTCTTTCAGCATTGTTCTGTAATTAATACATATTTTATGGCCAGATCTTATTACACAACCTAAACGGGCAGAACATTCACACGCAATATGGCTCAGTCATCCTAATATTTTCCTATTGTGGCTCCTACAACCACCCGATTAGCCCCTGACCGCAGCGCCCCCTCCACAGCAATCAATCAACTCAAATCTATCTCATGAATTCATCTTTATTAAAGTGTCCACTAAAAATTACATATAGACATACAATTTAAAATTACCCCCCAAAAAATTCATTATATGGGGTATCCCGTATAGACCCGTAATCCCATTATAGAAACATAGAAGGTTGACGGCAGAAGGAGACCATACGGTCCATCTAGTCTGCCCTTATGTGTATACTGTATGTTCTCTGTATCTTATGTGTATACTGTATGTTCTCTGTATCTTATGTGTATACTGTATGTTCTCTGTATCTTATGTATATACTGTATGTTCTCTGTATCTTATGTATTTACTGTATGTTCTCTGTATCTTATGTGTATACTGTATGTTCTCTGTATCTTATGTGTATACTGTATGTTCTCTGTATCTTATGTGTATACTGTATGTTCTCTGTATCTTATGTATATACTGTATGTTCTCTGTATCTTATGTGTATACTGTATGATCTCTGTATCTTATGTATATACTGTATGTTCTCTGTATCTTATGTGTATACTGTATGTTCTCTGTATCTTATGTGTATACTGTATGTTCTCTGTATCTTATGTATATACTGTATGTTCTCTGTATCTTATGTGTATACTGTATGATCTCTGTATCTTATGTATATACTGTATGTTCTCTGTATCTTATGTATATACTGTATGATCTCTGTATCTTATGTATATACTGTATGTTCTCTGTATCTTATGTGTATACTGTATGTTCTCTGTATCTTATGTATATACTGTATGTTCTCTGTATCTTATGTATATACTGTATGTTCTCTGTATCTTATGTGTATACTGTATGTTCTCTGTATCTTATGTGTATTCTGTATATTCTCTGTATCTTATGTGTATACTGTATGTTCTCTGTATCTTATGTGTATACTGTATGTTCTCTGTATCTTATGTATATACTGTATGTTCTCTGTATCTTATGTATATACTGTATGTTCTCTGTATCTTATGTGTATACTGTATGTTCTCTATATCTTATGTGTATACTGTATGTTCTCTGTATCTTATGTGTATACTGTATGTTCTCTATATCTTATGTGTATACTGTATGTTCTCTGTATCTTATGTGTATACTGTATGTTCTCTGTATCTTATGTACATACTGTATGTTCTCTGTATCTTATGTACATACTGTATGTTCTCTGTATCTTATGTGTATACTGTATGTTCTCTGTATCTTATGTACATACTGTATGTTCTCTGTATCTTATGTGTATACTGTATGTTCTCTGTATCTTATGTGTATACTGTATGTACTCTTTATCTTAGGATTATCGTCCTCACAAGTGTAGAATAACAATTATTTAAAAAATATATAAAGGAAATAATCAAAAAATCAATCCAAGAAATCTCCTCTGCTAATTAATTATATATAAAGTGCCAAAAGTGCATAAAATTGTGCTATACAATGTGCAATTTCTATTAAATATAACCACTAAGGAAAATATGGCAAGAGGAATAAAGTGACAACAATTACTCCATGAACAATGAACACATCACCTAATAGTGGCGGGTCCCAGCTATGTCCCCCATACAATTGCAGCCATGAGATGGTTTCCCACGCGTTTCGTAGTCCGAACCCCGACAACTTTCTCAAGGTGTCAGTCCTTCTAAGTTCACAGAAATATATCTGCAAGTTGGAGAATTATACCATGCTCCTTCCTGTTGGGTGGATTTATTGTAAAGCTGTGGGAGGGAAATCCCTTCTCAACTCATACTGTATATATTACATACCTCCCAACTTTTCACGGTAGGAAAGAGCGACAATTGTTAAATGAAGCCACACCCCCTCATTGAGGGATGGATGAAGCCACGCCCCCTCATTGAGGGATGGATAGGAGATACATGTACTTAAATGTTTCCTCTGCTTGGTTATAGAAGAATAAAAGGTTCAGACTCCCGGGACGGACGAGATGGCCTAGAAGTAGAATAAGAAGCATGTGTCTGTGAGTGTGTCTCTGTGTGTGTGTGTGTGTATTTGTGTGTGTGTCTGTGTGTGTGTTTGTGCGTCTGTGTGTGTGCCTGTGTGTGTCTTTGTGTGTCTGTGTGTGTGTCTGTGTGCCTGTGTGTGTATGTGTGTGTCTTTGTGTGTGTCTGTGTGTGTCTTTGTGTATGTGTGTGCCTTTGTGTGTCTGTGTGTGTGTCTGTGTGTGTCTGTGTGTGTCTGTGTGTCTTTGTGTGTGTGCCTTTGTGTGTCTGTCTGTGTGTCTGTGTGTGCCTGTGTGTGTATGTGTCTGTGTGTGTGTCTTTGTGTGTGTGTGTGTGTGTCTTTGTGTGTGTGTGTCTTTGTGTGTGTGTGTGTGTGTGTGTGTGTGTGTGTGTCTGTGTGTGTGTCTGTGTGTTCTTTAAATGATATAATCAAGGAAAGATGGTCAATTTCCCCGACACTGGTGCAGCTGTGATGTCTTCGTCTTTATTCTAATCCCTTTGTCTCCAGGGCTCCAAAAAGATGACAAGGGCATTTCTTTTTGACCCCGCTCCCTTTTTGTATGAGTGGACTGTCCCTTTAAAGTCTAAAAAAAACCACAAGCTACAACATTTGTAAAACACGCATGAGAGCGAAGTATCAAGTGGAATGAGCGATTGTGCCTGACGATTTATGTGAAATGCCTGTTTATCATGCTCAGATAACCGCGTGAGTTATGTTTTAATTTATTCCTGCTGATGTCCTGATTAAGCTTCAATTTATATTAAATCCAGCGACGGCACTTCAGCTCCACTTCATTTCCCTGCTCAGCCAATTAAGCATGTTTCCTTTCCTTTACAGTTTGCGGGGGGCACGGCGAGTCGGGGGGGGGGGGGGGACTATCTGAAGTGGCATCATGGGCAGTTTTATTTAAAATATAGACTTTGCTGAAATTAAGGAGGAACACCGGGCGAAATTAAAACTTTCCTTAAGCTTCACTGATCTGCTGCCTCCTATGGTTTTACCTTTGGGTAATGTTTACTCCCCTCGCCGGGGGAATCCGGGGTATTCCGGGTGACCTTCCCACGGGCAGCGCCATCTTGCATCCCATCAGGCATTGCGTGCGGCCCCTAATCTCTCGCCTGCACAGTGCCCATGAATGGGATGCAATGGAGCTGCCCGAGCGGCGCGGCGCGGGACACGGGACTTTCAGGCTGATTCATTACTAGCGCCAGGTAGCGACAGATGAGCGTCTGTAGCGAGAATTTCAGAGCGACCGCTAGTAGTCGCTGTGCTCGGCCATGGATCATTGTTTCAGAGCACCTCAGTCGCTGGACGGTATTGACCAATATGTTGTGTGAGTCGCAGTACTAAGCTGTATGGGAGCAAACGATAGCACCAGCTCAGTGCAACCGACTCACACCGCATTCATCGAAAAAACAGCCTCACACAGCGCCGGCGCTGAAAATCATGTAGTTGTTGCGCCAGAGGCTGTGTGATTAAAGTCTGTTTTTGAACATGTAACCACTAGTAACAAAGCGAAAACACATGGAATTACATTATTATAACATTGTAACACTTTAATACCAGACATGTAAGGACAATTCTGCATAAAAATATTATTCATCAAAAAAGTTTTCAAAACTGTCATTTTCTAGGCCAGGAGACATGTCAGAAGGTTTGAGATTTTATTAAAAAAAAAATTGGGATCAGGAAAGGGATTTTACGGGTCGGCCATAGAAATGTAGGTAGCGACAGGTAAGACGTGGTGCTCTGCAAAGCTGAACTCTGGCGCTGTACGCTGAGCCTGGAATAATGATGAATCGGACGCTACATGGCGTTGTTCCAGTCGCTCACAGATTCGGCTTCATAAATATGTAATTGCTGCTGTGTCCGGCATTCACCTGGCGCTACCTGCCACTGTACAGGCGCTACCTGGCGCTAGAGCTTTATGAATAAGGCCCTTTTGAAGGGCACGGCTAAAGCTATGCTGTCACTTACAGACGGCTAAGCTGGCGGGGGCCCGGAAGACGCAGGATGTCACCATCGAAAAGGTAAGTATTTTTATTTTTAGTTCAATGTTCATCTTTAAGCTGATGCTTAAAGTGGACCAAAACCCACGACGAGCAGCCCGGGAATCAATAAGATTTCCAGGCTGATCGTTTCCTTCCCCCCTGGGGCATCCAAAATGGGGATCCCCCACTGTGTGAAACCCCATAGGTTGCCCCATACGCTTACCTTCTTACCTGGTCCAATGGTGCATGCATGAGCGCGAGCCCCGTTATCCCTCTAGCAGGGAGCGTGCCCGCACCAGGGATTTGTGAATGGCCGGCGCAGGCACGCTCCCTATTAGCGGTCAGAGCCGCTCGCCTTTGACGTGAGCGGATCCGAGTGTGCTGATTGGAAGAGCGGACGCCCATGCGCTGTAGGATCCGGGAAGAGGTAAGTTTGTTTCGTCGACCTGCAGGGTTTTATACAACTCAATCAGGGGCAAGGACCAAAACCCAGGATAGTCAAAATCCTGGGTTTTGGTCCACTTTAAGGCACCAGCCAAGGCAGGGCAACACCAAAGGCAGACTGGCCATGGAGTTCCCGGTGGGTTTCAGTGTTTCATGGCGGTTAGAGCTAGGCCCGTGCCAGAATTGTATCCTGTCCGTGTCCAGGTTTTCCACCCCCTGCCTCCCGAGTCTCCTCTGCAGCCCTTATACCTGCCTCCACTGTACCCCCAACCAAGACTCCCCAGTCTAAATTCTGCCCCTGCAATGCAATAGCCTCAGCATCATAGCTTTGGAGGGTATACTCACCCCTGCCACATTATTCAAATTTTGTCCCTGACCCAGCTTTGGCAGACTGCACCAGTGATTCTCACCAGGGCCGGCGCCAGCACAGGGCAAACCTGGGCAATTGCCAGGGCCCCTGGTATCTTCAGGGTCCCACTCAGGCTCATACTTGGCCATTATTTTACAGTGGACCCAAACCACCGAATGTTGGGTGTTGTGTGCAGACCTGCTCATGGCTGCCTCAGCAACAGGGGATGATCAGCAACAATGGAGATGGTGGCCTGGAATAGGGGTGGCGAGAACCAGGTGGCAACTGACAGCATTAATGGAGTCTTTAGAGGCAGCAAGGCAAGCAGTAAGGGTGGAAGGGTGCTTGGTGGCAGTAGAGAATGCAACAAGGACTAGAGGACGATTGGTGGCTATAGGGAAGGCAATAAGGACTGGAGGACGATTGGTGGCTATAGGGAAGGCAATAAGGACTGGAGGGTGATTGGTGGCTATAGGGAAGGCAATAAGGACTGGAGGACGATTGGTGGCTATAGGGAAGGCAATAAGGACTGTAGGGTGATTGGTGGCTATAGGGAAGGCAATAAGGACTGGAGGGTGATTGGTGGCTATAGGGAAGGCAATAAGGACTGGAGCACGATTGGTGGCTATAGGGAAGGCAATAAGGACTGGAGCACGATTGGTGGCTATAGGGAAGGCAATAAGGACTGGAGGATGATTGGTGGCTATAGAGAAGGCAATAAGGACTGGAGGATGATTGGTGGCTATAGGGAAGGCAATAAGGACTGGAGCACGATTGGTGGCTATAGGGAAGGCAATAAGGACTGGAGGATGATTGGTGGCTATAGGGAAGGCAATAAGGACTGGAGGATGATTGGTGGCTATAGGGAAGGCAATAAGGACTGGAGGATGATTGGTGGCTATAGGGAAGGCAATAAGGGCTGGAGGATGATTGGTGGCTATAGGGAAGGCAATAAGGACTGGAGGATGATTGGTGGCTATAGGGAAGGCAATAAGGGCTGGAGGGTGATTGGTGGCTATAGGGAAGGCAATAAGGACGGGGGAGCGATTGGTGGCTATAGGGAAGGCAATAAGGGCTGGAGGATGATTGGTGGCTATAGGGAAGGCAATAAGGACTGGAGGGTGATTGGTGGCTATAGGGAAGGCAATAAGGACTGGAGGACGATTGGTGGCTATAGGGAAGGCAATAAGGACTAGAGGACGATTGGTGGCTATAGGGAAGGCAATAAGGACTGGAGGGTGATTGGTGGCTATAGGGAAGGCAATAAGGACTGGAGGGTGATTGGAGGCTATAGGGAAGGCAATAAGGACTGGAGGGTGATTGGTGGCTATAGGGAAGGCAATAAGGACTGGAGGATGATTGGTGACTATAGGGAAGGCAATAAGGGCTGGAGGATGATTGGTGGCTATAGAGAAGGCAATAAGGACTGGAGGGTGATTGGTGGCTATAGAGAAGGCAATAAGGACTGGAGGGTGATTGCTTGCTATAGGGAAGGCAATAAGGACGGGGGAGCGATTGGTGGCTATAGGGAAGGCAATAAGGACTGGAGGATGATTGGTGGCTATAGGGAAGGCAATAAGGACTAGAGAGTGATTGCTTGCTATAGGGAAGGCAATAAGGACGGGGGAGCGATTGGTGGCTATAGGGAAGGCAATAAGGGCTGGAGGATGATTGGTGGCTATAGGGAAGGCAATAAGGACGGGGGAGCGATTGGTGGCTATAGGGAAGGCAATAAGGACTGGAGGATGATTGGTGGCTATAGGGAAGGCAATAAGGGCTGGAGGATGATTGGTGGCTATAGGGAAGGCAATAAGGACTGGAGGATGATTGGTGGCTATAGGGAAGGCAATAAGGGCTGGAGGATGATTGGTGGCTATAGGGAAGGCAATAAGGACTGGAGGATGATTGGTGGCTATAGGGAAGGCAATAAGGACTGGAGGATGATTGGTGGCTATAGGGAAGGCAATAAGGGCTGGAGGATGATTGGTGGCTATAGGGAAGGCAATAAGGACTGGAGGATGATTGGTGGCTATAGGGAAGGCAATAAGGACTGGAGGGTGATTGGTGGCTATAGGGAAGGCAATAAGGACTGGAGGGTGATTGGTGGCTATAAGGAAGGCAATAAGGGCTGGAGGATGATTGGTGGCTATAGGGAAGGCAATAAGGACTGGAGGATGATTGGTGGCTATAGGGAAGGCAATAAGGACTGGAGGGTGATTGGTGGCTATAAGGAAGGCAATAAGGGCTGGAGGATGATTGGTGGCTATAGGGAAGGCAATAAGGACTGGAGGATGATTGGTGGCTATAGGGAAGGCAATAAGGACTGGAGGGCGATTGGTGGCTATAGGGAAGGCAATAAGGGCTGTATGGTGATCAGCAGCAAGAGATGACCTATTTGTGGCAGTGGAGCTGAAAGGTGACATCATGTGACTCACTACTTTGGGGCCCCCTAAGACTCTCTTGCCCAAGGGCCCCCACAAACCTGGAGCCGGCCCTGGTTCTCACCATGGGCCAACAGTGCCTAAAAGTGTAACTATAACAGCAAGCAGACAGGTGCTTCCCAATAGAAATTCATGGCACGAAGACATCCGTGATCATATTTCCGCCTCTAGTCATGTGAAGTTGGCGCCAGGAATACTAATCGCACAGCTTTTTATTCTGAGAGCGCCAGACCAGCAAATGGATGTCCTGAGCTCAAAAGATTTGAGTTTCTGGAGGAATAACTGAAACAACTTCCTGATCTGAGTCCCCAAAGCTGACCTGCTTCATTTCCATAGAGTTGACGCTTGTCGCCATTACTGTGGGCCAAGGAAAATGTCCTGATGTAGAAAGTACCGCAGTCCTCTCCTGATCCTTGGAACATCCTGTAATCCAACCAGCCGGCCTTACTTTGCATTTACTTTAAATCCAGAACCTCAGACAATGACATTAATGCTGCCACTGCCAACACGATATTTTGTATAAAACAAACTAAAGTTAGAGTCAAGAGAGCAGATCCTTGGGAATCGGAAATTGCAGCCAAACTGCTTTAGAAGGTTTGTAGTGTCACTAAAGTTTGTGCGTAGGCGCCAGGGCTGGCTCCAGGTTTGTGGGGGCCCTTGGGCAAGAGAGTCTTAGTGGTCCCCAAAGTAGTGTGTCACATGATGCCCCCCCTTTTTTAACTCCGCTGCCAAAAATGGGTCATCTTCTGCTGCTGATCACCCTCCAGTCCTTAATGCCTTTCCTATAGCCACCAATCACCCTCTAGTCCTTATTGCCTTCCCTATAGCCACCAATGACCCTCCAGACCTTATTGCCTTCCCTATAGCCACCAATCATCCTCCAGACCTTATTGCCTTCCCTATAGCCACCAATCACCCTCCAGAACTTATTGCCTTCCCTATAGCCACCAATGACCCTCCAGACCTTATTGCCTTCCCTATAGCCACCAATCACCCTCCAGACCTTATTGCCTTCCCTATAGCCAACAATCATCCTCCAGTCCTTATTGCCTTCCCTATAGCCACCAATTGCCCTCCAGTCCTTATTGCCTTCCCTATAGCCACCAATCACCCTCCAGACCTTATTGCCTTCCCTATAGCCACCAATCATCCTCCAGACCTTATTGCCTTCCCTATAGCCACCAATCATCCTCCAGTCCTTATTGCCTTCCCTATAGCCACCAATCACCCTCCAGACCTTATTGCCTTCCCTATAGCCACCAATGACCCTCCAGACCTTATTGCCTTCCCTATAGCCACCAATCACCCTCCAGTCTTTATTGCCTTCCCTATAGCCACCAATCACCCTCCAGACCTTATTGCCTTCCCTATAGCCACCAATGACCCTCCAGACCTTATTGCCTTCCCTATAGCCACCAATCATCCTCCAGACCTTATTGCCTTCCCTATAGCCACCAATCATCCTCCAGTCCTTATTGCCTTCCCTATAGCCACCAATCACCCTCCAGTCCTTGTTGCCTTCCCTATAGCCACCAATCATCCTCCAGTCCTTATTGCCTTCCCTATAGCCACCAATCACCCTCCAGACCTTATTGCCTTCCCTATAGCCACCAATCACCCTCCAGACCTTATTGCCTTCCCTATAGCCACCAATCACCCTCCAGACCTTATTGCCTTCCCTATAGCCACCAATCACCCTCCAGACCTTATTGCCTTCCCTATAGCCAACAATCATCCTCCAGTCCTTATTGCCTTCCCTATAGCCACCAATCGCCCTCCAGTCCTTATTGCCTTCCCTATAGCCACCAATCACCCTCCAGACCTTATTGCCTTCCCTATAGCCACCAATCATCCTCCAGACCTTATTGCCTTCCCTATAGCCACCAATCATCCTCCAGTCCTTATTGCCTTCCCTATAGCCACCAATCACCCTCCAGACCTTATTGCCTTCCCTATAGCCACCAATGACCCTCCAGACCTTATTGCCTTCCCTATAGCCACCAATCACCCTCCAGACCTTATTGCCTTCCCTATAGCCACCAATCACCCTCCAGTCCTTAATGCCTTCCCTATAGCCACCAATCACCCTCCAGTCCTTGTTGCATTCTGCTTCCTGTCTGCCACTAAAGACTTCCTCATTGCTATCAGTTGTCACCTGGTCCTGGCCACCTTCTGAGCTTCCATCAATGAGCGGGTCTGCACACAATACTCTGCATTCGATTGTTTGGATCCACTGTAAAATAATAACATGGCCAAGTGTGAACCTGAGTGGTTCCCTGAAGATGCCAGGGGCCCTGGCAATTGCCCAGGTTTGCCCTGTGCTGGCGCCGGCAATGTGTAGGCCTATGCTGCTCCTCGGGCTTGGTGCTATGATGGACATCAGTGTTGTTTAGGGACAATTGGCAGCACCTATATCAGAAAGCACATCTCCCCCTGTCCACCTTCCACCACTTCACCTCCACGGGTGCAGTGGCACTGGTATTCTCAGTGTCTAGCAGTTAAGTGGGGGGATTTCAAAAGCAACTTCCAGCCACTGCTGTGCTGTCCACTGTGCCTGTCTTATTTAACTTGCTACTTCTTGTTGCCGACCTCTGATACTTTCCACAGTTCATTCAATCTACTGTCTGCCCACAAACTGTTCTACGTTGTATGACCATGTCCAGCCTGCCACTTGCCCACAACCTCTGCTATACTCTAAGACCATGTCCAGACTGCTGCCTGCCCACAACCTCTGCTATGTTCTATGACCATGTCCAGCCTGCTGCCTGCCCACGACCTCTGCTACATTCTATGACCATATCCAGCCTGCTGCTTACCCACAACCTCTGCTACATTCTATGACCATGTACAGCCTGCCCACAACATCTGCTACATTCTATGACCATGTCCATCCTGCTGCCTGCCCGCAACCTCTGCTACGTTCTATGACCATGTCCAGACTGCCACCTGCCCACAATCTCTGCTACATTCTATGACCATGTCCAGGCTGCCCACAGCCTCTGCTACATTCTATGACCATGTCCAGACTGCTGCCTGCCCACAACCTCTGCTACATTCTATGACCATGTCCAGCCTGCCACCTGCCCACAATCTCTGCTACATTCTATGACCATGTCCAGACTGCCCACAACCTCTGCTACATTCTATGACCATGTCCAGCCTGCTGCCTGTCCACAACCTCTGCTATGTTCTATGACCATGTCCAGCCTGCTGCCTGTTCACAACCTCTGCTATGTTCTATGACCATGTGCTGCCTGCCGCCTGCCCACAACCTCTGCTACGTTCTATGACCATGTCCTGCCTGCCGCCTGCCCACAACCTCTGCTATGTTCTATGACCATGTCCAGCCTGCTGCCTGTCCACATCCTCTGCTACATTCTATGACCATGTCCAGCCTGCCACCTGCCCACAATCTCTGCTACCTTCTATGACCATGTCCAGACTGCCCACAACCTCTGCTACATTCTATGACCATGTCCAAACTGCTGCCTGCCCACAATCTCTGCTACATTCTATGACCATGTCCAGCCTGCCCACAACCTCTGCTGCACTCTATGTCCATGTCCAGCCTGCTGCCTGCCCACAACCTCTGCTACATTCTATGACCATGTTCAGCCTGCCACCTGCCCACTACCTCTACTAAGTTCTATGACCATGTTCAGCTGGCCCACAACATCTGCTACATTCTATGACCATGTTCAGCCTGCCGCCTACCCACAAACTCTACTATGTTCTATGACCATGTCCAGCTGGCCCACAACCTCCGCTACATTCTATGACCATGTCCAGCCTGCTGCTTACCTACAACCTCTGCTACGTTCTATGACCATGTCCAGCCTGCTGCCTGCCCACAACCTCTACTACGTTCTATAGCTATATCCAGCCTGCCGCCTGCCCACAACCTCTACTACGTTCTATGACCATGTCCATTCTACCGCCTGCCCCACAAGCTCTGCCCCCTGAGGCAGGACTGGGGGTTTACAAAGAAAAAAACCCTTTATCTTAGCCAGACACCCGCGCTGCTCCTCCGGGCTTGCACCCCTCACCTGACCATCCTCCTTTCCACTGGCTTAAACCCCTCACCTGACCATCTTTTGCTCCACTGGCTTGCACCCCTCACCTGACCACCCTCCCCTCCGTTGGCTTGCACCCCTGACCACCCTCTCCTCCACTGGCTTTCACCCCCCACCTGTCCATACTCCCCTTCACTGGCATGCACCCCTACCTGACTCCCCTCCCCTCCATTGGCTTGCACCCCCCACCTGTCCATACTCTCCTTCACTGGCATGCACCCCTTACCTGATTCCCCTCCCCTCCACTGGCATACACCCCTTACCTGACCACCCTTCACTCCACTGGCTTGCATCCCTCATCTGATCACCCTTCCTTCCACTGGCATACACCCCTCACCAGACCACCCTCCTCTCCACTGGCTTGTACCCCTCACCTGTCCACCCTCCCCTTTACCTCTTCACTGGCTTGCACCCCTCACCTGACTACCCCCCCTCCACTGGCTTGTACCCCTCACCTAACCACCCTTACTTCCACTGGCTTGCATCCCTCACCTGACCACCCTTCCTTCCACTGGCTTGCACCCCTCAGCTGACCACCCTCCCCTCCACAGGCTTGCACCCTTCATCTGACCACCCTCCCCTCCACAGGCTTGCACCCTTCATCTGACCACCCTCCCCTTCACTGGTTTGCGCCCTTCACCTGACCACCCTCCCCTCCACTGACTTGCACCCCTCACTTGACCACCCTCCCCTCCACTGGCTTGTACCCTTCCCATGACCATCCTCTCTCTCCGCTGGCTTACACCTCTAACCTAACTGCCCCCCCCTAATCACTGCTGCCTGCTTGTGTGTATGTGTGTTTGCTCTTACAGTCTCGGGATGCCTGTCTGGATGCAATACGCCTTGCTCCCTTTTATTAGATAATATTTACAAAGTGTTTAGCATAGAAATTACATGGTTCTTGGACTGGTAGTTCAATCTGAGTTCACGCATTTTGCCTTCTTGGCTTCCTTAGTACTCAGAAAACCTTAGTTACATTGTGAGGTGCTGTCTACGCGTGGGCTGGCTTTTGGTTGTTTCTAGAATGATGCAGCTATAAATCTGGTTGTGGTGGAAAAAGAGGGGCCCGCAGTGGTGATGGGGTCAGTGTGCAGTTGCTATTAGCGCGGGTCTCTCACTTGTAGCAAATGGGTCATATACCCTTTGTTTATAGCACTATGAATTAGTTTTAGTTAAATCCTGGTGAACTTGGGAATTTGGCCTCCAAACAAAAAAAAAGGTACTCCCCTTTTTGCCTCTGCAGCTGTTTCCTACTGGTCCAGTATTTGATTTAGTTGTTTTTTTAGAATCTTCTTTCTCTAAACCCTAGGTGCACCTTATGATCAGATGCGTCTTATACTAAAGGCGCGCGCCCAATTGTTGTCCCATTGTCTCAAGCTACACATTGCACTGTTTCAAACATCAAAAAGACCCTGTAGTTCCTGAGTTATTTGTAAAAGTATTAGAGCTTTGGAGGTGCAGAGAAACAATGAGGAGAAACCGTGGGTGTGGCAACAGCCATGTGATGTAAGCACACTGTGATGAGTGTGAGAGGAGATAGGAGGGAGGAGTTTCAGAGCTAAACTTTTTGTCTCTGCAGCAGTTTCCTACTGGTCCAGTATTTGGTTTAGTTGTTTTTTTAGAATCTTCCTTCTCTAAACCCTAGGTGCATCTTATGGTCAGATGCGTCTTATGTTAGAGACGAGCCCCCAATTGTTGTCCCATTGTCTCAGGCTGCACGTTGCACTGTTATAAACTTCAATCTGTTTTCAAAAAGACCCTGTAGTAAAAGTATTGGAGATGCAGGGAGAAAATGAGGAGAAACAGTGGGTGTGGCAACAGCCACGTGATGTAAGCACACTGTAATGAGTGTGAGAGGAGATTGGGGTTTCAGAGGTACAGAGAGAGGCAGCCAGTCAGGACGTCTGGGCAGGAAGTGGGAGGTGTTTCCGTTCTTGGCCCACTGAAGATTGATGAACCAGGTCAGTGGGGTGGGGTCTGAAAGCTGAATGAGGAAGTGATTTTCCTCACTAAGGAGACAGACAGAGGAGGAATCACAGTGCTCCAGCCACTCAACGAAAGGTAAGCTACTGATATTTATTTTCTGATTTTTGAATTGCCACATACTTTAAAGTGGACCAAAACCCAGCGCAATCGCCCGGGAAATCTATAAGATTCCCAGGCTGATCGATTCCCTCCCACCGGGACATCCAAAATCAGGATGCCCGGCTGTGTGAAACCCCCCAGGTCGCCCCATTCACTTACCTTGCTTCCCAGTCCAAGGCGCATGCGTGAGCCGCGGCTGCATCCCCGCTATCCCTCTAGCAGGGACCAGAGAAAATGAGGAATCCACCAGTTTCCTAAAAATATCTCCAAAGAGTGGCACCACTAGATCTAATTATCTATAATAAAGATTTTATTATGAAACAAGCCAAACTCTACACAGGCACATCACATATTAAAAAGACATATATCACAAACAGACACCAGGGGGCGCTGCTATGGAGCCACCTATTATAATTTATAATGACGATACGGGGGCAATCATGAACTGACATGTAAGAAATAATTCCCTGCATTGCTAATAATGTAAACCGATTCTGTGCAAACAGCCATAAATAATAATTACATTGTGCAAATATATCTACATATATACAAAAGTGCTTCAGTGCTAAAGTGCCAAATACTGAGGTCAAACCGGGCGAAGATTAGAGGATACAGTTTAGAAATGGCCCCAGATATCTCACATGTCCATGACAAAAGGTGGCTCGACCTCGTAAGCAGACACCCACGCCTCCACACGACGCGTTGCGTGACGTCATGCGTCACTTCCTCAGGGCGCATTTGTGAATGGTCGGCGTAGGCACGCTCCCTGTTAGAGGAAAGGGGGGGACGCGGCCACCAGGTAGCTCGAAGACACTGGCCTTAGACGACACCTTAGAAGGCGTGCCGTCAACGGCTCCGAGCGCGTTGATTGGACTAACGCTCCCGCATGCGCCGTAGGAAGAGGTGAGTTGCGCTCGGCGATCTGGGGGTTTCACACAGCAGAGAATCCCCTATCGGGGTGCCTCAGGGGAAAGGACCACAACCCAAAATATTTATATTAACTATAAATCTATGGAATAGCCTCCCACAGAAGCTTGTTACAACATCAACCGCTGACAGCTTCAAAAAAGGATTAGATGCTTATTTAGAAGAAATTAACATTAACAGTTACTATTAGCTGTTATCAGTAAAAAAAAAATAAAATACATAGCTTCCCCAATGAAATAAAAAATAACTTCCCCTACCCCAACACCCTTGGTTGAACTTGATGGACCGTATTAACTATGTAACTATGTAACCCAGGATAGTCAAAATCCTGGATGTTTGTCCACTTTAAGTATTTAAAAGAGTATATTAAGGACGGGGAGGCTGATTCATTAATAGCGCCAGGTAGCGACAGATGAGCGCCAGTAGCGTTATTTTCACAGCGCCCGCTAGTATTCGCTGTGCTTGGCCGTTGTTCGGCTGTTGACAGCGACTCAGTCGGTGTGCGGTAATGTTGAATACGGCTTTAGGAGTCGCTGTTTGACAGGTTCCGCGCTGTATGGGAGCGCATGACAGCGAATGGCCATAGCGAACGCCTCCCAGCATATTCATTAACAAATCACGCTCAAAAAATTCTTGCGCTGTGAAATGCTTGTTTAAACCCCAGAGCGCTGGCGGCGATGGGTTAAAAGTAGTTTTTTAACCCCCAAACAACCATATTTTTGGAAAAAAAAAAAACATGTTTTTTTAATTTTGTAATATTTTTGTAATATGAATACATTGATATCAGACCTGTAATATCAATTCTGCACAATTTTTTTTTTTTTTTTACCTTAAAAAAAATATCTAACATTGCAGAAGTGGTCACAGAATTTTTGCCATAAAAAAAAAAAAAAAAAAAAAATAGCAATTAATTAAGAATATTTAAAGATTGCTCCATTGAAATGCATTGGAGAGCGCCAGGTAGCGAGAGGTCATACCTGTCGCTGTTCAAGGTCGCTCGCTGGCGCTGTGGGGTGAGGCTGGAATAATTATGAATGATTCGCTATCTGGCGCTCTGTCAGTCGCTAAGCAGGATCGGCTTGATAAATGTGTGATTGCGGAGGGGAGTCGGCGTACTCGTGGCGGTGAGCGTCACTACACATATATGCATATGTCAGCATATTATCAATAAAGGTAGGTGTATCCTTTTTTCCACTTAAAGTGGACCAACACCCAGGATTTTGACTATCCTGGGTCTTGGTCCACTTCGGTGGGGCACCCCCGATCGGGGTGCCCCGCTGTGTGAAACCCCCCCTAACCCCCCGAAAAACTCACCTCTCCCCGCTCCCAGCGCCGACGTACAAGCCAGGTCCAGGAACGTCTAAGCGGCAGCCGCCGCCTCCCTCGTGTCACTTTCGGCGCGCGCGCGCCCCCGCCGGCCATTCGCTGACGGCCGGCGCGGGCACGCGCACGCCTACAGGAGCGCGAGGGAGGCGGCGGCGGCCGGCCGCCGCCGAAGATAAGGTAAGGAGTTTGGGGTGTTTGGGGGGGTTTCACCCCGCGGGACATCCCGATCTCGGATGTCCCGCGGGGTGGGGGGTGATCGGCCCGGGAATCTTATAGATTCCCGGGCCGATCACCCGTGGGTGTTGGTCCACTTTAATTGATAATATGCTGACATGTATATATGTGACTTTGGCCCTAATATTCTCTTTTAGGTGAAACTAAAAGTTTGTGTGGCGTGCATGAATCCATATTCCATAGTGTAGTGTTCTGTAAGGTGCATACTGGAGAGGTACCTTAGGATTTGATTACACCCCATCAATACTTCTCCTTTTGCATTGCATGGTGTGCCAATACCTACCCCCTATATTAATGTATATGTATAATACCTTAAGTATTTAAAAAATATGTAAAAAAATATTTAAAAATGATATAATAATAATAATATGAAAACATTCCCCTCGATTCAAAGAGCAAAAGTTAATTGATTTCAGATCGAGAATCGTAAGTTTGGGTGGGTGTTAGTCATTTTTTCCTGTTTTTTTGCCCATTTCCGACTCGCACGAGCCTACGTACGAATGCGTATATGCTCTTACGATCATCGGAAGTTCGTTCCTAAATTGTAGGATCAAAACGTAAAACTTAGGATAATCGGATGTGTTTAGGTGTGATTCAGAGAACAGTTTTCCAACCTCGGGGAGGCCGATTCATCAATAGCGCCAGGTAGCGACAGATGAGCGACTGAAGTATGGCGCTATGAGCGCCGCTAGCGTCAGCCGCGGGCGGTAGCGATTCGCTATAGCAGGCCTCCTCAGTCGCTACCTGGCGTTGTTGCGAACAACGCCTACATTGCTGAATATGATGTTGTCCCTCAGCTTTGTAGGCGCTGTCAGTCAGTGTGACCACGCTATTCTACACAGCGCCTGTTAGCTTTGCTGTGTCCTGGCCATCCAGTACCTTCTGAATAAAACACATTGCCACATTTGTTAAAAATTTTAAAGAGTTTTTATTTTGTGTTGAAAAGGAAATTAAATTCAACCAGATCTTCGAATATAAATGCAAAATAAAACATAATTAAACACATAGCCACAATTTTTTTTTTTTTTTATTTGTTACATAAAAAGGAAATACAATTAAACCACCAATGAGAAAGAAAAGGAAAATAAAAACAGAACATAGAAAGAAAAGGAAAATAAAAACAGAACAGAGAAAGAAAAGGAAAAGAGAAAAGGAAAATAAAAACAGAACAGAGAAAGAAAAGGAAAATAAAAACAGAACAGAGAAAGAAAAGGAAAAGAGAAAAGGAAAATAAAAACAGAACAGAGAAAGAAAAGGAAAATAAAAACAGAACAGAGAAAGAAAAGGAAAATAAAAACAGAACAGAGAAAGAAAAGGAAAATAAAAACAGAACAGAGAAAGAAAAGGAAAATAAAAACAGAACAGAGAAAGAAAAGGAAAATAAAAACAGAACAGAGAAAGAAAAGGAAAAGAGAAAAGGAAAATAAAAACAGAACAGAGAAAGAAAAGGAAAATAAAAACAGAACAGATAAAGAAAAGGAAAATAAAAACAGAACATAGAAAGAAAAGGAAAATAAAAACAGAACAGAGAAAGAAAAGGAAAAGAGAAAAGGAAAATAAAAACAGAACAGAGAAAGAAAAGGAAAATAAAAACAGAACAGAGAAAGAAAAGGAAAATAAAAACAGAACAGAGAAAGAAAAGGAAAATAAAAACAGAACATAGAAAGAAAAGGAAAATAAAAACAGAACAGAGAAAGAAAAGGAAAATAAAAACAGAACAGAGAAAGAAAAGGAAAAGAGAAAAGGAAAATAAAAACAGAACAGAGAAAGAAAAGGAAAATAAAAACAGAACAGAGAAAGAAAAGGAAAAGAGAAAAGGAAAATAAAAACAGAACAGAGAAAGAAAAGGAAAATAAAAACAGAACAGATAAAGAAAAGGAAAATAAAAACAGAACATAGAAAGAAAAGGAAAATAAAAACAGAACAGAGAAAGAAAAGGAAAAGAGAAAAGGAAAATAAAAACAGAACAGAGAAAGAAAAGGAAAATAAAAACAGAACAGAGAAAGAAAAGGAAACTAAAAACAGAACAGAGAAAAAAAAGGAAAATTAAAATAGGAATTAGAATGAAAAGGAAACTTACAACAGAATTAAACACATAGCCACATGTATATATATAAGTTTTTTTTTATTTTTACTCTAAACAAAAATTAATAATAAAACAGAAATGAAATTGAAAATGAAAAGTCCAACAGAAATTCAAAAGCAAAGTAAAGTCCAGGAAAGTTTTGGAAAAGGAAATTAGGGATCAGGGTGCATCTCTTTGTGCCTGAAAAAATAAGAAAAGTGCAGTTAGTATATATCTTTATAGTTGTTTTGTGTTTTTCAAAAAAAAAATGCATAACTTGATAACCAACATTGGCGTCTTACACCCCCCTTAGAGTGGTTTTGGTCATCTTACACCCCCCCTTAGAGTGGTTGGGATCATCTTACACCCCCCTTAGAGTGGTTTTGGTCATCTTACACCCCCCCTTAGAGTGGTTTGGGTCATCTTACACCCCCCCTTATAGTGGTTTTGGTCATCTTACACCCCCCCTTAGAGTGGTTGGGATCATCTTACACCCCCCTTAGAGTGGTTTTGGTCATCTTACACCCCCCCTTAGAGTGGTTTGGGTCATCTTACACCCCCCTTAGAGTGGTTTTGGTCATCTTACACCCCCCCTTAGAGTGGTTTTGGTCATCTTACACCCCCCCTTAGAGTGGTTTGGGTCATCTTACACCCCCCCTTACAGTGGTTTGGGTCATCTTACACCCCCCCTTACAGTGGTTTGGGTCATCTTACACCCCCCCTTAGAGTGGTTTGGGTCATCTTAAACCCCCCTTAGAGTGGTTTTGGTCATCTTACACTCCCCCTTAGAGTGGTTTGGGTCATCTTACACCCCCCCTTACAGTGGTTTGGGTCATCTTACACCCCCCCTTAGAGTGGTTTGGGTCATCTTACACCCCCCCTTACAGTGGTTTGGGTCATCTTACACCCCCCCTTACAGTGGTTTGGGTCATCTTACACCCCCCCTTAGAGTGGTTTTGGTCATCTTAAACCCCCCTTAGAGTGGTTTTGGTCATCTTACACCCCCCCTTACAGTGGTTTGGGTCATCTTACACCCCCCCTTACAGTGGTTTGGGTCATCTTACACCCCCCCTTACAGTGGTTTGGGTCATCTTACACCCCCCCTTACAGTGGTTTGGCTCATCTTACACCCCCCCTTAGAGTGGTTTGGGTCATCTTACACCCCCCTTAGAGTGGTTTGTGTCATCTTAAACCCCCCTTAGAGTGGTTTTGGTCATCTTACACCCCCCCTTAGAGTGGTTTTGGTCATCTTACACCCCCCCTTAGAGTGGTTTGGGTCATCTTACACCCCCCTTAGTGCGTTTTTTTGCTCTTTTGGATGGGAGGTCAAATACATTTAAACAGTAGTGCAGTACTTGCATTAGAGTGAAGGGTAGTTAGCTTACCGCAAAAAAAGAAGTGATCAGCCTTTCCCTTAGCTCATCGCCAGTCTGGGTGTCCTCACTTCTATCTGCGGGCAGGTTGGGGATTTCTGGCACCAGTGCTGTCTCCTCGGGGGCTTGGATTCGGTGGCATATACAGATATTGTGTAACACACAGCAGGCAAGGATGATCTTGGAAACCTTCTGTGGGCTGTAGAGCATCTCTCCTCCTGGCCGTGCCAAACAGAGAAAGCGTGCTTTCAGCAGGCCGATGGTTCTTTCCACAATGCTTCTGGTCTTGCGATGCGCTGCATTGTAGCGTTCATGGGCAGAGGTCCGTGGGTTCCTGACCGGAGTCATGACCCACGTTCTCTGCCCATATCCCTTGTCCGCTGTAGAAAAAACACAAGGAGAGAGACAGCAATTAGTACTAGTACATGTTTTTTGGTGGTAGTTTGGTTAAAATTGGCTTGCTAGGCCACATATTAGCAAAATACATAGACATGGTTAATTTATTACCCAGTAGCCAGCCAGCTGGCATTTCGTTGTTAGCAAACTTCCGGCACAGGACTGTCCGCTGCAAGACGTAAGAATCGTGGCATGAGCCGGGGAACCCCGATCTCACCGCCCGCAGCCTCATGTCTGGGTCACAGACCACCATGATATTAAATGAATGGAACTGCTTCCTGTTTCTGTAGGACAGCTCCTGTGCACGGGGAGGGCGGAAAGGGATATGTGTACCATCAACGCACCCTAGCACATTCGGGATCCCTCCCATCAGATAGAAAGCATGTTTTATTTTGGCAACCTCTTCCTCATCCTCAGGAAACTTGATGTAAATTGGGATTAAATCACAAATTGCCAGAACTACCTGGATTAGTATGCGGCTCATAGTAGCCTGGCTTATCCCGCTGAGGAGGGCTGAGGTTGCCTGGAAGGTCCCTCGTGCCAAAACATTAAGAGTGGCACACAGGCGTACTATGCCTGGAATGGAATGAGTGCGTTTGGTGGATGGCTCGATTTTGGTCTTAATCTGATCATATAGGGACTGTAGTGCAGCACGATTCAGACGGAAGCGGCTCCTGATCTGCTCGTCACTTAAGTCCCATACTGAAAGGCGGATTGCAAAGGAGCGGGGTGCCCTAAGCCTCACAACACCCCGCTCCCTTTCCTCCTGCTCTTTCAGCATACACATACATCCATCCACCCAGACACCATACATCACCCTCTTATCCATCACACACACTAAAGATATATACAAAAACAAAAATAAACAAAAAAAACCACTAACACACAACACACACACAAACAATCACACTACACACACACCCGCTACAATGCAGCTCACCACAAAACCAGAACTATAGTGGTCCAAACCACCAGCCTGCTGAAAACCAGCTTTCTAAGTTAAGCACAACCAAGAGGGGAGTTGCTGCACAGCCCACAAAAGGCCCCAAAATCAAGCCTCACTTGCTGTATGCTACACAATATTTGCAGATGCCACCCAAACCAAGCTCCTAAAGAAACAGCACTGATGTCAGAAATCACCCAACAAGCCACAGAGAGTGAGGACAGAAACCAGACAGAGGCTCAAATGAGCTAAGGGAAGCGAGCACAGCACCACACCACAGCCTTTGCCACAGTGTAAGAATAGCAGAAGCTAGAACATTCCTTCCTTTTATACTTCATTTTCTAAAGTGACAGGTCCGCTTTGCCGCCTTTTGCGTCGCTCTGCTATTTCCGTGCGCCAATTAGCCGACCCAGGTGTGCGTAAAACAGAGTGCGCACGCGCACGCTAGTAGCGCTACTAGTGTACTTGAGCCGTAACTTGCGTGCATTAACGGACATGGGCCAAAAATCAGGTGGGGACCAATGAAAGGGAAGCTGTTGTTTTTTTAAATAGCCGTTAGGCTAAGCACATGTCACAAGGGTTGGAGATACATCAGTCCATTGTTGGATTTGGGTGTGTGTTGTTTGTTTAATGAGGTCTGTAATGAGTTAATTGGCTAACACACATGCTTCTGTCAGTGCAGTGGAGGTGTGCCTAGAAGGAACTGGGCTGTATGTGTGAATCAATTAAGTGGGCTGCTTTTGGATTGGCTGTTAGAGCACATAAAACCTGCCCAAGCCTAAGAGATTGCGATGCCATTCTGTAGTGTGCATGCGTGCTTGTGGGGTGTTGATTTGTGTGTGTGTGCAGCTACAGGATGGAGCCAAATACAGGACATCTGCCGGCCACAGCAGGCACGAGTAGGAGTTTGGTGGGTGCTGTGCGCAGACCTCCCTTACGGAAAAGGGCACAGCCTGAAGGTGGGGCAGCACCCCAGGCTAAGCGCCCAGGTGCCAAGAGGGAGCCTGAATTTAATTTGGCTGAGAATAATCATCTTGTGCGCCTGACACTTGCGAAATGGGAGCTGATATTTGGCTCCCAAAGCAAGTCCATAGGCAAACAAGAAAGAAGCAAACTGTGGGATGCCATTGGTGTGGAGCTTAGTAGCACAGCTCAACACCCACGTAGTGGCCCATCCTGCAGGAAACGCTTCTACACTTTGCGAGGGGCCCTTATGAAAAAGATGAATCACGATCTTGATGTGGACAGTGGGTTCATCCAGGCTCCAAAGAGTACCTACAGGCCGTATGAGGAGATGCTGAAGGCCAAAATCCCACTGGCTCGGCTGCAGGGTGTGGATCCTGGGGATGACACCACCGGTTGGGCTGAAGGTACATATTTTCTGGCTTTTACAATAACCTAATGTTAATGTATGTGATTTGCATTTTTACATTCTGACCAACTAACAGTAGGACCTGTGAAGTATTACATTACAGCTCAAACATTTGTAACTTTTCTGTCTGTTGCTTTATGCATAGGTGCACATGCTGCTGTCCGGGATGTGGCTCCGGACACCCAAGCTCCTGCCCTTCCAGCAACCTCAAGGCTACCCCAGTCTGCCATTGAAGGTATTTACCCATAATTTGTTTGCTGGTTTTTTTCTAAACAAATGGGTGTGGGAGCAGCTCAAACAATCAAGGTTTGCCCTGTTGACTATTAATAATATGTGCGTGCGCCCTAATTGCACGCCCACTGTAACACTCACAGCAAGTAACTAACAAGGCCCTAACATGTGTAGATATGTAGGATGCCAGAGATGTGTAGCCATATATCGGCATATCAATGTGTGAGCCACACTTGGCTTGATTAGTCAATATTACTGAAAGAGCTGCTCACACACCTTAATGCATGTTGTATTTTGCTACGCACATTAGCTATGGCTCAATGTTGGTTTTATTTTGGCCTAGCTCCCATGCCCTTGGCCCCAGCATCTCCTCCGGATCCCACCTACTCTTTGGATGTCGGTAAGTGCATGTGTTCACCTTGCTTGATCCACTTTTACTCAAGTGCATGTGTCTCATTTGTCTTTTTTCTTGGTAGGCCAAGTGACTGGTTCATCTTTGGACCCCACTTCCGATGTTGCCGGTCAACAGGACCCTGTTGGTGTGTAGAGCAATACATAATGTATCCTTTCTGCTGTTTAGGTTACACTGGTTCAATTTGGTTAGTCTACTAAGCTACATGTTTGCTTGGTAAACTTGAAGATGCCTCTTGGGAGTGCTGGTTGCCTCCCCAGGGTCAGTCTATTAGTTATTTGAGTGATAGCAATGTATATTTGCGGACATATTTTTAGCCAAACATTCCCTGTAGTAGTTTGCTGATTATTTAGAGACATTTTTTTTTTGTTTTAGTTGACCCGAATATCGGAAGTGGCTGTCCAGAAAGGGCCCCTCAAGTTCCAGCTGCCAGAGATGAGGGTAAGTGGTTTTGCCTTGCTCTAGTCTGTATTTTGGCTCTAATGTTGTGCCACTTGCTTCTGGCAACTTGTGTGTCCACATGTATTTTCAAGGTCCAAGCTCGAGTGAGGACCCCACTCCAGACATCTGGGATATTGCGGGTATGTTTAATTTAAGCAATGTTTATGATGAGATTTGCAGAAATTAGTGCGTCTTAGTCCTGTAACATACATGTTAACAATCTGAGTTTAACAGAGACCTTTGGTCTAGTGTGTATTTTTTAACTTTTTAGAGGTATGGCCTCGATAGCCTAACCAGGTTACATTAGAGTTTGGCCCACAGACCTACTAACCTGATTTTCCTGTTTAGCATATGCCAACTTGCCCGACATCTCGGATGTTGAATTGCGACTCTCTGGCAGCGATACCTCGAGCCTACCTGTGCCGGAGGACACGCAGGTAACATGGATGATGTAGACGACCTCGAAACCCATTGGCATATTCGTGGGTAGTGGAAGAAGCAACATGTAACATTTCCTTTCATTGTTGTTTTGGCAGGAGGCGGAACCAGAACCCCAAGCTGGGACCTCTTCCCAAGTCCCATGTGGCCAAGCTTCAGAGGCTCAGACAAGGGTAAGTTGTATAGTGAGTGTTTATGGTAACTTTTTGGAGGGGCATAACTGCATTGGTTCCGTTTGACTAAAATGTGGTTTACTATTTGTTTAGCCTCCAACCACAGCAAGAGGAGGTGTGGCACCAACCAGTGCCGATTTCTACCAACTAGGGGTCCGGATGCTGGAGGACTACAGTCGCCAACAGCCGCGTGATGGAACTAATGAGCGCATTGCGGCGTTGGAAAATCAGGTGCTGATGTGTCAGCAACAAAATGAGGGCCTGCAGCGCCAGGTGGACCAGTTACGGCAAAACCTACAACAGAACCAGGACCTTGGTCGCCTTGCAAATGTTATCGAGCAATCTGTACAGCGCCAGGAAGAAGCAATACAGCGCCAGGCAGAAGCAATACAGCGGCAGGACCAAACTTTGTTGTTGCTACAACAGCTCATACAACAGCAGTCTATATTTTTTACTGCACTGTTGTCCCCCAACACCGCCCCTAGCAATGAGTCCCAACCTCCCCGGCCACCCAGCCAAGAATATTAATTTGTAAACCTTTTTCTTATGATTTATGTAAATATATTTTTGAAAACCACCTCTAATTTGTGTTTATCCATACATGTGAAAGCTAAATACACAGTCATGGATGATTTGCTCAATCATCTCTAATATTATGCCACCATTTATGTGCCACATTAGTTAACATTGCTTACTATGGTGTAAACATGTACTGGCTCAAAATGGCTGCCTAATTTTAGACATAATGGTTTTTGGGAATCTAAACCTATGCTGGTCAAGGAACAACACAGTTATTGGTAAATATAATTGTATTTCAACAAATTGGCCCAACACGGCCAACATAGGCCAACAAAGCCACTAAAACATGGACATGGCAGCCATCCCCCCCACCCTAACGTCTCCGACGCCTCTTCATGGCCAGCAGCATCCCTTTCATCTGTCGGAAGGCCCGCCACAGTCTGCGATGCTGGCGTATACAAGCTGTAGAGATGTGATTAAAAATAATATATTAGAATTTGATTGGGAACTCAACATACACAGATGTAGCAATGTAATGTCAGTGTTTCTAACTTGCTAACACTCACATTAACATTGCTGAACAATGTGCCCCTAACATTTTAAATTAAAGTTTTAATATTGGCTTGAAAACATGTTAGGACCACATACCTTTACTCTTAAAGTGGACCAACACCCACAATATAGTTTATCATGGGTTTTGGCCCACTTTGTTGTTGCTCACAGATCTGTTTTTCCCCTGATGTGTGTATACACACAGTAATCCATAGCCACTCACCTCTCCATGCTCCAACGTGCTTGGCACAAAAAACGCACGCTAACGTCTATGCAGGGAACAGGAATGTACACTCCTCTTCCGCCGCCTCTTCACGCATGTCACTCTCTGGCTGCTCATGGGGACCCGGCGGCCATTCACAGAGGCCCAGGGGGGAAAAATGCACGTCTGGAGTGGTGCGCTGGAGCCAGCGGAAGATAAGTTCCGATAATTAGGGGTTTGCTTGGTGGGTTGGACCCGCGGTACCTGCACTTATCGTATGTTCCGCGGGGTGTTAGTTGTTAGTTGTTGGCAAATTCAATGTTTAATGCACATTAAACACCCTTGGTGTTGGGCCAGGTTAACTCTTGCAAATGTAATAATGTTTATGGCCAAGTAAGGACATTTATGTCTTTAGTCCCAGCCAAACATCAGTGCCTAAGGATGATGGAAGTTTGCCCTATAATGTTATGGGTAAACACCTAATCAGCCCCATTTGGTTGTCTATACGCCACAAATAGTCCGTATGTGTCCGTAACAAGAATGTGAGGCAACTATCAAGGATGGTGACTGGCATGTTGGATTATTGTCCAAACACATTTAACCTAGATGTGTGTGAAATTCACACATTGGTAAATTAAAACTTTCTCGAAATGTAACTAGAAGAGAAATGTTTCAAAAGTATTTACCCATAAAAATTTGGAAGTACTCACCATCGCAGCTGTGGCGGTGGCCCATGCTGCTGGCCGTCCCTGGAGCTGGTGTGGGGAGGAGGAATTCTGCCTCCGTCTGCGTAGCGACATCTGTCCATAAAAAAACAAAATACAAAACAACATTTAGTGGAGCTAGGACACCCGAAGTTTTGACATCAATCTGGTTATTGAGTCTTACCTCCCAAAAAAAAAAAATGTTGACATACATGTTCAACGATATTTGCTATATTCCTGGTCCATTAGTTAATGTGAAGTGTTTATGGTTGCCACATGTATCCATTATGAAAATCTGGCAATAACCTTTACATTGCAATGTAAATGACTCATTACCAATTTAATGGCTAATGTTACCAGTGTGCAACATGTGTTTGCCCTAACTACTTCACGTAAATTAACTATTGCTAGCACACATCATGGTGTGGCCAGAAACATAGGGGTGGTTGCCAGTTGGCTAGCACTGTAGTGTGGTTTGTGATGTTAATGTACATTAGCAAACCAGCTGAGACAATGGACCAGGAAACGTGTCTGTTAAAAGTGGTCCAAGACCCAGGATTGTGAATATTCAGTGTTTTAGTCTACTTTGGCAGAGCAACGCAATTTTAGTCCGCCACCGCCCCTGCCTTCCGCACATCACTCCGCCAGTGTGTGCGCACGCGCATGCCAGTATGAAACAGAGCGCAGGCGCACACACATCTCGAGTGCCACACAGGAGGCAGGGACAATGGCTTCTGCCACCCCCAAAGAGGGAAGTAGTTTGTGGTGTTTGGTTGGGGGGTGGCCCTGGGTGAGGGATGTGATTGGGCAGGGAAGGCGCCAGAATCCAAGCAATATCATCAATGTTTGTGGGTCCACTTTAAGGAATGACATAAATTCCAAAATGAACTAGCTTACAACATACACTTACCACGACTATGCCCGAGGAGGATTTGACGCCAAAATTCCATGGAGGTGCCGCCTATATGATGCCCTGCAAATTACAGAGGAATGGCAAGGGCTAAGCACAAATGGTCAGATGAAACCTGTCACAGACTAACAATTAAAACATGTAAACTCACCAGGGGATGAAGCGCCACTTGAAGCCCAGGGAGGGCTCTGAGGAGGAGGCGGGGAGCCTCGGCTCCTCACACTCTGCTCAGAAGATCCACCAGGCAAAGGGCCACCCTCCTCCCTCTCACTCCCTGCTTGAGAGTGGCCCCTTGCCTGGTGAGAGTCCTCAGACTCAGAGTGTGAGGAGCTGAGGCTTGATCCAGCCTGCCCCCCAGCAGCACACTCCTCTGGGGCGTCATCCCCTTCCTCCCCTGGGTCCTCTAAATAGGACCCGCGGGAGGGACCCTCCCCCGATGACTCCCCCGAGTCCGCCTGCCTGGTTCGGGGGAGGAATCCCTTCCCACGTTTCCCCAGGGGAGGACGCTTATCTGTGTGGAGGGGGTGAAAGCAAATAATTAATATAAAGAGCAAAAAAGGACACAGCTTAGCAGATGATTCTGCACAAAGGCAAAAAAGAACATAAGCTTTAACTTACCTGATGCGTAGGCATCATATAGGCGGTACACGCCTTCTGGGTCCCAGCGCTTGAAATCAGACCATTTTTGCTGGATGGCCCGGATGGTCAGGTCGGTCTGGAAGCGCCGGGACACAGTGGCCTTCACCTCCATGGCAAGGCGTTTTTTCGCTCCTCGGGCATAGTCGTATTCGGCCAGGCAGAAGTCCTAGGAAAAAAAAAACAAATAAAAAAAAAAAAATTAAATACATGACCTCAGAACAATGTCATAAACAGTTATACAGAGACAAGATCAAAGTGGACCCACACCCAGGATTTACATTATTCTGGGTTTGGGTGCACTTTTGTGGGCCACAACTATTGTGGGTGGGCCACTGTCTGCAACCCCCTTTGAAGGCCCCAAATACACCGCTGAGGACACTCCCACGTCACTCCGCAAGCCAAACACAGCGCTCCACGCCGGTGTGGTATGCGCATCCAAGGCCCTTGGGAGGTGCATACCAGCTCAGCTGTGTCTGCACGGCAAAGTACGCATGTGGCGTTTGACTCTAACAGGGAGTGCGCCTGCACACAAAATGAAAATATGTCTGGCGCAGGGGTACACCCTGCTAGAGGTAAGCGCAATAGGCATCCGCAACTCACGCATGCACAGATGGGACGGGGCAGAGGTAATTTTTAGGGCCCTCCAGGGGGGGGGGGGCGGGGGGCATCCAAGCAGGACATCCACAATGGGGATGCCCCATGTGGAGTGTTAAATTTTGGCCTAAAAACAATACAAATTCTGCCCCTATCCCCCCTGTGTGTTTATCAATTTTTAAGCTAAAAATACATAACTAAAATACTCACTTTCACAACCTGGCCATTTACACGGCTATCCACCCGGGTGCGCCTTTGTTTCCTGGGCCCAGGAGGGGAATGGGTGGGAGGGGTGGTATTTGGGGAAGGTGAGGTAGGTGGGGGATGTGGGGGAGGGGTGGTGGGTCCGGAATCTGAGGAGGAGCTGGGGAGGCGCATTACTCGGCGTTTGGGAGCCATATTGGAAACGCTAAGGAGGAAACAGGAACCGGAAATGACGCTAGCGACATTAGACAAATAAAAAACAAAACATAACAAAAATACGCACCGCGCCCCAGCAACAAGCTATTCTCAGCTATGTGCAAGCTAAGTGGCGGAAAAACTAAAATGACGCTTGAAAACAAGCTAGTGGCATAAGCGCAAGACAGTTTTACCTTAAGGTGGCGTTGAAACGCAAAGGAGGATCCAGGAACCGGATATGACGCTAGCAACTGTGCTTCAAAATTAAAAAAAAAACATGCGCGCAGCAGGGACAAGCTAATATCAGCTATGTGCAAGCTAAGTGGCGGAAAAACATTAAAATGACGCTGCAAAACAAGCTATTGGCATAAGCGCAAGACATTTTTACCTTAAGGTGGCGTTGAAACGCAAAGGAGGATCCCGGAACCGGATATGACGCAAGCAACTGTGCTTCAAAATTCAAAAAAAAACATGCGCGCAGCAGGGACAAGCTAATATCAGCTATGTGCAAGCTAAGTGGCGGAAAAACATTAAAATGACGCTGCAAAACAAGCTAGGGGCAAAGGCGCAACGAATTATTAGCTTGATTTAGCAGGGGATTCTACATACTGGAATGCATAGGTCCTTCTAAAGCATACACCGTTGTGCTTAAATATACAGAGCTTATTGCTTCACAAAGTCATCACACAATCTAACTAGACAACTACCTGAAAATGTGGCACACATGAGAATGCATAACGGGTTGTTATGAGCTGGTACGACTGAATGTTAATCCTGCAATATGTGGCCAGGCACGCTCACAACTACAGTGTATTCATTAACAACGACTGGGGTCGCGGGAAGTGAATTCCTTGCAAATGGCAGAAGGGCACATGTATGAACAGCACAGCGCCGCACAACGCAGCGCAGCGAGGCACAGCGACGCTCGCGCCGCCACATAGCGAATTCAAACAGCGACTGCACAAACACTGACCAACACAGGACAGGGCTGCCGAATAGCTTGGGCGCTGACAATTTCGAAGAGCGAACGTGACCGCCCAACCTGACAGGCTACAAAATAGCTATACAAGCCCCGTTTGTGTGGAAAACCAGCGATTTTGAGGCAAATGAGTTTGGGTGGAGGAGATGCAATTCCCATGTCACTCACAACATTACATTGTGAAAAAAAAAAAAAAAAAAAAATACATATAAATAACCAGCAAGATTCATAAAACATATCAATATAAACTTGTGTTGAATTTTGTACCAAAGCAAAAAACCCCAAAACCAATAAAAACAATCATTGCAGCGTCTGCCATTGAAATGTATGGGAGAGCGGCAGGTAGCGCCAGGTAATACGTGTCGCTGTGAAGGAATTTGCAGCGGCGCTGTTCGGGCCAGCCGGCTTCATGATGAATGCCGCGCTAGCCGTCGCTCTCGCCGGCGCTAGCCTCATTTTGCTTGATAAATGCGTCATTGTGACCGCCGCCGGGCGTACTTGAGTCGGTAGTCGCCGTTAGCTGCCGCTACCTGGCGCTCGTCAGACACTACCTGGCGCTATCGCTTGATGAATAAGGGCCTAAATACGTTTTAAAAGAAAGCCACTGCCGACACCTTTTAGCAGTCGGATTGCTGTTCTTGAACAGGTTTTTTGGCTATGTGGAGGAGTCTGCGCGTCTTGAGCTGCAATGAACTGCATGTATCAGCATGGCCGAGGCCATAAATTGTATGGCAATGCATACCTGATTCATGTATGCCTTATAAAAGCATTTTAATGTGGACCTTAATTAGTCCTTTGCATGTAAACCTTTATTTTGCAATACATCCATATATTTGCGTTAATTAAAGAAACTTATGTCCTTTGCTATTTATTTTTAAATTGATGTACTAGAATAATATTTTGAGATTGAATTTATTGGTGTAGTTGTTTACCTTTGCTTTGTTTAATTATTTTAGCTCATCTTTGGTCAGATGCATCACACTTACTGAGGAGAGGAGAGCGGGATAAAGTGCAGGATGTGGGTTACTGCTGTATTTTGCACAGACACAGCAGAGCTGGGGGCACGGAAAGGTCAGAAATCAAAGAATGCAGAGCAACACAGTCACAAGGCCCTTTCTGTTTGCAGGCTGCCCGATAATACCTGAGCCGCCATCTTGGCTGTTTCTAGGCTCATAACATGCAGAAGTTGCTGGGTGTTTTTTTATATTTGAGAGCAATCTGTATGTAGAGGGTGTGGGTAACCACACACAAAATTTTAAGTTGTACCATTTGAAGCCAAAATATTAAAATTAAATCCACAAGTAAAAAATGCAAGTTAACTAAAAATTAAACAAAGTAAGATTTACTTATGCAAATGCATTCATTAATGGTTGGTTACTACAAAATGAATGAAATAAAGAAAAATAAAAGACCAAATATTTAGAATGCACTTTAATGAGGTAAGTTTGTAGTGCGCAGCCGCAAGATCAGAAGGATTTACGTCCAGACAAAAAAGGAAAAAGGGCAAAACCAATGTTGCAACCTGAGAAATGAAACGGAAAATTCAGGATGGAAACTGACATAGGTCTGATTCCCGAACTGCCATACGAACGGACGTATATTTTAGGATAGAAACGTATTTGCTTATAGAATCACTCGCAAGTTCATACGAACGCACGAGCGGACGTGAAAAATAGGATGATCTGCACCAAAATCCAAGCTGTTACATGTTTCTTTGAATCGACCCCATTGTATTAAATATAGATTGTTCTTCCTACTGACTGCAGCTGCTGTGTCACCAGACCCCCCTCAGATTTATTATCCTCATCCATGTACCCGCCGGCTCCAGGTCATCTTTGATCAAAGCGGAGTGGCGCTACGGGTAAGTCTTTCCGGGGATGTTTTTATTCCCATGTAATAAAGGCAAATTGAGGACTGAAAACTTTTCTAGTCATTAAAGATCTTTCATCCCCAGAAAGGAGATATGGGATCAGGGCGGAAGGGATTGGATCATATTAGTCACATGGGTGAAATAAACATAAGGGTGCAATACAAAGGAAACATCTATCCATCTATCAACTCTGGGCTCTTTATATGGCCGCTGGGTTTATTATTTCAAAGCACAAGTTGACATGTAGGATTATTACACCAACATGACGCACAGAGGCCTCTCAATATTTGGCCTGGAAAGCGCCCTGAAGTTAAAGCGGACCCAAACTCTGGATTTATGACTCACCCGTGTGATCTGCTTTACAGGGGCATCCAGATTTGGCATGCCCCCGTGTGCCAACCATCCCCACCAGGATTACCTTCCTCCCCACTCCCACGCCGAATGCGTTCTGCAATGATCAATTAATGCCTTGCATGGTAATTATTCATTATTGTCGTGCTCCTCCCAATGGCCATTCCCCGCTGCCAGCCAATCAGATATGTCCGATGCAGTATGCGAAGGGCCGTATTTGGTGTTCATGGTGCCCTGGGCACTTTAAAATTGACCTTCACCCTGAATAAGAGCCTATCTTGTATGTTTTCCCCATCCTGTACATACAGATTGCCCACATTAATACGGACCCTCACCCTGAATAAGAGCCTATCTTGTATGTTTTTCCCCCTGTACATACAGATTGCCCACATTAATCTGGACTCTCACCCTGAATAAGAGCCTATCTTCTATGTTTCCCCCTGTACATACAGATTGCCCACATTAATCCGGACCTTCACCCTGAATAAGAGCCTATCTTCTATGTTTCCCCCTGTACATACAGATTGCCCACATTAATCCGGACCTTCACCCTGAATAAGTGCATCCTTACCAGGAAGAAGCAACCATAAGTATCTTTACTTTATCTCTCCTTTATCTCTCTCCCTTACCATTATAACATCTATTGTACTGTAACTAATGTATAACATACTTAACAAACTGCCTTGTGATATCTTGTGGAAGCTTCATGAACATATTGGGTTAGTGAAGGTTATTTACTGTGCTGGTGAATTAAACCCGTTTTAATTTATACATCTTACTGTGTGTGTGGGGGATAATTTCTCACACAATAGATTGTATGTGCAAAGTATTTAAGGTATTAAATATATTTCCTCTTAGGACATTTCACTGGATGTGTGAGGACAGCCTCAGCGACCATTGGTTTGCATCAAATTAGCGGTCGCTGGTCTGATATGATTATTAATATTTGTGATATTTATAATATTAGTCTCTAGTAGAAATATTAGAGATTAGTGTGCAGCAAATATTAATTTAAATCATATTTTCCCCTTTTTCAACATCAGTTTTCTAATGTGAGAGGTTTCTTGGCTTAGAGGGTAGAATGGGGCCAGGTACTGCCTGGGTGGAGACTATGGGTCTTATTCATGAAGGAATAGCGCCAGGTGGCGCCTTGTAAGCGGCAGGTAGCGGTAGGTGAACGCCGGACACGGCAGCAATTACACATTTATGAAGCCGATTCTGGTGAGCGACTAGAACGCCAAATAGCGTCCGATTCATCATTATCCCAGGCCCAGCGTACAGCGCCGACATTCAGCCTTTCAGAGCGCCACGTCTTACCTGTCGCTACCTGGCGCTCTCGCATACATTTCTATGGACGATCCTTAAATCCCTTTCTTTATTTTTTAATAAAATCTCAAATCTTTCTGACATGTTTGCTGGGCTAGAAAATGACATTTTTGAAAACTTTTTGTATTAATAATATTTTTATGCAGAATTGTCCTGACATGTCTGGTATTAAAGTGTTCATGTTACAATGTAATAACAATGTCATTCCATGTGTTTTCGCTTTCTTACTGGTGGATACATGTTCAAAAACAGACTTTAATCACACAGCTTCTGGCGCTATGGGCTACAACTACATGATTTTGAGCGCCGGCGATGTTTGAGGCTGTTTTTTTGATGAATGTGGTGTGAGCCAGTCGCACTGAGCTGGCGCTACTGTTCACTCCCATACAGCGCAGTACTGCGACTCACACATCATAGTCATCAATGCCGGCCAGCGACTGAGGCGCTCTGAAACAAAGAACCATGGCCGACTACTAGCGATCTCTCTGAAATCCGCGCTACAGACGCTGATCTGTCGCTATCTGGCGTTAGTAATGAATCAGCCTGCCCAATGTTATAGGACTAAGCTTTGAGCCTTGGGCTTCCTTCATCAATTATAAAACGTCCTTCCTTATTAGGGGGTCAGGAAACACGCAGCAAGGCTGACGTCTGACTTAGGCCCTTATTTAAGAAGGGATAGCGTCAGGTAGTGGCTGGTTAATGACAGGTAGCGACTGGTGAACGCCGGACACGGCAGCAATTCCACATTTATCAAGAAGAATCTGTTTAGCGACTGGGATAGCGCCATGTAGCGCCTGATTCATCATTTTCACAGCCTCAGCGAACAGCGCCGGCGTTCAGCCTTGCACAGCGCCAGGTATGACCTCTCGCTACCTGTCGCTCTCCCATACATTTCAATGGACGAACCTTTCCTTCTCTTTAAACAGGGTTTTTGTTTTTTTTTTTTTTTTTTTAAAAATCACAAATCATTCTATGACCTCTCCTGACATTGAATAAGCAGTTTTTCACCTTTTTTTTCATGTTTTATATATTTCTTCAGAAATGACATTACAGCTCTGCCATTAAAGTGTCATGTTACAATGTTGTTACAATGTAATTCCATATGTTTTCGCTTTGTTACTGGTGGATAGATGCTGAAAAACAGACTTTAATCACACCGCCTCCTGCGCTCTGGGCTTCAGAGAAGCATTTTTCTGCGCCAGAGTTGTGTGAGGCTTTTTTTTTCTTGAATATGTTGGTCGCTATGAGCAGTCGCTACCATGCGCTCCCATACAGCGCTGTACTGGTCAAATAGCGACTCCTCACAATGTATTCAACATTACTGCACTTATAAACTAGCGACTCACGGCCGAGCACAGTGACTACTAGCGGGCGCTCTGAAAATGCCGCTACAGACGCTCATCTGTCGCCACTTGGCGTTAGTGATTAATCAGCCTGTTATTATTTCCAGGATTCTGGTTTTGGAGGTGGGGTAAATAGATTTATTATCATGTCTGGTATTCATTATTATCTAGTAATTCAGTTACCTGTGTAGATCCATTTTCAGCCAGTTCCTCATATTGCGTTAGGATCAAACGTGATTGAATGAAGGCGCTCTATAATAGAAGACGCTGCCTTCCTGGTCATCATAGCAATGACTTCTATAATGGGAATAATATTCTGCAATGTTAAAGTATCTTATACCAGAAAAGAAGTTTATGTCGTCACCTTTTATCCCCAGCCCTGTGCCCTAAAACAAAATGCCGCACCACAAGTCATTTTTTTATATCAGAGACATACACATTTTATTAAAAAACTCAAAGAAAAACACAGACATGTTAAAAACAATGGCCCTTATTTAACAAGGGATAGCGCCAGGTAGCGACTGGTGAGCGACCGGTAATGACGGGCGCCTTCACGAGAACGCCGGCTCCCCACCACAATCACACATTTATCAAGGCAATCCTGCTTAGCGACTGAGATAGCGCCAGATAGCGACTCATTCATCATTATTCCAGCCTCAGCCCACAGCGCCAGCGTCCGACCTTGAACAGCGACAGGTATGACCTCTCGCTACCTGGCGCTCTCCAATGCATTTCAATGGAACAATCTTTAAATATTCTTAATTCATTGTTATTA
This sequence comes from Gastrophryne carolinensis, assembly GCA_027917425.1. Classification (NCBI taxonomy): domain Eukaryota; kingdom Metazoa; phylum Chordata; class Amphibia; order Anura; family Microhylidae; genus Gastrophryne; species Gastrophryne carolinensis. The sequence goes on along the minus strand of CM051237.1, from coordinate 479,187,968 downwards.
ATGTTTTTTTTTTTTTTTTTTTTTTAAATGTGAAAAATTCTGTGACCACTTCTGCCATGTTAATTTTTTTTAAGGTAAAAAAAAAAAAAAAAAAAAAAAAAAAAAAATTTGTGCAGAATTGATATTAAAGGTCTGATATTAATGTATTCATATTACAAAATGTTTTTATAAACTTGTTTTTTTTTGGTTTTCAAAAATATGGTTGTTTGGGGGTTAAAAAACTACTTTTAACCCATCGCCGCCAGCGCTCTGGGGTTTAAACAAGCATTTCACAGCGCGAGAATTTTTTGAGCGTGATTTGTTAATGAATATGGTGGGAGCCGGTCGCTATGGCCATTCGCTATCAAGCGCTCCCATACAGCGCGGAACCTGTCAAATAGCGACTCCTCACCCAATATTCAACATTACCGCACACCGACTGAGTCGCTGTCAACAACCAAACAATGGCCAAGCACAGCGAATACTAGCGGGCGCTGTGAAAATACCGCTACAGTCGCTCAACTGTCGCTACCTGCCGCTATTAATGAATCGGCCTCAATGTAAAATACAAGAAAAGCACAAGACACAAAACAGAGCCCCATCAGGAAGGCAGATGCTGTGATTAAAAAAGAAAAAATTGAGGGGATGGGGCCGCTGCTCGCACATGTGTAGTTGGACCGGGGAAGAAGGTGAGTTTCCTGGCGACCTGTGGGGTTTGACACAGTGGGGCATCCCAATTGTGGATGCCCTGGGGTAAGGGGGCGGGAAACAAGTGACCCTGGAATTTTATAGACTCCAGGGCTGTCGGACCATGGGTTTTGGTCCACTTTAACAGAATAATGTCATTTTAGAGTTGAAGAATTTCCCTTTTTATATTAGCACAGGGAGGCCGATTCATTAATAGCGCCAGGTAGCAACAGATGAGCGCCAGTAGCGTTATTTTCACAGCGCCAGCTAGTATTCCCTGTGATTGGCCGTTGTTCGGCTGTTGACAGCGACTCAGTCGGTGTGCGGTAATGTTGAATACGGGGTTAGGAGTCGCTGTTTGACAGGTTCCACGCTGTATGGGAGCGCATGACAGCGAATGGCCATAGCGAACGGCTCCCACCATATTCATTAACAAATCACGCTCAAAAAATTCTCGCGCTGTGAAATGCTTGTTTAAACCCCAGAGCGCTGGCGGCGATGTCTTAAAAGTAGTTTTTTAACCCCCAAACAACCATATTTTTGGTAAAAAAAAACATGTTTTTACAAACATTTTGTAATATGAATACATTAATATCAGACCTGTAATATCAATTCTGCACAAATTTGTTTTTTGTTTTTTTACCTTAAAAAAAATCTAACATTGCAGAAGTGGTCACAGAATTTTTCACATTTAAAAAAAAAAAAGAAAAAAAACATTAATAACAATTAATTATGAATATTTAAAGATTGTTCCATTGAAATGCATTGGAGAGCGCCAGGTAGCGAGAGGTCATACCTGTCGCTGTTCAAGGTCGCTCGCTGGCGCTGTGGGCTGAGGCTGGAATAATGATGAATGATTCGCTATCTGGCGCTCTGTCAGTCGCTAAGCAGGATCGGCTTGATAAATGTGGGATTGCGGAAGGGAGCCGGCGTTCTCGTGGCGGTGAGCGTCATTACCATTCGCTGTCTGGCGCTATCCCTTGTTAAATAAGGGCCAAAATCTGCACATAATGCCGGAGCTCTCCTTAAAATTACAAGAAAAAGAACAATCCCAAGTAATCTACTTTTAGCTTGAAAAGAAGAGAACTTTATTTTACCACCAAAGTCTCCTTCTCTTTGTTTACAGTTCTAGCGCTTCATTATACAATGTAACAGTTAATGATACATTTTATCCTTTATATACTTTATATGCAGATGTTTTACCATAAAGAAAAGGGAAATCCTTATTCTGTAAGCTTTACATAAAGATGACGTGAATGAGTTAAAGAGAAATTAGGCCCTTATTCATCAAGCGATAGCGCCAGGTAGTGTCTGACGAGCGCCAGGTAGCGGCAGCTAACGGCGACTACCGACTCAAGTACGCCCGGCGGCGGTCACAATGACGCATTTATCAAGCAAAATGAGGCTAGCGCCGGCGAGAGCGACGGCTAGCGCGGCATTCATCATGAAGCCGCCTGGACCGAACAGCGCCGCTGCAAATTCCCTCACAGCGCCAGGTATGAGCTGTCGCTCCCTGGCGATGTCCAATGCATTTCAATGGAGCAATCTATAATAAATCATGATTAATTGGCAATAATTTTTTTTTTTTTTTTTTTAATGTCAAAAAATCGGAGAACACTTCTGCAATGTTAGGAATTATTTTTAAGTAAAAAAAAAAATTAAAAAAAATGTGTGCAGAATTGATCTAACAGGTCGGAGATTAATGTATTCATATTACAAAATGATTCTAAAAACATGTATAATGTTACAATCAAAAAATATGGTTGTTTAGGGGTTAAAAACTAGTTAATACACATCGCCGCCAGCGCTCTGGGGTTTAAACAAGGAATGGACAGCGACAGCACATTCGGAGCGTGATTTGTTGATGAATATGAAGCTAGCCGTTCGCTCTGGCCATTCGTTGTCAGGCGCTCACGGACGCTGGACCTGTGAAACAGCGACCCCCCAGCCCGTATTCAACATTACCGCACACCGACTGAGTCGCTGTCATCAAGCTAACGCCGGCCAAGCACAGCGAATACTGGCTGGCGCTGAAAAAATCACGCTACAGTCGCTCATCTGTCGCTACCTGGCGCTATTAATGAATCGGCCTCCCCGTATTTATCCACGAATATACATTATTTTGTTAAAGAGGACCTCTAATATTATTGTAAGGTTAGTAACGTTCAAGGGAGTTTCTTTCATCTTTTTTCACTTTCAGATATATTTGCTGGCTACAGGTGACCTCTGCCGTTATCTACATTTTACTGGGGTTAGAGAAAATGGTGGTCGTCTTGGACCCGAATTTTGCAAATATTTTGGGCAAATTTTCTAAATACTGGTCAAATTTACCTTTGAGCCGAATCCGAAGCCCAACACAAGTCATAACTGGAAAGCCAGTGGTAGTCACAGTATGTGCTTTTGCGCATGAACACAAACAGGCTGATTCATTACTAGCGCCAGGTATTGGCAGATGAGCGTCTGTACAGAGGCGCTGAGAGTGACCGCTAATATACGCTGTGATCGGCTATTGGGCGCTGTAACAGAGCGCCTCAGTTGCTATAGTAAACTGGCCGGCATTGATGAATGAGGTGTATGTTGGGCTTCTAACACCAGTACAGCGCTGCAGGGAGTGAGAGGTAGCGCCAGCTCATTGCGACCGACTCTCAGCGACACCCTATTCAACAAAAAAACAGACTCACACAGTGTGGGCGCTTTGGATCTGGGTGCTGTATCATAGAGCGCCAGACGCTGTGTGATTAAAGTCTGGTTTTGAACACATATCCACCAGCAACAAAGCGAAAACACATGGAATGACATTGTTGTGACATTAACACTTTAGTGCCAGACCTGTAATGACAATTCTGCATAAAAATATAAAAGATTAAAAAAGTTTTCAAATATGATGTTTTCTAGATCAGGAGACGTCACACAATGATTTGAGAGAAAAAAAATAATAAAAACAAACAAATCCTGTTTAAGCAGAAGAAAAGGAACGGCCATTGAAATGTATGGGAGAGCGACAGGTAGCGACAGGTAACACCAGGCGCTCTGGAAGCTAGAGCGCCGGCGCTATACACGGAGCCACCTGTAATAATACATGTGACGCTACATGACGCTGTTAGAGGCGCTATACACTGACCTGCCTGTAATAATACATGTGACACTACATGGCGCTGTTAGAGGTGCTATACACTGAGCTGCCTGTAATAATACATGTGACGCTACATGGCGCTGTTAGAGGCGCTATACACTGACCTGCCTGTAATAATACATGTGACACTACATGACGCTGTTAGAGGTGCTATACACTGAGCTGCCTGTATTAATACATGTGACGCTACATGGCGCTGTTAGAGGCGCTATACACTGACCTGCCTGTGATAATACATGTGACACTACATGACGCTGTTAGAGGCGCTATACACTGATCCGCCTGTAATAATACATGTGACGCTACATGGCGCTGTTAGAGGCGCTATACACTGAGCTGCCTGTAATAATACATGTGACGCTACATGGCGCTGTTAGAGGCGCTATACACTGAGCTGCCTGTAATAATACATGTGACGCTACATGGCGCTGTTAGAGGCGCTATACACTGACCTGCCTGTAATAATACATGTGACGCTACATGACGCTGTTAGAGGTGCTATACACTGACCTGCCTGTAATAATACATGTGACGCTACATGGCGCTGTTAGAGGCGCTATACACTGACCTGCCTGTAATAATACATGTGACACAACATGACGCTGTTAGAGGCGCTATACACTGACCTGCCTGTAATAATACATGTGACACAACATGACGCTGTTAGAGGCGCTATACACTGACCTGCCTGTAATAATACATGTGACACTACATGATGCTGTTAGAGGCGCTATACACGGATCTGCCTGTAATAATACATGTGACGCTACATGACGCTGTTAGAGGCGCTATACACTGACCTGCCTGTAATAATACATGTGACACTACATGATGCTGTTAGAGGCGCTATACACGGATCTGCCTGTAATAATACATGTGACGCAACATGACGCTGTTAGAGGCGCTATACACTGACCTGCCTGTAATAATACATGTGACACTACATGGCGCTGTTAGAGGCGCTATACACTGACCTGCCTGTAATAATACATGTGACGCTACATGACGCTGTTAGAGGTGCTATACACTGAGCTGCCTGTAATAATACATGTGACGCTACATGGCGCTGTTAGAGGTGCTATACACTGAGCTGCCTGTAATAATACATGTGACACTACATGACGCTGTTAGAGGCGCTATACACTGACCTGCCTGTAATAATACATGTGACGCTACATGACGCTGTTAGAGGCGCTATACACTGAGCCGCCTGTAATAATACATGTGACACTACATGGCGCTGTTAGAGGCGCTATACACTGACCTGCCTGTAATAATACATGTGACGCTACATGGCGCTGTTAGAGGTGCTATACACTGAGCTGCCTGTAATAATACATGTGACACTACATGGCGCTGTTAGAGGCACTATACACTGACCTGCCTGTAATAATACATGTGACGCTACATGACGCTGTTAGAGGTGCTATACACTGAGCTGCCTGTAATAATACATGTGACGCTACATGGCGCTGTTAGAGGTGCTATACACTGAGCTGCCTGTAATAATACATGTGACGCTACATGGCGCTGTTAGAGGTGCTATACACTGAGCTGCCTGTAATAATACATGTGACGCTACATGGCGCTGTTAGAGGTGCTATACACTGAGCTGCCTGTAATAATACATGTGACGCTACATGGCGCTGTTAGAGGTGCTATACACTGACCTGCCTGTAATAATACATGTGACACTACATGACGCTGTTAGAGGTGCTATACACTGAGCTGCCTGTAATAATACATGTGACGCTACATGACGCTGTTAGAGGCGCTATACACTGAGCTGCCTGTAATATTACATGTGACACTACATGGCGCTGTTAGAGGCGCTATACACTGGCCTGCCTGTAATAATACATGTGACGCTACATGGCGCTGTTAGAGGCGCTATACACTGACCTGCCTGTAATAATACATGTGACGCTACATGGCACTGTTAGAGTCACTCGCCTTCATAAATGTGTTTTTTTGCGTACAGCGCCCCGCGTTCACCAAATGCTGCCTGCCGCTATCCCTTGATGAATAAACCCCAGAGTCTCTGATACTTGGCTAAATGTAACCTTTTTTATGCCCTAATCCCTAAGCCAGGAGATTCCTGAACCTTATCAGGGAGGCAGATGCTGTGGTTAAAAAGATATTGTGTTATACCTAACGTATATAATGACTGCTCACAAAAGAGCCCAAATCCAGCCTTAGTAATACTAATCTGATCCGGGTCAATCAATAAAATACTAACACCAGAGGAGTAGCTGGGCTTTCTGGCACCCGGGGCAAAGATTCGAAATGGCACCCCCATCTGTTCTTAGGCCCCCCCTTTGGCTCCCCTCTGACCTACTGCACCCGGGGCAAGTACCCCCCTGCTCCCCCCTAGCTACACCCCTGCTAACACTATGTCAACCAACACGGGCAGGCTGATTCATCATTAGCGGCAGTTAGCGACAGATGAGCGTCTGCAGCGGCATTTTCAGAGCGCCCGCTAGTAGTCGCTGTGCTCGGCAGTGGGTCGCTAGTTTATAGCGACTCAGTCGCTGTTCGGTAACGTTGAATACATTGTGAGGAGTCGCTATTTGACCAGTACAGCGCTGCATGGGAGCGCATGGTAGCGACTGCTCATAGCGACCGACTCACACCATATTCAGCAAAAAAACAGCCTCACAAATCTCTGGCGCTGAAAAATACTTGTTTGAAGCCCAGAGCGCAGGAGGCGGTGTGATTAAAGTCTGTTTTTCAGCATCTATCCACCAGTAACAAAGCGAAAACATATGGAATTACATTGTAACAACATTGTAACATGAACACTTTAATGGCAGAGCTGTGATGTCATTTCTGAGGAAATATATAAAAAATGAAAAAATTATGGAAAAACTGCTTTTTCAATGTCAGGAGAGGTCACAGAATTATTTGTGATTTTTTGAAAAAAATAAAATAAACAAAAACCCCGTTTAAAGAGAAGAAAAGGTTCGTCCATTGAAATGTATGGGAGGGCGACAGATAGCGAGAGGTCATACCTGGCGCTGTGCAAGGCTGAACGCTGGCGCTGTTCGCTGAGGCTGTGAAAATGATGAATCGGACGCTACATGGCGCTATCCCAGTCGCTAAAAAGATTCTGCTTCAAAAATGTGTAATTGCGTGCCGTGTCCGGCGTTCATCAGTCGCTATCTGTCGCTACCTGTCATTAACCAGGCGCTACCTGACGCTATCCCTTCTTAAATAAGGGCCTAAATCAACCAACTTCTAATACCACACAATTAATATTTCAAGTGAGAATGTGATAATGACGCGTTTCACGTTCCTACTTCCTCAGGCGGCTCAAGTTTTTACTGAAGCCTTTGCCCTATATTCATAACAACATGATCCTTGTGTGAAGTGGCCCCTGGACAGGATCATGCAGTAATAGGGGTGTTTCCTGGGTCTGGGGCAGGGGGATATGGCGGTACTCACTCAGGCCACACTAAGCATGTCATTAACTCTTCCCTTGCTGGGAAGGCCATAAACATAGGCCCTTATTTATGAAGGGATAGCGACAGGTAGCGACTGGTGAGCGGCCGGTAATGACGGGCCCCGCCACGAGAACGCCGGCTCCCCACCACAATCACACATTTATCAAGCTGATCCTGCTTAGCGACTGAGATAGCGCCATATAGCGACTCATTCATCATTATTCCAGCCTCAGCCCACAGCGCCAGCGTCCGACCTTGAACAGCGACAGGTATGACCTCTCGCTACCTGGCGCTCTCCAATGCATTTCAATGGAACAATCTTTAAATATTCATAATTAATTGTTATTTATTGTTTTTTTTTTTTATGTGAAAATTTCTGTGACCACTTCTGCCATTTTAGATAATTTTTTTAAGGTAAAAAAAAAAAAAAATAAAAAAAAATTTTGTGCAGAATTGATATTACAGGTCTGATATTATTGTATTCATATTACTAAATTCTTTAAAATTTTTTTTTTTTTGGTTTCCAAAAATATGGTTGTTTGGGGGTTAAAAAACTACTTTTAACACATCGCCTCCAGCGCTCTGGGGTTTAAACATGCATTTCACAGCGCAAGAATTTTTTGAGCGTGATTTTTTGATGAATATGGTGGAAGCCGGTCGCTCTGACCAGTCGCTATCATGCGCACACCATACATCGCGGAACCTGTCAAATAGCGACTCGTATATTTACTATGAGGCCGATTCATTAATAGCGCCAGGTAGCGACAGATGAGCGCCAGTAGCGTTATTTTCACAGCGCACGCTAGTATTCGCTGTGCTTGGCCGTTGTTCGGCTGTTGATAGCGACTCAGTCGGTGTGCGGTAATGTTGAATACGGGGTTAGGAGTCGCTGTTTGACAGGTTCCGCGCTGTATGGGAGCGCCTGACAGCGAACGGCCATAGCGAACGGCTCCCACCATATTCATTAACAAATCACGCTCCAAAAATTCTCGCGCTGTGAAATGCATGTTTAAACCCCAGAGCGCTGGCGGCGATGGGTTAAAAGTAGTTTTTTAACCCCCAAACAACAATATTTTTGGAAAAAAAACAAAACATGTTTTACAAACATTTTGTAATATGAATACATTAATATCAGACCTGTAATATCAATTCTGCACACATTTTTTTTTTTTTTTTTTTACCTTAAAAAAAATATCTAACATTGCAGAAGTGGTGACAGAATTTTTGCCATTTAAAAAAAAAAAAAAAAAACATTAATAGCAATTAATTATGAATATTTAAAGATTGTTCCATTGAAATGCATTGGAGAGCGCCAGGTAGCGAGAGGTCATACCTGTTGCTGTTCAAGGTCGCTCGCTGGCGCTGTGGGGTGAGGCTGGAATAATGATGAATGAGTCGCTATCTGGCGCTCTGTCAGTCGCTAAGCAGGATTGGCTTGATAAATGTGTGATTGCGGAGGGGAGCCGGCGTTCTCGTGGCGGTGAGCGTCATTACCGTTCGCTCACCATTCGCTACCTGGCGCTATCCCTTGTTAAATAAGGGCCTAAATGGAGAGGGACTGAATGTGGGAGTTAAAAGCAGCCCAACTGGCCCCACAGCAGAGCAGCCCACCGGGCATTGTCTCCCTATGACCAGTCCGCCCCTGACTGTAACCCCAGTCTCAGTTACCCATCATCCTGATCCTCTTGGCCAGTCTGCCTCAGGTCATTGAGGTATTCTGCCAGGAAGCGTCCTGTCTGCTGGGTCGGGGGATCCTTACTGGTCTGACTGGCTGGCGTTTTGATGCTGCCGGTGACACCTTTAGCCACCAGCATTTGTTGTTCAGGGAGACATAGGTTTCCTTTTCTTATAGTCGGGGGCCTCTGTGGAATCTCCCCCACATGACTATGTATGTCACAGGAGGCAAAGAGCATGGAGAGGATACCCCAGGAAATCCCTCCATGTCCCTCCCCTCTAGTGACTCAGATAGTAACGGAGGATCTGGGAGAAGGAGGAATGGATGGATGTGGATAGGAGAAGGAGGAAAGGATGGATGTGGATAGGAGAAGGAGAGATGGATGGATGCAGCTGTGAGCAGGAGGGGTGGATTTCTTTGGCTTGGAAAAGGAGGAATGGATGGATGTGGATAGGAGAAGGAGAGATGGATGAATGCAGCTGTGAGCAGGAGGGGTGGATGTCTTTGGCTTGGAAAAGGAGGAATGGATGGATGTGGATAGGAGAAGGAGAGATGGATGGATGCAGCTGTGAGCGGGAGGGGTGGATTTCTTTGGCTTGGAAAAGGAGGAATGGATGGATGTGGATAGGAGAAGGAGAGATGGATGAATGCAGCTGTGAGCAGGAGGGGTGGATGTCTTTGGCTTGGAAAAGGAGGAATGGATGGATGTGGATAGGAGAAGGAGAGATGGATGGATGCAGCTGTGAGCAGGAGGGGTGGATGTCTTTGGCTTGGAGAAGGAGGAATGGATGGATGTGGATAGGAGAAGGAGAGATGGATGGATGCAGCTGTGAGAAGGAGGGGTGGATGTCTTTGGCTTGAAAAGGGAGGAATGGATGGATGTGGATAGGAGAAGGAGAGATGGATGGATGAAGCTGTGAGCAGGAGGGGTGGATGTCTTTGGCTTGGAGAAGGAGGAATGGATGGATGTGGATAGGAGAAGGAGAGATGGATGGATGCAGCTGTGAGCAGGAGGGGTGGATGTCTGTGGCTTGAAGGAGGAGGAATGGATGGATGTGGACAGGAGGAAAAGGGATGGATGGATGCAGCTGTGAGCAGGAGGGATGGATGTATGCAGCTGAGAGAAGGAGGAATATATGGATGCGGATGTGAAAAGGAGGGATGGATGGATGCAGCTGGGAGAACGAGAGATGGTTGAATGTGGCTGGGAGAAGGAGGGATGAATAGATGGATTTGGCTGGGAGAAGGAGGGATGGATAGATGGATTTGGCTGGGAGAAGGAGGGATGGATGAGTACAGTTCACCGTCATGCTGCACTTCACATAAGTGCTGGAGAGCAACATGCAGAGCAGATTAAAGGTTCGGGCCCTGCGTGCGACAGGGCTGTACTGTGCAGTATTATGTATATATGTATATGTTATATAACAATGCAGATAATGGCTGGGGCTGGAACCTTGCTCTGCGTTTTGCTCTCCAGTGTGAAGCATGGCGTGACAGGCCGCTCAGCTTATCTCCCCCTCTTGCTGTATTCGTGTCAGCACCCAAAGCCGTGGCCTATACTGCAGATGGCTGCTCAGCATTACAGAACTGCTGGGTCACCGGGAATTCTGTCCCTTTTTACAAAGATTTTTATTGGATATACCGTATTTCTCGCCCTATAAGATGCACCTGACGCACCAAGGATTTGGAGTAGGAAAATAAGAAAAAAAAATATTTTATACCAAAAATGCACCATTACAGACAGTGTGGCATCCCCCTCCTCCATTATCATAGGCAGTGTGGCATCCCCCTCCTCCATTATCATAGGCAGTGTGGCATCCCCCTCCCCCCATTATCATAGGCAGTGTGGCATCCCCCTCCCCCCATTCCCATAGGCTGTGTGGCATCCCCCTCCCCCCATTCCCATAGGCTGTGTGGCATCCCCTCCCCCCCATTCCCATAGGCAGTGTGGCATCCCCCTCCCCCATTCCCATAGGCAGTGTGGCATCCCCCTCCCCCCATTCCCAAAGGCAGTGTGGCATCCCCCCTCCCCCCATTATCATAGGTAGTGTGGCACCCCCCTCCCCCCATTATCATAGGTAGTGTGGCACCCCACTCCCCCCATTATCATAGGTAGCGTGGCATCCCCCTCCCCCCATTATAATAGGCAGTGTGGCATCCCCCTCCTCCATTATCATAGGCAGTGTGGCATCCCCCTCCTCCATTATCATAGGCAGTGTGCCATCCCCCTCCCCCCATTCCCATAGGCTGTGTGGCATCCCCCTCCCCCCATTCCCATAGGCTGTGTGGCATCCCCTCCCCCCCATTCCCATAGGCAGTGTGGCATCCCCCTCCCCCATTCCCATAGGCAGTGTGGCATCCCCCTCCCCCCATTCCCAAAGGCAGTGTGGCATCCCCCCTCCCCCCATTATCATAGGTAGTGTGGCACCCCCCTCCCCCCATTATCATAGGTAGCGTGGCATCCCCCTCCCCCCATTATAATAGGCAGTGTGGCATCCCCCTCCCCCCATTCCCATAGGCAGTGTGGCATCCCCCTCCCCCCATTCCCAAAGGCAGTGTGGCATCCCCCCTCCCCCCATTATCATAGGTAGTGTGGCACCCCCCCTCCCCCCATTATCATTGGCAGTGTGGCATCCCCCTCCCCCCATTATAATAGGCAGTGTGGCATCACCCTCCCCCCATTATAATAGGCAGTGTGGCATCCCCCTCCCCCCATTATAATAGGCAGTGTGGCATCACCCTCCCCCCATTATAATAGGCAGTGTGGCATCACCCTCCCCCCATTCCCATAGGCAGTGTGGCATTCCCCCCTCCCCCCATTCCCATAGGCAGTGTGGCATCCCCCTCCCCCCATTATCATAGGCAGTGTGGCATCCCCTTCCCCCATTATTATAGGTAGTGTGGCATCCCCCTCCCCCCATTCCCATAGGCTGTGTGGCATCCCCCTCCCCCCATTCCCATAGGCTGTGTGGCATCCCCTCCCCCCCATTCCCATAGGCAGTGTGGCATCCCCCTCCCCCATTCCCATAGGCAGTGTGGCATCCCCCTCCCCCCATTCCCAAAGGCAGTGTGGCATCCCCCCTCCCCCCATTATCATAGGTAGTGTGGCACCCCCCTCCCCCCATTATCATAGGTAGTGTGGCACCCCACTCCCCCCATTATCATAGGTAGCGTGGCATCCCCCTCCCCCCATTATAATAGGCAGTGTGGCATCCCCCTCCTCCATTATCATAGGCAGTGTGGCATCCCCCTCCTCCATTATCATAGGCAGTGTGCCATCCCCCTCCCCCCATTATCATAGGCAGTGTGGCATCCCCCTCCCCCCATTCCCATAGGCTGTGTGGCATCCCCCTCCCCCCATTCCCATAGGCTGTGTGGCATCCCCTCCCCCCCATTCCCATAGGCAGTGTGGCATCCCCCTCCCCCATTCCCATAGGCAGTGTGGCATCCCCCTCCCCCCATTCCCAAAGGCAGTGTGGCATCCCCCCTCCCCCCATTATCATAGGTAGTGTGGCACCCCCCTCCCCCCATTATCATAGGTAGTGTGGCACCCCACTCCCCCCATTATCATAGGTAGCGTGGCATCCCCCTCCCCCCATTATAATAGGCAGTGTGGCATCCCCCTCCCCCAATTCTCATAGGCAGTGTGGCATCCCCCTCCCCCCATTCCCAAAGGCAGTGTGGCATCCCCCCTCCCCCCATTATCATAGGTAGTGTGGCACCCCCCCTCCCCCCATTATCATTGGCAGTGTGGCATCCCCCTCCCCCCATTATAATAGGCAGTGTGGCATCACCCTCCCCCCATTATAATAGGCAGTGTGGCATCCCCCTCCCCCCATTATAATAGGCAGTGTGGCATCACCCTCCCCCCATTATAATAGGCAGTGTGGCATCACCCTCCCCCCATTCCCATAGGCAGTGTGGCATTCCCCCCTCCCCCCATTCCCATAGGCAGTGTGGCATCCCCCTCCCCCCATTATCATAGGCAGTGTGGCATCCCCTTCCCCCATTATAATAGGCAGTGTGGCATCACCCTCCCCCCATTATAATAGGCAGTGTGGCATCACCCTCCCCCCATTCCCATAGGCAGTGTGGCATTCCCCTCCCCCCATTCCCATAGGCAGTGTGGCATTCCCCCCTCCCCCCATTCCCATAGGCAGTGTGGCATCCCCCTCCCCCCATTATCATAGGCAGTGTGGCATCCCCCTTCCCCCATTATTATAGGTAGTGTGGCATCCCCCTCCCCCCATTCCCATAGGCTGTGTGGCATCCCCCTCCCCCCATTCCCATAGGCTGTGTGGCATCCCCTCCCCCCCATTCCCATAGGCAGTGTGGCATCCCCCTCCCCCATTCCCATAGGCAGTGTGGCATCCCCCTCCCCCCATTCCCAAAGGCAGTGTGGCATCCCCCCTCCCCCCATTATCATAGGTAGTGTGGCACCCCCCTCCCCCCATTATCATAGGTAGTGTGGCACCCCACTCCCCCCATTATCATAGGTAGCGTGGCATCCCCCTCCCCCCATTATAATAGGCAGTGTGGCATCCCCCTCCCCCCATTCCCATAGGCAGTGTGGCATCCCCCTCCCCCCATTCCCAAAGGCAGTGTGGCATCCCCCCTCCCCCCATTATCATAGGTAGCGTGGCACCCCCCTCCCCCCATTATCATTGGCAGTGTGGCATCCCCCTCCCCCCATTATAATAGGCAGTGTGGCATCACCCTCCCCCCATTATAATAGGCAGTGTGGCATCCCCCTCCCCCCATTATAATAGGCAGTGTGGCATCACCCTCCCCCCATTATAATAGGCAGTGTGGCATCACCCTCCCCCCATTCCCATAGGCAGTGTGGCATTCCCCCCTCCCCCCATTCCCATAGGCAGTGTGGCATCCCCCTCCCCCCATTATCATAGGCAGTGTGGCATCCCCTTCCCCCATTATAATAGGCAGTGTGGCATCACCCTCCCCCCATTATAATAGGCAGTGTGGCATCACCCTCCCCCCATTATAATAGGCAGTGTGGCATCACCCTCCCCCCATTCCCATAGGCAGTGTGGCATTCCCCTCCCCCCATTCCCATAGGCAGTGTGGCATTCCCCCCTCCCCCCATTCCCATAGGCAGTGTGGCATCCCCCTCCCCCCATTATCATAGGCAGTGTGGCATCCCCTTCCCCCATTATTATAGGTAGTGTGGCATCCCCCTCCCCCCATTCCCATAGGCTGTGTGGCATCCCCCTCCCCCCATTCCCATAGGCTGTGTGGCATCCCCTCCCCCCCATTCCCATAGGCAGTGTGGCATCCCCCTCCCCCATTCCCATAGGCAGTGTGGCATCCCCCTCCCCCCATTCCCAAAGGCAGTGTGGCATCCCCCCTCCCCCCATTATCATAGGTAGTGTGGCACCCCCCTCCCCCCATTATCATAGGTAGTGTGGCACCCCACTCCCCCCATTATCATAGGTAGCGTGGCATCCCCCTCCCCCCATTATAATAGGCAGTGTGGCATCCCCCTCCCCCCATTCCCATAGGCAGTGTGGCACCCCCCTCCCCCCATTCCCAAAGGCAGTGTGGCATCCCCCCTCCCCCCATTATCATAGGTAGTGTGGCACCCCCCTCCCCCCATTATCATTGGCAGTGTGGCATCCCCCTCCCCCCATTATAATAGGCAGTGTGGCATCACCCTCCCCCCATTATAATAGGCAGTGTGGCATCACCCTCCCCCCATTCCCCTAGGCAGTGTGGCATTCCCCTCCCCCCATTCCCATAGGCAGTGTGGCATTCCCCTCCCCCCATTCCCATAAGCAGTGTGGCATTCCCCTCTCCCCCCATTCCCATAGGCAGTGTGGCATCCCCCTCCCCCCATTATCATAGGCAGTGTGGCATCCCCTTCCCCCATTATTATAGGTAGTGTGGCATCCCCCTCCCCCCATTCCCATAGGCAGCGTGGCATCCCCTCCCCCCATTTCCATAGGCAGTGTGGCATCCCCCTCCCCCCATTATCATAGGCCGTGTGGCATCCCCCTCCCCCCATTATCATAGGCAGTGTGGCATCCCCCTCCCCCCATTTCCATATGCAGTGTGGCATCCCCCTCCCCCCATTATCATGGGCAGTGTGGCATCCCCCTCCCCCCATTATCATAGGCAGTGTGGCATCCCCCTCCCCCCATTATCATGGGCAGTGTGGCATCCCCCTCCCCCCATTATCATATGCAGTGTGGCATCCCCCTCCCCCCATTATCATAGGCAGTGTGGCATCCCCCTCCCCCCATTATCATAGGCAGTGTGGCATCCCCCTCCCCCATTATTAGAAGTATAAAAAAAAGTAAAACTCACCTTTCCGCTGACACCGCTCCACTGAGCGGTCGGCTCTGTGAATCGGGTGGGCGTGGCCTGCACTGCGTCGGCGCAGGCCAAGCCCACCAATTCACGGAGCCGGCCAGTAAGAAGCAGCGGCGGGCTCTGTCCCCGTTCCCGCCTCCGGAAAAGACAGCGATAGCAGCGGCAGGGCCAGAGACAGCGCCCGCCGCTCCTCCATCTGCTGCCTCTTCCTGGGTACGGACGAACACCCAGGTCAGGGCAGCGGGTGGGCGTGGCCTACACCGGCTCGATGCAGGCCACGCCCACCTGCTGCACGGACCTGGGTGCACGCGTGTGCCCCAGGCAGCCAGAAGAGGCAGCAGATGGAGGAGCGGCGGGCGTGGCCCTGCCGCTGCCGGAAAAGACAGCGATAGCAGCGGCGGGGTCGGGGACAGAACCTGCCACTCCTCTGTCTTCTCCTGGGCTCCCGCAGTGTGGAAGGCAACGCGGGAGCGCCGGTGAGTTTTTTTTTTAACATTCGCCCAATAAGGCGCACGGCCATTCCCCCCTCGTTCATCCAAAATCAATGCTACAAATAACATAATACTTAGCACAATGGTAAAGGCACTCACATGTACCAAGAAAAAAAAACAGTATACATTCAGGTAATATCACACAAGATTAAAGGGATTCAGGAGGCAAAGGCAATTGTTAGACCTTTGCATCGGGCTACATTTGGCGTTGTCCTAAACAGTTTTACGTTTTAAAATTGAAGAAATGGCCGAGGTATTGAGGTTTACAGTTTCACTTTATGATTTATCTTTTTAAATATTTGGGGTGGCCCTTGGCTCTGTGATGCCGCATAATAATTAGCATAATGGACGGGGATCTGTAACACAGGCATTCTCATCACCCTGGCTGTTCTCCCTCTCTGCCCACAGTCCGATGATGCGGAGCTTTGGACCACCTTACTTAGCCCTATGATTGGTGGTCTATGGCAAAGGAATTCAGGGTGTGTGCTACTACTCTTTGCCTTGTTTCTACTTTCAGAATCTACTTTCATCCATCCATCCTTCTGTGTTCTGACAGGAAGGGAGAGCGCAGCCATGATGAACTGAGCTGCTAAATTATATTTTGTACGCTTTGCCTACAGAGTGCATGTATTGTGATGGTTCATTACATAGATAATCAGCTTTCTGTCCCTTTTTTCAGGGATATTTATTTTAATTTTGCAATTTGGTGTAGCCCCTTGGCATCCCATTTATTGATTCTTAAAAAGGACCAAAACCCAGGATTTTGACTATCTTGGGTTTTGGTCTTTGCCCTCCAGGCACCCCAATCGGGGATCCCCCGCTGTGTGAAACCCCTCAGGTTGCCCCATCTCACTCATCCTTCCTCGGTCCTACGGCTCCCGCCCCTTCATCCTAGAGCTTGCCTAATGCGAGCCGATCCGAGCGCGTTGGTGGCCACATCCCTCCGCTAACCTATAACAGGTAGCGTACCCGCACCGGCCACTCACAAATGGCTGGCACGTGCCCTGCTAAAGGGATGGTGGAGATGCGGCCACTGCTCGCTCATGCGTTGTTGGACTGGGAAAGAAGGTAGGTTTTAGGGCGACTCGGGGGGTTTCACACACACTCTAATTGGGGGTGCCCCGAAGGGACCTAGTATGCCTGTCCTCCAGGTTGGGTTTTGGTCTTTTTTAAAGCGGACCAAAACCCACCAAACCTGTGAAATACTATACACAAAAGAGGTTAGGGCTCAGCACAGCTGATAATCACCAAGATCAATTGGGTGCTGGCCTACAAAAGACCAAGGCCCTTATTTATGAAGGAATAGCGACAGGTAGCGACTGGTGAGCGACCGGTAATGACGGGCACCGCCACGAGAACGCCGGCTCCCCACCACAATCACACATTTATCAAGCCAATCCTGCTTAGCGACTGAGATAGCGCCAGATAGCCACTCATTCATCATTATTCCAGCCTCAGCCCACAGCGCCAGCGTCCGACCTTGAACAGCGACAGGTATGACCTCTCGCTACCTGGCGCTCTCCAATGCATTTCAATGGAACAATCTTTAAATATTAATAATTAATTGTTATTAATGTTTTTTTTTTTTGTTTTTTTTTTTTTAAATGTAAAAATTCTGTGACCACTTCCGCAATGTTAGATATTTTTTTTAAGGTAAATAAAAAAAAATGTGTACAGAATTGATATTACAGGTCTGATATTAATGTATTCATATTACTAAATTATTTAAAAAACTTGTTTTTTTTTGTTTCCAAAAATGTGTTTGTTTGGGGGCTAAAAAACTACTTTTAACCCATCGCCGCCAGCGCTCTGGGGTTTAAACAAGCATTTCACAGCGCGAGAATTTTTTGAGCGTGATTTGTTAATGAATATGGTGGGAGCCGGTCGCTATGGCCAGTCACTATCATGCGCTCCCATACAGCGCGGAACCTGTCAAATAGCGACTCCTCACCCAATATTCAACATTACTGCACACCGACTGAGTCGCTATCAACTACCGAACAACGCCCAAGCACAGCGACTACTAGCGGGCGCTGTGAAAATACTGCTACAGTCGCTCAACTGTCGCTACCTGCCGCTGTTAATGAATCGGCCTCCAAGACACAATTGTGTCAGCTATCTAATGAACAACAAAGTGGGGGCCGCCAGATCAGCCTTAAAGTGGACCAACACCCACAGGTGATCGGCCCAGGAATCTATAAGATTCCCGGGCCGATCACCCCCCACCCCGCGGGACATCCGAGATCGGGATGTCCCGCGGGGTGAAACCCCCCCCAAACACCCCAAACCCCTTACCTTATCTTCGGCGGCGGCCGGCCGCCGCCGCCTCCCTCGCGCTCCTGTAGGCGTGCGCGTGCCCGCGCCGGCCGTCTGCGAATGGCCGGCGGGGGCGCGCGCGCGCCGAAAGTGACGCGAGGGAGGCGGCGGCGCCGGCTGCCGCTTAGACGTTCCTGATCCTCGCTTGTACGTCGGCGCTGGGAGCGGGGAGAGGTGAGTTTTTCGGGGGGTTAGGGGGGGTTTCACACAGCGGGGCACCCCGATCGGGGGTGCCCCACCGAAGTGGACCAAGACCCAGGATAGTCAAAATCCTGGGTGTTGGTCCACTTTAAAAGGTCCTTATCCAAAAGAGGCCGCACATACCAAAAGAGTATTAAGAAGTGTAAATACCTTTAATTGTATAACAAAAAGCAATACATGAATCACATCACAATTATATACAAAGACATATTAAAAACTATCTAAAAAACACATACGGTAAATCAGCTGCCAAGAAATATGGGACCTAACTGGCTCTCATAAGTAAGTATTGCACGATGCCCTCCTAATGCACAGCGTAATGTTAGTACACTTTGTCCATATGATCCAGAATGGAAATAATGTAATGTAATATGAAGTGACTTACTCCTATTTAATAAAGACTAGTGCTGATAATCTAATATAAGTGCTACAAAATACCTACTAAAACTAAACCTATTATCAACAATATCTAAACATATGAAGTGCTATGTGCTCAAGAATGACCGTGTTCTCATATAGAGGATTTCAGTGCAATATGAACCAATCTGGGTAAGGCCGTAACCATGTATTCAAGGCTTGGGGCAAAGCAGAAAGATAATATAATTATATCACCATATTTTAGTCCAGGTCCCCATCAAGGCAGATCGGATGTGAGATGGCAGGTGACCAGTCATTGCATAGGTGCGGGGGATGACATCATTGCCACACATGAATGAAGGAGGCGGAGCTTTACAGCTAAAACAGGCGCCATTATCTGAGATTAGAGTGAAGCAGGAGCAGTGAAAATTGGCTCTCTCCATGGGGGGGGGGGCCAATTCAGGGGATGCAAGTTAAAAATGTGGGTTTTGGTCCGCTTTAAGCTGTCTCACTTTGAGGGCCCCATAAAATTGCCCCAAATTCCACCCGCCTCCCTCGCCCGATGCCGCCACCGATGGAGGTCACGAAAAAGACATCTAACTAGCGTTTTCTTTTAAGGAGACGGCTGTTATGCACGCACCGAGATCTCCGGAGAAAATAAAGAGAAATCAGTCGTCGCTCTTCAAACTGCCATATGCGGCAGTTAGATTTAATTAGATGCAGACTTAGAATCAACAGATGCAGATGAGGAGAAACAACATCTATTTTCTTCCAGACGATATAACTATTTTTACTCGGAACATTTAGCAAAAACATTTAGCCAATTTGTCGTGTTTTCGAGTTCAGAAAAACACGTAGGTCATCAGCGGGCCGCGTCTGGATGAGCGAGAATAATTGACGCTGTTCACGCAATAAAAACGGTGCTTGATACCGAGATGACTGTGCAGTGCTTAATGAAAGGTTTGCGATGATCGGACTCTGAAGGAGTAACTTAGAGAGCAATAATAAGCACTCACAATCATCAGGAGAGCCTGTTACGGCGCACGCAGCTCGCTTCATTGCTATTGATTCCAACCGCGCCGCGCATCTGTTCATCAACTAACGACGCAACTTAAAAGACAAGGAACTTGACCTATAGAGGATCCACTTCATGGGCTGGTGACCCTGGTTCTGTCCGGGTGACACCAAGGGAGTTCCTGTCCCTTTGGGGCATAATAGGAAAAGCAAGGTTAAGTGGTCCGCTTCCTAAATCCTAACCCTTCGAGCTTGTCCATCTTGCAAGTAGTGCCAAGGACCGTGGGTGATGTGCAGGCTCAAATACTGCGTAACAGGGTAGTTGTTTCCCCTGTTCTAATGGTTAGATAGAATAGAGTAGGTCTAGTTGACCTATGGGGGATCCACATCATGGGCTGGGTACTTTGGTTCTGTCCAAGTGACATTAAGGGAGTACCTGTCCCTTTGGGGCATAATAGGAAAAGCTAGGTTAAGTGGTCCGCTTCTTAAAAGCTAACCCTTTGAGCTCTAGTTGACCTATGGGGGATACACATCATGGGGTGGTGACCCTGGTTCTGTCCCGGTGACACCAAGGGAGTTCCTGTCCCTTTGGGGTATAATAGGAAAAGCAAGGTTAAGTGGTCGGCTTCCTAAAACCTAACCCTTCAAGCTCGTCCAGCTTGCAAGTAGTGCAAAGGACCTTGGGTGATGCGTTGGCTCAAATACTGTGTAACAGGGTAGTTGTTTCCCCTGTTCTAATGGTTAGATAGAATAGAGTAGGTCTAGTTGACCTATGGGGGATCCACATCATGGGCTGGGGACTTTGGTTCTGTCCTGGTGACACCAAGGGAGTTCCTATCCATTGGTGCACAATAGGAAAAGCAAGGTTAAGTGGTCCGCTTCCTAATATCTAACCTTTCCAGTTTCCTCTGCTCTAATGGTTAGATAGAATAGAGTAGGTCTAGTTGACCTATGGGGGATCCACATCATATGCTGGTGACCCTGGTCCTGTCCCGGTGACACCAAGGGAGTTCCTGTCTCTTGGTGCATAATAGGAAAAGCAACCTAATCCTTTCAGCTCATCCAGCTTGCAAGTAGTGCCAAGGACCTTGGGTGACGCATTAGCTCAAATACTGTGTAACACGGTGGTTGACTAGTTGTCTCCCCTGCTCTAATGGTTAGATAGAATAAAGTCTAGTTGAGTTCCTGTCCCTTTGGTGCATAATAGGAAAAGCAAGGTTAAGTGGTCCGCTACCTAATCCTTCCTGCTTGTCCAGCTTGAAAGTAGTGCCAAGGACCTTGGGTGACGTGTTGGCTCAAATACTGTGTAACAGGTTGTATCTAGTTGACCTATGGGGGATCCACATCATGCGCTGGTGACTGGTTCTGTCCCGGTGACTTCAAGGGAGTTCCTGTCCCTTTGGGGCATAACAGGAAGAGCAAGGTTAAGTGGTCCGCTTCCTAAAACCTAACCCTTCAAGCTCGTCCAGCTTCCGAGTAGTGCCAAGGACCTTGGGTGACGCATTGGCTCAAATACTATGTAACAGGGTGATTGACTAGCTGTCCCCCCTGTTCTAATGGTTAGATACAATAGAGTAGGTCTAGTTGACCTATGGGGGATCCACATCATGGGCTGGGTACTTTGGTTCTGTCCAAGTGACATTAAGGGAGTACCTGTCCCTTTGGGGCATAATAGGAAAAGCAAGGTTAAGTGGTCCGCTTCCAAAAACCTAACCCTTCAAGCTCGTCCAGCTTGCAAGTAATGCCAAAGACCTTGGGTGACGCGTTGGCTCAAATACTGTGTAACAGGGTAGTTGTTTCCCCTGTTCTAATGGTTAGATAGAATAGAGTAGGTCTAGTTGACCTATGTGGGATCCACATCATGCGCTGGTGACTGGTTCTGTCCCGATGACACCAAGGGAGTTCCTGTCTGTTGGGGCATAATAGGAAAAGCAAGATTAAGCGGCCCGCTACCTATATCTAACCCTTCCAGCTTGTCCGGCTTGCAAGTAGTGCCAAGGATCTTGGGTGACGCGTTGGCTCAAATACTGTGTAACAGGGTGGTTGATTAGCTATTGCCCGTGTTATAATGGTTAGATAGTATAGAGTAGGTCTAGTTAGACTTTAGGACAGGGACTGCAAAAAGGGAACTTTAACTTTTTAACTGCCAGCCTACCTAGAGATGTTGTCACCCTCTAATGCCGGGCCATTTTTTTACCACTTTAAGCTATATTATATGTTTAACTGTGATTTTTGCAGGAATTTCCAGGGAATTAACCAGAAAACGATACCGGATTTTTCGCCCCATAAACCGCACCCAGGATTTTCTAGGAGTAAAATAACTAAAAAAAACATTCTGAACCAATTTGTGTGCTAAAGTGCCCCCCTCCCAATCACCCCATTACAGAATCACGCAGAATCCCCCCAATCACTCCATTATAGACCCCAGATTACAGGCATGGAGTGGCATCCCACATTACAGGCAGCAAGCGGCATCCCACATTGCAGGCAGTACAATAAGCGGTATGCCCCGTTACAGGCAGTGTGCAGCATTGCACAATACAGGCAGTGCGCAACATCCCCCAATACAGGCAATAAGGGGCAATACCACAATAGAGGCAGTATACTTCTTCCCTCAGTGCAGGCAGTGAACAGCATCCCCCAATACAGGCAGTGAGCGGAATACCACATTACAGGCAGTAAGCGGTTATCCCACATTGCAGTCAGTGAGCAGTATCCCACATTAAAGGCAGTGAGCAGCATCCCCTGTTACAAGCAGTGAGTATCATGGCACATTACAGGCAGTGAGTGGCATCCCACATTACAGGCACTGAGCGGCATCCCACATTGCAGGCAGCACAATAAGCGGCATGCCCCATTACAGGCAGTGAGCAACATCCCCCAATGCAGGCAATAAGGGGCAATACCACAATAGAGGCAGTATACTGCTTCCCTCAGTGTAGGCAGTGAACAGCATCCCCCAACACAGGCAGTGAGCGGCATCCCACATTACAGGCAGTAAGTGGTATCCCACATTACAGTCAGTGAGCAGTATGTCACAGTAAAGGCAGGGCGCCGCATCCCTTGTTACGAGCAGTGAGTACCATGACACATTACAGGCAGTGAGCGGCATCCCACATTACAGGCAGTAAGTGGTATCCCACATTACAGTCAGTGAGCAGTATGTCACATTAAAGGCAGGGCGCAGCATCCCCTATTATGAGCAGTGAGTACCATGACACATTACAGGCAGTGAGCGGCATCCCACATTACATGCATTTTTGCACCACTTCTTTAAACTGTACTACACCTGTGTCCTCTTTTGCAGACCCTCATCCATCATGACTAAGGTTATGGATTGGATTTGATGCCCTGACCCCACCATAGTACGAGCATCACTAAAATAAAGGGTAGGAGCACCAAACTTTTGGTTTTCCTGGCAACAAAGTAGTCTGACCTTAAGTCCCTGTTTTCTGTTGTTCTTTGGGTTGATTCTTTACTGGTTTCTTCATGGCACCTGTGTCTCCTGTTGTGGACCCTGGTGCATCCTGAGAAAAACATTTAGCTTGGACTTGGCGCTCTGCTTCCACCATCGTAACCTCAGGGTTGCCTCTGGCTTTCCTTTTTCATTTAACCTCAACACTGACTAGCCTCGGATTCCTCAGCTGACTTCAATGCTGTAAAACGTTTCCTGTTGCAGACCCTTGTTCTTTCTAACTTTGGATCTGGTTTCTGGATTTTGTTCTCTGATCCCGCAGTCAGGGGAGGAATGGCCATAGGGGGGCCACTGCTTTGGGACAGTCTGGGCTGCTACCTTCACTAACACTCCCATCCAGTCCCAGCCCTACATTCTCTTCCTCACTATATTCCCTCACCCAAGCAACCCCAGCCCATGTCCTCCCCCTAATGATAGAGCCTCAGTCTTGGAGCCAAGCAACCCCCAGCCCATGTCCTCCCCCTAATGATATAGCCTCAGTCTTGGAGCCAAGCAACCCCAGCCCATGTCCTCCACCTAATGATATAGCCTCAGTCTTGGAGCCAAGCAACCCCCAGCCCATGTCCTCCCCCTAATGATATAGCCTCAGTCTTGGAGCCAAGCAACCCCAGCCCATGTCCTCCACCTAATGATATAGCCTCAGTCTTGGAGCCAAGCAACCCCCAGCCCATGTCCTCCACCTAATGATATAGCCTCAGTCCTGGAGCCAAGCAACCCCAGCCCATGTCCTCCCCCTAATGATATAGCCTCAGTTTTGGAGCCAAGCAACCCCCAGCCCATGTCCTCACCCTAATGATATAGCCTCAGTCCTGGAGCCAAGCAACCCCAGCCCATGTCCTCCACCTAATGATATAGCCTCAGTTTTGGAGCCAAGCAACCCCCAGCCCATGTCCTCCCCCTAATGATATAGCCTCAGTCTTGGAGCCAAGCAACCTCCAGCCCATGTCCCCCCTAATGATATAGCCTCAGTCTTGGAGCCAAGCAACCCCCAACCCATGTCCTCCCCCTAATGATATAGCCTCAGTCCTGGAGCCAAGCAACCCCAGCCCATGTCCTCACCCTAATGATATAGCCTCAGTCCTGGAGCCAAGCAACCCCAGCCCATGTCCTCCCCCTAATGATATAGCCTCAGTCATGGAGCCAAGCAACCCCAGCCCATGTCCTCACCCTAATGATATAGCCTCAGTCCTGGAGCCAAGCAACCCCAGCCCATGTCCTCACCCTAATGATATAGCCTCAGTCCTGGAGCCAAGCAACTCCAGCCCATGTCCTCACCCTAATGATATAGCCTCAGTCTTGGAGCCCAGCAACCCCAGCCCATGTCCTCACCCTAATGATAAAGCCTCAGTCCTGGAGCCAAACAACCCCAGCCCATGTCCTCACCCTAATGATATAGCCTGAGTCTTCGGAGCCCAGCAACCTCCAGCCCATGTTCTCACCCTAATGATATAGCCTCAGTCCTGGAGCCAAGCAACCCCCAGCCCATGTCCTCCCCCTAATGATATAGCCTCAGTCCTGGAGCCAAGCAACCCCCAGCCCATGTCCTCATCCTAATGATATAGCCTCAGTCCTGGAGCCAAGCAACCCCCAGCCCATGTCCTCACCCTAATGATATAGCCTCAGTCATGGAGCCAAGCAACCCACAGCCCATGTCCTCCACCTAATAATATAGCCTCAGTTTTGGAGCCAAGCAACCCCAGCCCATGTCCTCATCCTAATGATATAGTCTCAGTCTTGGAGCCAAGCAACCCCAGCCCATGTCCTCCCCCTAATGATATAGCCTCAGTCCTGGAGCCAAGCAACCCCAGCCCATGTCCTCATCCTAATGATATAGTCTCAGTCTTGGAGCCAAGCAACCCCAGCCCATGTCCTCCCCCTAATGATATAGCCTCAGTCCTGGAGCCAAGCAACCCCCAGCCCATGTCCTCACCCTAATGATATAGCCTCAGTCCTGGAGCCAAGCAACCCCCAGCCCATGTCCTCACCCTAATGATATAGCCTCAGTCCTGGAGCCAAGCAACCACCAGCCCATGTCCTCATCCTAAAGATATAGCCTCAGTCCTGGAGCCAAGCAACCCCCAGCCCATGTCCTCACCCTAATGATATAGCCTCAGTCCTGGAGCCAAGCAACCCCCAGCCCATGTCCTCACCCTAATGATATAGCCTCAGTCCTGGAGCCAAGCAACCCCCAGCCCATGTCCTCCCCCTAATGATAAAGCCTCAGGATTGAAGCACACTGGGTGACTGGCCAGGAAGCAGCAGAGATACCACTTGCTGGTCATGGGCAGGCCAGGTTTTGGCAATATCCCGGGCTGATCTCTTGCCCCAGTCCACCACTGCCCACAGTTGTCAGATGGGCATTGATCTCATAATCCCAAATCAGGATCTAGTACTGTACCCCATCTGTGTCTCCTTTTGGGGACCTTCATCCATACCTGCCTTCCTCAGCTGCCTCCAATACTTTACCACAGCGGGACCTTCTTTTACAGATCCTGGTCCATCCTATAGGGTTGATTCAGAGCCCCTTTCTCAACATTTCTATGCTTGAAAATTTCCATTCTCATCCATTTTCCCCCTCGTCTGATTCAGCAGAGCCTTTTGTTCTGCGAGAATATTTATGTGAAATATTTTTATTTATGCACGATTTTTAGTTTGGTACCAAGACCTCCTAAAAAACGGCAACAAAGGGGCTCTGAATCAACCCTCTTGTCTTGTCTTTGCAGTTGCTGCACTGAACTCACCATTGTGAGATCGATCCTGATTTCACAATGTTTGGGTTGGAGTAACCATGGTTTGGGAATTGGGACATGGATGTGTCTCCCAGCCAGTCAATCCCTCCCTTGAGGTTATAGCAGTGTTCACTGGGGACAGATGAGCAGGGTCTGAGGCTGGGAACAGGTGAGCAAAATAACAGACTGGGAAAAAGTTAGGGGAGTAGCAGGCTAGAAAGAGGTGAGAAAGTAGGCAGGAAAAAGGTGAGCAAAGACGCAAGCTCGAAACAGGTGGAACACGGCAAACAACCCCCAAAGCCACTGGAGAGGCAAGTTTCCAACCAAAGGAGGGGGGGGGGGAATCCAGTACTTGACGGAGAGCCTATAATAATAATCAGCATAGTTCTGCTGTGGGAACAGACTTGGGAAAGGGGAAACAAAGGTTTATGGTACACAGTAAAACAGGCAGACTTGGGGGATCTGGGTTCAATACAGACAATGGAGGGTCACAGCCCCAGTACAGGCAACAGAGGGCCTGGGCCCCTGGAAAAAACAATAGAGTCTGAGCCACACTATAGACAATGGAGGGTTTGGGCCCCAGTACAGAGAACAGAGGGTCTGGGCCCCTAGAAAAAACAATAGAGTCTGAGCCACACTATAGACAATGGAGGATTTGGGCCCCAGTACAGACAACAGAGGGTCTGGGCCCCTAGAAAAAACAATAGAGTCTGAGCCACACTATAGACAATGGAGGGTTTGGGCCCCAGTACAGATAACAGAGGGTCTGGGCCCCTAGAAAAAACAATAGAGTCTGAGCCACACTATAGACAATGGAGGGTTTGGGCCCCAGTGCAGACAACAGAGGGTCTGGGCCCCTGGAAAAAACAATAGAGTCTGAGCCACACTACAGACAATGGAAGGTTTGGGCCCCAGTACAGACAACAGAGGGTCTGGGCCCCTAGAAAAAACAATAGAGTCTGAGCCACACTATAGACAATAGAAGGTTTGGGCCCCAGTACAGAGAACGGGGGAGGAGGGCCCCAGTGCAGAAAACGGAGGGTCTGAGCCCTGGTAGTGGGGACAGACAGTGGGGGTAAAGGTCACAGTATAGACAATGGAGGGTCTGAGCCACAATACAGACAATGGAGGGTCTGGACCCCAATACTGACGACGGAGGGTATGGCCCCGGGACAGACAATAAAGGGGCTGTGCCCCTGTACAGACTAGGAAGTGTGTAGGCCTCTGTACAAACAGAGGGGCTGAGCCCCAATACAAGACTTTAGCTTTACTCAGACAAGGAATGATCCAGCCTGGAGGCGGGACTAGACACATACATTAAGTACATTTTCAGGCAGAAAAAAAATATATACTCACCTTTTCTCTTTTGAGATCATCACTCCTAGTACAGGGGTGCCATGCCCCCCTCCATTCACTGCAATGGAGTGTACATAGTTTGACCACTAGATGGCAGCATAGGCTAAGAAATGGGGACTCTGATTGGCTGTTGGTGGAAACAGTAATGTCTCTGGGAGGAGCTGAGATGTATTAAAGGGGTAATTAGGCTAGATGTGGTTGTTGTGTGTCAGTAAAGAATATCGTCAACACACTGGAGGGAGATATGTTGGACATATGGCTGGAGAAGTAGTCTCTTAGGAAGGCTCAGCGTATAGAGGCCGAGGTTGATGTGCTCCCCGTGGCCTAGAATAGGGCATCCCTGGTGAGGAACAGGCGCAGGAGTCATTGAACATAGGACCCGATGTGCCAGGGGTTCAGTAATGTTGAATACATTGTGAGGAGTCGCTATTTGACCAGTACAGCGCTGTATGGGAGCGCATGTTAGCGACTGCTCATAGCGACCGACTCACACCATATTCAGCAAAAAAACAGCCTCACAAATCTTTGTTTGAAGCCCAGAGCGCAGGAGGCGGTGTGATTAAAGTCTGTTTTTCAGCATCTATCCACTAGTAACAAAGCGAAAACATATGGAATTACATTGTAACAACATTGTAACATGAACACTTTAATGCCAGAGCTGTAATGTCATTTCTGAGGAAATATTTAAAAAATGAAAAAATTATGAAAAAACTGCTATTTCAATGCCAGGAGAGGTCACAGAATTATTTGAGATTTTTTTGAAAAAAAAAAAAAACCCGTTTAAAGAGAAGAAATGGATCGTCCATTGAAATGTATGGGAGAGCGCCAGGTAGCGAGAGGTCATACCTGGCGCTGTGCAAGGCTGAACGCCGGCGCTGTTCACTGAGGCTGTGAAAATGACGAATGAGATGCTACATAGCGCTATCCCAGTCGCTAAACAGATTCTGCTTGATAAATGTGTAATTGCTGCCGTGTCCGGCGTTCACCAGCGCTACTTGTCGCTACCTGTCATTAACCAGCCACTACCTGACGCAATCCCTTCTTAAATAAGGGCCTAAATCATTAAACAAAATGATCCAACAGTGCAAATAACCACGTGCAAATCCTGCCTATGATCCAGATCCTAAACAATATATCTAGAGATGAGCGAACCGGTTCGGACGAACCGGAATTCGCTCCGAATTTCAGGAAATATTCGATTCGGCACGAACCCGAATATTTTGTGGTTCGTGCCGATCGAATTTTTCCTGAAATTTAAAAAAAAAAAAATGCCGGCATGGTGGGAGCGTGGAGGCCGGCGGGCCGGTAAAGCCGGCCGGCCCGCTCCCACCATGCCGGCATTTAAAAAACAAAAAAAAAAAAAAAAAAAAGCATTTTTGCCGGCATGGTGGGAGCGGGCCGGCCGGCTCCGCTGTCAGCGGAACCGGCCGGCCCGCTCCCACCATGCCGGCATTTCAAAAAAAAGCAAACACTTACCTGCAGGTCCGGAGCGTGGAGGCCAGCGCCGCTCTCAGCTGTCATCTGAGGGCGCGTCATCAGTGCGCCCTCTGATGACGCGCCCTCAGATGACAGCTGAGAGCGGCGCCGGCCTCCACGCTCCGGACCTGCAGGTAAGTGTTTGCTTTTTTTTGAAATGCCGGCATGGTGGGAGCGGGCCGGCCGGATTTACCGCTCCCACCATGCCGGCATTTATGATGGGGAACTTCGTAAAAGTTCGATTCGGCCGAACCCGAATTTCTTTGTGAAATTCGGCGAATCGGCCGAATCGAACTTTTCAAAAGTTCGCTCATCTCTAAATATATCTATAAAGAGCAAGTGCAAACACTCATTCAATTAAGAATTATTACTCCAAAACTAACTTAAGACCAACACCCACCGCTGATCGGCCCCTGCCTGTGGGGCACCCCAATCGGGGGTGCCCTGCTGTGTGAAACCCCCCAGGACGCCCGCAAATCCTACCTGTTCCTCGTTCCAACGGCGCATGCGCAGGCCGCCGCCGCCTCTCGCGCATCACTCTAGCAGGGCGCGCACCCGCGCCGGCCTTTTGTGAATGGCCGGTGCGGGCGTGCTCCCTGTAAGATGGGCCGCACGAGAGGCGGCGGCGGGCGCTCTCACCTTGTCCGTCGGCGGTGATTGGTGAAGCGAGTCACTTGGGAGTGGGGTCAGGTGCGTTTTTGGGGCTTTCTGGTGTGGGTTTCACACAGTGGGGCACCCCCAATAGAGGTGCCCCGCGGAAGTGGACCAACACCCAGGATAGTGAAAATCCTGGGTGTTGGTCCACTTTAATTCCTAACCATATCAATCTACCCAATACTCCAATTCAAAACAATACCAAATATCATCAACCCATAATAAATACAATTAAGAACCCCAAAATAATCCACTCATGTATATCACAATCCCATAGTTTAAATCACAAACCTATCACAAATATATCACAAGAAATGAGGCCAAGGTATCATGAAAATAACTGATAATTGACGGTCTGAAGGGTGATTGGTGAGGGGACCTGGCTCCAACCTTACGAATTTGGTGATACTAGTTTAGGCCCTTATTTATGAAGGAATAGCGACAGGTAGCGACTGGTGAGCGTCCGGTAATGACGGGCCCCGCCACGAGAACGCCGGCTCCCCACCACAATCACACATTTATCAAGCCAATCCTGCTTAGCGACTGAGATAGCGCCATATAGCGACTCATTCATCATTATTCCAGCCTCAGCCCACAGCGCCAGCGTCCGACCTTGAACAGCGACAGGTATGACCTCTCGCTACCTGGCGCTCTCCAATGCATTTCAGTGGAACAATCTTTAAATATTAATAATTAATTGTTATTCATTTTTTTTTTTTTTAATGTGAAAAATTCTGTGACCACTTCTGCCATTTTAGATAATTTTTTTAAGGGAAAAAAATAAAAATTGTACAGAATTGATATTACAGGTCTGATATTAATGTATTCATATTACTAAATTATTTAAAAGACTTGTTTTTTTTCGTTTCCAAAAATATGGTGGTTTAGGGGTTAAAAAACTACTTTTAACCCATCGCCTCCAGCGCTCTGGGGTTTAAACAAGCATTTTACAGCGCGAGAATTTTTTGAGCGTGATTTTTTAATGAATATGGTGGAAGCCGGTCGCTCTGACCAGTCGCTATCATGCGCTCCCATACAGCGCGGAACCTGTCAAATAGCGACTCCTCACCCAATATTCAACATTACGCCAAACCGGCTGAGTCGCTATCAACTACCGAACAACGGCCAAGCACAGCGGCTACTAGCGGGCGCTCTGAAAATGCCGCTACAGTCGCTCAACTGTCGCTACCTGCCGCTATTAATGAATCGGCCTCTAAATCTTACTCTGAGCAGTCTTATCACTTATTGTATGTTCGCTTATATTGCACTTGTCCCTTTATATGTCCATTTTGCACTCAAGATAGCACTATTGGCACCTTGCACATTTTTAGCAGAACCAGAGACATTTTTTTTTTTTTTTAGCACATTTTTGATAATCATAGTTTATGCATTAGAGCCATAAATTCAAGCCCCTTTCCCTAACACCCCGTTTTATGTCTTTTAACAATTGTTGGTCTTGTTATATGTATGTTCTTTCAATAAAGGCTTGTTATATAATCTTTATATGCTGAGTGCGGCTCTTTATGATAAAAGCTCTTGGGACTGTGCTGGCAGCCCCATTATCTCTTGTTCACTTGTTTACACATTTGTGTTCCTTTATCAGCCAGCACCAGCTCTTACTGAGATTCATTAACTGATTTAGATTAGCAGTGCGGGACACATCCTCTCTCTTTCTGCTATCATGAAAATAACACGTGTCAAGTCTCCCCACCGCCTACTGCACCGGAAGCCACGCGTTCCGTGGGCGCATCACCCAATCCCCCCCCCCTTAGGAAGGCCCGAGGGTGATGTGCTCCCTGTGGCCTGGTAAGAAACAAGTGCAGGAGTCATTGAGAATAGAGCTCTGCCTGGGGACCATCACTATGACCTGAATAATTACATCTACATCCCCCGCCCCCAGACCCAGAAAAAGCCTTTCCAGTCAAAGGGCCACTTTCCAAACTTACCCTATAGCAAACCCAAATAGCAGGGGGCACCCCAAACACACCGTATGTCTCCCCTTCTTCACTGTATCTCAACCGTCTATGGAGGTTATTCATCAAGGAATAGCGCCAGGTAGCGCCTCGTAGCGGCAGGTAGCATCTGGTGAACGCCGAGCTCTGTACGCAAAACCACATTTAAGAAAGCGAATCTGGTGAGCGACTCTAACAGCGCCATGTAGTGTCACATGTATTATTACAGGCAGGTCAGTGTATAGCGCCGGCGCTCTAGCTTCCAGAGCCATGTAGTAGCTGTCGCTCAGTGTCGCTCTCCCATACATTTCAGTGGGGCTTCATTGGTTGTGTATAAACAACGTTTTTGGCAATTTTTTTTTTTTTGCTCCAATCATTGTGTGACGTCTCCTGGCTGCAAACAAACACTTTTATACATTTTTGGGACTTTTTATATTTTTATGCAGAATTGACATTACAGGTCTGGCACTAAAGTGTTATTGTCACAATGTTACAATAATGTTATTCCATGTGTTTTCGCTTTGTTACTAGTGAATATGTGTTCAAAAACAGACTTTAAACACACAGCGTCTGGGCGCCGACGCTGTGTGTGTCTGTTTTTTTGTTGAATATGGTGTGAGTCGCTGAGAGTCGCTTGCACTGAGCTGGCTCTACCTTTCGCTCGCTGCAACGCTGTACTGGTGTTAGAGCGCCCAACCTACATCTCATTCATCAATGCCGGCCAGGTTACTACAGCGACTGAGGCGCCCAATAGCAGATCACAACGCCTACTTGCGGTCGCTCTAAGCGCCGCTGTACAGACGCTTGTCTGCCGATAGCCGGCGTTAGTAGTGACTCAGCCTCCACATTTCCTTACATTTGTATTTTACAGTAAATCCCTCTCTTGCCTCATTAGCAAACTTTCTGTGCAGCATTTTAGCAAGATTCGGCGCCGCTCTCTCCGGGATTATCAACAAAACATTGCGACTAAGCAGAAAGTAGAAGCGCGTATACCTAAGTGTCCAATTTGCAGCAGGCCTCGTGTCTGCGAGCAGATAAAGCTCTCGCTCTACACCTGCGCCAAGCGCGCCGCGACCATCGTTGGATTTCCGGGGAGCCGGGGCGGAGGAATTTTTGATGTAGAGCGGGACTCCCCCGGCCCCAACGCGAAGCTAATTATCACGGAGCGCGGCGGCTGGAAGTTTAGAGAGGGTCGGAGCTGGCTATCGATTTCCTGAATTGCCGTACCAGGGCTTCCCCGTAGGGAGAAATAACTTACCAAAAGCAGCGGGATAGAAGATAAGCTTTTAAAGAGGCCCAGATTGCCTGCCGAGATGCTTACAAATTCAGGTTAAATTCCGTATTTGAAGTTGCAACAATAATAACATAAGCTCTAAACCGCAGGGACGCCTTCATATCTAATCTTCCACTGAACGGGCTTATACTGTACTTCTAATGCCTATACAACGTATTCATCTACTGCACATAGCGGCTGCTGAATCCAAGAATAGTGGAACTTCACCCTGAACCAGAGCCTATCTTGTATGTTTCCCCCACCCTGTACATACAGATTGCCCACATTAATCCGGACCCTCACCCTGAATAAGAGCCTATCTTGTATGTTTCCCCCACTGTACATACAGATTGCTCACATTAATCCGGACCTTCACCCTGAATAAGAGTCTATCTTGTATGTTTCCCACACCCTGTACATACAGATTGCCCACATTAATCCGGACCTTCACCCTGAATAAGAGCCTATCTTGTATGTTTCCTCCACTGTACATGCAGATTGCTCACATTAATCCGGACCTTCACTCTGAATAAGAGTCTACCTTGTATGTTCCCCCCTCTGTACATACAGATTGCCCACATTAATCCGGACCTTCACCCTGAATAAGAGCCTATCTTGTATGTTTTCCCCTGTACATACAGATTGCTCTCATTAATCCGGAGCTTCACCGTGAATAAAAGCCTATCTTGTATGTCCCCCCCTGTACATACAGATTGCTCACATTAAAAATCATCCTACCTGCACCTAGTGCCTATTTTGAGCCCATAAACATCCAAGATGGTGGCTCATTGAGCATCAAGCAGCCTGCAGAAAGGAAGTGTCTTCTGACTGTGCTGCTCTGCTTTCTGAGATTGCTGTCCTTTTCCTGACCCCAGCTCTTTTCCACCTGTGCAAAGCACAGCTATAACCCCGCCCCCTGTACTTTACAACGCTCTCCTCTCCTCAGTATGTGATGCTTCTGGCCAAAATGGCGGCGCCCGTATCCTAGAGTCCTGAACAGAGTTGAAGCCCAGTGGGGGAAAGAATAATAAGTAAGTGACAGAGTGGAGATCTGCACTGACTGTGGCGACCCCGGGCATGCACGTGAGAGCCCATGACAGGTGATCAGCGGGGCGGGGGGGGGGGATGAGCTATGGTGGTGTATGCGATCGGCGCCCGTGACTAAGTGACAGGTGAGCGGGGGAGGTGCCGCAGCCTAGTGCAGGAGTTTGATCAGCGCCCGTGCTGGGGTGGGGGGTAGCCGGTGCATCGCCGAGCGGCAGGCACGCGCCCAGGCGGGAGCGCAAGCGGGAACCCCACAGGCGTCGGAGGCTTGCTTTCCTGCAACCATACATGCCCGCCCCTTTGGCAATGTCCCCGCCCTAGGCACGTGCCTTGTGTTGCCTTCCGGCAAATACGGCCCTGGGTGTAGAACTAGAAATATATATTTTTGCTCTTCGAAAAGTCCTAAACACTTTTCTTTTGCTGTCTCTCTCTGTAAGATGACAGGGGATCAGTCATTGCATAGGTGTGGCAATTACATCATTGCCATACACAACAGTGGCAATGAATTGAGGAGGTGGAGCTTTACAGCTGAAACAGGTGCAAAAGGTGTTCTTCATGGGGGGAGCAATACAGGGAATCCTAGTTAAAAGTGTGGGTTTTGGTCTGCTTTAATGTAGGATAAGTAAAGTGGAAGAATAATCATCACCCAAAGAAGCAGATGGAGAGGGGGTTGCTAGAAACTATTTTAGACTATGCTGATCCAGCAACAGGGAGTCTGACTAGATTGGGCAGGAGAACCACCACTAAGAAGGTTGGGTTTGGGTGAGGATAGCAGATCCATGTTCAATCTTGGACAGAAACAGAGCTTTGATTCAAGTTCCCTGATTGAAAGCTACCAGACAGGAAGAATCATCTTTACTATCACAGACCTCAACCAACCACAAGCATTCTTCATTAACCACAATGTCCTCCACCAACCACAGTGTCCTCCATCAACCACAATGTCCTCCACCAACCACAGTGTCCTCCACCAACCACCATGTCCTCCACCATCCAAACTGTTCTCCATCAACCACAGTGTCCTCCACTATCTACAATGTCCTCCATCAACCACAATGTCCTCTATCAACCACAATGTCCTCCACCAACCACAGTGTCCTCCACCAACCACCATGTCCTCCACCATCCAAACTGTTCTCCATCAACCACAGTGTCCTCCACTATCCACAGTGTCCTCCATCAACTACAGTGTCCTCCACCATCCACAGTGTCTTCCATCAACCACAATGTCCTCCGCCAACCAAGGTGTCCTCCATCATCCACAGTGTCCTCCACCATCCACAGTGTCCTCCATCAACCACATTGTCCTCCAACAACCACAGTGTCCTCCATCAACCACAGTGTCCTCCACAGTGTCCTCCATCAACCACAGTGTCCTCCACCAACCACAGTGTCCTCTACCATCCACAGTGTCTTCCATCAAACACAGCGTCCTTTATCAACCATAAGTGTCCTCCATCAACCACAGTGTCCTTCATCAACCACAGTGTCCTCCATCAACCACAGTGTCCTCCACCAACCACAATGCCTTTCACCAACCACAGTGTCCTCCACCATCCACAATGTTCTTCATCAACCACAGTGTCCTCCACCATCCACAATGTTCTTCATCAACCACAGTGTCCTCCACCATCCACAGTGTCCTCCGCCATCCACAGTGTCCTCCATCAACCTCAGTGTCCTCCACCAACCACAGTGTCCTCCATCAACCACAGTGTCTTCCATCAACCACAGTGCTCCACACCAACCACAGTGCCTTACACCAACCACAGTGCCCTACACCAACCACAGTGGCCTCCATCAACCGCAGTGTCCTTCATCAACCACAGTGTCCTCCATCAACCACAGTGTCCTCCATCAACCACAGTGCCCTACACCAACCACAGTGCCCTCCAGCAACCACAGTGCCCTCCATCAACGGCAGTGCCCTCTACCATCCACAATGTTCTCCACCATCCACAGTGTTCTCCACCAACCACAGTGTCCTCCACCATCCACAGTGTCCGCCAACAACCACAATGTCCACCATCCACAGTGTCCTCCATCAACCACAGTGTCCTCCATCAACCACAGTGTCCTCTGCCAACCACAGTGCTCTCTGGTACAAGTCAGGGAGAACCAAATGTAATATCTCACACCTCAGTTAGTTCAACCACAAGCGTCCTTCAACAGCCATGACTGTCCTCCATCAACCGCAGTGTCCTCTATCAACCACAAGAGTCCTCCATCAACCATAAGTGGCCTCCATCAATCTCAAGTGTCCTCCATCAACCACATTGTCCAAATTCGACCATAATTGCCCTCCATCAACCACAAGTTTCCTCCATCAACCACAAGTTCAGCAACCAGAAGTGGCCTCCATCAACAAGAACATGAAATTGTGATTCATGCTCTCTGGTGCAAGGCAGGGAGGACCAAATGTAATATCCCACACCACTTAGGTCAACCACAAGTGTCTTTCATCAGCCATGACTGTCCTCGATCAACCATCAGTGGTCACCATTACCCACAAGAGTCCTCCATCAACCACAAGAGTCCTCCATCAACTACAAGAGTCATCCATCAACCACAAGAGTCCTCCATCAACCATCATTGCCCTTCATCAACCACAAGAGTCCTCCATCAACCATCATTGCCATCCATCAACCACAAGAGTCCTCCATCAACCACAAGTGTCCTCCATCAACCACAAGTGTCCTCCATCAACCACAAATGTCCTCCATCAACCAAAAATGTCCACCATCAACCATAAGTGGACTTCATCAACCACAAGTGTCCTCCATCGACCACATGTTGGCTTTAGCAAACCAGAAGTGATCTCCATGTCCCTAAAATGCTGTCCCTCAAATTCCTGCCATTCTCCCCATTACAGGCTCGCCAGATAGCACAGATGCATGTCCAAGGTTATAGTGGAAGAAAATTTGTGTTCCGTTGTACTATCCTAATAGTAGGGGTTGCTATGTTAATAAGGTTACACAACAGGATCAATACAGCACGGTCGAGATTTTTTATGCGAGAAAGAAAATTCTTACTTCCATGTAAGATTTTACAACTTGCATGAAAATTTACTGAATCACTGTATGTGAGTTTTGTTTGAATTTATTTCATTAAAAAAAAGCCGCAATTGTTTTTAAAAAAATGGCAGGTGGTATTTCTTTTTCTTCAACAAATATTAAAAATGTGTGTCCCATCTTCCCCTAGGCAACACACACAGGAGCACACAGGTATAGCTAACCCGGCCAGCCTCTGATGAGCTTGGTGTCAGGGCACCAAGCTCATCAGAAGCCCCCTGCCCATTGGGGGTGCGGGTAATGTGGCTGGGGATGTTGGCCAGGTGGCCTCTGCCCTTTGAACTAGTATAGGGGTCTTTTTGGGGTGAACTGATAAGGGGTCCAGTTCACAGTGCCAGGGGGCCTGGGGCTGGTACACCGCTAGGTGCCAAATAGTCCATAACCATGGTGGGCTCACATAGATACAGGGCCCGAACACGTAGATAAGCTGGGTGGTCTCATGCTATTAAGCAGGTTTGATGCTCAACGCACCCTACCGCCTAGAGGGGGGTTTTAGTTTAGGCCAACTTTAAAGAGAACCTGTCACCCGATCCTTCAATACAGAATGCTTATCTGCTCAATGCTCCCTACTGCCTAGAGGAGGTTTTAGCACTTGCCTTCTGCTTATCCCAGTCCTCCAGTGACAACTAGCACCAAATAGGGTCCATGCTGAGCCTACCTGGTGATCCCCACTGGATGCTGGTGGTGGAAGAATCATCATCTGGGTGAGGAGTACCAACGCCTGATTTCTAGGGGGCCTATAATGGGCAGGCATGCACACCCACGCCCGTTCAGAGGGGCCTGGAGTGGGCACAGGCATGTAAGAGCAATGAGCAATCTGGAGGCTGCACAAAGGGGAGCATCCTGAATTGGGAAGCCCCATAAAGAGGGAGAGTCTTATAGACTCAAGGAAGGTGTTGCTCCTCTTTAAGGACATACAGTAAGTACAAGGAGGATGCAGTAAATTAGCTAAATACATATAAGGAGGAGTGCAAATAAAGAGTAGTATATAAATTGAAATCTAAAAAATATATACTCTAATAATGTTTTTGTATTTATTAAAAAATAAAAAAAGATTAGAAGCAACAAATAAATGAGCAGCCATAATATGTTAATTGGCATGCCGCCCCGTTTCCCTCAGTCAGTGTATCACATATTTATTTTGTCATGTTCATTTCTACCAAAACATAGATAATCAGTATCTTAACCTTTTGAATGCACAACGCGTTTCACCACATTTAAACAAAGGCTTTTTTCTAAAGACTTTATCCATATATTTTATTTATATGCATTATGCCCTTGAAAAATGTCCTTGCCATTCAATTTCCTTCAAAGATCCACACAAGTTCGGCCTCATTTCCATGTTGGTCTCATGTGAACACAACCCTGGGAATTCAAGTAAACAGAGACGTATTTGGATAAAAAAAGGCTTTTATAGGGTATTTTTGTTGTGTGTTATGCTTTATTAAACTGAATAGTCAAATCTGAAACAACTTTATTTAAAATGGATAGAAATTGTTGTATTATATACTCATTGTATGCCATATATTTTTTTACCAAAATGAATTGTGCAATTTGATTTAAAATAGTTAAATTGTGTATTTTATTTTATATCTGTTGTATGATATATATATATATATATATATATATATATATAAAAAATATATATATATGTATATATATATATATATATATATATATATATATATATATATTATATATTTTATTTAAAATTAGTAACCATTTATTATGTAATTTGTCATATATATTTTTTTTATCAAACTGAATACTAAAAATCTGTTTTTTATGGATAAGATTTTGTGTATTAGATATTTGCTGTTTGTAATACTTTATAAACATAAAATAAATAAATAGTAAAATCTGAATTTGTATTTGTATTGCTGTTTGGTATACTTTTTTCATCTGAACTAACTAACCAACTAAATAATACAATTTGAAATTTGAATATAATTATATTTATAATTGTGTGTATTGTATATTTGTTGCTTTGTTGTTGTTTTTCTTTCATCAAATATATATATATATATATATATATATATATATATATATATATATATATATTCAACAAACAGGCATATGAATCTTGTACAGAAACTAGGGGCCTTTGTTTTCATACAATTGCAATTGCATGTGTTAAACCCCACACCACGTTAAGCGCTCCTTTTTGTGGGGTCCCTACTCCTATTTTTGAGTCCCCAAAGTTGGGATATGCCTTGACGTGGCGTGGGGTTTAACACATGCAATTGCAATTATAGGCAAACAAAGGCCCCTAGTTTCTGTGCAAGATTCATATGCCTGTTTGCCGAATACTATATAGTAGTGAGAGGGTTAAACTGGGCTGAAAATTGGTTCCCAGGCCCTGAATAATAATTTTGTATAAATAGTAGTGATGGAGCGACTCCCATCCCCTTTACTCAGTTGAATTGCCATGAGCGCACACAGGGAGAGGTTCAGTCAATATGGATCTCTCCCTGTGGAGTGTTCTAAGGGGAGGCCGGCAGCTTCCCAGGTGAGTAGCTCTGAAATATTTGATTGCATTGCATGTCCCAACTTTGGGGGCTCAAAAATAGGAGTAGGGATCCCACCACAAGGGGCGCCTTAACGTGGTGTGGGGTTTAACACATGCAACTGCAATTGTATGCAAACAAAGGCCCCTAGTTTCTGTACAAGATTCATATTCTCGGATATTGGTGTGCCTCCCCTGGGTGTTTGTATTGTCCAAATACTCATTTTAACTCTTTAATAGTGGCCATTCCCACCCCTTTCCATGCTTTGCCCCTGCAGGGCTATAGCCTCAGATGCCTTTCTTCCTTTTGGCCAGCTTTGAAGCATCCCAGGGATGTGGCTTACTAACTTGTGGGCTGGTCAAAGTAAAGTCCCGAGCTGATATTGGGTCCCAGTCCACTCCTGCTTGCCCCCAGTCATTTAGATATGCAGGCGGAAAGTGCTGGAGATGCCGTCAGAGCCTGTGGGATTCATTCCTGTAGTGAGTATATGGGTAATCCCAATTCAGGATGCAAGCTGTAACCCAGCTCTGGAATCCAGGGTTTTGGTCCATTTTGAAATTAGTTTTCTTTCAACTGGTTAAAAATTGATTGTAAATGTTGGAAAATGCGATCCATTATGTGTTCAATAAGTTTCGGTACATCGAACATTTTTCTTTTCTTTACTTTTTCTAGGAGCGTGCCAACCTGATCTGGCTTCACAATAAAAAGCGCCCAATCGAAAGCCTTTCATCCACTTAACTTTTTATGACAAAGAATATTTGGCGGCATTAATTATCCTTTAATCTTCCGTTATTAGTCTCTGTGGTTGCGCCGTTCCTTTTGCGCGTAATACGTCTGACCTTTATTCCTGAGTAATATTACAAACTGCAGAAGAGCTCGGCAATAAAAAATGGTCACAATTAGAAATAATTTTATTGCTGTAATTTCGGATATTGGGGTAATTGTAGAGCGTACAATGGAGACCATTACCGTCACCTGAAGGCTTTCAAGTTCTCATTTCCATGGGTGGGAAAATTAGCCACCTCCCTAAATTTCCCAGGTGCTCGGATACAGTAATGATGGTTTAAAATTCCCATCAATAAAGAGACGGCTTTACTGAGGACAGATCATGTCAGACCAATCTTGATTTCTTTAAAATGTCACTAAAGTGTTAAAGGTGGTGCTGTTGATATCTGGATTTTAGCAAAGCCTTTGGCCATGTACCACATAAAGATCATAGATAAGTTATTGAAGGTAGGACTCGATCCCTGGATAGTTCAGTGGATTTCCAGTTGGCTGAGGGATCGGCATCAGAGAGTTGTTAATGGTGTGCAATCTGAACAAAGGCGAGTTACAAGTGGTGTGCCGCAAGGCTCTGTCCTGGGCCCCATTCTTTTTAATATATTTGTAAGTGACATAGGAGAAGGCTTGGTAGGAAAAATTTGTCTGTTTGCTGATGATACAAAGGTTAGTAATAGGGGGGATATTCCTGGAGGGGTCTGCAACATGGAAAATTATTTAGCTTTACTGGATAGATGGTCAAAACTGTGGAAACTAGAGTTTAATGTCTCTAAATGTAAAATCCTGCACTTGGGTAGAAGGAATCCCGGCTCTGAGCACCGTATGGGCAGCGCTGTGTTATCCAGGACCTCGGAGGAGAGAGATTTAGGGATACTGATTACTGAAAGCTGCAAGATGATTGGACAGTGTAGCCAGGCAGTGGGAAAAGCAAGCAGGATGCTCAGCTGCATAGCTCGAGGCATCACCAGTAGGAAGAGGGAGGTTGTGATGCCGCTGTATAGAGCCCTGGTGAGGCCACAGCTAGAATACTGTGTGCAGTTCTGGAGACCTCCCCTGCAAACAGACATTGTTCAAATAGAACGTGTCCAAAGCCCGGCAACAAAAATGGTGGAAGGACTTAAACTTAAAACTTATCAGGAGAGACTTAAAGTGGACCAACACCCAGGATTTTCACTATCCTGGGTGTTGGTCCACTTTCGCGGGGCACCCCAATCGGGCCCCGCTGTGTGAAACCCCCCAGAAAGCCCCTAAAATCTTACCTTATCGGCGATGGACAAGCGACGGATAAGCCGCCGCCGCCTCCGGCGCGTCCCTCATACAGGGCGCGCGCCCACGCCGGCCATTCGCAAGCGGCCGGCAAGGGTGCGCGCCCTGCTACAGGGACGCGCGGGAGGCGGCTGCGGCGGCTTCTCCGTCGCCGATAAGCTACGTTTTTAGGGGCTTTCTGGGGGGTTTCACACAGCGGGGCATCCCGATTTCGGATGCCCCGCGGGGAGGGAGCTGATCGGCCCGGGAATCTTATAGATTCCCGGGCCGATCAGGGGTGGGTGTTGGTCCACTTTAAAGAACTTAATCTGTACAGTCTGGAGGAAAGAAGGGAGAAATGGGACATGATGGAGACCTTTATATATGTGACAGGAGGGAATAAGGTTCAGGAGGGAAGTGTTTTTAAGAAGAAACGTAATGATAGAACAATCTGAAGCTGATCGAGGGGAAGATCAGGAGCAACGTTAGAGAATATTATTTTATAGAAAGAGTAGTAGATGCCGGGAACAAACTTCCAGCAGAGGTAGTTGAAAAATCAAAAGTCAGTGAATTTAAACCTGTCTGGGATAAGCACACATCTATCCTAAGATAAAGAGAACACAGAGTATACACATAAGGGCAGAGAACATACAGTATACACATAAGATACAGAGAACATACAGTATACACATAAGATACAGAGAACATACAGTATACACATAAGATACAGAGAACATACAGTATACACATAAGATACAGAGACCATACAGTATATACATAAGATACAGAGAACATACAGTATACACATAAGATAAAGAGAACATACAGTATACACATAAGGGCAGAGAACATACAGTATACACATAAGGGCAGAAAACATACAGTATACACATAAGATACAGAGAACATACAGTATACACATAAGATACAGAGAACATACAGTATACACATAAGATACAGAGACCATACAGTATACACATAAGATACAGAGAACATACAGTATACACATAAGATACAGAGACCATACAGTATACACATAAGGGCAGAGAACATACAGTATACACATAAG
The DNA here is from genome assembly GCA_027917425.1 of Gastrophryne carolinensis. NCBI lineage: Eukaryota > Metazoa > Chordata > Amphibia > Anura > Microhylidae > Gastrophryne > Gastrophryne carolinensis. Next base: position 479,145,711 of record CM051237.1, on the reverse strand, counting down.
ATAAAGAGAACATACAGTATACACATAAGAAACAGAGAACATACAGTATACACATAAGATACAGAGAACATACAGTATACACATAAGATACAGAGAACATACAGTATATACATAAGATACAGAGAACATACAGTATACATATAAGATACAGAGAACATACAGTATATACATAAGATACAGAGAACATACAGTATACAGATAAGATAAAGAGAACATACAGTATACACATAAGATAAAGAGAACATACAGTATACACATAAGATACAGAGAACATACAGTATACACATAAGATAAAGAGAACATACAGTTTACACACAAGATACAGAGACCATACAGTATATACATAAGATACAGAGAACATACAGTATATACATAAGGGCAGAGAACATATAGTATACACATAAGATAAAGAGAACATACAGTATACACATAAGGGCAGAGAACATACAGTATACACATAAGATACAGAGAACATACAGTTTACACACAAGATACAGAGACCAAACCGTATATACATAAGATACAGAGAACATACAGTATATACATAAGGGCAGAGAACATACAGTATACACATAAGATACAGAGACCATACAGTATACACATAAGATACAGAGAACATACAGTATATACATAAGATACAGAGAACATACAGTATACACATAAGATACAGAGAACATACAGTATACACATAAGGACAGAGAACATACAGTATACACATAAGATACAGAGAACATACAGTATATACATAAGATACAGAGAACATACAGTATACACATAAGATACAGAGACCATACAGTATACACATAAGATACAGAGAACATACAGTATATACATAAGATACAGAGAACATACAGTATACACATAAGATACAGAGAACATACAGTATACACATAAGATAAAGAGAACATACAGTATACACATAAGATACAGAGAACATACAGTATACACATAAGGGCAGAGAACATACAGTATACACATAAGATACAGAGACCATACAGTATACACATAAGATACAGAGAACATACAGTATATACATAAGATACAGAGAACATACAGTATACACATAAGATACAGAGAACATACAGTATACACATAAGATAAAGAGAACATACAGTATACACATAAGATACAGAGAACATACAGTATACACATAAGGGCAGAGAACATACAGTATACACATAAGATACAGAGACCATACAGTATACACATAAGATACAGAGAACATACAGTATATACATAAGATACAGAGAACATACAGTATACACATAAGATACAGAGAACATACAGTATACACATAAGATAAAGAGAACATACAGTATACACATAAGATACAGAGAACATACAGTATACACATAAGATACAGAGAACATACAGTATATACATAAGATACAGAGACCATACAGTATACACATAAGATACAGAGAACATACAGTATATACATAAGATACAGAGAACATACAGTATACACAGAAGATACAGAGAACATACAGTATACACATAAGATACAGAGAACATACAGTATACACAGAAGATACAGAGACCATACAGTATACACATAAGATACAGAGAACATACAGTATACACAGAAGATACAGAGACCATACAGTATACACATAAGATACAGAGAACATACAGTATATACATAAGATACAGAGAACATACAGTATACACAGAAGATACAGAGAACATACAGTATACACATAAGATAAAGAGAACATACAGTATACACATAAGATACAGAGAACATACAGTATACACATAAGGGCAGAGAACATACAGTATACACATAAGATACAGAGACCATACAGTATACACATAAGATACAGAGAACATACAGTATATACATAAGATACAGAGAACATACAGTATATACATAAGATACAGAGAACATACAGTATACACATAAGGGCAGAGAACATACAGTATACACATAAGATAAAGAGAACATACAGTATACACATAAGGGCAGAGAACATACAGTATACACATAAGATACAGAGAACATACAGTATACACATAAGATACAGAGACCATACAGTATACACATAAGATACAGAGAACATACAGTATATACATAAGATACAGAGAACATACAGTATACACATAAGATACAGAGAACATACAGTATACACATAAGATAAAGAGAACATACAGTATACACATAAGATACAGAGAACATACAGTATACACATAAGATACAGAGAACATACAGTATATACATAAGGGCAGAGAACATACAGTATACACATAAGATACAGAGAACATACAGTATACACATAAGATACAGAGAACATACAGTATACACACAAGATACAGAGACCATACAGTATATACATAAGATAAGATACAGAGAACATACAGTATATACATAAGATACAGAGAACATACAGTATATACATAAGATACAGAGAACATACAGTATACACATAAGGGCAGAGAACATACAGTATACACATAAGATAAAGAGAACATACAGTATACACATAAGGGCAGAGAACATACAGTATACACATAAGATACAGAGAACATACAGTATATACATAAGATACAGAGAACATACAGTATACACATAAGGGCAGAGAACATACAGTATACACATAAGATAAAGAGAACATACAGTATACACATAAGGGCAGAGAACATACAGTATACACATAAGATACAGAGAACATACAGTATATACATAAGATACAGAGAACATACAGTATATACATAAGGGCAGAGAACATACAGTATATACATAAGATACAGAGAACATACAGTATACACATAAGGGCAGAGAACATACAGTATACACATAAGATACAGAGAACATACAGTATATACATAAGATACAGAGAACATACAGTATATACATAAGATACAGAGAACATACAGTATATACATAAGATACAGAGAACATACAGTATACACATAAGATACAGAGAACATACAGTATATACATAAGATACAGAGAACATACAGTATACACATAAGATACAGAGAACATACAGTATACACATAAGGGCAGAGAACATACAGTATACACATAAGATACAGAGACCATACAGTATACACATAAGATACAGAGAACATACAGTATATACATAAGATACAGAGAACATACAGTATACACATAAGATACAGAGAACATACAGTATACACATAAGATAAAGAGAACATACAGTATACACATAAGATACAGAGAACATACAGTATACACATAAGGGCAGAGAACATACAGTATACACATAAGATACAGAGACCATACAGTATACACATAAGATACAGAGAACATACAGTATATACATAAGATACAGAGAACATACAGTATATACATAAGATACAGAGAACATACAGTATACACATAAGATACAGAGAACATACAGTATACACATAAGATAAAGAGAACATACAGTATACACATAAGATACAGAGAACATACAGTATACACATAAGATACAGAGAACATACAGTATATACATAAGGGCAGAGAACATACAGTATACACATAAGATACAGAGAACATACAGTATACACATAAGATACAGAGAACATACAGTATACACACAAGATACAGAGACCATACAGTATATACATAAGATACAGAGAACATACAGTATATACATAAGATACAGAGAACATACAGTATATACATAAGATACAGAGAACATACAGTATACACATAAGGGCAGAGAACATACAGTATACACATAAGATAAAGAGAACATACAGTATACACATAAGGGCAGGGAACATACAGTATACACATAAGATACAGAGAACATACAGTATACACATAAGATACAGAGACCATACAGTATACACATAAGATACAGAGAACATACAGTATATACATAAGATACAGAGAACATACAGTATATACATAAGATACAGAGAACATACAGTATACACATAAGATACAGAGAACATACAGTATACACATAAGATAAAGAGAACATACAGTATACACATAAGATACAGAGAACATACAGTATACACATAAGGGCAGAGAACATACAGTATATACATAAGATACAGAGAACATACAGTATACACATAAGATACAGAGACCATACAGTATACACATAAGATACAGAGAACATACAGTATATACATAAGATACAGAGAACATACAGTATATACATAAGATACAGAGAACATACAGTATACACATAAGATACAGAGAACATACAGTATACACATAAGATAAAGAGAACATACAGTATACACATAAGATACAGAGAACATACAGTATACACATAAGATACAGAGAACATACAGTATATACATAAGGGCAGAGAACATACAGTATACACATAAGATACAGAGAACATACAGTATACACATAAGATACAGAGAACATACAGTATACACACAAGATACAGAGACCATACAGTATATACATAAGATACAGAGAACATACAGTATACACATAAGGGCAGAGAACATACAGTATACACATAAGATAAAGAGAACATACAGTATACACATAAGGGCAGAGAACATACAGTATACACATAAGATACAGAGAACATACAGTATACACATAAGATACAGAGAACATGCAGTATACACATAAGGGCAGAGAACATACAGTATACACATAAGATACAGAGAGCATACAGTATATACATAAGATACAGATAACATACAGTATATACATAAGATATAGAGAACATACAGTATACACATAAGATACAGAGACCATACAGTATATACATAAGATACAGAGAACATACACTATACACATAAGATACAGAGAACATACAGTATACACATAAGATACAGAGACCATACAGTATATACATAAGATACAGAGAACATACAGTATACACATAAGATAAAGAGAACATACAGTATATACATAAGATACAGAGAACATACAGTATACACATAAGGGCAGAGAACATACAGTATACACATAAGGGCAGAAAACATACAGTATACACATAAGATACAGAGAACATACAGTATACACATAAGATACAGAGAACATACAGTATACACATAAGATACAGAGAACATACAGTATACACATAAGATACAGAGACCATACAGTATATACATAAGATACAGAGAACATACAGTATACACATAAGATAAAGAGAACATACAGTATACACATAAGGGCAGAGAACATACAGTATACACATAAGGGCAGAAAACATACAGTATACACATAAGATACAGAGAACATACAGTATACACATAAGATACAGAGAACATACAGTATACACATAAGATACAGAGACCATACAGTATACACATAAGATACAGAGAACATACAGTATACACATAAGATACAGAGACCATACAGTATATACATAAGATACAGAGAACATACAGTATACACATAAGATAAAGAGAACATACAGTATACACATAAGATACAGAGAACATACAGTATACACATAAGATACAGAGAACATACAGTATATACATAAGGGCAGAGAACATACAGTATATACATAAGATAAAGAGAACATACAGTATACACATAAGATACAGAGCACATACAGTATACACATAAGATACAGAGAACATACAGTATACACATAAGATACAGAGAACATACAGTATACACATAAGATACAGAGACCATACAGTATACACATAAGATACAGAGAACATACAGTATACACATAAGATACAGAGACCATACAGTATATACATAAGATACAGAGAACATACAGTATACACATAAGATAAAGAGAACATACAGTATACACATAAGATACAGAGAACATACAGTATACACATAAGATAAAGAGAACATACAGTATACACATAAGATACAGAGAACATACAGTATACACATAAGATACAGAGAACATACAGTATACACATAAGATACAGAGAACATACAGTATACACATAAGATACAGAGAACATACAGTATACACATAAGATACAGAGAACATACAGTATATACATAAGATACAGAGAACATACAGTATATACATAAGATACAGAGAACATACAGTATACACATAAGATACAGAGAACATACAGTATATACATAAGATACAGAGAACATACAGTATACACATAAGATACAGAGAACATACAGTATATGCATAAGATACAGAGAACATACAGTATACACATAAGATACAGAGAACATACAGTATATACATAAGATACAGAGAACATACAGTATACACATAAGATACAGAGAACATACAGTATACACATAAGATACAGAGACCATACAGTATATACATAAGATACAGAGAACATACAGTATACACATAAGATACAGAGAACATACAGTATATGCATAAGATACAGAGAACATACAGTATATACATAAGATACAGAGAACACACAGTATACACATAAGATACAGAGAACACACAGTATACACATAAGATACAGAGAACATACAGTATACACATAAGATACAGAGAACATACAGTATATACATAAGAGCAGACTAGATGGAGCATATAGTCTCCTTCTGCCGTCAACCTTCTATGTTTCCATGAGAGAAAGAAACACCCCCTTGGGGCTCCTTACCGGTTCACCAACAGCTAAAAAATAAAAAAATAAAATTTTAAAAAAATCGCTGTTTCCGTTTCATACTTTATCTGTCCCACTGCCTGGTGGCTTCCTCTCTGCAGCTCCTCTGAGTCAGGGTACCCTCCTGATCTGGCGGGATGTGATCTTGTTGATGCCGGGCAGCCATCCTGCAGTGTTGTAGGGAGTAGTGAGGGGGGACACAGGTCACCCTCCTCCCTCCTTGGTGTCCCACCGGGGCAGGGAAGCTTTTATACCACAAAAGAGGAGCCTCTGTGGAATCATCACTATGTGACTAATGATGTTACAGGAAGGTGGGAACCTGGATAGTTTCTCCCCACTCTGGCTCATCACTAGCTCTAGGCATCTTGGCTTTTGGAAGACCATAAAGCATATTTGAAGTACAACTGTTATGGACGCTGTGTACTGTCCCATAGATCTCTCACCTCGGCCGGTTCCTAATTAGTTAGTGGTTACGAGGTATGAAATAAATACACACAATGTTAATGAATAGCATACACCTCGGAAAAGCACTTCTGCTCCCTCCCCGCAAGCAAGCTTTATTTATACAAACATACAAAACAGGAACCTACATAATCAAGCTTATTGGCTATTAACATAATACATTAATACTATAAAACGCAATGTCTCTAATCAAGCTTACAGGTTGGTCCATTCTTAACCGGTCAGCGCATTCCACACTGGCGCAGTAGGTAACTAATCACGTCATGTCCGGGTGTTTTCAGGGTGTGTTGTTCTCCTGCAATGCCATTTTGTCTTTGGAATGTGAACTTAGATTTTATTTTTTATTCTTTGAGACGTGGGGAGGGGCTTTCACCTCTGGGCTCATCGTCCTGTTATACTGAACCATACTGTAATTAGAGTGGTTGTTTCTCAATAAGAGGGGAATAGAAATAATTGTAAGTGACAAGCTAAGAAGTGCCTAGCATGGGCAGACGAGGAAGACCTGTCGGAACTTAGGACCAGCGGTGACCTGCTCCAAGTGAAGATCCAGGTCAAGACTAATTTTTGGTGTAACAGACCATGTGTAAGAAGCCATTATAACTACTGATGACATGAATGTTCTCCAGAAGAAAATGTTCTCCAGGACTCTTCTTGATTATAAGAAAAGTCCTGTATCTGGACCCTTCTGGCAACAGTAAATACTGCACTACACAGGGCCAGATTATGAGGGAGATTTACGGGGTGTGCGCCCTGGGGACTCCACCACTTGCCCTGCAAAGGGGGCCTCCACCAACCTTCGGGTTATGGCCTGGTCCAGATAGCTTTTCAGTCTTTGGTCTGACGGGTCACAGGGCCAGCAACAAAGCTATAGGCAGAGGTGGAGGCTCCCTGAGCCTGAGCAAACCTATTTTTGTTTTTGCAAACATGCAGCCAAGACCACCACAGGGCAGGCTGAAGAGTCTAGAGCAGCAAAGCCGCCGCCAGCAACTCTACAGTGATTGTTATGTGCAGAGCTGTCAATCGGCAGCCGCTCACTGCACATAAGCCACCAAGCACAGCCGCTGGCAGCTCAATGCAGGGAACTGTCTTCTGCTGGACCAGCCGGGTGACTACACTACCCCCACCAATAATGGCAAAGCAGGCGTTCCCGAGCATTACACACCTGCACAAGAGTGGCACAAGGGACTCAATCTGACCATCCAGTAAGTAGGCGGGTGCCAGACAACCACCAATCAGTTACTTGGCTGGACTATTATTTAAAAGGAAAAAAATACTGTTTCTGGGGCCTCCACCATATTTTGTGCCCAGGGGCCTCCGGCACACATATTACGGCCCTGGCACTGCATATACCTAAAACCTCAGATATAGACATCAGAGAGATGTCAAGATCTGAAGAACCACCATCGCCCTGCATGCAGCACCATTGGCCTGGCGTGTGTGCCTTACCTAAGAACACTGTACCTGTTGCCGACCTGAAATGCTCCTGACCAAAACAATTGTTAGCAGAGGGATACCTGCAGAGGGGTAGCTGCCCCCCGTCTTCCATTGCTGATCCCAACATCTCCTGCTCATACTTGGGTTCACCGCTTGCATCAGCCAGTCCGCTTCCACTTTGATCCAACCCAGGCCTTTCTGCAAATTGCAATCTGATTCCCAGCTCTAGTATAACTTTTGCCAGAGTTGCAAAGATTTTCCAGTCCCACTAAGCGTACCTTCAGTCCGTAATGACTGGAGGTTCTTTTATGTCCGATTTGGAATAACCCATTGCGCATGCACTCACAGAAAGCCCGGGCAGAGCTTGGTGGCCACTTGTGCTGGCTTACTACAGGCTGCTGTTCCTAAGCCCCATATAACCACTGTACATGATTAGCGATGGCGGGACGCCAAGGAGGGAGGAGGAGGGGGCCTGTGTCCTCCCTCACAACAGCTGTCGGTGGGCCAGCAGCAAAATAAAGCCGCTCCCCGGCTTCAGAAGATCACAACCCACCAAACCAGGAAGGATGCTCCTCACCACCGGCTATCAGCAGTCACGTTGGACCAGAGAGCATGGTCCTGGTAAATAGATTTGTTAAGCATTTTAACAGGAGGGACATCCAAAATCCAGGATGGTAGCGGTGTAATTGGATCTAAATGTATTTTTTTTTTACTTCAGGTTCACTTTAAAGTGGACCCAAAACTCATATTAATGAGTTGTCTCTTTTTAAGATTTCCTAGGGGCACCATGATTTAGTACACCCCGCAGTGTGAAACCCCCTGTTTTCTCCATATACTCACCTCAATCCTCGATCTCTCGTGCTTAGCCAAACTCTGGAGCTCCCACAGCATTTTTTGATCATTACATTTTAGCTGCTCAACCAGCGAGGGCTGGTTTTAGACAAAGTGTGTCCCTAAACACAAAGGGGGAACTCAACATCTGATTGATTGTTTGACCAAATCAGCCCCCTTACAAGAAACTGTGCTCATATGCACCCTTCCACAGGGCTATTTAAACTGCTGCACATATGTAATAATTTACCTTTTTTTTTTTTAAAACTCCTGTCGGCCTGTCGGGTAGATTTTTCCTTCTCAGTGGCTTCTTATGGGTCTGCCAGTTGCCTGGGTTTCCTGCTGCTTTCCATGGGGGGGCTGCAGCATGGTTGGGAAGCTTGGAAAAAAAGAATCCTCCCGGGTGCTCCAAGATGGCCGTAACCAGGAGAAATTTGGTGAGGTGGCATTTCAACCTTTAGTGGATGCAGAAGCAAATGTAAGAGCTAACAATGATTTAGCATCATGCATGCAGATGGGGCAAGTGAGTTTGGGGGAGTTTTTTTTTATTCAGCTGTGCAAGGTTATTGGTCTTTTTTTAATAACCTGTGCCCAGTCCCTACTATTCTTCTTCCTCTCTGTGTCCAGTCCATAACATCCCCCACTGTGTGTTAAGTGATGCCCATTAATCTTCCAACTCTGAAGCCAGGGTCCCCTACTGTGATGGGGGCTCTAGGAAATCGTCCACTATGCCATTCTCTAACTCCGGCCCTGCAACTAGCAGACACAAACTTACAGAGCCAACTCCAGGGTTTTGTGGGCCACTGGGCGACAAAGTGTGAGTGGGCCCCTAGCATTGGGTGGTTGGGGTTTCTCGACTTGTGGGTAGAGTGGGGCTGGGTACAGGGGCAGTGAGAAGGAGCAGGGGGCAGGGATTGAATGTGGGTCTTAGCAGAAGCCCAACTCGCTCCAAAACGGGGAGGACGGGGGCACCAGCAATTCTCCCTGGAACCCTATGGCCAGTCTGCTCCTGGGGCACTGAATGTAGGGCAACCCCCCAAGCCACCTTGCATGGGAAGCATGAGGCAACCACAAGTCCCCACCTGCTGACTGCTGACCCCCCCCCCCCAGACGGGTTAGTAATTAAAAACACTTTTCTATGGCCATGGGGGAAGGAGGGGTGCGGGGCGCTGTTAAGGACTGCAGAGAGCACGACTGTCTGTACTAGTCGCCCTGGTCTCTGCACTATGACATAGGCTTAGCCATGTGACACAGAGGTCAGCGTGACTCGTACAGATGGGAGCCGGGCAGGCTGTGAGCATACAGCGCGCCTTCTGCTCACGCTTTCTGCAGTCCTTATCGGTGCCCTGCACCCGCCACGGCCATAGCAAAGGTTTCTGCCGCGGGTAACAGTGGGCCCTTTTAGGAAGCCAGGGCCCCCGGCACTTGACCGACCTTGCTGGGTCCTGGCACTGGCCCTTCTAACAAAAATCTGTTACTCGTGCAACAGATGGACGTGTTTTACCTCAAAAAGTAGAACAAATTGTAACGATAGACGGCATCGCGCACAACACAGTTGCCTTTTTCCCGTGCGCAGATGATGGCAGCCGGGGGCGGAACGCTATTAGCGGCCCGAAATGTGCTTATGATAGAGATGCCTCACAAAGCTGAGCAAGAGAGGGGAGAGAAAATGTGATAATTTCAAATAAACCTAATTAGATGCTAATTTTACTCATGAATTCTGCAGTGATGACTTACTTCAGCTTTGAAGCTCGTTAATTCATAAAACCCCGGACTCAGAAAAGTATCTGGAAGAGAACGCCGATCAGTCATTATTCTCAAGGTGCGTTTTTTTTTTATATATCAAAATTAACTTGCTAAACACGCTAAACGCTCTCCCACCTCCGTAATTTGTACTTCCTGATGAAATGACTAAATACCGCAACAACGCTCTCAGCCCATGACGCCTCATTTACAAGTCACTTCCCTAATTTATCTTCTCTCTCTCTCAGGAATATATCGGCACATCCCTAATAGTTGACGGAAATTGTTTTAGTGGACCAAAACCCACAACGATCGGCCTGGGAATCTATAAGATTCCTGGACCGATTTCCATGGGTTTTGGTTCCCTCCCCCTGGGGCATCCAAAATCAGTGTGAAACCCCCCAGGTCACCCCATTCACTTATCTTGTGCTCCGGTCCAACGGCGCATGCGCAAGGCACATCCCCTCTATCCCCCTAGCAGGGCATGTGCCTGCGCCAGGCATCTGTGTTAGAGGATAGCGGGGGAAGTGGCCGTCAGCGCGCTCCAGATCCACTGGCCTTAGACAAAGCTTAGACGACGTGACGTCAGCGGCTCCGAGCATGCTGATTGGACGAGCGGCTGCGCATGCGTCGTAGGACCAGGAAGGGGTGAGTTGGCTTCGGCGATCTGGGGGGGTTTTACACAGCGGTCCGGGGGGATAGTCAAAATCCTGAGTTTTGGTCCACTTTTAAGTATTATCTAATACGTCGGACCTAAAAAGATGCCAGCCCGGCTAAAGACTTGTAGGATGCCTTCAGCATTGACCTGGTACTTTTACGCGTTTCCCAGAGACATGAGCACCCCCCTGGAGGAGCACCGGATCAATGCTGATGGGCAATGGGCTTATATATACCCCCAGTGCCTATGAGAAGGTGTGGATTCTCTCAAGAGGGCATTAAAGTGGACCGCTGATGACCGCATCCCCCGCTACCCTCTAATGAAGGTGAGTTTATGGGCAAACAAGGTTGTTTATTTTTCGTTCCGTGGAGGAGGACTTGGCTGCGTCTGTGAGCATTGGCAGCGGCGCGCACCCGTGATTTTAATGCCCGCATCGCAGGCTAACAATCCTGCAGGCATTAAAAACACAGGTGCGTGCCGCTGCCACTGTTCACAGGCGACCCAGAGGTTGGTGGTGGAGGCCCCCTGTTGCAGGCAAAGTGGTGGAGGCCCCGGGGCGCGCGCCCCTCAAGCCCCGCCCATAATCTGGCCCTGCCTGCTGGAGATCATGGATCACTCTCTCTCTAGCAACTGATGGTACACTTCCTGCCCCTGCAAGTTGGGGTTTGTAGACCCTTTCTGGATGTATCAAAGACTATAAATACAGGATAGACTTGCTGTATCATAGGAGAACTGAGCACACGGCTTGCTGCCAGGAGCTGTTTTGCTGTCACCTGCATACACAGCCTCACTTCACAGACTACTACACTTTTTACCTGCATGTCCAGCTAATGGTGCCATGTGGGGGATCATCAGTAGCTGCTCCTGAACTTCTTCATTGCCTTCTGCCTGCTGACCTGCATGTCCAGCTGCTGTTTGTCCTGTGGAGAGCTTTGACTGCTGCTGCATATCTGATCATCGACTTCTGCGTGTCAAGAGTAAATCATCTCTTCGAGTCAAGATCAGGGGCCCCTGCAGCTTTCATCCTGTGCTGACTTTCTCCTGGAGGTATTTAGCTATAGACCATATATACCCAGGAATATGTGCACAGACTAACTAAAGCCCCAGCTGGGCCTTTCATTGTGTTATACTGTGTATGATCCATTTTTATTGCCAAGTTAACCTTTACTACATAAAGTTCATAGAACTGTTATACTTGACTGTGTCAGTGAGTGACTTAGGTAAATGGCTGCTGGGAGCAGTAGTCCCTCTGCTCCAAATGTATTGTTTTGCTTAGACAACTTGATCTATTTCCCAGAAAGGTTGTCCCTATCGTTTGCAAGGGCCCTATTCTGGGTGGAGACACTGGCACATCACATTTAACCCACTCTTCCACTTAGCGAAGGCTCAGCTTCTCTTTTTGTTACCAACAGGTTAGTGCCATAGCCTGTCTTGATTGGGGTGTTTACCATCACCCCCCCCCAAAACAGCCCTACACGTGAATTAGCATTATTTGTTTACAGAAAAATGGGTATAGCGCACTTAAACCAGACCAACAGCCATTTTTTCTTTAACGGGTGTTGGCCCCGCAGACAGCGAATAAGAACAAGGGGGGCATCCAGAATGCTTTTTTCTTTAACGGGTGTTGGCCCCGCAGACAGCGAATAAGAACAAGGGGGGAACATCCAGAATGCTGGGGTATAAAACCTGTTGTAAAGAAGCTAGAGAATGTAAAATGCCACCACACCTCACATAGAGACATTTGCTGCTCTAGGTTCAAAGAGCCCCCCCCCCCCCCCCTTTGCTCTTCATACACCACCGTTGGCCATATGCATGTGGCAAGATGGCTGCTGCCATGAAGTTATGCAGTGTAGAATCTGTCTGCTATTCCATAACATCTGCATGGAGTTAAGCTCTTTCAAATAGTTTATGTCAATGATTGCCAGAGGGTGCAACTTACTGAACTTGTCTGAACTGTTTGCTTAGAGTCTATAGGCGACTTGGCCCAGGCCAGTGAGTTTAAAACCTGTTGTAAAGACGCAAAAGAATGAGGAATGCCACCACACCTCACATAGAGACAATTGCTGCTCTAGGTTTGAAGAGATCCCCCCCTCTTGCTCCTCATACACAGGGCTGGCTCTAGGTTTGTGGGGGCCCTTGAGCAGGGGAGTCTTAATGGGGCCCTAAGTAGTGTGTCACATGATGTCACCTTTCAGCTCCGCTGCCACAAATGGGTCATCTTCGCCTGCGGATCGCCCTCAAGTCCTTATTGCCTTCCCTATAGCCACCAATCGCCCTTCAGGCCTTATTGCCTTCCCTATAGCCACCAATCATCCTCTAGTCCTTGTTGTCTTCCCTATAGCCTATAGTCACCAATCATCCTCCTGTCCTTATTTCCTTCCCTATAGCCACCAATCACCCTCCAGTCCTTATTGCCTTCCCTATAGCCACCAATCACCCTCCAGTCCTTATTGCCTTCCCTATAGCCACCAATCATCCTCTAGTCCTTATTACCTTCCCTATAGCCACCAATCACCCTCCAGTTCTTATTGCCTTCCCTATAGCCACCAATCACCCTCCAGTCCTTATTACCTTCCCTATAGCCACCAATCACCCTCCAGTCCTTATTGACTTCAGGTGAGGGGGCGCCAAAGGGGGCCTTGAGAACAGGTGGGGGCGCCTTTTTGAATCTTTGCCCCGGGTGCCAGAAAGTCTAGAAAGTCCTCTGGTTTATATCACTGATTACTAGAGGGTTCAACTTACTGAGCATGCTCATTTTGCCTTTTGGTCTATAGATGACTTGGCCCAGGCCAGTGAGTAAAAAAGCTGTTGTAAAGACACAAAAGAATGAGAAATGCCACCACACCTCACAAAGAGACAATTGCTGCTCTAGGTTCAAAGAGCCCCTCCCCGCTCCTTGCTTCTCATACATAGGGTCGGCTCTAGGTTTGTGGGGGCCCTTGAGCAAGAGAGTCTTATTGGGGTCCTTCCCTATGGCCACCAATCATCCTCTAGTCCTTATTGCCTTCCCTATAGCCACCAATCATCCTCCAGTCCTTATTGCCTTCCCTATATCCACCAATCGTCTCCAGTCCTTATTGCCTTCCCTATAGCCACCAATCACCCTCCAGTCCTTATTGCCTTCCCTATAGCCACCAATCATCCTCTATTCCATATTGCCTTCCCTATAGCCACCAATCCTCCTCCAGTCCTTGTTGCCTTCCCTATGGCCACCAATCATCCTCCATCGTCCTCCAGTCCTTATTGCCTTCCCTATAGCCACCAATCGTCCTCCAGTCCTTATTGCCTTCCCTATAGCCACCAATCGTCCTCCAGTCCTTATTGCCTTCCCTATAGCCACCAATCACCCTCCAGTCCTTATTGCCTTCCCTATAGCCACCAATCGTCCTCCAGTCCTTATTGCCTTCCCTATAGCCACCAATCACCCTCTAGTCCTTATTGCCTTCCCTAAAGCCACCAATCATCTCCTAGTCCTTGTTGCCTTCCCTATAGCCACCAATCATCTTCTAGTCCTAGATGAAATCTCTACTGCCACCAATCACTCTCCAGTCCTTACTGCTTGCTCCGCTGCCACTTAAGACTTCATCATTGCTGTCAGTTGTCACCTGGTTCTCGCCAACTTTTGAGCCTCCATCAGTTGCCTTCCATTGCAGGCCACCTTCTCCATTGTTATGCAGACCATGAGCCGGTCTGCAGACAACACCCAGCTTTAGGTGGTTCGGGTCCACTCTAAAAAAATACCATGGCTAAGCGTGAGCCTGAGTGGGCCCCTGGCACCTTCAGGGGCCCACTCAGGCTCAAGCTCGGCCATGATATTTTTTTTTACAGTGGAATAGCCTAGGTTTGCCCTGTGCAGGTGCCAGCCCTGCTCATACACCACCATTGGCCATATGTTAGGCCTCCGATGAGCTGCTTCCTGCCTTGGCTACATTACCAAAGACAACACTTCCATTGTACGTGTGAGCTTTTCCTTTCCTAAGAAGAGAATCAGCCACAATTCTTTAAAGAACAGTCAGGGGCTTCTCTTCTCCCCAGCGAGTGGTGCTGAGGGCTTTGTAGCAGCTCCGCAAAGAAAAAATCTCCCTAAACTGAGTTAATTAACTTAGCGAGAAAAGGAACAATTGAATATTTGAAAGGACTTCCAACAATGGAAGAGTCCAAACACATCCTCCGACCTCCCAACCTCTCGCCTCTCCGGATTCTGGTAGCTTGCTGTTAAACATGGTCATGAAAGCCTTTTTTTTTTCCTCGGCTTCTTTATTTTTTTTTTTTTCCCGGAAAGTTGTTTTTGATTTGTACGGAATAAATTAAATGTCTTCTGAGTCCCGCAAGATTTCCCACTGAGTGTAATTACACACGAAACAGACTCGGAAACCTGGGCCAACAATTACATTAATTAGAAGGTTGTTATTGAAGCCGTCTACGCCGCTGTCGAACAAAACTGCGGGAGGGAGGGGGGAGAGTTCGCGGAATGGCGGTGTTGATAAATATTTGCGCCCGTGAGGATTAATAACTTGGGTAAGTAAAGAATGGACGCAGGCAGCGGGAGCCGATGAATGGCCTGTCAGGCACATACGCTTGTGTCTTTCATTGTGCAAACATATATGGATAATGAGGGGAGCCCAATGGACTCCACCGCTTGCCACCAACTTTTAGGGTTATGGTCTGGTCCAGGAGGCTTTTCAGTCTTTGGTCTGACAGGCCGTGGGGCCAGCAACAAAGCTATCGGCGGCAGTGGGGGACCCCCGTGCCTGGGCAGCCAAAGCCACCACAGGGCAGGATGGAGAGTCTAGAGCAGCAAAGCCGCCGGCAGCAACGCTACAGTGATGGGTGCAGAGCTGTCACTGCACATAAGCCACCAAGCACAGCCGCTGGCAGCTCAATGCAGGGAACCAGCCGGGCGACTACACTACCCCCACCCAGAATGGCAAAGCAGCAGCAACCGCACAAGGGGGGTGTAAGGGTGACCCATCAACTGACGTTCCAGTAAATAGGCGGGTACCAGACAACCACCAATCAGTTACTTGGCTGGACTATTATTTTAAAGGAAAAAAAATACTGTATCTGGGCCTCCACCATATTTTGTGCCCAGGGGCCTCCACCATACTTAGGCACAATGTGGCACTGATGGCACCCCATAATCTATAACGTGATGGCTGGGCCCCTTTTTTTTTTAATCATTTAAATACTGGGCAGAATCTGGTTAACTTGGAGCTAGGGGCCCAGATTAAACTAGTGGCCCTGCCAGCACGTATAGGCTATAGGGCGGGGCATTAGGCATTGTAGTTGTATGGGGCCCAAAACATTCCTGATGGCGGCCCTAACCTACTCCACTCTACTCAGAAACTGACACCGGGTGGGCAAAGGTCCCCCTGTTCCCCAGACACCAACACTGGCTTGGTGGGTGTTGGAGATACTGTGCAACAGCTTCTGCTTGTCGTTAAATGTGATTTGTGAGGTTTGTTGGATTAGCTGCAGTTTACCGTTAGGACACGAGATGTCGCTGTTACCAATGCTTAAAGTGGACCAAAACCCAGTGCGATCGGCTCGAGAGTCTAGAAGTGGGATGCCCCGCGGTGTGAAACCCCACAGGTTGCCCCATTCACTTACCTTTCTTCCCGGTCCAACAGCACATGCACAAGCCGTGGCCGCATCCCCGCTATCCCTCTAGCAGGGCAAGTGCCTGCGCCAGGCATTTGTGAATGGCTGGTGCGGGCACGCTCCCTGATACAGGGAAGTGGGGGATGCGGGCGCCAGCGCACTCGGAGCCGCTAGCCTTAGATGCTGGTTTAGATGACGTGGCGCCAGTGGCTCCGAGCTTGCTGATTGGACGAGGGTCTGCGCATGTGCCGTAGGACCAGGAAGAGGCGAGTTGCGCTCAGTGGTCTGGGGGGTTTCACACTGCGGGCCATCCCCGCAAAATCCTAGGTTTTGGTCCTCTTTACCTGTAGTCTCTCTATGCATTTTTCTGCTGTGTTTTGTTTCCTGCACATTGACATGATCTCTATGACTTCTTTTTCCTGTCTTGTTATCCACCATGTAAGGTGACTGTCTCTTACAGCACTTATGTTCCCGGAAAGCCAGTTCCTCTTAACAGGCTTTCAGTTTGCTTTACCTTTGGCAAAGGCTTCTGATGGAATTCAATAGCGAGCGTGAGCTACCGCATCACCCGATCTGAATGGCTGCAGCGGGAGTGTGCACATGACGCTCTTGATTGAAAATCACCCATTGAAAATAATCAGAGCCCTTTGCTGAATGAGGCAAGGGGCTCTAAATGGATGAGAATGGATGGATCGGGGAAGGTTTTTATGGACGCCCTGGGGGGTCTCACACAGAAAAAAGGCAGCGGCCAGCCCTGGAATTTTTTAGATTCCAGGATGGCCACTAGTGGGTTTTGTTCTGCTTTAAAGCAAAAATGTGTGCTGGGCTGCATTGTGATAGTTGCGTGGGGGGCATCTGGATTGCTGGAGCCCTCCTGTGCATAGAAACGCACACACCCCACTTTCACTTTCCCCCACCACTGTCGCTCAGCAAAATTCGGTGGTCACATGGTCCGGAGTCGCTTCTCCGGGTGAGGTTGACCAAGAGGAGTATAAGGAAAACAGACTCGGAAACCTGGGCCAACAATTACATTAATTAGAAGGTTTTTATTGAAGCCGTCTACGCCGATG
This sequence comes from Gastrophryne carolinensis, assembly GCA_027917425.1. Taxonomy (NCBI): domain Eukaryota; kingdom Metazoa; phylum Chordata; class Amphibia; order Anura; family Microhylidae; genus Gastrophryne; species Gastrophryne carolinensis. Next base: position 479,127,408 of record CM051237.1, on the reverse strand, counting down.
TCATACAAAGCCGTGGGGGAGAACGGGTGTTGATAAAATTTGCACTTGTGAGGATTATAACTTTGTAAGTAAAGAATAGACACAGACTTTCACTTTCCACCACCACTGTCGCTCAGCAGAATCTGGTGGTCACATGGTCCGGAGTCACTTCTCTTTTCCAGCAGTTGGCTGATACACTGACTGTGTGACCCCTGAGTGTCCAATCCCGAGGCCGGATTTCACTGGTAAGGGAAAGTGAAGTTTGTGGGGATCTGTGTGTGGTCAGATTTCAACCCACACAATAGGGTTGATTCAGAGCCCCATTTCCTGCCATTTGTTTGCATGAAAATTTCTGTTCTCGTCCATTTTCCCCCTCATCTGATTCAGCAGAGCCTTTTTTTCTGCGTGGATTTTTGTGTGAAATGTTTTCATTTTTGCGTGATTTCTTCATTAAGGCCCTTATTTATGAAGGAATAGCGACAGGTAGCGACTGGTGAGCGGCCGGTAATGATGGGCCCCGCCACGAGAACGCCGGCTCCCCACCACAATCACACATTTATCAAGCCAATCTTGCTTAGCGACTGAGATAGCGCCATATAGCGACTCATTCATCATTATTCCAGCCTCACCCCACAGCGCCAGCGTCCGACCTTGAACAGCGACAGGTATGACCTCTCGCTACCTGGCGCTCTCCAATGCATTTCAATGGAACAATCTTTAAATATTAATAATTCATTGTTATTCATGTTTTTTTTTTTTTTTTTAAATGTGAAACATTCTGTGACCACTTCTGCCATTTTAGATAATTTTTTTAAGGGAAAAAAAATGAAAAAAAAAATTGTACAGAATTGATATTACAGGTCTGATATTAATGTATTCATATTACTAAATTATTTAAAATACTTTTTTTTTTTGGTTTCCAAAAATATGGTGGTTTGGGGGTTAAAGAACTACTTTTAACACATCGCCTCCAGCGCTCTGGGGTTTAAACATGCATTTCACAGCGCTTGAATTTTTTAAGCGTGATTTTTTTATGAAGTCGCTATCATGCGCACCCATACATTGCGGAACCTGTCAAATAGCGACTCGTAACCTTGTATTCAACATTACGCCACACCGACTGAGTCGCTATCAACAACCGAACAACGGCCAAGCACAGCGACTACTAGCGGGCACTGTGAAAATACTGCTACAGTCGCTCAACTCTCGCTACATGTCGCTATTAATAAATCAGCCTCCCCGTAGTAAGACCTCCAAAAAAACTGTGAGAAACGGCTCTCAACCCTAATGTGGTCCAGTATCCATTTAGGGCAAAATGGATGTTGGACCGCTTAAATCTCTTAGTCCGGTAGTGGGTTAGCTTCCTGTCCCCTATCGAATGAAGGGGGGGTATAAGGAAACTTGAAAACCTGGGCCAACAATTACATTAATAAGAAGGTTGTTATTGAAGCCGTCTACGCCAATGTCGAACATAACCGCAGGGGGGAACGGCGGAGGGACTGTCTGACCCCTGAGTGTCCACTCCCGAGGCTGGATATCACTAGTGGAAGTAAAAGAAAATTGGAGCATATTGGGATCTGTGTGTGTGTGGTCAGATTCCAACCCACACAATGTGGTCCAGTATCTATTTAGGGCAAAATGGATGTTGGACCGCTATAATCTCTTAGTCTGGTAGTGGCTTAGCTTCCTGTTCCCTATCGGAATATGAAGCTTTGCTTAAAAGAAGGTGAGCATTGGGAAGAGGTTGCTGACGAAGGGGAGTATAAGGCAAACAGACTTGCAAACCCCAGCCAAAAATTACAATAATTAGAAGGTTTTTATTGAAGTCACCTACGCCGATGTCGAACAAAACCGCGGGGGGAGAATGGGGGAGAGTTCACATAATTGCGGTGTAGATAAATATTTGCACTTGTGAGGATTTTAACTTTGTAAATAAAGAATGGACACGGACTTTCACTTTCCTCCACCACTGTCGCTCAGCAGAATCTGGTGGTCACATGGTTCGGAGTCGATTTCGCTTTTCCAGCACTGGCTGTGTGACCCCTGAGTGTCCACTCCCGAGGCTGGATATTACTGGTGGAGGTAAGGAAAAGTGATCTGTGTGTTTGTGGTCAGATTACAACCCACACAATGTGGTCCAGTATCCATTTAGGGCAAAATGGATGTTGGACCGCTTTAATCTCTTAGTCCGGTAGTGTCTTAGCTTCCTGTCCCCTATCGGATGAAGCTATGCACAAAAAAGGTGAGCGGGGGGAGGTGTTGCTAACCGAGAGGAGTATAAGAAAAACAGACTCAGAAACCTGGGCCAACAATTACATTAATTAGAAGGTTGTAATTGAAGCTTTCTACGCCAATGACGAACATAACCGCGTGGGGAACAGGGGAGGGACTGTGTGACCCCTGAGTGTCCAATCCCAAGGCTGGATATTACTGGTGGACGTAAAGGAAAGTGGAGTTTGTGGGGATCTGTGTGTGTGTGTGTGTGTGTGGTCAGATTCCAACCCACACAATGTGATCCAGTATCCATTTAGGGCAAAATGGATGTTGGACCACTTTAATGTTTTAGTCTGGTAGCTTAGCTTCCTGTCCCCTATCAGATGAAGCTTTGCTCAAAAAAGGTGAGCGATGTGGGGGGGGGGGGGGGGGGCAGGTCCGCAACTGGCAAGGCGGGGCAGCTGCCGGGGGTCCCAACTCTCCGGTGGGACTTACTGGCAGGGCCGGCCTATTGGGTGCTTGCGCGGTGGCGGACTGGGAGGGCACCACCACAGCTGGTGCCCACATCTCCTCGAATGGCGGGGTTCCACACAACAGTATCTCGAATTAGATTCCAGGGGAGGAAGTGCTGGGTTTTGTTCTGCTTTTATATTGCCCACCCCAGCTGATTTCCTATTCCCAGAATTTCCCAATCTGTGATACCCTACTGTGTGAAGCCCCCTGGGATTCCACCCCTGAGTTTTGGTCCGCTTTACAGGGGCATCTCAATTTGGGATGCCCCTGTTTGTGAAAGAACCCCCCTGGTTTGGCCAGGAGGTCTCACACAGGGGCGTCCAAAATCAGGAGAATCTAGATTTGTTTAGACTCTGAGGTCAGGTTTAAAGGGGTTTGTTGCACTTCAAATAGTTTTGGTCCAAATAGCATGATCTTTAGGGGGCATCCAGATTTGGGACATCCCTCGGTGATGTGACGCGACTCTTCACCACAAAGGCCAACAATTACGTTAATTAGAAGGTCTTATTGAAGCCGTCTACGCCAATGCTGAACAAAACCAAGGGGGTGGGTTCACGTAATGGGGGTGTTGATAAATATTTGGGCTTGTGAGGATTAATTACTTATGAAAATAAAGAATTGACACAGACTTTCCTCCACCACTGTCACCCAACAGAATCCGGTGGTCACATGGTCCAGAGTCGCTTCCGCTTTTCCAGCAGTTGGCTAATACCCTGACTGTGTGACCCCTGAGTGTCCAATCCCGAGGCTGGATTTCATTGGTGAAGGTAAGGGAAAGTGATCTGTGTGTGGTCAGTTTCCAACCCACACAATGTGGTCCAGTGTCAATTTAGGTCTTTTAAACTCTTAGTCCGGTAGTGAGTTAGCTTCTTGTCCCCCTATCGGATGAAGCTTTGCTAAAAAAAAAAAGGTGAGCAAAGGGGGGCTTGTTTACCAAGGAGAGTATATGGAAAATTCCTGGTGGGCCACATTGTTTCGTGGCCAACTGGACTGGCACTGTGCCAGCATTCATCCCAAGTCTCCCACCATATCTGACCCTATTGTTCCTAACAACCAAGACACTCCAGCCCATGTTTTGCTTTTTGCCTTGGTATCATGACTGTGGGGGCTATACCCACTAATTATACAGTATCTGCCCCTAGCCAAGGCTCAGTACACTCTCTTTAAAGTGGACCAAAACACATGATTTTGACTATCCTGGGTGCAAAGAGGGGAAAACTAGGGAAACCATGCAACAGCTAGTACACCTCTTCTTATTTTCCAATATTATGGTACGGTATTCAGAAATGCCTGGCGCAGGCACGGACCTTGCTAGGGGGATAGCAGGGATGCAGCCTTGTCTCACGCATGTGCCATTGGACTGGGATACAAGGAAAGTGTAAGGGCGACCTGGGGGTTTCACACATACCGATTTTGGATGCCCCGGGGGAGAGAATCGATCAGCCCGGGAATCTTATAGATTTCCAGGCCGATCGCTGTGGGTTTTGGTCCACTTTAGGAACTAAAGTATGGAACCAGCCGAGGTGAGAGATATGGACAGCACACATCATCCATAACAGTTGCAATTCAAATACGCAGTTTGGTCTCCCAAGAGCCAAGATGCCTAGAGCTAGTGATGGGGACAGAGTGGGAACAATCTGGTTTGGAAACCCTTCCCTGGAATCTCCTTCCAGGTTCCTCCCTTCTTGTGACAACATCAGTCACATAGTGGGGATTCCATAGAGTGGATACCATCTTCTGTGGTATAAAAGCTTCCCTGCCCTGGCCGGCCACCAAAGAGGTTGACCTGTGTCCCCCCTCACTACTTCCTGCCCCTTTGCAGTGATATAGCCTCAGGTGGTTACTCATTGACAAGCTTGAAAGATCCCTGGGGGCGGAGCTCAGCAGCTCGTGGGCTGGCCAGTTCTAGTAAATTCCCAGGCTGATTTTTGGCTGCAGTCCACTCCTGAAGGTGAGTATCTCCATCATACAGAGCTCACTATCGATATGATAGGATGAGTTTAGTTTTGTTTTACCTTTGACCCTCCCCAGTGCAGCATTTCCAGGAAGAGTTTAGGGAATACAACATTTCAGGCACAAAACCCATACCTCCCAAGTGCCCCTGATTTGGAGAGACTGTCCCTCTTTTGAGTTCATGTCCCCCTGTCCGTCATTGTTCTCAGTTGTCCCTCTTTGAGGTGTAACATGCAGATCTGCAGATATAAATGATTCGTTTGCCTATTTAAAGTGTTTCTATTGTTGTAACTGTTACAATGTATCTTCTATCTATCCCTCAATGAGGGGGCGTGGCTTCATCCATCTCTCAAAGAGGGGGCGTGGCTTCATTTACATATTGTTCCTCTTTGAGGTGTAACATGCAGATCTGCAGCAATAAATGATTCATTTGCCTATTCAAAATGTTTCTATTGTTTTAACTGTTACAATGTATATCCTATCCATCCGTCAATGAGGGGGCGTGGCTTCATCCATCCCTCAATGAGGGGTCGTGGCTTCAGTCATCATTTACATATTGTCCTTTTTTGAGGTGTAATATGCAGATCTGCATCAAGAAATGATTTATTTGCCTATTCAAAGTGTTTTTTATGTAACTCTTACAATATATCTCCTATCCATCCCTCATGGAGGGGGTGTGGCTTCATTTATAACTCACTGAGGGGGCGTGGCTTCATCATCCCTCAATGAGGAGACATGGCTTCATTTACATATCCCTTTTTAAGGTGTAACATGCAGATCTGCAGCAATAAATTATTCATTTGCCTATTCAAAATGTTTCTATTTTTTTAACTGTTACACTCTATCTCCTTTCCATCCGTCAATGAGGGGGCATGGCTTCATCCATCCCTCAATGAGAGGGCGTGGCTTCATCCATCCCTCAATGAGGGGGCGTGGTTTCAGTCAACCCTCAATGAGGTTGTGTGGCTTCATTTACATATTGTCCTTTTTTGAGGTGTAATATGCAGATCTGCATCAAGAAATGATTCATTTGCCTATTCAAAGTGTTTTTTTTTTTATGTAACTGTTACAATGTATCTCCTATCCATCCCTCAATGAGGGGGCGTGGTCTAAATTAACGAACGCCCCTCTTTCCCAACCTGAAAAATTGGTAGGTATGCAAAACCAGCGATCGGCGACGGCGAGGTTGGAAATCTGGATCCGCCATCTTGAGAGTTTTATTACTTTCCCATCTTCGGAGATTTCTGCGCCGCCAGCTAAGTGGGAAAAAAAAATGATGGCTTTTAATAAATACAAATCCTCCTTCAAAGGCTTTTATTGCCTGCTTAGATTGCGGAATTGATCCGTGGATTTTCGAGGGGGATTGCGCGAGCGAGGAGGAGCGCGCCGGTGACACGGGGACGACATGAGAGATGCGACCGAGGGTAATTTCGCACCCCGCGCCCTTGCGCTTGCCGGGTTTTATGGCGACAGTGCGAAATGTCTATTCATCGGCACAGTCCTTTTACAGCTTTCCTTCTGTCTGGGTGAAACTAATCTCCGCAATGGCTCTTTCCAGGTTATCTCATAAATGGAAAACGGGGAATTACACAGCGCATTAACTCCGCCGCCGCCAACAAATGAAACGCTGTAAATATTTTCATAACTGCTTACATCTTGCTTGATGGCAGCTCCTGATGACTTCATTTCATAATGGAGAGGACTAGAAATTCATAAAAGGTGTTAAATTTGCCGTTTCCGTGTGTTTCTCTAATAGATTTCCGCGGAATCTCTGCTGGGTTGAAATAAGTTGTGAACATCTCACCAATTTTGTAAGTAAATGTATTTCTATAGGTGCTACTGACATTAAATTCCCACCTGAGGTTGATAACAACCCATTAGACTGTAAGCTCACAAGTAGAGATGAGCGAACTTTTGAAAAATTTTATTCGGCTGATTCGCAGAATTTTCCGGGAAAATTGTTTCGGTCCGAATTTATTCGCGACAAATTGCTATTAAAAACGTCTATTTCTGGGCGTCCGGGAGCCTCCATAGGGTTGCAGAACGTTTTTCTTGGCTGTAACATGCATAGGATGCATGCTGGGTTAGTGAAATACTATTGTAAAGAAGTATGACATGCAGATCAGAGGCGTCGCTATTAGATTCGCTGACGCAGAGCGGCACAATTACAGAGCCTTGAGGTGGCATCAGCATGATGAGCCCATATATTGCATGAAAGACACACAGTGGTGTTGGCAGCAGCATATGGAGCCCATATATTGCCTAAAAACACACCCTGAATTTGGCAGCAGCATAGGGAGCCCAAATATTGCCTGAAAAACACACTCTGGACTTTGCAGCAGCAGCAGCAACAGCACAGGGAGCTCATATATTGCCTGAAAGGCACACCCAGGAGTTGGCAGCAGCATTAGGACCCCATATATTGCCTGAAAGACACACCCAGGAGTTGGCAGCAGCATAGGGAGCTCATATATTGCCTGAAAGACACATTGGAGTTGGCAGCAGCATTGGGAGCACATATATTGCCTGAAAGACACACCCAGGAGTTGGCAGCAGCATTAGGATCCCATATATTGCCTGAAAGACACACCCAGGAGTTGGCAGCAGCACAGGGAGCTCATATATTGCCTGAAAGACACATTGGAGTTGGCAGCAGCATTAGGAGCCCATATATTTGCCTGAAAAACACATTGGAGTTGGCAGCAGCATAGGGAGCCCATATATTGCCTTAAAGACACACCCAGGAGTTGGCAGCAGCAGCATTAGGAGCCCATATATTGCCTGAAAAACACATTGGACTTGGCAGCAGCATAGGGAACACACGTATTGCCTGAAAAACACACCCAGGAGTTGGCAGCAGCATAGGGAGCTCATATATTGCCTGAAAGACACACTCTGGACATGGCAGCAGCATAGGGAGCTCATATATTGCCTGAAAAACACATTGGACTTGGCAGCAGCATTAGGAGCCCATATATTGCCTGCAAGACACACCCAGGAGTTGGCAGCAGCATAGGGAGCTCATATATTGCCTGAAAGACACACTCTGGACTTGGCAGCAGCATAGGGAGCCCATATATTGTCTGAAAAGCACACCCAGGAGTTGGCAGCAGCATAGGGAGCTCATATATTGCCTGAAAGACACACTCTGGACTTGGCAGCAGCATAGGGAGCTCATATATTGCCTGAAAAACACATTGGACTTGGCAGCAGCATTAGGAGCCCATATATTGCCTGCAAGACACACCCAGGAGTTGGCAGCAGCAGCAGCAGCATTAGGAGCCCATATATTGCCTGAAAAACACACTCTGGACTTGGCAGCAGCATAGGGAGCACATATATTGCCTGAAAAACACACCCAGGAGTTGGCAGCAGCATAGGGAGCTCATATATTGCCTGAAAGACACACCCTGGAGTTGGCAGCAGCAGCAGGAGCCCAAACATTGCTTGAAAGAGACACTGGAGTTGTCAGCAGCAGCCCAAAAATTGGCCTAAAGACACACCCTGGAGTTGGCAGCAGCAGAAGGAGCCCAAACATTGCTTGAAAGAAACACTGGAGTTGGCAGCAGCAGCCCAAAAATTGGCCTAAAGACACACCCTGGAGTTGGCAGCAGCAGGAGCCCAAACATTGGCTGAAAGAGACACTGGAGTTGGCAGCAGGAGCCCAAAAATTGGCCTAAAGACACACTGGAGTGGGCAGCAGCAGGAGCCCAAACATTGCTTGAAAGAGACACTGGAGTTGGCAGCAGAAGCCCAAAAATTGGCTGAAAGAGACACTGTAGTTGTCAGCAGGAGCCCAAAGATTGGCCTAAAGACACACCCTGGAGTTGGCAGCAGCAACAGGAGCCCAAACATTGCTTGAAAGAGACACTGGAGTTGGCGGCAACAGCCCAAAAATTGGCTTAAAGACACACCCTGGAGTTGGCAGCAGCAGCAGGAGCCCAAACATTGGCTGAAAGACACACTGGAGTTGGCAGCAGCAGCCCAAAAATTGGCCTAAAGACACACCCTGGAGTTGGCAGCAGCAGCAGCAGGAGCTCAAACATTGGCTGAAAGAGACACTGGATTTGGCAGCAGGAGCCCAAAAATTGGCCTAAAGACACACCCTGGAGTTGGCAGCAGCAGCAGCAGCAGGAGCCCAAACATTGCTTGAAAGAGACACTGGAGTTGGCAGCAGCAGCCCAAAAATTGGCCTAAAGACACACCCTGGAGTTGGCAGCAGCAGCAGGAGCCCAAACATTGGCTGATAGACACACCCTGAAGTTGGCATCAGCGGGAACACAAAAATTTTCTGAAAGGCATACCCTGAAGTTGGCAGCAGCAGGAACCCAAAAATTGTCTGAAAGGCACACCCTGAAGTTGGCATCGGCAGGAACCCAAAAATTGTCTGAAAGGCATACCCTGAAGTTGGCATCAACAGGAACCCAAAAATTGTCTGAAAGGCACACCCTGAAGTTGGCATCAGCAGGAACCCAAAAATTGTCTGAAAGGCATACCCTGAAGTTGGCATCAGCAGGAACCCGAAAATTGTCTGAAAGGCACACCCTGAAGTTGGCATCAGCAGGAACCCAAAAATTGTCTGAAAGGCACACCCTGAAGTTGGCATCAGCAGGAACCCAAAAATTGTCTGAAAGGCATACCCTGAAGTTGGCATCAGCAGGAGCCAAAAAATTGGCCTAAAGACATAAATATGTTTTGCACCATTTAGAAAGTGTAAAACGTGGCACCATCCTTCCTCACAACCCTCTAGCTCCTCTGGCTGCTCCTGCTCCTCCTCTCCTGTCAGCTGACAGATAAACCAGCCATTTCGCCAAGCCTAAACTGTGCTTCACTGTGCCCCTCCTCCTCCTCCTTCAGTTCAGCTCCAACGGGGTTCATGTGGCCGTAAGATGTAGACGCCATGTCTCCAGTGCCCTGACCAGCCATGGTTTCCAACATGTGTTGTAGTACATGAAGCAGTGGAATCACGTCGTTCATCACGTAATCCTGGCGACTGACAAATAAAGTGGCTTCCTCAAAGGGCCTGAGCAAACGGCAGGTGTCACATATGAGCTGCCACTGGTTGACATTGAAGTTACACAGGGGAGTCCCCCTATCCGCTTGGATCATCAAGAAATCCGTGATGGCTTTTCTCTGGGCGTATAGTCACATGGAGGGTGGAATTCCAACGGGTGGAAACATCGCAAATCAGACTATGTTGGGGGCTACCGTTCTGACGCTGTAGCTCAAGAAGGGTGTGTTTGGCGGTGTATGAGTGGCTGAAGTGCATGCAAAGTTTCCTTGCCGGTGTTAGGATGTCTTGCAGATGGGGGGAAGACTTCAGAAACCGCTTGACAACCAGATTGAAGACGTGAGCCATGCAGGGCGCATGGGTCAGGCTTCCTTTTCGCAGTGCAGACAAAATGTTCTTCCCATTGTCGGTAACCATGGTTCCTATTTTCAGTTTTCTTGGAGTAAGCCATGTTTGGATTTCTTGATGAATAAATTTTAGCAGTTCCTCCCCTGTGTGACTCCGTTCGCCAAGACAAACCATGTGAAGCACAGCGTGACACCTCCGTGCCCTGCACACACGGTAGACTGGAGGGGCACTGAGACTTGACCCTACAGTGGAGGGTGAGGAGATGGCGGAAAATGAGGAGGCCGAGTCGCACGGTGTCACAGGCACAACGCCCAGGGAGCACGGAGGCCGAAGCGGCGTGACCTGTCCAAGTTGCTGCTGCTGCAAAGGAACCACATTCACCCAGTGGGCCATAAACGGCATGTACTGTCCCTGACCGTAGTTACAGCTCCAGACGTCGGCGCTGCCATGCACTTTGGTACACACCGACAGGCTCAAGGACTGACCCACCTTCTGTTCAACAAATTTGTGCAGCGCTGGTACTGCCTTCTTGGCAAAGAAATGATGGCTTGGGACTCTCCACCTCGGCTCGGCACAAGCCATCAGTTCTCTGAAAGGTGCAGAGTCCACCACCTGAAAAGGGAGCGACTGCAGCACCAGCAACTTGGACAGGAGCACATTCAGCTTCTGCGCCGTAGGATGGCTTCGCTGATGGATTGCTGGCGGGATGCATGACTTGGAGGAGGAGGAGGGCAGGAGCATCTGGAGCGACAGAGGATGGGTATGACGCACAGCTGCCTTCAGCTGAGGTGCTGGAGCCTTGGCTGTCAGAAATTTGGAGCGGAGTGCCACTTGGTGAGGAAGCAGCCTGGACCACCTCTTCAGAGCCTCGGTTCTCCCATGGTATGTTGACGCAGGGCCGTGGTGCCAACATTTGTGCCCTGGCCACACTTCACCTTCTGCCTACACATTTTGCATGTGGCCATGTTACCCTCCTGCGGATGCTTGATGAAAAACTGCCACACTGCCAAGTAGCTAATTTTCCCACCAACAGCCCGCACTGATTCACTGCTACTGTCGCCAACTCCAGGAACCCCTGCTCCACTACCTCCCGAGAAGGTAGCCTGCCACGCAGCAAGTGATCTACCCTGGCCCCGGCCCTGTTTGGCTCCAGACTTTACAATTCTGTCCCCATGCTGACTGCCAACCATGCTGCTAACACCTTGCTGCCCCAGCTGCTGACTCCGGGGCAACCTGCGCCCCTCTTCTCCTGATGATGATGATGATGAAGCCCCTTCTGCACCAGGCTCCAAAGTGTGATCGGCTTCATCATCATCATCATCATCGAGTTGTGTCTGCACGTCACTGGTGTTCTTGGTTTCCTCAACATTGTCTGGTGCAGGAGCTGGAACGCTCGCCACACCACCTCCCACGCCACTCTCCACATCACTATTTGTCTGCCTAGTGAAAGATGCAACCTCCATTTCTTGGCTGGGCAGTAGCTGCTGACTGTCCTCTATCTGATCGTCCTCACTAAAGAGTGGAGCTGAACCCAAAGCATAGGATACGTCACTGGGGGAGGGAACGGCGTAGGACAGAGGCAATGGGAGGACAGGCACAACTCAGGGTTGTGTCAGAGGAACCTACCGACTGTAGACTGGGGGTGTCAGATGTAACTTGTGATAATGTGGATGACCGCATTAACCAATCTACGACGGCAGATACGTTACTGGTGGAGACACGACCGCTAGCAGATACTGGCAGATCAGGTCTCTCACTGCGACTCCTGCTGCCACTCGCCCCTAGTCTGCTGCGACCTCTGCCTGCTGAATCTAGGCCTCTGCCACTCCTCTGTGAACATCCTGGCACTTGTCTGCCTGACATTTTTATGTATTTCAAATGCGCAACAGGCACTTTAAAAAATGTGTTTACTTTAAAAAGCAGAAGGTAAATAAACTGAGGAACTGCTTCTGTGTAACTGATACTATGAAAATTGGCAATATGGGATGCCCAGTGCTCAGGGTTTTTTAAAGCAGACACAAAAACACTTCTAAAACTGTGCTCTAGTTAGATGAAATCAGTTGAAAGACCTGCTTCTGTGTAACAGATACTATGAAAATTGGCAATATGGGATGCCCAGTGCCCAGGGGTTTTTAAAGCAGACACAAAAACAATTAAAACTGTGCTCTAGTTAGATAGAATCAGCTTTAAAACCTGCTTGTGTGTAACAGATAGGGTTAAATGTGCAAACATGGGATGCCCAGTGGCCAGGGGTTTTTACAGCAGAAACAAAAACTGTGATCTGGCTATTAAATCAAATTAAAAAAAAAAAAAAAAAAACTTTCTCTGTCACTTTATCTGCTGTCCCTGCCTCGATCTTTCCCTGGATCTCTGTGGCTCTCTGTCTTTTCCTGTCTTTCCCTGTCTTTCCCTGTCTTTCCCTGTCTCTACCCAGCTCCGTTCTGGCCGCAATACAATGCTGAAATGCGCACCAGCAAGATGGCCACCGCTTATATACCGCTGTGACGTCACCGGGGTTCCTGGCTGCTGATAGGCTACATGTGACCTTCCCATGATACCTTGCCCCAGGGGATATGTCCAGACACGTCCCTCCACCATTTTACAATGCCTGTAATTGCAGTAAATGGAGTTTTTAAAAAAAAATCGATCGATCGAATTACGGGGAAATTCGGATTAGTTCAGAATCAAATATTTCATGAAGTTCGGAACGAATTCGGGTTCGTCCGAATCGATTCGCAAATCTCTACTCGCAAGGGCAGGGCTCTCTCCCCTATTGTATCTTGTACTCAGAATATCCATTGTCAACTCTGTAAAACTGCATTTGAAATAGTATATATACCGTATGTTTCTACCCTGTCTGTAATTACTACTCTCTAAAGCGCTACGGAAGATGATGGTGCTATATAACTAAACAATAATAATAATAATCTAATCAACTAAAGATAAAAACACTGTGCACAATTAATATTTCTATAGTAAAAAGTCCAGTTTAGATGATTTGATTCGCTTCCACGTGCTGAACTCCTCATTCCAAGCAAGTCCAAACTGATAAATTAAATACAAGCACAGAGCGAAAAGTCAATCTGTTAAGAATTACATAAAGGGGTGGTATCCCGGTGTGCATGCACCAATCCGTAGAAACACGCGTGCCCACCACCTTTAGATGTCCGCTTACCTAATGAATTAATAGGAAAGCTTGTCAAAATCCCATTCGGCTTCTAGCAGTTTCAATACACCATGTATGACCAAATATTCAAACCGGATTGGATTCCAAACTAAGTCAGCATCAGCACTCATTAATATAATAGAACAGGTCATGCAAGAGAGCACAAACAGAATCTAGTGCAACTCTGTAGATTAGACTAGAACAGCTTTTAATGGAATAAAAAATGCAAACTCACAGATTCCAATGACCTTTGATAAAGCTGCGAATGCAGTGAAACGCGTCAGGCGGGGCAGCGGCTGGAGACATATGTTTTATTACTTTTTTTTTTTTTTTTTAACAATTTCAAGTAAAATTTCAGTGGGCATGAACCACAAGAAATTGGGCTCCCGGCAGCGGGGAGTGAGACATAGGAAGCCGGCCACTTTTGCCTACCTGTCTGGCTTTCAGTGACAGCAATGGAGACGCTGGGAGCCTAGGCAGAGGTGTGACAGACCAGGGGACAGCGAGAGAAACGGGAAGTTTTTACTTTTTTTTAACAATATCTCGGGAAATTTCAGTGGGCATGAACCACAAGAAATTGGGCTCCCGGCAGCGGGGAGCAAGGCATCAGAACCCTGGACAGATCGGTGGAAGCTTGGCGCTTTTGTAAATCTTTCTGGCTTTCAGTGACAGTAGCGTAGGTGCCTACGAGCCCAGATTGGGCTTGTGGACAGTGGTGAGTTTTATTTTATTTTTTTTGTAACAATTTCAAGGAAAATTTCAGTGGCCATGAACCACAAGAAATTTGTATTGCTGCCGAACTAAATTTTCCCTGAAATTCTTATCAAACTCCAGTACTAGGGGTTTGGTTTGCTCATCTCTACTAAGGATAGGTCGAGAAGAATACAATTCTTCTTCTATCTAGTATTTCTTTTTACACTTTTTTGTATTATGCCATAAAAAAAATCATTCCTATTCACTTTGCCGATGATGATTATTTGCCTGTGTGACGGGTTCTCTTGCTGAAATGATTTTTATCAATAAAAGTCAATGATATGAGCACAGCGCGGACACCAGCAGCCTCATAAACCAACCATTGCTAAGGACACGCAATCTGCTCATAATTCAGAGCTGGTAAAGTCTCTTCGCATTTCAGACGAAACCGTCAATTTTCGATGCGTCCGATTTTCTCCATCTGGGTTTGTGAAGAATGATTACAGCGGCGGGAGAGAATCATCTATAAGCCGAGCGTTCTCTCTCGTATCATTTTCCATATCATTATCCGGCTAATGCTCCCGGCTCAGGTATTGTGTTGTGTTTCCGCTCCGCATTTTGCTCGCCCATTAGACGGCTTCATCAGCTCCTAGATTGAATAAACTGCTTTCTGGTTTATTTTTTCAGCTCAACAAGTCCCCGGCCAGTCACTCCATTGTCCTCATCATATCGCTGTTTATTTTTTTTGATTGCAGGCTATCATGGGGTCACATCATGGCTCTGATCAATTCTAATATGGAGATTGACCTACCTGGATAAGGACCAGTTGGTAAGCCAAAGTCCCAACTCTATTTTATTAGGCTCCGACTCTTTTTCCTCTACACTGGGCCACATCAACGATCTGGTTGCTTTAAAAGGGCCGGTTAAAAACAAAAAGACAAAATGAAATACAAACATGACTATTTAAATGTGTTCACAATGGTCATGCTTGCTGGAATGGCCCTTTTATTGGAGACCTTTGATGTGTAATGTGGTTTCAGTAATGGATGGGCTTACAAATTCTTCCTCCAGGCCTGGTGTAACACTAGGTTGTCTCTAAGACTGCAGGGGAGGCATCTGCTGTACGCAGCGGTTATGCATATCAAAGGTGGTTTATTGCAGGCCTGGAAGGGTAACTTGTTTTTATTGCAGTTTATCAACAAGAATTGTATTCCTTCGTCACCACCTGAGGCCTTTGGCATATTGGATGTTACTGTTTAAAAGCTCATCCAAGGTTCTTTCTCATTTTATGAAATTCAATATATGTTTGTCCATAAATGTTGTTCCAACAGACTCCTCTAATTTAACAGATTCTGGCTCCTCTATTATATCAGGCTCCGATGCTTCTATTTTATCAGGCTTCGACTCTTCTATTTTATGAGGCTCCGACTCTTCTAATTTATCATGCTCCAACTCTTCTATTTTATCAGGCTCCGACTGAAGTCATCAAGGAACAATATATACTCAAAATGATCTTTTAAAGTATTACCAAGCAAAGAGAAATGCAGTGTCCCCGACGCCCACGCATTCCGTGATGGCTGACGCCCATCACTTTTTCAGCGCGAAGTGTCTTCTAACCTACGCTTCGCCCTGAAGAAGTGACGGGAGGTTAAGAGACACTACGCCCTGAAGAAGTGACGGGAGGTTAGGAGACACTACGCCCTGAAGAAGTGACGGGAGGTTAGGAGACACTACGCCCTGAAGAAGTGACGGGAGCTTAGGAGACACTATGCCCTGAAGAAGTGACGGGAGGTTAGGAGACACTACGCCCTGAAGAAGTGACGGGAGTTTAGGAGACACTACGCCCTGAAGAAGTGACGGGAGTTTAGGAGACACTTCGCTCTGAAGAAGTGATGGGAGGTTAGGAGACACTACGCCCTGAAGAAGTGACGGGAGGTTAGGAGACACTATGCCCTGAAGAAGTGACGGGAGGTTAGGAGACACTATGCCCTGAAGAAGTGATGGGAGGTTAGGAGACACTTTGCCCTGAAGAAGTGACGGGAGGTTAGGAGACACTTCGCTCTGAAGAAGTGACGGGAGGTTAGGAGACACTATGCCCTGAAGAAGTGATGGGAGGTTAGGAGACACTACGCCCTGAAGAAGTGACGGGAGGTTAGGAGACACTAAGCCCTGAAGAAGTGACGGGAGGTTAGGAGACACTATGCCCTGAAGAAGTGATGGGAGGTTAGGAGACACTACGCCCTGAAGAAGTGACGGGAGGTTAGGAGACACTACGCCCTGAAGAAGTGACGGGAGGTTAGGAGACACTATGCCCTGAAGAAGTGACGGGAGGTTAGGAGACACTATGCCCTGAAGAAGTGATGGGAGGTTAGGAGACACTTTGCCCTGAAGAAGTGACGGGAGGTTAGGAGACACTTCGCCCTAAAAAAGTGACGGGAGGTTAGGAGACACTATGCCCTGAAGAAGTGATGGGAGGTTAGGAGACACTACGCCCTGAAGAAGTGACGGGAGGTTAGGAGACACTAAGCCCTGAAGAAGTGACGGGAGGTTAGGAGACACTATGCCCTGAAGAAGTGATGGGAGGTTAGGAGACACTTTGCCCTGAAGAAGTGACGGGAGGTTAGGAGACACTACGCCTTGAAGAAGTGACGGGAGGTTAGGAGACACTACGCCCTGAAGAAGTGACAGGAGTTTAGGAGACACTTCGCTCTGAAGAAGTGATGGGAGGTTAGGAGACACTAAGCCCTGAAGAAGTGATGGGAGGTTAGGAGACACTATGCCCTGAAGAAGTGACGGGAGGTTAGGAGACACTATGCCCTGAAGAAGTGACGGGAGGTTAGGAGACACTTTGCCCTGAAGAAGTGACGGGAGGTTAGGCGACACTTCGCTCTGAAGAAGTGACGGGAGGTTGGGAGACACTTCGCCCTGAAGAAGTGATGGGAGGTTAGGAGTCACAGAACGCTTGGGAGGCGGGGACACGGCATTGCTCTACGCTTGGTAATACTTTAAAAGATCCTTTTAAGTATATATTGCTCCTTGATGGCTTCATTCCCCTCTTCCATTTAAGGGCACACATTAAAGGGATAGGTTTATTAGGTGCATTATGCACAGGCACTTTATTATAGACAAAATTGATTGTGATTATGGGTTTTGAGTGTAGGACGGGAATCATTTATAGCTTTAAGTGATCAGTAGGCTGGATATGGTTATTTAATATACTTTAATATATGCAATTTTTGCACATGAATTATTTGTACATGCACTTAGCACTTTTTTGGACATTTATTTCTGTAGAAATAGTAAATTGTATTGTTAAGGAGTCACATTATTATTCTCATTTTCGAGTCCTGGCTATTGTATGAGCAATGTAGTATCCCATACATGATTTAGTGCGATATACTTGTTATATGTCTTTTTTTTTTAATTTTTTTCATTGTGCCTTTTGTGTTTGCCCTACATAATAAAATGTTGTATAGTTTTGTAAATTTGTGGTGGAGCGGAAGTTTGCCTTTGGTATGGCTGTGGGGGTTTTGGGCTACCCCCATCTTTTTTATTAAGCCAGAGGGCAGCTCAAGCAGATGCCTGTCCTATGTTTCTCTCCTCTATTCCTTTTCCTGAAATGCTTTAAAAATTGCTCATCTGCCCCAGTTCCCGCAGAAGATGATGGAGGAGATGGCACGTGCCTGGAGAAAAAAGCTAATTGGTTCCAGATAGATTTCTCACCCTTAGTAATTATAAACTAAACATTTTTGTCCGGAGTTCCCCTTTGATTCAGCGACACCAGGACATAGCAGTGAAAAGTGTTTGCACCTTCATTTATCTCTCTTCCCTTTGCCCAGCGCATTTGTTCGATAGCTGCTCATTGATTTCCTTAGTCTTGAATTGCTTTGCGCGGCCCAAATCTTATTACGGCGTCGAAGATCCGAGCAGAGCCGTGATTGGCAGGAGAAATAAAACGCGCTAATGATAATCGGCTTGTTTCCCCCCATGTGCATATTTTATGACCGCAAAGACGAGAGGACGCAATAATCTGCGAACGTCTCCGTCCTCTGGCAGGAAATAAATATTTCAAAGTCCACTTACTCTTCATTGTCCTGCAAAGTAATTAAAACAATCGACCCCGTAAATCAGAGGTTTATTCATCACGCTGGAAAGTGTCTTCTGGCCGGGTTAGCGCCAGTCACATGACAAGACAATATGGCCGACCTTGCTGTAATCAATGAGCATTCATTAACCTTCTGCCAATAAGGCTTCTCGGCAAACTTTGAAAAGACCTCCGGCCGTTACAGGTAATCGTTTGACGCTGTTGACTTAGGCATTGGGGGGAGATGAGGAGGTGCAGAGCTGTGTGAACTTTAATAAGGTCTCAAATAATTGTATTCACAAAAAGTGGCAGATTTTTTTTGTCTTAAAGTGGACCAAAACCCAGGGATTTTGACTATCCTGAGTTTTGGTCCTCGCCCCTGCGCCACCCCGATCGGGGATGCCCCACTGTCTTAAGCCCTTCAGGTCGCCCGAACTAACTCACCTCTTCCCGGTCCTAGGGCGCATGTGCAGCGACTCGTCCAATCAGCACGCTCAGATCCGATCCCACCCCTTCATCTAAGCTCTCAAGCACAATTAATTGTATTCACAAAAAGTGGCAGTTTGTAACTTTTTTGTCTTAAAGTGGATCAAAACTCAGGATTTTGACTATCCTGGGTTTTGGTCCTTGCCTCCCGCACACCCCAATCTGGGATGCTCTGCTGTGTGAAACCCCCTAGGTCGCCCGAACAAACTCACCTCTTCCTGGTCCTATGGAGCATGCGCGGTCTCTCGTCCAATCAGCGTCCTCGGATCTGCTCCCACCCCTTCGTAACTTTTTTCGTATTAAAATACACCAAAGCCCAGGATTTTTACTATCCTGGGTTTTGGTCCTTGCTCCCGGGGCACCCCGATCAGGGATGCCCCACTGTGTGAACCCCCCCCCAGGTCGGCAAAACTCACCTCTTACCGGTCCTAAGGCAAGGACCAAAACCCAGTATAGTCAAAATCCACTGCCTTTCTTGTCTTAAAGTGGACCAAAACCCAGGATTTTTACTATCCTGGGTTTTGGTCCTTGCCACCTGTGTGAATCCCCCCAGGTCTCCCGAACATACTCACCTCTTCCCGGTCCTACGGCACACGCTCATCCAATCAGCGTGCTCTGATCCGCTCAAGCTTCTTCATCTAAACCTTCGTCTAAAATGAGCGGATCCGAGCGTGCTGGCAGCCGCATCCCCCGCTAACCTCTAACAGGGAATGGAGGCCACGCTGGCCACTCACAAATGCCTGCTCCCTGCTAAAAGGATAGCGGAGATGTGCCCACTGCTTGCGCATGCGCCGTTGGAAAGTAGGTGAGTTTATGGGTGGCCTAAGGGGGGGTGTCATCCTCAAAAATTGGGATGCCCCGGGGGGGGGGGGAATCAAGTGCCCCTGGAATCTATAGGATCTATGTGTGTGTTGTCCACTTTAAGGTATGTTTGTGAGGAAATTGTACCCACAACGCTGCAGATGAACATTGTGAATGGAGCCCATTTTTGACATCATCAATGCCAACAGCATACAGGGTAGTATCTGTCATGGCTGGTGTCCTACGTCTTTGCCGATCTATCGGTATATCACCCAATAGGCATGGCTCGCCAGGTTGAAGTCTTTGAGAGGGAGTACCCAAAACCTTGCTGATGCCTTGTCCTGTTTACCCATGTACCCTCCTAGACACAGAAGTGCAGACGAACCTCTTGAACCTCTTTTGGGAAACAGCAGAACACCGCAGATGCCAAAAGCAGCTATTGGAATATCAGCCAATGGCCTTGATTCAGTAAGAGTTTAAATATATTCTCATCTTACTTTATGAGAAAAAAGCCTGAATCACCAGATAGGATGACAATGAAAGTCAATGGTACTTTTATACTCTTAAAAATGTTTACACCGTAGTAAAAAGTGCCATTGCCTTTCATTGTATTTTTATCTGGTGATTCAGTAATGGTGACATTTTCAAGCTATTTTCTTGTAAAGTGAATTTTTTACTACCATTAGAACTCTTACTAAATCAAGGCCAATATCCCAGGCTGGTAGCCTAAGGCTGGGGGCTTCCCACGCCATTTGTATTTCCAAGATTCACTTTCAAGATTCAATGTCGTTCAAGTCAGACTGAAACTAAACTAAATCCCAACTCGACCGAATCAAATCCACAGGCTGCTAAAAGAACATGATCATGATCAACCCTGACCTAATGCCATGGTCTTCGGCATCTCTACAGAGATGACAGAGTTCACAGAGCCATATATTGGGAATGGAGTTTAAAATATTGGGATGCATTACCTCTCCCTCCTGATGTGACTATAACAAACAAGACGAGTCATTCTGAAAAGCCTTCCAGCTTCCTGGTGAGTGTTACATTGTGTTACATTGTTACACCCAAGGAGCAGCTGATCTGTCTTAGTTGTTTCTAACATAATCAGCTGTGATACATTGTAAAGCTGTCATGAGCCTACTATTGGAATGTAGATAGCTTACAGATAGCTTACAGTGCAATGTGATATGTGCTTCACACTGTGTGATGTATAGGAAGATTTTCTCCTCTGTACCTGTCTCTCACACAAAGATACACACAATGCAGACACACACCGCTGTCCTTTGTTTGTCATTGTCTTACGATGAGGTTGATTCAGAGCCAGGTGCGTATTCTCACTCTTTTTTCTGGAGACAAAACTTCCATTGACTTGCAAACCTGGAGCTGGCCCTGATTATACCCTTAAAGTGGAACAAGAACTGGGAGTTTGAATATCCTGAACAAAAGGTCCGTATGCATTTTGTTTTTTTTAGTTGCCAGGATAATCCTTTTAATTATTACTGGGATAATGAGGGGAGGATTGTGTAAGACCAGAATTGCCATTTCAGTGACGTTACATTAAGGCCTATGAGGCTGCTCTTATGTGCCATCCCCACGTCCTCTGCTCTGGGGAACCCTCAAGGCAGACCATGAGGTTGCCAGGGGCAGCTATAGCATGCGGAGCATGAATTCCGCATCTGTGCAGCCTAGCTGTGAAGTGGAAAATTAGATATTATACTTAGTATTAATTTAGTTCTAGCCGCCTGTATGCCAACTCTCACATTGTCAGTGTTTAGGGGGATTTTCACCCATCCCTCCTCATAGGTTTAAACCATTACCAAGAATGGAATGTTGTGTCTGCTTGATGAGAAACAGATGTTCTTCATGTCTGAGCTATACCTTCCATATATGTGTATCTATATATGTTCGAAATAGCCAATCGAATGCTGACATGTGTCCAGGCATCCAATCAGAATGGTAATTTAAGCTTCTTTGTCTAAACCTGTATTTAGGCAATGCAGAGTAACCGTTGAATTGGGTTTCGAGGCATATCGGCCCCCGGTTAACCGAATAAACATTGCATTTTCGGAAGATATTTTGCTTCTAAATATATTTTTTTCAGCTGCAGGTACCATCAGGACCAGGAGCTTGCTGCAGGGGCCAGGGAAGTTTCTTTCTATTTTTTTTACACCCCTAATGGGACAAAGGGCTCGTGTAGAGGGGCCATAGAAGGACTTTAGGTCCATAGCATGATTCCTAGGGGGAATCTACAGCCTCATACTCCCTAACTTCTAAGGCACGGTGCCAATGACCGGTCACTACTGCAGGATACTGGAAGAAGGCGAGTGTGCAGCATGGCTTTGGCCTTTCAGTAGCGGGAACACTGCAGAGAGGGTGGAAGCGGCAGTGCCACACTTGTGCAGAAGTGTGCAGCAATCTCCTGAATCCCCTGTCGGCAACTGGCTCTCATGGATTACAGATGTGCTCTGTGCCAATGTGACTTGACACATCAAGGGGGCCCACCGAGACGCTGTCACACAAGGGCCCACCTAAACCTGGAGCCGGCCCTGATTATACCCTTAAAGTGGGACAAGAACCGAGAGTTTGACTATCCCGGGTTTTGTTCTGTGCCCCGAGGGCATCATGGTTTGGCATATCCTGGTGTGTGAATCCACCCAGAATGCCCATCCAAACTCACCTCTTCCCAGTCCTATGGTGCATGTGCGGGCTCTGATCCAATCAGAGCAGTTTGCCATGCATATGTAGTGCTCGGCAGGCAAAAGGCTCTGTTTACATGCATAGCTTTGGCAATTGGGAGCGCGGCGGGCACATCTTCGGCAGCGCGTGTGCCTGCATCTTTGGGCTGTGAGGGGGCTCTCATCCCCAGCCATTCAGATATGGGGGGGCGGGATCCTGCTCACAACCCAAAGATGTGATGATGCAGCCGCCGGACGCTTACATCGCCGAGGGCACCAGGCAGCAGGTGCGCTCTATGGCTCCCTGGCGGTGGGGGGGGGGGGGGTTCACACATTAGGACATCCTGATTCAGGATGTCCCTGGGGAAGGCCAGTGACTGACCATGAAGTCTTTTAGTTTCCAGGGCCGGCCACAGTGGATCTTGTTACGCAGGACCTGCGTCAGCCCCCGGCAAGGCTGGTCAGCTCCCGGGGGCCCACTGCCAGCTGGCACAATGTGGTTAAAGAACTTAAACTTTTTTTGCCACTAACATTGCATCGGGCCCCTGCACCGCCTCCCCCTAGCGGACCGGGGCGTCACTAACCTAGTATCGAGGCTGAGCTGCACGCTCTTTCATTGGTGGTTCAGTTGCCCCGCCCCTTAACCTCTGCTTAGCCCTGACACCCCTGTACTTGCTTGTATATTGATCTATGATCAGCACTGCCCCGTAGAGCTGTGTCCCCCTGCAAGCCCCGCCCCCAGAGACGTGTCATCACCCTGCTCCCTGGCCCCAGCATTGCAACAGGAAGTACTGCACACTTGGAAGAAGGTAATATAAAGTACATAGTGCACACACTTCCTTTCTCTGCTTTTCTGCCCCATCCATCCCTGTCTCCCTGCTCCATCCATCCCTGTTCCCTCATCTCTGCCCCATCCATTCCTGCCCTTCCTGTTATGTCCATCCCTCATCCTCAATACTCTACCCATTCATGTGGGACCAAATTAAAAAACAGCTCCAATAGGGGGTCGGAGGGAAAGCAGCCCTTCTTAGTTTTGGCCATGGAATTTATAGAACTTTTACTAATACTAAGAAGATTGTATACCCAGTGAAAGATATATGTGAAAGGCTAATTGCCCCTGGTGACGCGTTTCGGGGTTGTGGGCCCTTAGTTTTATCTGACTAATGTAAGACTAAGGGATCCACAACCCCGAAACGCATCACTCAACTCAGCCAGGGGCAAGTAGCCTTTCACATATATCTTGCACTGGGTATACAATCTTTTTTAAAGCATTAGTAAAAGTTGCGTTTTAAAGGGCATTGGTGAGCTGGATACAGACATAGCGCACTTCGGATTTGCAGATATTCCTCATTGCTCCCAATGGCCCCGTTATGAGAATTTTTCTGAGCTGTTATATTTTTTTGAAGCACATGGAAGGGGACTGAGACCATGCAGCCCAGGGTTCCTTATAAACCTGGAGCCTGTTGTTACGCATTAATGTTTTTACAATTGAATTGAACATTTGTAGTATACAAGCACCCCCCTGGTGGTTGCAATGTGAACTGCACACATTGTTATCCGGTGACAGTATCTAAAGCCTTTCAGGAGAAATCACAGCCCCTGTACAAGATTACTTGTTTGATGTTAATACCTTTTATTGTTGCTTTGTTACCTCCCGCTTGTGTGATGTGAATTTTGGAACTTTCCTATAATTCTAAACCCAACCTTCTGAATTATTCTCCCCCCAGGTGTCAGGTTAAAGGAAAACGGGAGATACCAAAAGTTCCTTGTGATCCGCCAATTCTTTAATTACCCCCCTTCCTCTGATTAGCGGGGCTCCGTGGTTTAATGCAGAGGTCCGCGTGCAGCTAATGATAGCTATAGCTGCACCATGTCTCCTGCAGAGCCCGCCTGATAATAACACGATATGCGGACGTCTGGATGTATCATCCGTTAGCCCCCTGCGGTCGCAGTACAATAGACCGCCATTGTGGGAATAATTATGACTTTCTGCGATGCTCACAAACCCAGAGCGGCTGCGGCAGCGTTTTTCAGGCGGTAATTGAAAGAACTGGTGTCCGCGGTTCACACAATTTTTTCGCTGTCCTATGACCTCTGGTGAAATGCAATTTGTTCCAAGCACTTTGTTTTAGTTCTTATTGTCCCCACAGAATAGTGTTCAGCGGCGCACTAGGGCACAATAGAAGCTCGCGGGGTATTGAGATGTTCGCCGCGGATATTCATTCTCGCAGCAGCAACAAGGGCTCTTCTTCATCTGCGGAGAAAATTGATAAAGTTGCGGACGGCAACGAAACGCGTTGGCGGCTGCAGTGGCCGCCCCCCCTCCCCCGTATTTGCTATTGGCCGAGGCAGTACCGAGGATTGGTGAGAGCCGCTTCCTGCTTTTATCGCTGTTAATTTTATTTCTCGATGTGAGTGCCATGATTGGAATTTTTATTATTAGTCTTTTATTAAATGGTACTCTCTTTCACTTGTTTTTTTATGTGTATTGGTGAAACTATATCCTTCTGCCATTGGCCTTGATTCACAGGCAGGCTGATTCATTACTAACGCCAGGTAGCGACAGATGAGCGTCTGTAGCGAGGATTTCAGAGCGACTGCTAGTAGTCGCTGTGCTCGGCCGTGGTTCTTTGTTTTAGAGCACCTCAGGCGCTGTATGGGAGCGCATGTTAGCTACTGCTCATAGCGATCGACTCACACCATATTCAGCAAAAAAACAGCCTCACAAATTGGCGGCTGCAGTGGCCGCCCCCCCCCCCCCCCTCCCGTATTTGCTATTGGCCGAGGCAGTACCGAGGATTGGTGAGAGCCGCTTCCTGCTTTTATCGCTGTTCATTTTATTTCTCAATGTGAGTGCAATGATTGGAATTTTTATTATTAGTCTTTTATTAAATGGTACTCTCTTTCCCTTGTTTTATATGTATTGGTGAAACTATATCCTTCTGCCATTGGCCTTGATTCACTGGCAGGCGGATTCATTACTAACGCCAGGTAGCGACAGATGAGCGTCTGTAGCAAGGATTTCAGAGCGACTGCTACCCTGTTTCCCCGAAAATAAGACACTGTCTTATATTAATTTTTGCTCCCAAAGATGCGCTAGGTCTTATTTTCAGGGGATGTCTTACATTTTTACAAATTTTTACAAATGAACCATTGCTGCAGATCTGCATGTTACACTTCAAAGACAGACAAATGAGAACAACGAGGGACAGGGGGACACGGCCTCCAAATAGGGACACTTGGGAGGTATGCTTACATCTATTAAAGGAAAGGCTTACCTCATCCTCTCCAGCAAGCACTCACCTACGGTATTGTTGAAGCAGCAGGCGTCCAGTGAGCGATCAGACAGTGGGGCGGGTGATCAGAAGGCCCTCAGCCTGTGCCGCCTGATTCATTGGTGGATCAGCTGCTGGGACCACACCCCCCCCCCCCCCCCAACTCCCGCAGCTAGCCGGCTCCGCTCTGTCAGGCGAAAGAGACAGGCGCCGCCGCTGCGGCCTCACATGGCCTTATGCCTCCTGCGGCCCTGCACTCTGCTCCAATGGCATTCCGGGACATTTCCTGAGGGGGCGGGGCAGCGGGACATAACAACCAATCCGTGATTGTCCTGCCCAGTTGCGGGGTACCGCATGCAAACGTCAGAACGTTGATTGGCCAGTGTCACCACCCGCCCTCCTGCACATCGGATGCTCATTCGCCGCCCTCCCGCATGACGGCAGCTACAACCCTGCGGCACTCACATCGGCCTCCCTCCTCGCTCCCGCCTTTCAGCTTGTCGGCCGCTAACTCCGCTTCCCTCCCCCACGCATGTTGGCTGCTACCGGTACCTCTACCGCCCTCCTGCACATCGCCACTCACCCGCAACCAGCCTGTTTCAGCTGCTCACCGAGCTTCTCCTGGTGCGCCCGATGGCCAGTCCGCCCCTGCCTGCAGGTATGTCACCCGAACGCCGGTAAATACGGTATTTTGGGGGGAGGTCTTATTTCGGGGGGGGGGTCTTATTTTCGGGGAAGGCCTTATATTTAGCCTTCATGCTAAAAGCACAGTAGGCCTTATTTTCGGGGTAGGTCTTATTTTCGGGGAAACACTGTAGTAGTCGCTGTGCTCGGCCATGGTTCTTTGTTTTAGAGCGCCTCAGTCGCTGGCCGGCATTGATGAATATATTGTGTGAGTCGCTCTAACACCAGTACAGCACTGTATGGGAGCGAACGGTAGCGCCAGCTCAGTGCAACCGACTCACACCACATTCATCAAAAAACAGCCTCACACAGCGCCGACGCTCAAAATCATGTAGTTGTAGCCCATAGCGCCAGAGGCTGTGTGATTAAAGTCTGTTTTTGAACATGTATCCACTAGAAACAAAGCGAAAACATATGGAATGACACTGTTATTATAACATTGTAACATGAACACTTTAATACCAGACATGTAAGGACAATTTTGCATAAAAATATTATGAATCCAAAAAGTTTTCAAAAATGTCATTTTCTAGGCCAGGGTACAAAAAAAAAAAAAATTGGGATCAGGAAAGGGATACAAGGATCGCCCATAGAAATGTATGGGAGAGCGCCAGGTAGCGAGAGGATGATATGTGTCACTCTGCAAGGCTGAACGCCAGCGCTGTACGCTGAGCCTGGGATAATGATGAATCGGACGCTACATGGCGCTCACCAGATTCGGCTTCATAAATGTGTAGTTGCGCGCCGTGTCTGGCGTTCACCTGCCGCTACCTTCCGCTTACAAGGCGCTACCTGGCGCTAGAGCTTCATGAATAAGGCCCTAAGAGTTGAAAAAATTCTCATGGTAGTAAAAAAATTCAATTCATGATTAAAAAGCCTGAGAATGTCAGTGTTGATGAATCACCAGATAGGAAAACAATGAAAGTCAATGGAACTTTTTTACTCCGGAACTTTTTACCCCTTTTTACCTGTAGTAAAAAGTTCCATTGACTTTCATTGTCTTCCTATCCAGGGATTCATCAACAGTGGCATTCGGGCAGGCTGATTCATCACTAACGCCAGGTAGCGACAGATGAGCGTCTGTAGCGGCATTTTCAGAGCGCCCGCTAGTAGTCGCAGTGCTCAGCCGCGGGTCGCTAGTTTATAGCGACTCAGTCGCTGTTCAGTAATGTTGAATACATTGTGAGGAGTCGCTATTTGACCAGTACAGCGCTGTATGGGAGCGCATGTTAGCGACTGCTCATTGCGACCCACTCACACCATATTCAGCAAAAAAACAGCCTCACAAATCTCTGGCGCTGAAAAATGCTTCTCTGAAGCCCAGAGTGCAGGAGGCTGTGTGATTAAAGTCTGTTTTTCAGCATCTATCCACCAGTAACAAAGCGAAAACATATGGAATTACATTGTAGCAACATTGTAACATGAACACTTTAATGGCAGAGCTGTAATGTCATTTCTGAAGAAATATATAAAACATGAAAAAAATTATGAAAAAACTGCTATTTCAATGCCAGAAGAGGTCACAGAATTATTTGTGATTGTTTGTAAAAAAAAAAAAATAAACAAAAACCCCGTTTAAAGAGAAGAAAATGATCGTCCATTGAAATGTATCGGAGAGCGACAGGTAGCGGGAGGTCATACCTGGCGCTGTGCAAGCCTGAACGCTGGCGCTGTTCGCTGAGGCTGTGAAAATGATGAATCAGACGCTACATGGCGCTATCCCAGTCGCTAAACAGATTCTGCTTGATAAATGTGTAATTGCGTGCCGTGTCCGGCGTTCACCAGTCGCTACCTGTCGCTACCTCTCATTAACCAGCCGCTACCTGACGCTATCCCTTCTTAAATAGGGGCCTCAGACTTTTTTCTCATGAATTGAATTTTTTACTATGGTTATTTTCAATGCTTTGTGAATCGAGGCCATTGTGTGAGGCCGGGATTGGATCGTAATCTATGTTGGGCATTAATCTGCCGATTGGATACGGTTTAAACAAGGCATCACCACTATTCAAATTCTGATAAGGGTATTTTGAAATGGTGGAGGGTTACACTACAGGCGTTCCGCTTGAAGTCATCACAGTTCATTATCTTGAGTGGTGCATGTGCACTGGGACTTGTTCCTAATTCCTTTTTTTTTTGGATTGATTCAATCTTTCTATTTAATTAATTCTGCTGGACTTACTCATACGTTGCTCTGTGCTTGATTTAATATGTGTTATTATATAGCCATAGGGGAGGCTGATTTATTAATAGCGACATGTAGCGACAGTTGAGCGACTGTAGCGGTATTTTCACAGCGCCCGCTAGTAGTCGCTGTGCTTGGCCGTTGTTCGGTTGTTGACAGCGACTCAGTCGGTGTGGCGTAATGTTGAATACAAGGTGACGAGTCGTTATTTGACAGGTTCCGCGCTGTATGGGAGCACATGATAGCGACTGGTCAGAGCGACCAGCTTCCACCATATTCATCAAAAAATCACGCTCAAAAAATTCTCGCGCTGTAAAATGCTTGTTTAAACCCCAGAGCGCTGGCGGCGATGTGTTAAAAGTAGTTCTTTAACCCCCAAACCACCATATTTTTGGAAACCAAAAAAAAAAGTTTTTAAAATAATTTAGTAATATGAATACAATAATATCAGACCTGTAATATCAATTCTGTACAATTTTTTTTTTAATTTTTTTTCCCTTAAAAAATGGCAGAAGTGGTCACAGAATTTTTCACATTTAAAAAAATAAATAAACATTAATAACAATTAATTATTAATATTTAAAGATTGTTCAATTGAAATGCATTGGAGAGCGCCAGGTAGTGAGGGGTCATACCTGTCGCTGTTCAAGGTCGGACACTGGCGCTGTGGTGGGCTGAGGCTGGAATAATGATGAATGAGTCGCTATATGGCGCTATCTCAGACCCTTATTTATGAAGGAATAGCGACAGGTAGCGTCTGGTGAGCGGCCGGTAATGACGGGCCCCGCCACGAGAACGCCGGCTCCCCACCACAATCACACATTTATCAAGCCGAACCTGCTTAGTGACTGAGATAGCGCCATATAGCGACTCACTCATCATTATTCCAGCCTCAGCCCACAGCGCCAGCGTCCGACCTTCAACAGCGACAGGTATGACCTCTCGCTACCTGGCGCTCTCCAATGCATTTCAATGGAACAATCTTTAAATATTAATAATTAATTGTTATTAATGTTTTTTTTTTTTTTTTAAATGTGAAAAATTCTGTGACCACTTCTGCCATGTTAGATAATTTTTTTAAGGTAAAAAAAAATTGTGCAGAATTGATATTACAGGTCTGATATTATTGTATTCATATTACTAAATTCTTTAAAACATTTATTTTTTTTTTGGTTTCCAAAAAAATGGTTGTTTGGGGGTTAAAAAACTACTTTTAACACATCGCCGCCAGCGCTCTGGGGTTTAAACATGCATTTCACAGCGCTTTAATTTTTTGAGCGTGATTTTTTGATGAATGTGGTGGGAGCCGGTCGCTCTGACCAGTCGCTATCATGTGCACCCATACATCGCGGAACCTGTCAAATAGCGACTCGTCACCCCATATTCAACATTACTGCACACCGAACAATGGCCAAGCACAGCGACTACTAGCGGGCGCTGTGAAAATACTGCTACAGTCGCTCAACTGTCGCTACCTGCCGCTATTAATGAATCGGCCTCTATGTCGCTAAGCTGGATCAACTTGATAAATGTGTGATTGCGGAGGGGAGCCGGCGTTCTCGTGGCGGGGCCCGTCATTACCGGCCGCTCACCAGTCGCTACCTGTCGCTATTCCTTCATAAATAAGGGCCTAAGTGTTTTTTTAGCACGTGTAGCACTATCGAATTGATTCCCTTCATATTTGTTTTCTCTTTTTCCACCAAAAATTGTTTTGTTTGTACAGCCTGTAATTTTCAGCTTTTCATGCGGAGAAACTTGGACTAGAGGAAAGTCACTCCTCCCAACGTTGGAGTACCTAGGTCTCTTAAGCCATGTCTCTTCATGTCCGATATTTGCCGCGCGGCCAGATATTTTTGTCCAGTCCTTCTAATAAACTGTAACTTATTCACAAACAGGAGCATAGCATTGGTTGGCTGGTTAAAGAGGAACATCGGGGAAGGTTAAAATCTCCCCCAAACCTTATCTATCTCCTGCCCCTCCCCTTCGGTTTTACCTTTGGGTACTATTTACTCACCTCGACTGGGGATCCATCTTCTGGGTCCCTCGGATTCTGCGCGACCTTCTGATGGGTGGCACCATCTTGCTTCCATAAGGCACTAGACCCAGCCCCCGATCTGGTACCTAGACAGTGCCCTTGAATGTGATGCGAAAAACCTCCCCCAAACCTCAACCGATCTGCTGCCCCTCCCCTTCAGTTTTACCTTTGGGTACTATTTACTCACCTCGACTGGGGATCCATCTTCTGGGTCCCTCGGATTCCGGTGACCTTCTGATGGGTGGCACCATCTTGCTTCCATAAGGCACTAGACCCAGCCCCCGATCTGGTACCTAGACAGTGCCCATGAAGGTGATGCGAAAAACCTCCCCCAAACCTCACTGATCTCCTGCCCCTCCCCTTCGGTTTTATTTACTCACCTAGACTGGGGATCCATCTTCTGGGTCCTTCGGATTTCAGTGACCTTCTGATGGGTGGCACCATCTTGCTTCCATAAGGCACTAGTCCCAACCCCCCGATCTGGTACCTACACAATTCCCATGAATGTGATGCGAAAAACCTCCCCCAAACCTCACTGATCTCCTGCCCCTCCCCTTCGGTTTTATTTACTCACCTAGACTGGGGATCCATCTTCTGGGTCTTTCGGATTTCAGTGACCTTCTGATGGGCGGCACCATCTTGCTTCCATAAGGCACTAGACCCAGC
The DNA here is from genome assembly GCA_027917425.1 of Gastrophryne carolinensis. Classification (NCBI taxonomy): domain Eukaryota; kingdom Metazoa; phylum Chordata; class Amphibia; order Anura; family Microhylidae; genus Gastrophryne; species Gastrophryne carolinensis. Next base: position 479,096,640 of record CM051237.1, on the reverse strand, counting down.
CCCCGATCTGGTACCTAGACAGTGCCCATGAAGGTGATGCGAAAAACCTCCCCCAAACCTCACCGATCTGCTGCCCCTCCCCTTCGGTTTTATTTACTCACCTAGACTGGGGATCCATCTTCTGGGTCTTTCGGATTTCAGTGACCTTCTGATGGGCGGCACCATCTTGCTTCCATAAGGCACTAGGCCCAGCCCCCGATCTGGTACCTAGACAGTGCCCTTGAATGTGATGCGAAAAACCTCCCCCAAACCTCAACCGATCTGCTGCCCCTCCCCTTCAGTTTTACCTTTGGGTACTATTTACTCACCTCGACTGGGGATCCATCTTCTGGGTCCCTCGGATTCCGGTGACCTTCTGATGGGTGGCACCATCTTGCTTCCATAAGGCACTAGACCCAGCCCCCGATCTGGTACCTAGACAGTGCCCATGAATGTGATGCGAAAAACCTCCCCCAAACCTCACCGATCTCCTGCCCCTCCCCTTCGGTTTTATTTACTCACCTCGACTGGGGATCCATCTTCTGGGTTCCTTGGATTCTGCGCGACCTTCCGACGGGTGGCGCCATCTTGCATCCCATCAGCCCCCGATCTCGCACCTGTGCAGTGCCCATGAGATGGGATGCAATAGAGCCGCCCTAAAATCCCGCAAGAATTTTCTGAGCGGCGCGGGACTTTGAAGAGCATTTACAGACGGCTAAGCCAGCGCGCGGGGGGGGGGGGGGGGCATTCATACAAGCAGAATGCAAGTGCTTCTGACAAGTGAGTAGTATTATCTAACCCCTAGTAAGCAAAATGTAAGGGATCTAAACCCCCGTAAGTTTTATCAAAGGATTGTAATAATTACTATTACATCATAGTTACTATTACATCATAGTTACTATTACATCATAATTACTATTACATCATAATTACTATTACATCATAGTTACTATTACATCATAATTACTATTACATCATAATTACTATTACATCATAATTACTATTACATCATAGTTACTATTACATCATAATTACTATTACATCATAATTACTATTACATCATAGTTACTATTACATCATAATTACTATTACATCATAATTACTATTACATCATAATTACTATTACATCATAATTACTATTACATCATAATTACTATTACATTATCAGTTGAGTTCTAGGGATGTCCGTGGGGTCGAACTAAAGATATGGAGTAAAGTACAGAAAGGTGCCCAGGCCCTATAACAGCACCTGACTTCAGGAGCCCCCTGGTTGATTCTCCTGTGATGGCCAGTCCAATTTTTAGTTCACTATGGGGGTTTATTCATCAATGGATAGCGCCAGGTAGCGCCTCGTAGCGGCAGGCAGCGTCTGGTGAACGCCGGGCGCTGTACGCAAAACCACATTTATGAAGGTGAATCTGGTGAGAGCCTCTAGCGTCTAGCGTCTAGCGTCACGTAGCGGCATGTAGCGTCTGATTCATCATTACAGGTGGCTCAGCGTATAGCGGCGGCGCTCTAGATTTCGGAGCGCCTGGTATTACCTGTCGCTCTCCATATATTTCAATGGATGTTCCTTTTCTTCTGTTTAAATTAATTTTTTTTTGTCTTTCGCTCAAATAATTGTGTGACCTCTCCTGGCCTAGAAAGAGTCATTTTTGTAAACTGTTTTTTTTTTAATATTTTTATGAAGAATTGTCATTACAGGTCTGGCATTAAAGTGTTAATTTAATTAAAGTTTTTAAAAATGACTTTTAATAGGAGAGCAAAAAAATAAATAAATAAAAAGAAAACCCTGTTTAAATAGAAGAAAAGTAACGTCCATTGAAATGTATGGGAGAGCGACAGGTAGCGACAGGTAATACCAGGCCAGACTGCTGGCAGTATACGCTGAGCCGTCTGTGATGATGAATCGGACGCTACATGGCGCAGTTAGAGTCGCTAACCAAAATCGCTTTGATAAATGTGGTATTGCGTACAGCGCCCGGCGTTCACCATTCGCTACCAGTCGCTAAGAGGCGCTACCTGCCGCTATCCCTTGATTAATAAGCCCCTTTAATCACACAGCGTCTGGCGCTTTATGCTACAGCGACCCAATTTTGAGCTGAGCGCCGACGCTCTATGACTTTGTTGAATATGATGTGAGTCGCTGAGAGTCGGTCACACTGAGCGCTACTTCTCACTCCCTGCTGTACTGGTGTTAGAACGCCCAACATACATCTCATTCATCAATGCCGGCCAGGTTACTACAGCGACTGAGGCGCTTTGTTACAGCGCCTGATAGCCTATCACAATGTATACTAACGGTCGCTCTTAGCGCCTCTGTACAGACGCTCATCTGCCGATACCTGGCGCTATAGTAATGAATCAACCGGCAAATTTCTGATAGAAGGTGGGAATGGGATTCTCTTCTGCACTTCCCATCTTTCCTTTGCTGAATCATTGAGCTCTCCGCTCCACTCACTGTGTTTATTCCTCTGGTTCCCCAGCGGTGATTCGCCCCCTCCAAGGTCCCCGTCTCTCTCCTCCAGACCGGCTGCTGAATCCTTATCAGTTACTTTGCACTTCCTAAAGATGAATTCGCACATAAATAAATATGAGGCGTCCGTCTGCTGCTCCTCTCCGTGTAATTTAATAATAGAAGCGGCGTGACGGCAAGACGGAGAGGTCATAAATATTATATTGTGACCCGCTCGCAGGACGCCGCGCTGAAGATCCCGGCATCTAACCGGGAGGCCAAAGTGAAATCGCTTTCAGTCTATCGACCTGCAAATCTGTGGGGGGCGCAGATATCAGATATAGCGCAGTGGGCGGGGAATCCTAACAGAGGCCCCCGAATGAGTTACACAGACCCCAGGTCCTCCAAGCAGGGCCGGCTCCTGGTTTATGCCCTTAGTCAACAGAGGGGGTTATTCATCAAGGGATAGCGCCAGGTAGCGCCTCGTAGCAGCAGGCAGCGTCTGGTGAATGCTGGGCGCTGTACGCAAAACCACATTCATGAAGGCGTTTCTGGTGAGCGACTCTATCAGCGCCATGTAGCGTCACGTGTATTATTACAGGCAGGTCAGTGTATAGCGCCTCTAACAGCGTCATGTAGCGTCACATGTATTATTACAGGCGGCTCAGTGTATAGCGCCTCTAACAGCGCCATGTAGTGTCACATGTATTATAACAGGCAGGTCAGTGTATAGCACCTCTAACAGCGCCATGTAGCGTCACATGTATTATTACAGGCAGGTCAGTGTATAGCGCCTCTAACAGCGTCATGTAGTGTCACATGTATTATTACAGGCAGGTCAGTGTATAGCGACTCTAACAGCGCCATGTAGCGTCACATGTATTATTACAGGCAGGTCAGTGTATAGCACCTCTAACAGCGCCATGTAGCGTCACATGTATTATTACAGGCAGGTCAGTGTATAGCGCCTCTAACAGCGTCATGTAGTGTCACATGTATTATTACAGACAGGTCAGTGTATAGCGCCTCTAACAGCGCCATGTAGTGTGACATGTATTATTACAGACAGGTCAGTGTATAGCACCTCTAACAGCGCCATGTAGCGTCACATCTATTATTACAGGCAGCTCAGTGTATAGCACCTCTAACAGCGTCATGTAGTGTCACATGTATTATTACAGGCAGGTCAGTGTATAGCGCCTCTAACAGCGCCATGTAGCGTCACATGTATTATTACAGGCAGGTCAGTGTATAGCGCCTCTAACAGCGCCATGTAGTGTCACATGTATTATTACAGGCAGGTCAGTGTATAGCGCCTCTAACAGCGCCATGTAGTGTGACATGTATTATTACAGACAGGTCAGTGTATAGCACCTCTAACAGCGCCATGTAGCGTCACATCTATTATTACAGGCAGCTCAGTGTATAGCACCTCTAACAGCGTCATGTAGTGTCACATGTATTATTACAGGCAGGTCAGTGTATAGCGCCTCTAACAGCGCCATGTAGCGTCACATGTATTATTACAGGCAGGTCAGTGTATAGCGCCTCTAACAGCGCCATGTAGTGTCACATGTATTATTACAGGCAGGTCAGTGTATAGCGCCTCTAACAGCGTCATGTAGTGTCACATGTATTATTACAGGCAGGTCAGTGTATAGCGCCTCTAACAGCGCCATGTAGCGTCACATGTATTATTACAGGCGGCTCAGTGTATAGCGCCTCTAACAGCGCCATGTAGCGTCACATGTATTATTACAGGCGGCTCAGTGTATAGCTCCTCTAACAGCGCCATGTAGCGTCACATGTATTATTACAGGCGGCTCAGTGTATAGCGCCTCTAACAGCGCCATGTAGTGTCACATGTATTATTACAGGCGGCTCAGTGTATAGCGCCTCTAACAGCGCCATGTAGCGTCACAGGTATTATTACAGGCAGGTCAGTGTATAGCACCTCTAACAGCGCCATGTAGCGTCACATGTATTATTACAGGCAGGTCAGTGTATAGCGCATCTAACAGCGCCATGTAGCGTCACAGGTATTATTACAGGCAGGTCAGTGTATAGCGCCTCTAACAGCGCCATGTAGCGTCACAGGTATTATTACAGGCAGGTCAGTGTATAGCGCCTCTAACAGCGCCATGTAGCGTCACAGGTATTATTACAGGCAGGTCAGTGTATAGCACCTCTAACAGCGCCATGTAGTGTCACATGTATTAGGACAGGCAGATCAGTGTATAGCACATCTAACAGCGCCATGTAGCGTCACATGTATTATTACAGGCGGCTCAGTGTATAGCGCCTCTAACAGCGCCATGTAGCGTCACATGTATTATTACAGGCAGGTCAGTGTATAGCGCCTCTAACAGCGCCATGTAGCGTCACATGTATTATTACAGGCAGGTCAGTGTATAGCGCCTCTAACAGCGCCATGTAGCGTCACATGTATTATTACAGGCAGGTCAGTGTATAGCGCCTCTAACAGCGCCATGTAGTGTCACATGTATTATTACAGGCAGCTCAGTGTATAGCACCTCTAACAGCGTCATGTAGCGTCACATGTATTATTACAGGCAGGTCAGTGTATAGCACCTCTAACAGCGCCATGTAGTGTCACATGTATTATTACAGGCAGGTCAGTGTATAGCACCTCTAACAGCGCCATGTAGTGTCACATGTATTATTACAGGCAGCTCAGTGTATAGCGCCTCTAACAGCGCCATGTAGTGTCACATGTATTATTACAGGCAGGTCAGTGTATAGCGCCTCTAACAGCGCCATGTAGTGTCACATGTATTATTACAGGCAGGTCAGTGTATAGCGCCTCTAACAGCGTCATGTAGTGTCACATGTATTATTACAGGGGGCTCAGTGTATAGCGCCTCTAACAGCGCCATGTAGCGTCACATGTATTATTACAGGCAGGTCAGTGTATAGCGCCTCTAACAGCGCCATGTAGTGTCACATGTATTATTACAGGCAGCTCAGTGTATAGCGCCTCTAACAGCGTCATGTAGCGTCACATGTATTATTACAGGCAGGTCAGTGTATAGCGCCTCTAACAGCGCCATGTAGTGTCACATGTATTATTACAGGCAGGTCAGTGTATAGCGCCTCTAACAGCGCCATGTAGCGTCACATGTATTATTACAGGCAGGTCAGTGTATAGCGCCTCTAACAGCGCCATGTAGTGTCACATGTATTATTACAGGCAGGTCAGTGTATAGCGCCTCTAACAGCGCCATGTAGTGTCACATGTATTATTACAGGCAGGTCAGTGTATAGCGCCTCTAACAGCGCCATGTAGTGTCACATGTATTATTACAGGGGGCTCAGTGTATAGCGCCAGGTATTACCTGTCGCTACCTGTCGCTCTCCCATACATTTCAATGGACTCTCATTTTCTTCTTTTTAAACAGGGTTTTTTGTTTTTAATTTTTTTTTCTCTCCAATCATTGTGTGACGTCTCCTGGCCTAGAAAGAGTCATTTTTGAATTTTTTTTCGACTTCTTATATTTTTAGGCAGAATTGTCATTACAGGTCTGGCACTAAAGTGTTAATGTCACAGTGTTATAACAATGTCATTCCATGTGTTTTCGCTTTGTTACTGGTGGATATGTGTTCAAAAACAGACTTTAATCACACAGCGTCTGGCGCTCTATGCTACAGCACCCAGCTTTAGAGCGCCGAGTACGGTGTGAGTCGCTGGGAGTCAGACGCAATGAGCTGGCGCTACCTTTCGCTCCCTACAACACTGTACTGGTGTTAGAGCGCCCAACATACATCACATTCATTAATGCCGGCCCCAGGTTACTACAGCGACCGAGGACCTCTGTTACAGCGCCCGATACCCGCTTACAGCATATATTAGCGGTTGCTCTAAGCTCATCTGCCGATACCTGGCGTTAGTAATGAATCAGCCTGAGAGTCTCAATGGGCCCCTTTGCGGTGTGGTGTGACTCCATATGTTGCATGTATGGAAAATATGGCCAAAGAAGAGAAAAATAAAAGAATAGATGGAAAGAAACAGCAAACAATAGAAGAATGACAGAAACAATGAAAGAGAATGATTGAATGACAGAAACGTAGAAACGATAAAAGGAATGACAAAACAAAAGCAGGAAAGAGAGAGAGAAGGAATGGGAGAAAAATAAAAGAGGTAGAAGGAAAAAGAAAGAGAAGGAATGACAGAAATATACAGAAGGAAAGAAAAAAAAAAGAAAGGAAATTGCAGAATGATTTAATAAAAGAAAGAAACAAATTATATATAAGACAGATAGATAGATAGATAGATATATAGATAGATAGATAGATAGATAGATATGAGATAGATAGATAGATAGATAGATAGATAGATAGATAGATATGAGATAGATAGATATGGGATAGATAGATAGATAGATAGATAGATAGATAGATAGATAGATAGGAGATAGATAGATAGATAGATAGATAGATAGATAGATATGGGATAGATAGATAGATAGATAGATAGATAGATAGATAGATGATAGATAGATATGGGGTAGATAGATAGATAGATAGATAGATAGATAGATAGATAGATAGATATGGGATAGATAGATAGATAGATAGATAGATAGATAGATAGATAGATAGATATGAGATAGATAGATAGATAGATAGATAGATAGATAGATAGATATGAGATAGATAGATAGATAGATAGATAGATAGATAGATAGATATGGGATAGATAGATAGATAGATAGATAGATAGATAGATAGATAGATAGATATGAGATAGATAGATAGATAGATAGATAGATAGATATGAGATAGATAGTAGGGATGAGCGAATCGATCCGGACGAACCCGGATTCCATCCGAATTTCAGGAAAAATTCGATTCGGATCGAATCCGAATTTCCCCGCGATTCGATCACTCGAAGTTTTCCTTTAACATCCATTCATTTACATTTACAGGCATTCTAAGATGGCGGACGGGACATGTCTGGACATGTATCCTGCGCCAGTGCAAGCTGGGGCAGTCACATGCAGCCTATCAGCAGCCAGCAAGCCCGGTGACGTCACACAGCGGTATTTAACGGCGGCCATCTTGCTTTTCCTCATTTCTCTATTGCATTCGTGAGAGACAGAACGCTGTGTAGCTGAGGGACAGACAGGGACAGGCTGGAGACAGGCAGGGACAGACAGGGACAGGCTGGAGACAGGCAGGAGACAGACAGGAGACAGACAGAAAGTCAGCGAAAAACAGGGAAAGGAAGGGAAAATCGGAGGCTGTCAGTTTTTTTTTTTTTTTCATCCAGCCTGACAGGCTTTGTTAGCGTTTTCAGGCTGCTTATACTAACTGTGCATATATACTGAACTGATCTTAAGTCTGCTGTGAGGCATCCCATTCTGTGACTACAGCAGCCTCTGTTTAAGACCATATAAGCATTTGCTCTTATCATATTTGAAATTAGGCCTGATAAAGACACTTTTGCTGGGCAAAGCACTACTGGACCCTGCCAGGTGCACTCCTATTTGGGGCATCCCATTCTGTGACTACAGCAGCCTCTGTTTAAGGCCATATAAGCATTTGCTCTTATCATATTTGAAATTAGGCCTGATAAAGACACTTTTGCTGGGCAAAGCACTACTGGACCCTGCCAGGTGCACTCCTATTTGGGGCATCCCATTCTGTGACTACAGCAGCCTCTGTTTAAGACCATATAAGCATTTGCTCTTATCATATTTGAAATTAGGCCTGATAAAGACACTTTTGCTGGGCAAAGCACTACTGGACCCTGCCAGGTGCACTCCTATTTGGGGCATCCCATTCTGTGACTACAGCAGCCTCTGTTTAAGGCCATATAAGCATTTGCTCTTATCATATTTGAAATTAGGCCTGATAAAGACACTTTTGCTGGGCAAAGCACTACTGGACCCTGCCAGGTGCACTCCTATTTGGGGCATCCCATTCTGTGACTACAGCAGCCTCTGTTTAAGACCATATAAGCATTTGCTCTTATCATATTTGAAATTAGGCCTGATAAAGACACTTTTGCTGGGCAAAGCACTACTGGACCCTGCCAGGTGCACTCCTATTTGGGGCATCCCATTCTGTGACTACAGCAGCCTCTGTTTAAGACCATATAAGCATTTGCTCTTATCATATTTGAAATTAGGCCTGATAAAGACACTTTTGCTGGGCAAAGCACTACTGGACCCTGCCAGGTGCACTCCTATTTGGGGCATCCCATTCTGTGACTACAGCAGCCTCTGTTTAAGACCATATAAGCATTTGCTCTTATCATATTTGAAATTAGGCCTGATAAAGACACTTTTGCTGGGCAAAGCACTACTGGACCCTGCCAGGTGCACTCCTATTTGGGGCATCCCATTCTGTGACTACAGCAGCCTCTGTTTAAGACCATATAAGCATTTGCTCTTATCATATTTGAAATTAGGCCTGATAAAGACACTTTTGCTGGGCAAAGCACTACTGGACCCTGCCAGGTGCACTCCTATTTGGGGCATCCCATTCTGTGACTACAGCAGCCTCTGTTTAAGACCATATAAGCATTTGCTCTTATCATATTTGAAATTAGGCCTGATAAAGACACTTTTGCTGGGCAAAGCACTACTGGACCCTGCCAGGTGCACTCCTATTTGGGGCATCCCATTCTGTGACTACAGCAGCCTCTGTTTAAGACCATATAAGCATTTGCTCTTATCATATTTGAAATTAGGCCTGATAAAGACACTTTTGCTGGGCAAAGCACTACTGGACCCTGCCAGGTGCACTCCTATTTGGGGCATCCCGTTCTGTGACTACAGCAGCCTCTGTTTAAGACCATATAATTATTTGCTCTTATCATATTTGAAATTAGGCCTGATAAAGACACTTTTGCTGGGCAAAGCACTACTGGACCCTGCCAGGTGCACTCCTATTTGGGGCATCCCATTCTGTAACTACAGCAGCCTCTGTTTAAGACCATATAAGCATTTGCTCTTATCATATTTGAAATTAGGCCTGATAAAGACACTTTTGCTGGGCATAGCACTACTGGACCCTGCCAGGTGCACTCCTATTTGGGGCATCCCATTCTGTGACTACAGCAGCCTCTGTTTAAGACCATATAAGCATTTGCTCTTATCATATTTGAAATTAGGCCTGATAAAGACACTTTTGCTGGGCAAAGCACTACTGGACCCTGCCAGGTGCACTCCTATTTGGGGCATCCCATTCTGTGACTACAGCAGCCTCTGTTTAAGACCGTATAAGCATTTGCTCTTATCATATTTGAAATTAGCCTGATAAAGACACTTTTGCTGGGCATAGCACTACTTGTCCCTGCCAGGGCATCCCATTCTGTGACTAAAGCAGCCTCTGTTTAAGACCATATAAGCATTTGCTCTTATTATATTTATATTATAAGACACTTTTGCTGGGCATAGGCTTACTGCTGCCTGCCAGGTGCACTTCTGTTGAGGCATCCCATTCTGTAACATAGCATACCCCTCTTTATTTACACTAAGCAGCTCTCTTATTTACACTAAGCAGGCCTGTTGGAGGCTGAGTGTTACTGCTCACTTTTGGTGTGCATTATATTCTGTTTCATATAGACCCACCGCTGCCCGGGGGATCTTAAAATATCACCTACTCCCACGCCAGTTAGACTATGTCGGGCAGACAAGTGCCTGGAAGTGAAAAGAGGAGTGGCAGAGGCCAAGATTCCGCAGGCAGAGCTCGCATCAGACTGGGGGCCAGTAGCAGCAGGAGTCACGCTGAGAGACCTAATCTGCCAGTATCTGCTAGCGGTCGGGTCTCCACCAGTAACGCATCTGCCGTGGTAGATTAGTTGACGCGCTCATCAACAACATCATCACAACTTACGTCTGAGACCCCCAGTCTAGGGTCGGTAGGTTCCTCTGACACAACCCTGAGTTGGCATGCCCCGAGAGCAGTCCCTGTCCTCCCATTGCCTCTGTCCTACGCCGTTCCCTCCCCCAGCGACGTATCCTATGCTTTGGGTTCAGCTCCACTCTTTAGTGAGGAGGACCATCAGATGGAGGACAGTCAGCAGCTACTGCCCAGCCAAGAAATGGAGGTGGCTTCTCTAGCTAGGCAGACAGATAGTGATGTGGACAGTGTCGTGGGTGCTGCGAGCGTTCCAGCTCCTGCGCCAGACACTGTTGACGAATCCACGAACATCAGTGACGTACAGCCACAACTCGGTGATGATGATGATGACGATGAAGCCGATCGCACTTGGGAGCCGGGTGATGAAGGGGCTTCATCGTCATCATCAGGAGAAGAGGGGCGCAGGTTGCCCCGGAGTCAGCAGCTGAGGCAGCAAGGTGGTAGCAGTCAGCATGGGGGCACAATTCCAAAGGCTGGAGCCGGCCGGGGCCGGGGTAGAGCACCTGCTGTGCGGCAGTCTACCTTATCGGGAGGTAGTGGAGCAGGGGTTCCTGGAGTTGGCAACAGCAGCAGTGAATCAGTGAGGCCAGGGGGTGGGAAAAGTAGCTACTCGGCAGTGTGGCAGTTTTTCCTGAGGCATCCGCAGGAGGGTAACATGGCCACATGCAAGATATGTAGGCAAAAGGTGAAGCGTGGCCAGGGTCCAAATGTTGGCACCACGGCCCTGCGTCAACATATGATGCGTCACCATAAAACGACCTGGGAGAACCGAGGCTCCCAAGGGGTGGTCCAGTCTGCTTCCTCACCAAGTGAGCTCCCAATTTCTGCCAGCCAAGGCTCCAGCACCTCAGCCGAAGGCAGCTGTGCGTCATACCCATCCTCTGTCGCTCCTGCTCCTCCTCCTCCTCCTCCAAGTCATGCATCCCGCCAGCAATCCATCAGCGAAGCCATGTCCAAGAGACAGCAGTATGCGCCCACTCATCCTACGGCGCAGAAGCTGAATGTGCTCCTGTCCAATTTGCTGGTGCTGCAGTCGCTCCCTTTTCAGGTGGTGGAATCTGCACCTTTCAGAGAACTGATGGCTTGTGCCGAGCCGAGGTGGAGAGTCCCAAGCCGTCATTTCTTTGCCAAGAAGGCAGTACCAGCGCTGCACACTTTTGTTGAACAGAAGGTGGGCCAGTCCTTGAGCCTGTCGGTGTGTAGCAAAATACATGGCAGCGCCGACATCTGGAGCTGTAACTACGGTCAGGGGCAGTACATGTCGTTTACGGCCCACTGGGTGAATGTGGTCCCTTTGCAGCAGCAACTTGGACAGGTCACGCCGCTTCGGCCTCCGCGCTCTCTGCCCATTGGGCCTGTGACACCGTGCGACTCGGCCTCCTCATCCTCCGCCATCTCCTCACCCTCCACTGTTGGCTCAAGTCTCAGTGCCCCTCCAGTCTACCATGTGTGCAGGGCACGGAGGTGTCACGCAGTGCTTCACATGGTTTGTCTTGGCGAACGGAGTCACACAGGGGAGGAACTGCTTAAATGTATTCATCAGGAAATCCAAACATGGCTTACTCCGAGAAAACTTAAAATGGGAATCATGGTTACCGACAATGGGAAGAACATTTTGTCTGCGCTGCGCCAAGGAAGCCTGACCCATGCCCCCTGCATGGCTCACGTCTTCAATCTGGTTGTCAAGCGGTTTCTGAAGTGTTCCCCCCATCTGCAGGACATCCTAACAACTTCACGGAAACTTTGCATGCACTTCAGCCACTCCTACACCGCCAAACACACCCTTCTTGAGCTACAGCGTCAGAATGGTATCCCCCAACATAGTCTGATTTGCGATGTTTCCACCCGTTGGAATTCCACCCTTCACATGTTGGACCGATTATATGAACAGAGAAAAGCCATCACGGATTTCCTGATGATCCAAGCAGATAGGGGGACTCCCCTGTGTAACTTCAATGTCAACCAGTGGCAGCTCATACGTGACACCTGCCGTTTGCTCAGGCCCTTTGAGGAAGCCACTTTATTTGTCAGTCGGCAGGATTACGGGATGAACGACGTGATTCCACTGCTTCATGTACTACAGCACATGTTGGAAACCATGGCTGGTCAGGGCACTGGAGACATGGCGTTTACATCTTACGGCCACATGAACCCCGTTGGAGCTGAACTGGAGGAGGAGGAGGAGGAAGAGGAGGAGGAGGAGTTGCCCAGCGAAACACAGTTTAGGCTTGGCGAAATGGCTGGTTTATCTAGTCAGCGGACAGGAGAGGAGGAGCAGGAGCAGCCAGAGGAGCTAGAGGTTTTTGAGGAAGGAGAGACAGAGGACCCGGGCACACCGTGGCAGTATGCAGTGGAGATGGAGACAGGTAGTCCATCCGAGTCACTTGCGCAAATGGCACGAAGCATGCTCACATGCTTGCGTAGTGACCCCAGAATTGTTTCCATCTGTCGGCGGGATGACTTCTGGCTGTCCACCTTATTGGACCCTCGCTTCCGGCACAAAATGGGGGCATTTTTTAAACCCACCGAGAGGGAGGACAAACTCAACTACTACAAAGACATTCTACGTAGGCAGTTGGCCGATGCCTATCTGCGCCATGGTCCATACTCTCGCAGGTCTGACTCGAGGGGACCTCTGCGCTCACCTTCCACTGCCATGGCCGCTGGGGGGGTTGGCAGCAGCAGCAGCAGAAGCTCCATCAGCAGCAGCAGCCTCAGTCTTCAGTCGCTAATGAGTAGCTTTCTACACCCGCATAGTGAGGCTACTCATGAGCAGCAGGAAGACCTGGAGCAGGACCTCAACCAGCAGGTCATGTCATACTTTGACATGACCATGCCAACACACCTTGAGGATCCGCTGGACTTCTGGGCAGCCAAACTTGATTTGTGGCCGCAACTAGCAGAGTTTGCCCTGGAAAAGCTGTCCTGCCCGGCAAGTAGCGTGCCATCTGAGCGGGTGTTTAGTGCGGCGGGGGCCATAGTTACGGCGAGGAGAACTCGTCTGTCAACTAAAAATGTGGAGAGACTCACCTTTGTCAAAATGAATCAGGGATGGATCAGCCAGGATTTCCACCCACCAATGCCTGATGCATGCGACTAGATTCAGCATGGTGCCACGTTTTACACTTTCCAAATGGTGCAAAACATATTTATGTCTTTAGGCCATTTTTTGGGCTCCTGCTGCTGCTACTGTCAACTCCTGCCAACTCCAGGGTGTGATTCATCCAATTTTTGGGCTCCTGAGGCCAACTCCAGTGTATATTTGGGCTCCTGCTGCTGCTGCTGCCAACTTCTGCCAACTCCAGGGTGTGATTCATCCAATTTTTGGGCTCCTGAAGCCAACTCCAGTGTATATTTGGGCTCCTGCTGCTGCTACTGTCAACTCCTGCCAACTCCAGGGTGTGATTCATCCAATTTTTGGGCTCCTGAAGCCAACTCCAGTGTATATTTGGGCTCCTGCTGCTGCTGCTGCCAACTTCAGCCAACTCCAGGGTGTGATTCATCCAATTTTTGGGCTCCTGAAGCCAACTCCAGTGTATATTTGGGCTCCTGCTGCTGCTGCTGCCAACTTCTGCCAACTCCAGGGTGTGATTCATCCAATTTTTGGGCTCCTGAAGCCAACTCCAGTGTATATTTGGGCTCCTGCTGCTGCTACTGTCAACTCCTGCCAACTCCAGGGTGTGATTCATCCAATTTTTGGGCTCCTGAAGCCAACTCCAGTGTATATTTGGGCTCCTGCTGCTGCTGCTGCCAACTTCTGCCAACTCCAGGGTGTGATTCATCCAATTTTTGGGCTCCTGAAGCCAACTCCAGTGTATATTTGGGCTCCTGCTGCTGCTACTGTCAACTCCTGCCAACTCCAGGGTGTGATTCATCCAATTTTTGGGCTCCTGAAGCCAACTCCAGTGTATATTTGGGCTCCTGCTGCTGCTGCTGCCAACTTCTGCCAACTCCAGGGTGTGATTCATCCAATTTTTGGGCTCCTGAGGCCAACTCCAGTGTATATTTGGGCTCCTGCTGCTGCTGCTGCCAACTTCTGCCAACTCCAGGGTGTGATTCATCCAATTTTTGGGCTCCTGAAGCCAACTCCAGTGTATATTTGGGCTCCTGCTGCTGCTACTGTCAACTCCTGCCAACTCCAGGGTGTGATTCATCCAATTTTTGGGCTCCTGAGGCCAACTCCAGTGTATATTTGGGCTCCTGCTGCTGCTGCTGCCAACTTCTGCCAACTCCAGGGTGTGATTCATCCAATTTTTGGGCTCCTGAAGCCAACTCCAGTGTATATTTGGGCTCCTGCTGCTGCTACTGTCAACTCCTGCCAACTCCAGGGTGTGATTCATCCAATTTTTGGGCTCCTGAAGCCAACTCCAGTGTATATTTGGGCTCCTGCTGCTGCTGCTGCCAACTTCTGCCAACTCCAGGGTGTGATTCATCCAATTTTTGGGCTCCTGAAGCCAACTCCAGTGTATATTTGGGCTCCTGCTGCTGCTACTGTCAACTCCTGCCAACTCCAGGGTGTGATTCATCCAATTTTTGGGCTCCTGAGGCCAACTCCAGTGTATATTTGGGCTCCTGCTGCTGCTGCTGCCAACTTCTGCCAACTCCAGGGTGTGATTCATCCAATTTTTGGGCTCCTGAAGCCAACTCCAGTGTATATTTGGGCTCCTGCTGCTGCTACTGTCAACTCCTGCCAACTCCAGGGTGTGATTCATCCAATTTTTGGGCTCCTGAAGCCAACTCCAGTGTATATTTGGGCTCCTGCTGCTGCTACTGTCAACTCCTGCCAACTCCAGGGTGTGATTCATCCAATTTTTGGGCTCCTGAGGCCAACTCCAGTGTATATTTGGGCTCCTGCTGCTGCTGCTGCCAACTTCTGCCAAATCCAGGGTGTGATTCATCCAATTTTTGGGCTCCTGAAGCCAACTCCAGTGTATATTTGGGCTCCTGCTGCTGCTACTGTCAACTCCTGCCAACTCCAGGGTGTGATTCATCCAATTTTTGGGCTCGTGAAGCCAACTCCAGTGTATATTTGGGCTCCTGCTGCTGCTGCTGCTGCCAACTTCTGCCAACTCCAGGGTGTGATTCATCCAATTTTTGGGCTCCTGAGGCCAACTCCAGTGTATATTTGGGCTCCTGCTGCTGCTGCTGCCAACTTCTGCCAACTCTAGGGTGTGATTCATCCAATTTTCGGGCTTCTGAAGCCAACTCCAGTGTATATTTGGGCTCCTGCTGCTGCTACTGTCAACTCCTGCCAACTCCAGGGTGTGATTCATCCAATTTTTGGGCTCCTGAAGCCAACTCCAGTGTATATTTGGGCTCCTGCTGCTGCTGCTGCCAACTTCTGCCAACTCCAGGGTGTGATTCATCCAATTTTTGGGCTCCTGAAGCCAACTCCAGTGTATATTTGGGCTCCTGCTGCTGCTACTGTCAACTCCTGCCAACTCCAGGGTGTGATTCATCCAATTTTTGGGCTCCTGAAGCCAACTCCAGTGTATATTTGGGCTCCTGCTGCTGCTGCTGCCAACTTCTGCCAACTCCAGGGTGTGATTCATCCAATTTTTGGGCTCCTGAAGCCAACTCCAGTGTATATTTGGGCTCCTGCTGCTGCTACTGTCAACTCCTGCCAACTCCAGGGTGTGATTCATCCAATTTTTGGGCTCCTGAGGCCAACTCCAGTGTTTATTTGGGCTCCTGCTGCTGCTGCTGCCAACTTCTGCCAACTCCAGGGTGTGATTCATCCAATTTTTGGGCTCCTGAAGCCAACTCCAGTGTATATTTG
Source organism: Gastrophryne carolinensis (assembly GCA_027917425.1). Lineage (NCBI taxonomy): Eukaryota > Metazoa > Chordata > Amphibia > Anura > Microhylidae > Gastrophryne > Gastrophryne carolinensis. The sequence goes on along the minus strand of CM051237.1, from coordinate 479,080,537 downwards.
GGCTCCTGCTGCTGCTACTGTCAACTCTTGCCAACTCCAGGGTGTGATTCATCCAATTTTTGGGCTCCTGAAGCCAACTCCAGTGTATATTTGGGCTCCTGCTGCTGCTGCTGCCAACTTCTGCCAACTCCAGGGTGTGATTCATCCAATTTTTGGGCTCCTGAAGCCAACTCCAGTGTATATTTGGGCTCCTGCTGCTGCTACTGTCAACTCCTGCCAACTCCAGGGTGTGATTCATCCAATTTTTGGGCTCCTGAAGCCAACTCCAGTGTATATTTGGGCTCCTGCTGCTGCTACTGTCAACTCCTGCCAACTCCAGGGTGTGATTCATCCAATTTTTGGGCTCCTGAAGCCAACTCCAGTGTATATTTGGGCTCCTGCTGCTGCTGCTGCCAACTTCTGCCAACTCCAGGGTGTGATTCATCCAATTTTTGGGCTCCTGAAGCCAACTCCAGTGTATATTTGGGCTCCTGCTGCTGCTACTGTCAACTCCTGCCAACTCCAGGGTGTGATTCATCCAATTTTTGGGCTCCTGAAGCCAACTCCAGTGTATATTTGGGCTCCTGCTGCTGCTGCTGCCAACTTCTGCCAACTCCAGGGTGTGATTCATCCAATTTTTGGGCTCCTGAAGCCAACTCCAGTGTATATTTGGGCTCCTGCTGCTGCTACTGTCAACTCCTGCCAACTCCAGGGTGTGATTCATCCAATTTTTGGGCTCCTGAGGCCAACTCCAGTGTATATTTGGGCTCCTGCTGCTGCTGCTGCCAACTTCTGCCAACTCCAGGGTGTGATTCATCCAATTTTTGGGCTCCTGAAGCCAACTCCAGTGTATATTTGGGCTCCTGCTGCTGCTACTGTCAACTCCTGCCAACTCCAGGGTGTGATTCATCCAATTTTTGGGCTCCTGAAGCCAACTCCAGTGTATATTTGGGCTCCTGCTGCTGCTACTGTCAACTCCTGCCAACTCCAGGGTGTGATTCATCCAATTTTTGGGCTCCTGAAGCCAACTCCAGTGTATATTTGGGCTCCTGCTGCTGCTGCTGCTGCCAACTTCTGCCAACTCCAGGGTGTGATTCATCCAATTTTTGGGCTCCTGAGGCCAACTCCAGTGTATATTTGGGCTCCTGCTGCTGCTGCTGCCAACTTCTGCCAACTCCAGGGTGTGATTCATCCAATTTTTGGGCTCCTGAAGCCAACTCCAGTGTATATTTGGGCTCCTGCTGCTGCTGCTGCCAACTTCTGCCAACTCCAGGGTGTGATTCATCCAATTTTTGGGCTCCTGAAGCCAACTCCAGTGTATATTTGGGCTCCTGCTGCTGCTACTGTCAACTCCTGCCAACTCCAGGGTGTGATTCATCCAATTTTTGGGCTCCTGAGGCCAACTCCAGTGTATATTTGGGCTTCTGCTGCTGCTGCTGCCAACTTCTGCCAACTCCAGGGTGTGATTCATCCAATTTTTGGGCTCCTGAAGCCAACTCCAGTGTATATTTGGGCTCCTGCTGCTGCTACTGTCAACTCCTGCCAACTCCAGGGTGTGATTCATCCAATTTTTGGGCTCCTGAAGCCAACTCCAGTGTATATTTGGGCTCCTGCTGCTGCTGCTGCCAACTTCTGCCAACTCCAGGGTGTGATTCATCCAATTTTTGGGCTCCTGAAGCCAACTCCAGTGTATATTTGGGCTCCTGCTGCTGCTACTGTCAACTCCTGCCAACTCCAGGGTGTGATTCATCCAATTTTTGGGCTCCTGAAGCCAACTCCAGTGTATATTTGGGCTCCTGCCGCTGCTACTGTCAACTCCTGCCAACTCCAGGGTGTGATTCATCCAATTTTTGGGCTCCTGAAGCCAACTCCAGTGTATATTTGGGCTCCTGCTGCTGCTGCTGCCAACTTCTGCCAACTCCAGGGTGTGATTCATCCAATTTTTGGGCTCCTGAAGCCAACTCCAGTGTATATTTGGGCTCCTGCTGCTGCTACTGTCAACTCCTGCCAACTCCAGGGTGTGATTCATCCAATTTTTGGGCTCCTGAAGCCAACTCCAGTGTATATTTGGGCTCCTGCTGCTGCTGCTGCCAACTTCTGCCAACTCCAGGGTGTGATTCATCCAATTTTTGGGCTCCTGAAGCCAACTCCAGTGTATATTTGGGCTCCTGCTGCTGCTGCTGCCAACTTCTGCCAACTCCAGGGTGTGATTCATCCAATTTTTGGGCTCCTGAGGCCAACTCCAGTGTATATTTGGGCTCCTTCTGCCCCTCATAGTGATGCCACTTCAACTCTCTGCAATTGTGCCGCTCTGCGATTCTATTAGCGATGCCTCTGATCTGCATGTGATATTTCTTCAAAGTATTATTTAACTAACCCAGCACGCATCCTGTGCGTGTTACAGCAAGGCTGAATGGTTTACAACCCTATTGAGGCTCTAGGAGGCTCAGAAATAGCCGTTTTAATAGCGATTCGTCGCGAATTTATTCGGGTCGAAACGATTTTTGTCGGAAAATTCGGCGAATCAGTCGAATCGAATTTTTCAAAAGTTCGCTCATCTCTAATAGATAGATAGATAGATAGATAGATAGATAGATAGATAGATAGATATGGGATAGATAGATAGATAGATAGATAGATAGATAGATAGATATGAGATAGATAGATAGATAGATAGATAGATAGATAGATAGATAGATAGGAGATAGATAGATAGATAGATAGATATGAGATAGATAGATAGATAGATAGATAGATAGATAGATATGGGATAGATAGATAGATAGATAGATAGATAGATAGATAGATAGATATGGGATAGATAGATAGATAGATAGATAGATAGATAGATAGATAGATAGATATGGGATAGATAGATAGATATGGGATAGATAGATAGATAGATAGATAGATAGATAGATAGATAGATATGTGACCCCTCTAAACTAATGTGACCCCTCTAAATGAAAGTCCGATGAAAAAGCAGCTCATTACAAGGTATACCGACTCACAATGACATCCCTTATCATCAGCAGCTGGAATATCCAAGGGCTGAATTCTTCAGCTTTTGGATCCAAATCAAATGATCCAGACTTTAAAGAAAAAGTAAAAACTGTAGACATACAAATCCTCATGGAGACATGGATCAGAGCAGAGGACGAATCCCTAGCACCCATGGGCTACAGGGAATTTTCCGTGCCTGCTCAGAAAAACAAAACTGCCAAACAGGGCCGCCGCTCGGGTGGCATATTAATCTGGTACAGGGAGGCGCTTAAAGATCACATGAGAGCGGTCAAACGAGGAGACAATCATATATGGATTAAAATAAGCAGCTCCATCCTCACCTCTCAATATGACATCTACCTGTGTGCAGCATATATCCCTCCAGCCGAGTCCCCCTACTACAACCCAGACATATATGAGGTCCTACAAAATGAGGCTGCCCAATTCCAGTGTCAGGGTAGGGTGCTGATCTGTGGAGACCTCAATGCCAGGACAGGTATAGAGAAGGACTATCTCACCTCTGATGGCAATGCCTATATCCTAGGAGGTGACACCTACTTCTCAGACTCTATACAGACACTAAGAAACAGCTACGACAGGACTATAAACAAAAGCGGGAAAAGGCTGTTGAACCTGTGCCGGAGCCTGGGACTGTACATAATGAATGGGCGTATCCGGGGTGACTGTCTAGGACGATTCACGCTAAACTCCCATGTGGGCAGCAGTGTGGTGGACTATGCCATCACAGACGCAGACCCCGCGAGTATCAACGCCTTCATAGTCACTCCTGACACGCACCTCTCAGACCACAACCAGATCCTGCTGTACATGAGATCCACCGAGCGCCCATCCACACAGCAGCCCCACCAGACTGGTCTCTATAACCTGCCACAATCCTTCAAATGGCTCAGACAATCCGCCAATGAGTACAACAATGTGACCAACCGAGCGGAGATCAAAGATATGCTCATAAACTTTCACACTAACATCTATGAGCCAAACCAACAAGGAGTCACCCTGGCAGTGAAGGACTTTAATACCATCCTGCACACCATGGCAGAACTAGCAGGCCTCAAACGGACCAACCTCAAGAGACCTTCTAATAAACAGTCTGAGAAATGGTTTGACAAGGAATGCAGGGCTCTACGTCATTCCCTAAGGGCAGCCTCTAACAAAAAACACAGAGACCCCAATGACAAGGATGTGAGGGAAACCTATGACACCCTACGGAGGCAATACAAGCGCACCCTCAGAGAGAAAAAACAAAGGCATGTCTCCCACAAAATCCAGCAGCTTGAGGACTCCATCCAGGACAACTCATTCTGGGAGACCTGGCACCTTATCGGCACAAAGCCAAAGAAAAACTCCCTCCACATCCAAAATGGCAACATCTGGCTCAGCTACTTCAGGGAGCTCTACAAAAACCTCCCTGAAGAAGAGCAAACCCCGGAACAACAACAAATAACCGCAAAACTGAGGGACATGGAGGAGGCAATTAAGGACTTCCAAACCCCCCTAGACTGGCCAATCACCGTGCAAGAAATCCAGGAAAACATCTCCCTGCTGAAATGCAGAAAGGCCAGCGGCCCTGACGGCATCCTGCCAGAGATGATCAAATACAGCTCCCCAGACATACACGCTGCACTGGCAAAACTATTCACCCTGGTCCTGAGCTCCGGACACTTCCCTCAAGACTGGAACCGAGGTCTCATAACACCTATCTACAAGAATGGGGACCAATATGACCCAGCGAACTACCGAGGGATCTGTGTCAGCAGCACTCTGGGAAAGCTATTCAGCAGCATCATCAACAGAAGGGTCCTCACCTTCCTCACACAGCAAGAGGTCCTCAGTAAAAGCCAAGCCGGGTTCATGCCAAACCATCGCACCACCGACCACATCTACACCCTGCACAGCCTTATCAAGACTCACGTCCACAACACCAAACAGGGGAAGATCTTCTCCTGTTTTGTGGACTTCAAGAAGGCGTTTGACTCAGTGTGGCACCCGGGCCTGTTCCTGAAACTCCTGCAGAGTGGAATAGGGGGGAGAACATATGATGTCATCAAGAGCTCATACACTGGGAACCAATGCAGTGTGAAGGTGAATGGCAAGAGGACGGCATACTTCCACCAGGGCCGAGGAGTCAGACAGGGCTGCAGCCTGAGCCCAACGCTCTTCAACATCTACATCAATGAACTGGCTGCAGCTCTGGAGGCTTCCTCAGCACCAGGCCTCCTCCTGCATGACCGCGAGGTGAAGTTCCTGCTGTACGCCGATGACCTCCTGCTGCTGTCCCCGACAGAGACAGGCCTCCAAGACAGCCTGGCAGTACTGGAGAAATTCAGCACCACATGGGCACTACCCATCAATTCTAAGAAGACCAAAGTCATGGTGTTCCATAAGAGGGGTCAGAATAAAGCCTCCATTCCCTCCTTCACATTAAACGGGTCTGCATTGGAAAAAACCAACAGCTACACTTACCTGGGGCTGGAGCTTAACCAATCAGGGAGCTTTAAGCCAGCAATAGAGGCCCTGAAAGGAAAAGCCTGCAGAGCTTTCTACGCCATCAGAAAGCGACTGTACCACCTCAAACCACCAGTGAGGGTCTGGATGAAGATCTTTGATGGGGTCATTGCCCCAATCCTACTTTATGGCAGTGAGGTTTGGGGCCCAATCACCTACCCAGACCAGTCCAAATGGGACCCAAGCCCAACAGAGACCTTTCATCTGGAGTTCTGCAAGTACCTCCTCCAAGTCCATCGCAGCACCTCCAACATGGCGTGCCGGGCAGAGCTGGGCAGGTTCCCTCTATGGTTCCAGGTGCAGAAGAGGGCGCTGTCATTCTGGGGGCACATACAGAGCAGCAGCCCCGACTCCTACCACCACAAAGCCTCCCTGAGCCATGGGGCCCAGAACAAACCCTGTGCTCTCCAACTGAGTGTCAGTCACCTGTCCAGCCAAAACCCCCGACATGCCCTGACAAAAGCCCAAATAAAGGGGGCGATAGAGAGCTGCCAGGAGCAATATATAGAGGATTGGAAGAAAGAAATAAGCAACTCCCAGAAACTTACCATCTACCAATCACTAAAGAGGACCTACACCATGGCTGCACCATGGCCCCATACCTGGAGAGGCTACACCATGGCCCCATACCTGGAGAGGCTGCACCATTCCAAACACAGGCAGACCCTGAGCCTCTATAGACTGAGCGCCCACAGCCTGGAGATGGAGACAGGCCGGCACAGGCAGACATACAAGCCACGGGAGAGCCGACTGTGCCGGCACTGTGAGCAGGGGCCCCTGGAGGATGAGGCCCACTTCCTGCTACACTGCAGCAAATATTCATCCACCAGGGACACCTACTTCCAGAGACTCTCCACCCTCATCCCGGACTTCACCTCCATAGATGATGAGAGGAAACTCCACATCCTGCTGGGGGAAGAGGAGCCCACCCTGCAAATAGCCGCCCAATATGTCTTCACCTGCCACCAACTGAGAGGAACATAAGAGACCATGGACTGATATACCCCTATACTGCCCCCTATACCCCACGTATATACTGCCACAACTAAAAGGACAATTAGAATCTATGGATTTCAAACCCATATACTGCCCCTAAATCCAGCCCAACCCCCTACTGCCTCTATAAGTCTCCAACTCCCACCATGACTGGACCATTGTACCCCCAAACCTGCCCCTATAACCCAACACCCCCCCCCCCCCCCCATTTGTTATTCCCTTTTTGCTTTGGCAATGCTAAATGTTTTATTTTTGGACCTGCCAATAAAGCTCTTTTGAATTGAATTGAATTGATAGATAGATATGAGATAGATAGATAGATAGATAGATAGATAGATAGATAGATAGATATGAGATAGATAGATAGATAGATAGATAGATAGATAGATAGATATGAGATAGATAGATAGATAGATAGATAGATAGATAGATAGATAGATAGATATGAGATAGATAGATATGAGATAGATAGATAGATAGATAGATAGATAGATAGATAGATAGATATGAGATAGATAGATAGATAGATAGATAGATAGATAGATAGATAGATATGAGATAGATAGATAGATAGATAGATAGATAGATAGATATGAGATAGATAGATAGATAGATAGATAGATAGATAGGACATAGATAGATAGATAGATAGATAGATAGATAGATAGATAGATATGAGACAGATAGATAGATAGATAGATAGATAGATAGATAGATATGAGATAGATTGATAGATAGATAGATATATAGATATGAGATAGATAGATAGATAGATAGATAGATAGATAGATAGATATGACATAGATAGATAGATAGATAGATAGATATGAGACAGATAGATAGATAGATAGATATGAGATAGATAGATAGATAGATAGATAGATAGATAGATAGATAGATAGATATGACATAGATAGATAGATAGATAGATAGATAGATATGAGATAGATAGATAGATAGATAGATAGATAGATAGATAGATAGGAGATAGATAGATAGATAGATAGATAGATAGATAGATAGATATGAGACAGATAGATAGATAGATAGATAGATATGAGATAGATAGATAGATATATAGATAGATAGATAGATAGATAGATAGATAGATAGATATGAGATAGATAGATAGATAGATAGATAGATAGATAGATATGAGATAGATAGATAGATAGATATATAGATAGATAGATATGAGATAGATAGATAGATAGATAGATAGATAGATATGAGATAGATAGATAGATAGATAGATAGATAGATAGATAGATAGATATGAGATAGATAGATAGATAGATAGATAGATAGATATGACATAGATAGATAGATAGATAGATAGATAGATAGATATGACATAGATAGATAGATAGATAGATATGAGATAGATAGATAGATAGATAGATAGATAGATAGATATGAGATAGATAGATAGATAGATAGATAGATAGATAGATATGACATAGATAGATAGATAGATAGATAGATAGATAGATAGATAGATAGATATGAGACAGATAGATAGATAGATAGATAGATAGATAGATAGATATGACATAGATAGATAGATAGATAGATAGATAGATAGATAGATATGAGACAGATAGATAGATAGATAGATAGATAGATAGATAGATAGATATGACATAGATAGATAGATAGATAGATAGATAGATAGATATGAGATAGATAGATAGATAGATAGATAGATAGATAGATAGATATGAGATAGATAGATAGATAGATAGATAGGAGATAGATAGATAGATAGATAGATAGATAGATATGAGACAGATAGATAGATAGATAGATAGATAGATAGATAGATAGATATGAGATAGATAGATAGATAGATAGATAGATAGATAGATATGAGATAGATAGATAGATAGATAGATAGATAGATAGATAGATAGATATGAGACAGATAGATAGATAGATAGATAGATAGATAGATAGATATGAGATAGATAGATAGATAGATAGATAGATAGATAGATAGATAGATATGAGATAGATAGATAGATAGATAGATAGATAGATAGATAGATAGATAGGAGATAGATAGATAGATAGATAGATAGATAGATATGAGACAGATAGATAGATAGATAGATAGATAGATAGATAGATAGATATGGGATAGATAGATAGATAGATAGATAGATAGATAGATAGATAGATAGATAGATATGGGATAGATAGATATTCATGGCATAGTGCGTCATAGGCAGGGGCAGGCTTATCATTTCCAAGGCCCCATGCAAAGCTATGTTTGGGCGCCATCAAACAAACTGGATCATGGCGTGTCATGGATCAGATTTACGAGTCTTAGGCCCTTATTTAAGAAGGGATAGCGTCAGGTAGTGGCGGGTTAATGAGAGGTAGCGACAGGTAGCGACTGGTGAACGCCGGACACAGCACGCAATTACACATTTATCAAGCAGAATCTGTTTAGCTACTGGGATAGCGCCATGTAGCGTCTGATTCATCATTTTCACAGCCTCAGCGAACAGCGCCGGCGTTCAGCCTTGCACAACACCAGGTATGACCTCTCGCTACCTGTCGCTCTCCCATACATTTCAATGGACAATCCTTTTCTTCTCTTTAAACGGGGTTTTTGTTTTTTTTTGCAAAAATCACAAATAATTCTGTGACCTCTCCTGACATTGAATAAGCAGTTTTTTCACAATTTTTTCATGTTTTATATATTTCTGCAGAAATGACATCACAGCTCTGCCATTAAAGTGTTCATGTTACAATGTTGTTACAATGTAATTCCATATGTTTTCGCTTTGTTACTGGTGGATAGATGCTGGAAAACAGACTTTAAACACACCGCCTCCTGCGCTCTGGGCTTCAGAGAAGCATTTTTCAGCGCCAGATTTGTGAGACTGTTTTTTTGCTGAATATGGTGTGAGTCGGTCGCTATGAGCAGTCGCTAACATGCGCTCCCATACAGCGCTGTACTGGTCAAATAGCGACTCCTCACAATGTATTCAACATTACTGGACAGCGACTGAGTCGCTATAAAGTAGCGACCCACGGCTGAGCACAGTGAATACTAGCGGGCGCTCTGAAAATGCCTGCTACAGACGCTCATCTGTCGCTACCTGGCGTTAGTGATGAATCAGCCTGCCCGACATGCACTACTGTGGTCAGAGGCAGCTGTGGGACCACTGTGGCTTGCAGTGCTCACGCAAGCTGAGAGCTCCAAGAGACAGAGTAGCTGTAGAACCACTTTTCTGCGTGGTCCTGGAGAAATGAAGTTGAAAAAATTGCAAACTGTGGAGCCTTGTTTCGGCTTCTACCCCAACTTGCTAGAAATGGAGGAGAGGCACATGGGAAAGGCATCAGGTCAGACGTTTGCTGGCTAATTATGGATGTTGGATTTGGGGATTTATGTAGAGGCTTCCCTCCAATAGCCACTCCCCGGCACTGGAAAACCAGCGCCCATCTGACCAGAAGGGAGTCCCCAACCCAAAAAGTGTACGCCATCCAGCGGTGGGAGAAGAAATGGAAAACAATGAGAGCGGAGATGTTTTTTGTTTGTTTTTTTATTTATTTTTTTTCATTTTATTTTTCCAGTGTGTGCACTTGTAAAGGGTCCCCTATATCAGCTCATAGGGTATTGGGAGCTGGAGATGTTGTACATTATTCGGCATTCAGGAATATTAAATTACTAATAAAGGGGACTATTCGGTTGTAGGCCCACAGTAGAGCTAACTCCATACCTCCCAAGTATCCCTAATTTGGAGGGACTGTCCCTGTTTTGAGTCCGTGTCTCCCTGTCCGTCGTTGTTCTCATTTGTCCCTCTTTGAGGTGTAACATGCAGATCTGCAGCAATAAATGATTCATTTCCCTTTTTAAAGTGTTTCTATTGTTGTAACTGTTACAATGTATCTCCTATCCATCCCTCAATGAAGGGAATGTGGCTTAATTTAACAACTGTCCCTCTTTCCCACCCTGAAAAGTTGGAAGGTATACATTACAAATGGAGATGCCCCAGGGTGGGTATTTAATCTATTAGACGCTAGGTCCCGTTTGTCGAAGGAACATCCCCATTATTTCAAGATGTTCTAAATCTATCTATCAATCTTGGGACAAATTGACGTCAACATTCAAAGCAGATGACCTCCGGGAAAAACAATAAATTCCTTCCATCTATTTGCTGGGATCTCGTGGGGACGTCTCATTTTTGTACATCAGACGCGCCTTGCGGGGATGTCTCTCTCTCCATGTTCCAGGAGAAGATCAGGCCGGAGGGCCCCCATAAACTCTTCAGTATTTTTAATCAAATGTTTTATTAAGAGATTGAGCTCTGACACATCTTCCAGGGCTGTCTCGCAGTGACCTCAGTGACGGCGCCTCCGGGGGAGACGCTGCCATGGAAGAGGCTGATGGCTCCATTTTTTCTGCTCTTTCTGCGCTGCCGGTGTAAATCGATGGACACTAATTGCTCTGCCGGGAACAAGGCTGCATGACATTTGGTGGTGGCCGGGCGCAGTTATGTAATGTGCAGTAGATACTGCGAAGGAACCGAATTAATTTCTCCCTTAGAATGTGTGCCGCAACCTGCGTCTGTGGCCCCTAATGGCGCCACCGTCACCAAGGTCGCATTTATGTAGCGCTCTGAGGAACGAGGGGGGTTCTTGGACCTTGGCATCCCATGTTGGTGTGTCATGTGTGGGGTGGAGGTGCACTTACTGATTCAGTCGTCGCTGGTCTCCATTGATGACACTCCTTGATGCAAACAACAGGGTCTTTATTAAAAGGCTTCCATCCATGATAAACAGCAAAGTCCAGATACAGGCAATATCCATTGGTTAACAGTACAAGCCACGTGCTTCTTCCATGGCTGTCTCTCACCTCCTCCACTACATTAATACTTCCCCTCTTCACAAGCTCCAAACTTAAGAACACTCTAGAAGGGTTGGGTTTTCCCTTATATAACCTCTGTATTGTTGCCTTATCAAACTATGTGGCGATGCTCAACCAATGGCAGGGCAGGTGATGTTGCCAATGCCACCTGGCTAAGTCACTATTTATCTAAATTAAGAGGAACGCTAGACTATTTAATATTAGTTAGGTTAATTTCTTAGGCAACACTGCCATCATGTGGATTTTATGATGTAATGATTCCCAAGTTATGCATCCAACTGGTTTAGCCAGGATTATTTAAAGTGGACCAACACCCAGGGGGAATCGGCCCGGGAATCTTATAGCGATCAGATGGCTCTCCGTGGGGCATTCGAAATGGGGATGTCCCACGGGGTGAAACCCCCCAGGGCACCCACAAACCTTAACTTAACCCCGTTCCAACGGCACATGCGCTGGCCGCAGCCGCGTCTCGCGCTTCCCTCTAGCAGGACGCGCACCCGCGACGGCCGTTTGTGAATGGCTGGTGCGGGCACGCTCCCTGTTAGAAGGAAGCGCGAGACGCGGCCTCCAGCGCTCAGAGCCGCTGTGGTTGAACTCCGCTTGTACGTGCATACCACAGCGGCTCTGAGCTATCTGATTGGACGAGCGCCCGCGTAGGAGCGCGGGGAGGTGAATGTTTACGGGCGTTCTGGGGGGTTTCACACAGCGGGGTACCCCCAAAGTGGACCAAAACCCAGAATAGTCAAAATCCTGGGTGTTGGTCCACTTTAAAGGGCTTATTCCACTTACAGGGCTCTAATGTTTCCTATGTATAGTATTGCCCATGGTTGTAACATTAACACAGGTCCAAATGACCCTGACAGGCTGCAGGACCCATTCACTGTCACCCGTGAACAGCCCATAACAAGGCCACCGGCTCTTGGTTTTGGTCCATTAGCAGGTCTGCCTAATGCCAGAAGCCAGCCTGGTGGCGTGGAATATAACTGGGATGATCAATGAGAGTTCGGGATCAAGATATAGAGCAGCCCAAGATTAATTTATATGTTAAAAGAGGAACATTGCAGACCCTGAAGTCTAAAAGTCTCCAGGGCCATCCAAATTTGTTTCCTAGGGGCATCTTGAATTGGGATTACCTGCTTTATTAAACCCTTTCTGATTGCCAGTTTTACTCACCTTCTCCTGGAGCCCTTGCCGCTTATGTGAGCTCCGACCTCTAGCCACACCTATCCTGTAAACTGTAAACTCGCAAAGGCTGGGCTCTCTTTCCTATTGTCTCATGTTATCACATTTGGGTTGAACTTGTAATATCTACTTCATATTGATCCCTGTACAGATTTTTTTTTTTGCATGAAATTGACAATAATATGGCAGTGCATTGGAATAGCAGCGATTGCATGCAGGGGGTCAAAGGTGAGTGTAGTGTTTGTTTGTTTTTGCCAAAATATGACTTTAATCACTTTTAGAGCACACTAGACAAACTCTATACATACTATGGGGTTTGTTCATCAAAGGATAGCGCCAGGTAGCGCCTCGTAGCGGCAGGCAGTGTCTGGTGAACGCCGGGCGCTGTACGCAATACCACATTTATGAAAGCGATTCTGGTGAGCGACTCTAACAGCGTCACATGTATCATTACAGGCGGCTCAGTGTATAGCGCTGGCGCTCTAGCTTCCAGAGCGCCTGGTATTACCTGTCGCTCAGTGTCGCTCTCCCATACATTTCAATGGACGTTCCTTTTCTTCTGTTTAAACAGGGTTTTTTGTTTTTAATTTTATTTTTTCTCTCAAATCATTGTGTGACGTCTCCTGGCATAGAAAGAGTCATTTTTGAAAACTTTTTATATTTTTATGCAGAATTGTCATTACAGGTCTGGCACCAGATCCAGAGCGCCGACGCTGTGTGTGTCTGTTTTTTTGTTGAATATGGTGTGAGTCGCTGAGAGTCAGTCGCAATGAGCCGGCACTACCTCTTGCGCGCTGCAACGCTGTACTGGTGTTAGGGCGCCCAACATACATCACATTCATCAATGCCGGTCAGGTTACTACAGCGGCTGAGGCGCTCTGTTACAGTGCCCGATAGCCGATCACAGCGTACACTAGCGATCGCTCTAAGCGTCTGTGTACAGACGCTCATCTGCTGATACCTGGCGCTAGTAATGAATCAGCCTGAATGAGTAGATGCAATGCAGGTCAGAAGGCAAATAAAAGTTACAATCAGAATGAACAGTTAGAATAAATGTCAGTTACTTCATTGCAGATAGATAACAGGCAGTGAGCAGTGGCGGACTAGAGCCAAAAATCAGCCCTGTATTTTACCAGCACCTGGTTGGTTTGAAACGTCAGCGCTTAGGCTCCCCACATCATTATGATGGGGCTATAGCATTGGGGGCTGGGGATCCTTGGCTTGTGGGTACAGTGAGGCTATAGCATTGGGGGCTGGGGTTCCTTGGCTTCAGTGTACAGTAGGGCTATAGCATTGGGGGCTGGGGTTCCTTGGCTTGAGGGTACAGTGGGGCTATAGCATTGGGGGCTGGGGTTCCTTGGCTTGAGGGTACAGTGGGGCTATAGCATTGGGGGCTGGGGTTCCTTGGCTTGAGGGTACAGTGGGGCTATAGCATTGGGGGCTGGGGTTCCTTGGCTTGTGGGTACAGTGGGGCTATAGCATTGGGGGCTGGAGTTCCTTGGCTTGAGGGTACAGTGGGGCTATAGCACTGGGGGCTGGGGATCCTTGGCTTGTGGGTACAGTGGGGCTATAGCATTGGGGTCTGGGGTTCCTTGGCTTGTGGGTACAGTGGGGCTATAGCATTGGGGGCTGGGGTTCCTTGGCTTGTGAGTACAGTGGGGCTATAGCACTGGGGGCTGGGGATCCTTGGCTTGTGGGTACAGTTGGGCTATAGCATTGGGGTCTGGGGTTCCTTGGCTTGTGGGTACAGTGGGGCTATAGCATTGGGGGCTGGAGTTCCTTGGCTTCAGGGTACAGTGGGGCTATAGCATTGGGGGCTGGGGTTCCTTGGCTTGTGAGTACAGTGGGGCTATAGCACTGGGGGCTGGGGATCCTTGGCTTGTGGGTACAGTTGGGCTATAGCATTGGGGTCTGGGGTTCCTTGGCTTGTGGGTACAGTGGGGCTATAGCATTGGGGGCTGGAGTTCCTTGGCTTCAGGGTACAGTGGGGCTATAGCATTGGGGGCTGGAGTTCCTTGGCTTCAGGGTACAGTGGGGCTATAGCATTGGGGGCTGGTGTTCCTTGGCTTGTGGGTACAGTGGGGCTATAGCATTGGGGGCTGGAGTTCCTTGGCTTCAGGGTACAGTGGGGCTATAGCATTGGGGGCTGGAGTTCCTTGGCTTCAGGGTACAGTGGGGCTATAGCATTGGGGGCTGGAGTTCCTTGGCTTGTGGGTACAGTAGGGCTGAGCACAAGGGGCTGAGACGGAGACTAAGACCCCAAAGCAGTGCGGCCCACAGGGCATTGTCCCGGGTCTCCCTATGGCCGTCCACCCCTGGCAGTGAGGCAGGGCAACCAAAGGGAGGCGTAAGGCGGCCTGAGAGTTCCTGGTTCTTCCAGCAAAAGGTTCCGTTGTGATCTCCCCCAGACAGAGACAGCTCAGTGTCCCTTCTGCGGACTTTAAAGCGGACCGACACCCAAACAGTGCTCATATGCATCCCTCTCCAGGGCAATTCAGATTGCTGTATATAACAATTAATTTACATTACTCCCTCTGCTGTCAATTTTACAGACAAAATAGCGTCTCCTGGAGCTTCAGGCCGCCTGAAACAGGAGGTGCTGATGGATTTCCTGTCGCCGTGCATTGTCAGTTATGTCAGTTGAATTCAGGCAGCAGCACGGCTGGGATGCTGAGAAAGGAGCAAATGTAAGTGCTGACAATGATTCAGTATCATGCATGCAGAAGGGGGCAAAGGAGTTTTGGGAAGTTTGTGCCATGATGTTGGTTTAAGAGCACACTGGAAAAACTATATACATACAATGAGTATCTGCAATACAGGTCCGAAGGCAAATACAGGTGAATAATTTACAAACAAAATGAGCAGTTAGAATAAGTGTCAGTTACCTTATAGCAGTTAGATGATGCAGGCGCGGGGCAGCCTGTGAGTTCCTGGTTCTCAAAGAGTGGCCGAACTTGCCAAAGAGAGGCCGGACTTTTTATTGGGGGGGGGGGGGGGTCACCCAACACTAATTAGGACTTGTTGGCAAATTTCACTAGTGAAAAGACGGTGGTCTGAGTATTGGAGCAGTCAGATGATATTGTGATAATATGGACCACTTTACATCTTTGGGAGCAGTATTGTTTATTGTAAAATTATAATAGCAGAAAACACCTACACATGGCAGAAAGCTGTGAGTCAGCTGTAAACTATTTCTATTTTAACTATGCAATGTATTATGGCAGGTGTATCTATTGTTTCAACTGTTACATCAGCAGGAGCCTGGTTGCTACAATGTGTTACTAGCAGAGAGCTTGCTGGCATTTACACTGTAAGATAATGACTCTGCAGGAGACAGAGATACTGCAGCGCGAGGTAAAACCCTCCCAGCCCAATTTTCAGTGCATTCAGTAATGCTTCCTCTGTATGCGGTTGGGTGTGGTGCAAAAGACTCAGAGGCAGATTTATTAATAGCGACATGTAGCGAAAGTTGAGAGACTGTAGCGGTATTTTCACAGCGCCCGCTAGTAGACGCTGTGCTTGGCCGTTGTTCGGTTGCTGACAGCGACTCAGTCGGTGTGGCGTAATGTTGAATACAAGGTTACGAGTCGCTATTTGACAGGTTCCGCGCTGTATGGGTGCGCATGATAGCGACTGGTCAGAGCGACCGGCTTCCACCATATTCATCAAACAATCACGCTCAAAAAATTCTTGCGCTGTGAAATGCATGTTTAAACCCCAGAGCGCTGGAGGCGATGGGTTAAAAGTAGTTTTTTAACCCCCAAGCCACCATATTTTTGGAAACCAAAAAAAAAAATTATTTTAAATAATTTAGTAATATGAATACATTAATATCAGACCTGTAATATCAATTCTGTACAATTTTTATTTTTTATTTTTTTTCCCTTAAATAAATTATCTAAAATGGCAGAAGTGGTCACAGAATTTTTCACATTTAAAAAAAAAAAAAAAAAACATTAATAACAATTTTTAAAGATTGTTCAATTGAAATGCATTGGAGAGCGCCAGGTAGCGAGAGGTCATACCTGTCGCTGTTCAAGGTCGGACGCTGGCGCTGTGGGCTGAGGCTGGAATAATGATGAATGAGTCGCTATATGGCGCTATCTCAGTCGCTAAGCAGGATCGGCTTGATAAATGTGTGATTGTGGTGGGGAGCCGGCGTTCTCGTGGCGGGGCCCGTCATTACCGGCCGCTCACCAGTCACTACCTGTCGCTATTCCTTCATAAATAAGGGCCTCAGTTTACATAGCCCATATGCACCTGTTGGTTGGTGGTGCAGCTTGGAGCAGGTTTTTCTGGGCCTAGTGTTTCCTGCGGATGCAGGTGGGGGTGCAGTGCACAGCAGAGGTTGTAACTCACATTCTCTTGAAGGACAGATGCACACAGACTGCAATCTTGAAAACATGTCAGGGCTCCTCTTTACTGATGCTTTCTAGGGGATAAGGTAGAACTCGGTGCACACTAGCACATGTATTTCCCCACAGCCATATATTGCGCCGTTTCAGCAATAGGTTGATAGCTGTTGGTCCTAATACCTATAAAGGTGCCTAGGCCTTAAAGTGGACCAAAACGCACGACGATCGGCCCAGGAATCTTATAGATCCCCTCCCCCCATGGGCATCCAAAATTGGGATGCCCCGCTGTGTGAAACCCCCCAGGTCGCCCATACACTTACCTTGTTTCTCAGTCCAACCGTGCATGCGCGAGCCGCGGGCGCATCCCCTTTATCCCTCTAGCAGAGAGCATGTCCACACCAGGCATTTGTGAATGGCCAGCGCGGGCACGCTCCCTGTTAGGGTAGCGGGAGATGCAGCCACCAGCGCGTTTAGATCTTCTCGCCTTAGATGAAGGGGGGGAGCAGATCCAAGGACGCTGATTGGACGAAGGACCAGGGAGAGGTGAGTTTGTTCGAGCAATCTGGGGGGTTTCACACAGCGATTGGGGTGCTCCAGGGGGCAAAGACCAGAACCCAGGATTTTGACTAGCCAATGCTAAGAGGAGGAGAATGAGGCTCATCCCAGGGGGAGAGCTGCCCCACCTGTGTATAAAGGCCTGAAAAGCCCAGACGCTTCTGTCTTTCTTCTGGACACCCCTTCTACATACCTCTGTGGTCATCTTCACGACTACGTAACATCTGTCTGCACTGAGATAACTGACATAAACTTTAACTGTCCAATTCTGATTGTAACTACTGCATTGTATTTGTCGTTCTGACCTGTATATGAATTATTTCATTGTATGTATATAGTTTGTCTAGTGTGTAATCTTGGGCTTCTCTGTTATCCTGATCCCGAACCCAATGATCTGTGTTTCTCGGTTAACTACTCGGTTAACTACCGGACTGGCTTCTGGTCCAATATAATCCCATTACTGGACCGGGCCTATATCAAACAGAGCTGGTGGCATTCCTACGGGGCTGGCAGGGCTCTCTTTACTGGTGGTAGTGAAAGGGCCCCACATCCTGTCAGGGTCTTCAAGGGACTGTATGGCTTGATCTTGGTGCCTGTAGAATCAGTTGAGGCCACGAGGGTCCAAAACCCTGTATTTAGGCTTCCTTGAATATTATTTTACCATCATTGGATCATGTGATCATGTAGAGCAGGGGAATTCAACCTCTTCTTGTAAAGGTCCATTTAAAGTCATCCGGTGAGAAGGGAAGGTCGGGGTAGCGGGCTGTTGAGAACCCACCTTACTCCAAAAATTATATTGGGCCCCACAGAACCTACAGGCAAAACTGGGAGGCTGCGGATTAGATGGGCAAGACTGGACTGGATGGGTCAGAGGGGACAGTGATGGATGGGGTAAAGCTGGGGGGACAGGGATGGATGAGAATGGGGTAGATGGGGCTGAGCTGGGGCCATGGGAAAGGATTGGATGGGTCAAAGAGACAGAGAAACAAAGTTTGTGCGTACCTTACAATGCCACTTCCCGCCCATACAGTACTTCATATTGCAGTGCAAGGTGCCAGGTAGCCATGACACTCACAGGGAGACTAAGCACTACATCGCCAATCAAGGGGGCAGCACTGAGCACAGCAACAACCAGTTGAGTATCGCTGATATAGAGTAAAAAGTCTTTTTGCAGGAAAATTGATGCAGCACTAAAAATCCAAAACCGCTTCACTTTTTGAAGGGTTAAACGTCTACGCAAACTCCGGGTAAGCCACTAATGTGAAGAACAAGGCCATCAGAGAAGCTGAACAAGGCCATCAGAGAAGCTGAACAAAGGCCAGGCGGTGGGGCTGTGATGTTACAGATTTATAGGTCAATATATTCAACTCCTGTAGGGAAGAATAATCCACCGCCTCCAGCGCCGGCTCTCCATAGAGAGAAGCAGGTTAGCGGCCAGCGGAAACAAATACAAAGCTACGAAGCCGACTTTATAGCAAAGCACATACAAGAGAGGCCGGGGCATCAGAAGCCCTTAAGCTGATTCGGCATCAGAGATGAGCTTTGGATTTGGGTCATGACTAGATTCAACTTAGATATTGCAGCAATAGTAGGGTCAAATTGTTGTTTTCCTTCATTTAAAAAAAAAAAAAAAAAAGAAAGCAAAAATCTTACCCCTCCAATAGTCCTAATATTGAAGTGGTGAATCCAGCAATTCACCCAAAATAGCTCCAAACCACCGCACCCCCTCCACGGCAATCAATACATCAACCAAATATATATCATGAATTCATAGATTATTTATTGACAAATACCCATAAAAATCACATAACAGACAATTAAAAAACATATAACACTAGACCGCACATTGCCAGGGGCATCCCAATTACAAGAATGAAGGCAATAGGATGCACTCTGGTAAATATATATCCACGGGTGCAAAAACCGGGGTTTTCCAAGCCCCAATAGACAAAAAATAAGGTTAGATGGTCAGCACTCCTAAAAAATAACTTTTAATCCAGTCCTCATTAAAATAATACAAAATTGGTAAAAAACATAAACGATACCCGCAGCCCTCTAACGCGTTTCGGGCGCCATACCGCCCTTAATCATAGATGAATTGATGGTGTTAATAAAGATTATATATAGACATAAGATCTGTTAACAAACTTACCTCCTCCCGACGGCGCGGTAGGCGACTTCCGGGTCCCCGCTGGATGACGTCACCACGTGCGACGGACGCGCGCCGGCCCATGATAGTCCGGAATTAGCAGCCAATCAGGGAGTACAGCCACATCAACAAACTTACCTCCTCCCGACGGCGCGGTAGGCATCCCAATTACACCCATAATCCCAACTCTGTAAACATTATATTCCAATAAAGTGCCAGTACTATAAACAGTCAATAAAGTGCATTAGTGCTGACATTTGTGCAAACCCAATACAATTAATGTTAAATGTGGCAAGAGAGGAACAGATTCAAGTATCAGAATACAACAATTAATTGGAATCATAAACAAACACATCACCTGAGTGTATAACTCTGAGTGTCCCCCAAGAATGCCAAGGTTGAGTGACGATCCCCCCAACGCGTTTCGTGGCCCCCCGCTCACAGGCCACTTTATCAAGGTATCTTACCCCTCCAATAGGGTTACTAGCCTGGGACACCAGGAACATAGGGACTGGCAACCCTCTGGCCGGCCAATCAGAAATGGTTGCCCCGGGGATGTGTCTAGCGCAAGGTATAGCGCCATGACCTGTGCATGCCTCAATTGGAACAAGGTTAGTTGAGTGGGAGCATCAATTTAATGGGGTGTCACACAGTGGGGCATCCTAGTTTGGGATGCCACAGGGAGTAGAAACTGGACGACCATATGGGCAATTTCCAACAATTCCTTATGCCTTGAATGGACAATGCCAAGATACCCCTCTGTGTGAAACCCTCTGGGTTTGCTTGCGCTCCTGCAAAGCATCAGCAGGCCGCAGTTACATCCACGACAAGGTGCGTTAAAATTGTATTTTGCTATATAAAATTTGTCTTCAATTAGGGCCCCCAGATACAACTTTGCATGGGGCCCTGAAGTAGGAAAAATATGATTTAAATTAATATTTGCTGCACATTTATACTAGAGATTAATATTATAAATATCACAAATACTAATAATCATATCAGCCCAGCGGCCACTAACCAATGATCACTGAGGTGTCCTCACACATCCAGTGAAATGTCCTAAGAAGAAATACTTAATACCTTCAATACTTTGCATATAATCCACACACACACAGTAAGATGTATAAATGAAAACGGGTTTAATTACCAGCACAGTAAATCATTAACCCAATATGTTCATGAAGCTTCCCCAGATAACCTTAGATACTACAGGCAGTTGTTACTGTTAGGGCGAGCGCTGCATTTTCCCCGCGCAGCGCCCCCCTCCGTGCCTCTCCTCGGGCGAGCGCTGCGTCCCCTTCCTGCAGCGCTCCCCGCTCCACCGCCATCCGGGCGTCCGCTGCTGGCCCCCCAGGCTGCGGTTCCCCCTTACCTGGTCCCCGCGCTTCCTCCTCTGACCGGCATGGCCGCCGGCTTCCTCCTTCTGTTACTGTTCCGCCTTCCCTGCGCGCACGTCCCCGGCCACTAGGGGGCGCGCGCGTCAACCTCCTCAGATTTAAAGGGCCAAGGCCCTGTTAATTGGTCTCTGCCATCCAATCCCTTTTTGGCTCTTCCTATAAATTAAACCCTGCCTTACTTCCTGTGCCGGATCTTCGGTGTTGTTCCCTGAATGATTATCGCTGTATTGCTTGATTCCTCGTGTATGACCTCGGCTCTCCCACTGACCTTCGAACCTGTGCTGCCCGTCCCGACCTCGGCTTGTGTCTCCGCAATTGAACCCGCGCTGCCAGTCCCGACCTCGGCTTGTGTCACCGCTACTGAACCCGCGCTGCCAGTCCTGACCTCGGCCTTCTCCTTCGACCACTGTTTGTCTCTGCTGCACGTCACTTCAGCAGTTTGTGGAACTGTGCCGCTGTTGGGGGGTAGCGACCTGGGAGTCACTTGCCGCACAAGACCATCCCGCCTTGCGGTGGGCTCTGGTGAAAACCAGTGGCTCCTTAGACTCCGCTCCCCTGACGCGGTATCTGCCAAACAGTTCTGCAGACCCTGCGGGTCCACTTCTTCGCACCCGGTGCGTAACAGTAAGATCCGGCCATGGATCCCGCTGAGGTGCCCTTGCCGGAGACTTCCGAACTCCCAGCGCTGGTGGCTTTGCAGTCTCGGCAGATTAATCAGCTTACCGCTATGATGCAGCAACTCTTGACCCAGCAGCTGTCGCCTTCTCCACCGCCACCGGTGCCGCCACCGCAGTCTCCAGCAGTTTCCTCATCCAGAATCCGCCTCTCCTTACCAGCAAAATATGAGGGGGACGCGAAGTTGTGCAGAGGCTTTCTAGCCCAGTGCTCTATGCACCTGGAATTATTGTTTGATCAATTCCCCACCGAACGCTCTAAAGTGGCCTTCATCATTAGTCTGCTCTCCGGAAAAGCCTTGGCTTGGGCCACTCCCTTGTGGGACCGTAATGATCCTCTCACCTTCACCGTCCAGGCCTTTGTTACTGAATTCCGTCAGGTTTTTGAAGAACCCGCTCGGGCCTCATCTGCCGAGTCCGCTCTATTGAATTTAACGCAAGGCGATCTTTCTGTTGGTGAATATGCTGTTCGATTCCGTACTTTGGCCTCCGAGTTAGCATGGAATAATGAGGCCCTCTGCGCTTGTTTTAAGAAAGGTCTTTCTAGCAAGATCAAAGATGTTCTAGCGGCCCGAGAGATACCTGACTCCCTTTCTGAACTCATTCATCTCGTCACTCGCATTGACATACGCTTTGCTGAGAGGCGTGAGGAACTTCGCCTGGAGAGAGATTCCCAACGCGACAGGAGGATGTTCCGTTTGGCTCCCACCTTTCAGAAACCTTTGTCTGTACCATCTTCTCCAGAGGTGGAAGCCATGCAGGTCGGCCGCTCTCGCCTAACCCCCGTGGAGAGGTCTCGCAGGAGAAATGAAAATCTCTGTCTGTATTGCGCCAGTCCTGATCATTTTCTAAGAGATTGCCCCATTCGTCCTTCTCGACTGGGAAACGGGCGCACCTAGACTCGGTAGGAGAGGCGTCTCTGGGTGTGTGCTTCCTCTCCAAGATTTACCGTACCTGCACAGCTTTGTCTCTCATCTGCCTCTGTGCTTAATTTGCCGGTCTTCCTGGATTCTGGTTCGGCGGGCAATTTCATAGAGGCCTCCCTGATCAAGAAATACGACATAGCAGTTAACCGCTTGGCCAAACCGTTATTCATCGCCTCAGTTAATGGAGATAGACTGAATTGTATGGTGCAGTACCGTACCAAGCCTTTGCTCCTTAAGATAGGCCTCTTTCACCAGGAATACTTGGAACTCTTTGTGTTACCCCATTGTACTTCCCCAATCCTATTGGGTCTTCCTTGGCTTCAGCTTCATAATCCTACCCTAGACTGGGTCACTGGGGACATCAAGGCGTGGGGTACAACCTGCCTCAAGAATTGCTTGAAAGCTTTACCAGTTCGAACCGATCATCCTACCACATCTCTACTGGGCCTACCCGAAGTTTACCGGGCTTACGCTGACGTCTTCTGTAAGAAGCAAGCTGAGACCCTTCCGCCACATCGCCCTTATGACTGCCCGATCGACCTCCTGCCTGGGACCACTCCTCCTCGTGGCCGTATCTACCCACTATCCGTCCCCGAAACTCAAGCAATGGCTACTTACATACAAGAAAATCTGCAGAGGGGCTTCATCCGGAAGTCCTCTTCTCCCGCTGGGGCAGGCTTTTTTTTTGTACAGAAAAAAGACGGTTCTCTCCGACCCTGTATCGACTATCGGGGTCTTAACAAGATCACGGTAAAGAACCGATACCCCTTACCCTTAATTCCAGAACTCTTCGACCGTCTTCGTGGCTCCAGGATCTTTTCCAAACTGGATCTCCGAGGAGCCTACAATCTGATCCGCATCCGCAAGGGAGACGAATGGAAGACTGCCTTTAATACCCGTGACGGTCATTTCGAGTATTTGGTGATGCCCTTCGGGCTTTGTAATGCCCCTGCCGTATTTCAAGAGTTCGTCAATGACATCTTCCGGGACTTGTTGTACTCCTGTGTCGTGGTCTATTTAGATGATATCCTCATCTTCTCTTCTTCCCTCGAAGAGCATCACCGGCACGTTCGTCTGGTACTATCCCGCCTTCGGCAGCATCATCTTTATGCCAAATTAGAAAAGTGTCTCTTTCACCAGACCGCTCTGCCCTTTTTGGGTTATACTGTTTCAGCCCAAGGACTACAAATGGACCCTAGCAAATTGAGAGCGGTATTAGATTGGCCTCGGCCTGTTGGTCTGCGTTCCATTCAACGATTTCTGGGCTTCGCCAACTATTACCGTCAATTCATACCCCATTTTTCCACTATCGTGGCCCCCATTGTGGCTCTCACCAAAAAGGGAGCCAACCCCAAGTCATGGCCTCCACAGGCGGAGGCAGCCTTTTTAACATTGAAAGAGACATTCTCTATGGCCCCGGTGCTCACCAGACCAGACCCTTCTCGTCCTTTTTCTCTGGAGGTTGACGCTTCTTCCATCGGAGCAGGAGCTGTTCTCACACAGAGGTCTCCTTCAGGGAAAAATCATACTTGTGGGTTCTTTTCTAGGACTTTTTCTTCCGCGGAGCGAAATTATTCTATTGGGGATCGTGAACTCCTGGCTATCAAATTAGCTCTTGAAGAGTGGAGACATCTACTAGAAGGGTCGCTTCACCCCATATCTATTTTTACCGACCATAAGAACCTTTTGTATCTTCAAACTGCTCAACGCTTGAATCCTCGCCAAGCTCGTTGGTCACTATTCTTCGCGCGGTTTAATTTCCGCATTCACTTTCGGCCTGCCTCTAAGAACATCAGGGCAGATGCTCTATCTCGCTCCTCGGACGTCACAGACGTGGACGCTGCTCCTCAGTTCATTATATCTCCTGATCATTTGGTTCATTCCGCTCCTGCCTCCCTAGTGCAGGCTCCGCCTGGGAAGACCTTTGTCCCGGTTCGCCGACGCCTCCAAATATTAAAATGGGGTCATGCTTCCCGTATTGCCGGGCATGCTGGTATCAAAAAGTCTAACGCAATTATTGCCAGATATTATTGGTGGCCCTCCATTGAGAAGGATGTGGCAGAATTCGTGCAAGCTTGTACCACCTGTGCACGTAATAAAACGCCTCGCCAAAGACCGGCGGGTCTTCTTCATCCTCTTCCTATTCCTGAAATCCCTTGGTCTCACATCGCTATGGACTTTATCACGGATCTTCCTCCATCTCAAGGCAATACAGTGATCTGGGTTGTTGTGGATCGTTTTTCAAAAATGGCGCACTTCGTTCCGCTACCAGGACTCCCATCCGCTCCTCAGTTGGCTAAGAACTTTTTTAAGCATATTTTTCGGCTCCATGGACTTCCTTCCCACATTGTCTCCGACAGGGGAGTTCAGTTTGTTTCAAAATTCTGGAGGGCTCTCTGTACTCAGTTAAAAGTGAAATTAGATTTTTCCTCGGCTTACCACCCCCAGTCCAACGGCCAAGTGGAGAGGGTCAATCAGGTTCTAGGACAATATCTACGTCACTTTGTTTCGGCCCGACAAGACGACTGGGTCGATCTCTTGCCATGGGCGGAGTTCTCTTATAATTTCAAAGATTCTGAAGCCACAAAAAAATCTCCATTCTTCATTGTTTATGGCCGCCAACCTTTGCCTCCTCTACCCTTACCTACACAGTCGGGGGTACCCGCCGTGGATGACTTAACACAGTTTTTTTCCTCTATCTGGCGTGAAACACGACATTCTCTTGTTCTAGCCTCTACCCGCATGAAGAGCAGCGCTAATAAAAGAAGGAGAATCGCTCCTGTTTTCTCTCCTGGAGATAAAGTTTGGCTTTCAGCCAAGTACATTCGTTTCAAGATACCCAGTTATAAATTGGGCCCTCGCTATTTAGGGCCGTACAGGATCAAGCAACAAATTAATCCGGTCTGTTACAAACTTCATTTGCCAGCCTCCTTACGTATTCCCAACTCTTTTCATGTTTCATTATTAAAACCTATGACGACTAATCGATTCTCTTCTAAAACGTTGGAGCCACTTCCGGTCGCGGGTACCGAAGATGCCTTCTCGGTGAGAGAGATTCTGGCTTCCAAAACATCCAGAGGGAGACGATACTTTCTAGTGGATTGGGAGAATTGCGGTCCAGAAGAGAGGTCCTGGGAGCCTGAGGAGAATATCCTCGATCGGAGCCTTATTTCAAACTTCCTCGGTCCCAAAAAGAGGGGGAGACCTAAGGGGGGGGTACTGTTAGGGCGAGCGCTGCGTTTTCCCCGCGCAGCGCCCCCCTCCGTGCCTCTCCTCGGGCGAGCGCTGCGTCCCCTTCCTGCAGCGCTCCCCGCTCCACCGCCATCCGGGCGTCCGCTGCTGGCCCCCCAGGCTGCGGTTCCCCCTTACCTGGTCCCCGCGCTTCCTCCTCTGACCGGCATGGCCGCCGGCTTCCTCCTTCTGTTACTGTTCCGCCTTCCCTGCGCGCACGTCCCCGGCCACTAGGGGGCGCGCGCGTCAACCTCCTCAGATTTAAAGGGCCAAGGCCCTGTTAATTGGTCTCTGCCATCCAATCCCTTTTTGGCTCTTCCTATAAATTAAACCCTGCCTTACTTCCTGTGCCGGATCTTCGGTGTTGTTCCCTGAATGATTATCGCTGTATTGCTTGATTCCTCGTGTATGACCTCGGCTCTCCCACTGACCTTCGAACCTGTGCTGCCCGTCCCGACCTCGGCTTGTGTCTCCGCAATTGAACCCGCGCTGCCAGTCCCGACCTCGGCTTGTGTCACCGCTACTGAACCCGCGCTGCCAGTCCTGACCTCGGCCTTCTCCTTCGACCACTGTTTGTCTCTGCTGCACGTCACTTCAGCAGTTTGTGGAACTGTGCCGCTGTTGGGGGGTAGCGACCTGGGAGTCACCTGCCGCACAAGACCATCCCGCCTTGCGGTGGGCTCTGGTGAAAACCAGTGGCTCCTTAGACTCCGCTCCCCTGACGCGGTATCTGCCAAACAGTTCTGCAGACCCTGCGGGTCCACTTCTTCGCACCCGGTGCGTAACAGTTACATATAAAGTAAGTTTACAGTACAATAAATGAGCAAATGGTGAGAGAGAGATAATGGAGAGATAGATAGAGATACAAGAGAGGATACTTATGGTTGCTTTATCCTGGTCAGGGGCCCATCCTTTGTCTGACTAATCATGCACCCAGCTTCCTAATCTATTGAACACTAAGGGGAGTAGCCAGCATTCCCTACCTTGTGGGTGTGTCTGACATGATCTGCCCACATCCGGCCTCTGTGAGATTAGATGCATATTTTATAACGGGTATAACTCCCACAATATGCATGTTATCATATTGTATTGTGTCATGATCCCCATTAATTTCTTAGTTAAATGAAAATAAACATCAACTACATATCATACATAGTCCGATACTATGTGGATTATCAGGCTCTGGGTAATAAACATATATGCCATGTTTGATATCAAATGGAAGGTCTTATAGTCGTGAATAAGACTCTCTCATTATTATAGTCGTAACTGACATTCTTAAGGAGCTACAATTCCCAGAAATATCAGCCAATGCCCAAGTGTCCAACGTGTATTTGTATCCGACCTAATTAGGTATTCAAGGATTCCTTTTCAAAAGTAAGTGATCTGCAGCTCAGCTATTGAGATTGTTGGCAGCTAGGTGTGAATATGTGAATATAGGTTGGCTAGGTGTGAATATAGTCTATTGTATTCATGGGGCATGGTCTGTTTTCTTATAGACATATCAGAATCTTAGACTACATACTATTTGAGTGTTAATTTTAGGGACAGCTGTCCTTTAACAGGCCCCATAAATGATAAGCCTGGGAGCAATAATGAGGAGTCACTGTAATGTAAGGAGCTTTTCTGGCTTTAGCCATAGGATTAGCTAGGCTTTCTGGCACCTCCACCTGGGCTCAGACTCCCCTTTGGCACCCCACTGACCTGCTGCACCCGGGGCAAGTGCCCCCCTGCTCCCCCCAGCTACGCCCCTGCTTTAGCGCGCCCCCTTCGTGCATGCTCGCTTTCCTCTGACACTTTGTTACGGATGCGTGGCACTGCTTTGTCTGTATGCGGATCAGGTTCCCAGTTTAGGGGTCACCCGCGGTAAGTGTTGAAGAGCTCCATTATAGCGTGTACCTGCTAAATATTTTTCCTGCCCGCATCCCCCCGGTGAACATTATCCTCTCCAATAAAACCTTAGATGATCAACACACAATCTCCCGCAGAACATCAACCGAGTCAAGGTGAAACATGTAACCCATTGCCATTCTACAGAGAAATTGCTGCCTGGCTGACAGTCCTAAAGAGGACCAGTCATTGCCTTTCCCAGAGGAGGTGTCAGATATATAAACATAGAAACATAGAAGGTTGGTGGCAGAAGGAGACCATACGCTCCATCTAGTCTCTGCCCTTATGTGTATACTGTATGTTCTCTGTATCTTATGTATATACTGTATGTTCTCTGTATCTTATGTGTATACTGTATGTTCTCTGTATCTTATGTATATACTGTATGTTCTCTTTATCTTATGTATATACTGTATGTTCTCTGTATCTTATGTGTATACTGTATGTTCTCTTTATCTTATGTATATACTGTATGTTCTCTGTATCTTATGTGTATACTGTATGTTCTCTGTATCTTATGTGTATACTGTATGTTCTCTGTATCTTATGTATATACTGTATGTTCTCTGTATCTTATGTGTATACTGTATGTTCTCTGTATCTTATGTGTATACTGTATGTTCTCTTTATCTTATGTATATACTGTATGTTCTCTGTATCTTATGTGTATACTGTATGTTCTCTTTATCTTATGTATATACTGTATGTTCTCTGTATCTTATGTGTATACTGTATGTTCTCTGTATCTTATGTGTATACTGTATGTTCTCTGTATCTTATGTGTATACTGTATGTTCTCTGTATCTTATGTATATACTGTATGTTCTCTGTATCTTATGTGTATACCGTATGTTCTCTGTATCTTATGTGTATACTGTATGTTCTCTGTATCTTATGTATATACTGTATGTTCTCTGTATCTTATGTGTATACTGTATGTTCTCTGTATCTTATGTGTATACTGTATGTTCTCTGTATCCTATGTGTATACTGTATGTTCTCTGTATCTTATGTGTATACTGTATGTTCTCTGTATCTTATGTGTATACTGTATGTTCTCTTTATCTTATGTGTATACTGTATGTTCTCTGTATCTTATGTGTATACTGTATGTTCTCTGTATCCTATGTGTATACTGTATGTTCTCTGTATCTTATGTGTATACTGTATGTTCTCTGTATCTTATGTGTATACTGTATGTTCTCTTTATCTTATGTGTATACTGTATGTTCTCTGTATCTTATGTATATACTGTATGTTCTCTGTATCTTATGTGTATACTGTATGTTCTCTGTATCTTATGTATATACTGTATGTTCTCTGTATCTTATATGTATACTGTATGTTCTCTGTATCTTATGTGTATACTGCATGTTCTCTGTATCTTTGGATAGATGGAGGCTTATCCCAGGCATGTGCTCATTCACTAACTGTCGAATCTTCAACTCTGCTGGAAGTTTGTTCCCAGCATCTACTACTCTTTCTGTTACATAATATTTTCTAACGTTGCTCCTGATCTTCCCTTCAACTAGCTTCAGGTTGGACCCCTTGTTCTATCATTAAATCTCTTCTCCTGAACCTTATTTCTTCATTTCGCATATTTAAAGGTCTCAATCGTGTCCCTTGTTTCCTCCAGACTGTACAAATTAAGTTCCTTTAAGTGGACCAAAACCTCAGATTTGATTACCCTGGGTTTTAGTCCTTTCCCCGGGGGCATCCCGATCGGGGATGCCCTGCTGTGTGAAACCCCCCAGATCGCCCAATTTAACTCACCTCCTCCCCGTCCTACAGCACATGTGCGGCTGCTCGTCCAGTCCGCACGCTCAGAGCCGCTGCCACCATGCCATCTAAGACGGTGTCTAAGGCTAGCGGCTCCGAGCTGACGGCCGCTTCCCCGCTACCCTCTAACAGGGAGTGTGTCTGCTCCAGCCATTCACAAATGCCTGGTGCGGGCACGCGTCCTACTAGAGGGATAGCGGGGATTTGGCCGTGGCTCGCGCATGCGCCATTGGACCAGGAAAGAGGGTATGTGTATGGAGGACCTGGGGGGTTTCACACAGCGAGGCCTCCCGATTTTGGATGCCCCGGGGGGAAGGAATCGATCAGTCCGGTAATCTTATATATACCTGGGCCAATCGCTGTGGGGTTTGATCCACTTTAAAAATCTCCATCATGTCCCCCTCTCCCTTCTTTCCTCTAGACGGTAAAAAATAACGTTCTTTAAAATTCTTTGGCTAGTGCCAAAGAGAAAATTGTATGAGTATGCACAACTTTATACAGCTTAACAAAGAACAAAGGTGCTGGCAGTGTATAGGGAAGTAACCATTAGAATGTAAATAGAACAAAAGTGGGGACCCTAGACACGCCCCCAAGCCCCTCTAGTCCTGCCGCACACTAAAAATTATATGAATATGTATTAACTCAAATCACCCTCCAGAAAAACTGGAGGGTGGACCCTTAAGGTGGCTCTAGATACATAATAGAGCCACCTTAAGGGTCCACCCTCCAGTTTTTCTGTGTCTATATGTGGTTTTAATGAGTTGTTTGATGTATTGTCTGTGTAAATATTGTTTGTGTATATATTTTTATAAGTCCTGATTCAATAAATCAAATTATACATTTTTTTACATAGATTTGAGTTTTGAGATACATATTCATATAATTTGTAGTGTGCGGCAGGACTAGCGGCACTTTTGTTCTATTTTCTTTAAAATTCTTTGACTGAATGGGGTGTTGTTCCTCTATGTGGCAGTATCCAATATTTGGATGCCCCACTGTGTGTATCCCCCTCCCTCCGGTTACCCCATACACTCACCTTCCGGTGAGTACGAGCGGGCCGCTCAGCCAATTAGCGCACTTGCTTTCACTCGGCTCTGCTGATGGCTAAGCAGCTGAGCTGGGCCGAGCTAGGGGGGAGCTGATTGCACTGCTAGTCGCATTCCCCACTCACCTTGTAGTCGTGGTGTGCATGGCTAAAGGTGAACAAGGGCTCTCCGGGAAAGGTGAGTGTATCGGGGCTTCCACAGAGGGGGGGGGGGGGTTACACAGTGGGGGATGCCAATTTGGGATGCCCAAAGGAGTGGAAGTGAGACGGCCCTGGAGTCTTTTAAACTCTATGGTCTGCGAAGTTCCTCTTTAAATCAGGCACGGTAGGAGTCTTTATAATGCAGGCAGGACCAGCGAAAAAGGCTCAGGGCAGAATGCACAGGCTTGGCAGAGCATGGACAAGGTAACAGGCTTTCAAACAGAGTCTCAGGTACAAACACAACCCTGCTGCCCTTAGCAGTGGGCCCAGGCCCTTTTTATAGGGCTGCACCAGGATTTGATGAGGGAGTCAGGCAGCTCCATTAAAGTGGACCAAAACCCACCGTGATCGGCCCAGGAATTTATAAGATTCCCGAGCCAATTGATTCCCTCAACCCCCGGGGGGTCCAAAACCGGGATGCGCCACTGTGTGAAACCCCCCAGGTTGCCCATATACTTACCCTGTTTGCCGCTCCAACGGCGCATCCTCGCTATCCCTGTAGCAGGGCGTGTGCCCGCGCCAGGCATTTGTGAATGGCCGGCGTGGGCACGCTCCCTGTTAGAGGGAAGCAGGGGGCGCGGCCATCAACACGCTCAGAGATACTGGCCTTAGATGAAGCCTTAGATGGCGTGACGAGGGCGCTGATTGGACGAGCGGCCACGCATGCGCTGTAGGACCTGGAATAGGTGAGTTGACTTCGGAGATCTGGGGGGTTTCACACAGCGGGTCACCGTCGATCGGGGGATAGGACCGAAAACTTGGATAGTCAAAATCCTGGGTTTTTGGCCACTTTAACCCCGGCTGGTCGTGTCGAACGGCAGCTCATGACAATAATACCATTATTATTATTTTACTGATAAGAAAAGAAACATTAAACCGGACCTTCACCCTGAATAAGAGCCTATCTTATATTCCCCCCCCCCCCCCTGTACATACAGATTGCCCAAATTAATCCGGACCTTCACCCTGAATAAGAGCATATTTTATATGTTTCCCCCATCCCATACATAAAGATTGCCCACATTAAAAATCATCCTACCTGCACCTAGTGCGTTTCTTAAGGCCTTTTAACATCAAGATGGCCACCCATGGTGTCTCAGGCTGCCTGCAGACAGGAAGTGTCTGACTGTGCCGCTCTGCATTCTGGGATTGCTGACCTTTTCCCGACCCGAGCTCTGCAAAGCTCAGCTATAACCCACCCCCCTGCACTTCCCCCCTCTCCTCCCCTTAGAATGTGATGCTTCTGAGGCAAGATGGCCGCGCCCTTATCCTAGAGTCCTGAACAGATTTGAAGCTTAGCGGGGGAAAGAATAATAAGCAACTAAAAAACTTAAAATATATACATTTTAGAGGCTGGGCTTTGGGCTTTTCATTTAACACAAGATTACAGAGTCTACTGTCCTACAGAGGAGACGCTCTTCATAGTTCAATCCATCACACGGCGCGATCCACACATCAAGTTCATGATTGCTTTGCAATGTGTAACAGCTGATTACAATAGAAACAATTAAGATAAATAGACAGATAAACAATGTAACTCACACCAGAGAGCTGGCAGGCTTTTCAGGCTGACTCAACTTGTTTGTTACAGTCACAGCAGGAGAGAGAGATAGCCCATCCCAAGGTTTTAACTCTCATCTCAATATATGGCTCTCTGAGCTTTGTCGCCTGTATTTTATTGTTGATATTTTTATTATTAGTCTACTGCATAAATATAATCCTTCCTTAACCCTTTGATTGTCCACAGCCAGACCAGGCAAATAAAAATAAGTTATTTTATTTACTTCCATTTAAAATATACATATTACTGCGGTTACAATTGCAATTCATATACAGCGTTCTTCGCTCCATAAGACGCACCTAGGATTTGGTGGGGGGGGGAAAAGATATACTGAACTAAATGTTGTGAACCAAATAATAGGCATTCCCCCTCCCATTCCCCATAGGCAGTGTGGCATTCCCCCATCCCATTCCCCATAGGAAGTGTGGCATTCCCCCCTCCCATTACCTATAGGCAGTGTGGCATTCCCCCTCTCATTCCCCATAAGCAGTGTGGCATCCCCCCTTCCATTCCCCATAGGCAGTGTGGCATTGCCCTTTCCATTCCTATAAGCAGTGTAGCATCCCCCCTCCCATTCCTATAGGCATTGTGGCATAACCCCTCCCATTCCTGATAGGCAGTGTGCCATCCCTCTTCCCATTCCCCATAAGCAGTGTGGCATTCACCCTCCCATTCCTATAGGCAGTGTGGCATAACCCCCTCCCATTCCCTATAGGCAATGTGGCACCCCCCTCCCATTCTCTATAAGCAGTGTAGCATTCCACCCTCCCATTCCCCATAGGCAGTGTGACATTCCCCCCTCCCATTCCTATAGGCATTATGGCATCCCCCCCAATTCCTATAGGCAATATGTCATAACCCACTCCTATTCCCCATAGGCAGTGTGGCAACCGCCTCCCATTCCCCATAAGCAGTGTGGCTTTTCCCCATCCCATTCCCCATAGGCATTGTGGCATTCCCCCATCCCATTCCCATAAACAGTGTAGCATTCACCCCACCCCATTCCCTATTGGCAGTGTGGCATTCCCCCATTCCTCACAGGCAGTGTGACATTCTCCCTTCCATACCCCATAGGCGTTATGGCATTCCCCGATCCCATTCCCATAGGCAGTGTGGCATACCCCCATCACATTCCTCATAGGCAGTGTGGCATTCCTCCTCCTATTCCCCATAAGCAGTGTGGCATTCCCCCCTCCCATTCCCCATATAGGCAGTGCGGCGTTCCCCCACACCATTCTCTATAGGAAGTGTGGCATTACCTCTCCCATTCCTACAGGCATTGTGGCATCCCCCCTCCCATTCCCCATAGGCAGTGTGGCATTCCCCTATCCCATTCCTCATATAGTCAGTGTAGCATTCCCCTCCCATTTCCCCATAGGCAGTATGGCATTCCCCCATGCCATTCCCATAGGCAGTGTAGCAGCCCCCTCCCATTCCCCATAGGCAGTGTGGCATTACCCCATCCCATTCCCATAGGCAGTATGGTATCCCCGCTCCCACTCCCCATAGGCAGTGTGGCATTATCCCCTCCCATTCCCATAGGCAGTATGGTATCCCCCTCCCATTCCCCATAGGCAGTGTGGCATTCCCCCATCCCATTCCCATAGGCAGTGTGGCATTCCCCCCTCCCATTCTCATAGGCAGTATGGTATCCCCCCTACCATTCCCCATAGGCAGTGTGGCATTCCCCCCTACCATTCCCCATAGGCAGTGTGGCATTCTCCCTTTCCATAGAACACAATGTTCTGCCATTAGAATATTTAATTCCTCCCGAGGAGGAGGTCACCCTTTCGTCGTCTCCATCGTGGCGGCAACACGACCAGATTTTATCCGTCATAAAGCCAACTTCAGTGATTAAGTGCAACTCCCGAGCTGAGCTCCGAGGCCCGCTCCGGCGCATTAATGGGCGCTGTTAGAGAGAATTACATTTCATGAAACGTCTCTTGATTGTGATACCTTTTAATTGAAAAGCTAAAATTTTACACATACGAACTAATCTCCTTCATCGGTCAGTGAAATCTCCCCATAAAGGAATCAACAGCCTCAATTCTGGAGGCGACCATGTGATTCCTGGAAGACATAGTGCGCCGGAGAGACTCCGCTATGGCAGGCACTAGCCTAAGTGTAAGTAATGCTCTGAAAGGGTATCAAAACCTGGGTTTTGTTCCTTGCCCTCCCCCTTCCTGGGCATCCCAGATGCCCCACTTTGTGAAACCCCCCAGATTGCCCAGGTAAGCTCACCTCTTTCCAGTCTTACACCGTGTGCGCATGGGCTTGTCCAAGCAGAGCTGTTTGGCGTGCATATGCAAGGCCGGATTATGAGGAGTGTGCAAGGGATGCATCCTCCCCTACTTGCCCTGCAAAGAGGGCCTCTACCAACCTTTGGGTTATGGTCTGGTCCAGGAGGCTTTTCAGTCTTTGGTCTGATGGGCCACAGGGCCCGCCAACAAAGCTATTGGCGGCAGTGGGTGCCCGGTGCCTGGGCACGTTTTTTTTTTGCAAACCTGCAGCCAAAGCCACCACAGGGCAGGACGGAGAGTCTAGAGCAGCAAAGCCGCCGCCAGCAACGCTACAGTGATGGGTGCAGAGCTGTCACTGCACATAAGCCACCAAGCACAGCCGCTGGCAGCTCAATGCAGGGAACCAGCCGGGCGACTACACTACCCCCCACCCAGAATGGCAAAGCAGCAGCACCCGCACAAGGGGGGCACAAGGGACTCCATCCGACCTTCCAGTAAGTAGGCGGGTGCCAGACAACCACCAATCAGTTACTTGGCTGGACTATTATTTTATACCGTATCTGGGGCCTCTACCAGATTTTGTGCCCAGGGGCCTCCGCCACACTTAATCCGACCCTGTGCATATGTAATATTTGGCATATGGAAATCAGAATCTCGAACAGCCGCATCCTCAGCAGCGAGCACGCTGTCCCCAGCCTAATCTAAGTAGCTGGTGGTGGGAGCGCTCACAGCCCAACGATGCTGTGTTTACACTGATGAGGGAGCCAGGAAGCAGGTGAGTTATGCTGCTCCTCGGGGGGGGGGGGGGGGTTACATAGCGTGGCACTCCAGTTTTAGATGCCCCCGGGGGAAGGCTAACTTTTAGATTCCAGGAGTCAGCCACACTGGGTTTTGTTCCGCTTTAACGTGGACTGCCAGGGTGAAAGTCCTAAATGTTCAAGGGGCCTCAAAATGGTCCAGTTTGTGGGTGATGGGCCTGGTGGGGGTGGTTTAGGGGTGGGGCTTATCTTCAGGCTTTTAAGGAACAAATATCCACAGAGTTAAATTAAAACACGTGTGTTATAGTGGCATAACTTCCAAATGTCCCTGATTGGGAGGGAATATCCCTCTTTTGAGTCCATGTCCCCCTGTCCCTGATTAGGGTGCCCGAGGGGCAAGGACCAAAACCCAGGATAAGAAGGGAATATTGGCAGGGGCTATGGCCAAATGTATTGCACAAGATCAGTGGGTTTTGGTCCGCTTTAAATATCCCACTACCAAAACCATTTCTTATTATATATATATATCACATTGAAATTGAGAAAAGGTCTATAAATAGTTTAAAAGGATTACAGCATCTTTAAGATGATACTAAGACATACCTACCAACTTTTCAGGGTGAGAAAGAGGGACATTTGTAAAATTAGGCCACACCCCCTCTTTGAGGAATGGATGAAGCCACGCCCCCTCATTGGGGGATGGATGAGAAATAGGAAGTAACAGTTACAACAATAGAAACACTTTGAATAGGCAAATGAATCACTTATTGACAGGGGCGGACTGGGACCAAAAAACGGCCCTGCACTTTTTGGTCAGACTGGCCCTTCTGTACTGTGCTCAGCCCGGTAAAGTGAGTCAACGCCACATTAATATATATATATATATATATATATATATATATATATATATCTGAGCGGGATCGGCCCGGGACCTCCACCCGGGCATCCAAAATCGGGATGCCCCACTGTGTGAAACTCCCCAGGTTACCTGCTACACTTACCTTACTTCCCGGTCCAACAACACATGCGCGGGCCACAGCCGCATCCCCGCTATCCCTCTAGCAGGGCGCATGCCCGCGCCAGGAATTTGTTAATGGCCGGTGCGGGCACGTTCCCCGTTTGAGGGTAGCTGGGGATGCGGCCGCGGCTCACGCATGCGCCACTGCACTTAGGACGCTGGCTTAGGATAGTCAAAATCCTGGGTTTTGGTCCACTTCAAAGAGTTTTAATCCTTTTCTGTGGGGCGCCCTGATTTGGGATGCCCCATTTTGTGCAACCCCCTCAGTAAAACTTACCTGACCAGCGATCCACTGGCTCATGCATGGGTTCTCCTCGCTAAGGGCTGGGTGGAGCTGAGCTGGCTGCCAGCCACATCCCACCAGCCTCTAGCTGGTGCAGACACATGTTTGAACCACGCATGTGTTGTTTGATTAGCGGTCAGGTATTTTTACTGGGGATTTGACACAATGGGGCATCCCAAATCAGGATGTCAGGGAGGGGCCATGTAAATAAGCTTCCATCTGTCTATACAATACATTGCTACACCACAGTCCAGCTCCCCTGGCGCTGTGCGTCCTCAATAGATACTGGGTCATACCATGTGCGGGCGGGGGGGTACTCAAGGAAAAGAAAATCAACAACCACAAACTGTAAAAATTGTACAAAAAATACCCCACAAAACAGCAGTGTCCATACTGCTGGGGCCCCATAACAATACTGGTGCAATGCACATGCTGAAAGCAAACTTTTTTAATGCCCCTGCTGCCGCCCTATTCTATTACACTCTATTAGGGTATAAGGAAGGATACAGGAGGAGAAGAGCTTACACTCTATTAGGGTATAAGGAAGGATACAGGAGGAGAAGATCTTACACTCTATTAGGGTATAAGGAAGGATACAGGAGGAGAAGAGCTTACACTCTATTAGGGTATAAGGGAGGATACAGAAGGAGAAGAGCTTACACTCTATTAGGGTATAAGGAAGGATACAGGAGGAGAAGAGCTTACACTCTATTAGGGTATAAGGGAGGATACAGGAGGAGAAGAGCTTACACTCTATTAGGGTATAAGGGAGGATACAGGAGGAGAAGATCTTACACTCTATTAGGGTATAAGGGAGGATACAGGAGGAGAAGAGCTTACACTCTATTAGGGTATAAGGAAGGATACAGGAGGAGAAGAGCTTACACTCTATTAGGGTATAAGGGAGGATACAGGAGGAGAAGAGCTTACACTCTATTAGGGTATAAGGGAGGATACAGGAGGAGAAGAGCTTACACTCTATTAGGGTATAAGGGAGGATACAGGAGGAGAAGATCTTACACTCTATTAGGGTATAAGGGAGGATACAGGAGGAGAAGATCTTACACTCTATTAGGGTATAAGGGAGGATACAGAAGGAGAAGAGCTTACACTCTATTAGGGTATAAGGAAGGATACAGGAGGAGAAGAGCTTACACTCTATTAGGGTATAAGGGAGGATACAGAAGGAGAAGAGCTTACACTCTATTAGGGTATAAGGAAGGATACAGGAGGAGAGGAGCTTACACTCTATTAGGGTATAAGGGAGGATACAGGAGGAGAAGAGCTTACACTCTATTAGGGTATAAGGGAGGATACAGAAGGAGAAGAGCTTACACTCTATTAGGGTATAAAGGGGGCGGGTTGACAGGAGGGTTGGTTGGTGGGTATTTAGATGTGCGAGTGGGCAGGTGGTCAGGCAGGCAGGTAGGTGGGTGGGTGACTGCCACCTCCACGTCAGAATCTGCTGATTCCGCCTGCACAACACTCGAGTCTGCTGCTGGTCCAGGGTCTGGGTAGGTAGGTAGGTGAGTGGCAGGTATATAGATAGGTGGGTGGATTAGGCAGTTGGATTAATAGGTGGGTGAGTGAGCAGGTGGGTAGATGGGCAGGGCAGGGTGGGTTAAGAGAAACACATTGCACCATTAATTAGTATTAGCATTTAGTTTGAGGTTTATTGGAACACAGTACAGCAACAGCATGGACTCACCTGGAGCCACTTCACTGCCAAGTTGGAGAATCCTTTCTGTTGTTGACGTCTTCTCTCCTTCATGGTGTCTGCAGGCTGCTAACCTGTCCTCGTGGGTGAGACACACACACATCTCTCTCTCCCTCCCCCCTTCCTCTCCTCGGGCTATGGCTGCAGCCCTCACACTCACACACACGCTCTCTCCCCTCCCCACTCTTCCCCCTCACCGACCTCTGCTCCAGCCATCAATGACAGTTTCTCTCGTTTGATCACTCACGTCATCCTCTCCCCGCGCTGGCCGGCCAGCATGACAGGAAACGGAAGTGCTGGCCTCTGCTGTGCTGTGATCTGGGCTGTCCTCCGCAGTGGGGGAAACAAGAGAGGAGTTTTTGGTTCCACTGAGCCACCAATGTAAAAAAAGAAATGACAGCTGCACAACGTGCGCGGCCGCGCTCCCGCGCATCTTACAGGGAACACTGCGACTTGTGGCCCTCTCTGGCACCGGCCTACCGGGCTTTTGCCCGGTAGGCCCTATGGCCAGCCCGCCCCTGCTTATTGATGTAGATCTGCATGTTAGACCTCAAAGAGGGACAATATGTAAATGAAGCCACGTCCCTCATTGAGGGGTGGGTGAAGCCACGCCCCCTCATTGAGGCCTGGATAAGGGATAAGTTGTAACAGATGAATATAAACACTTTGCATAAGCAAATGAGTCATGTATTGCTGCAGATCTGCATGTTACACCTCAAAGAGTGACAATATGTAAATGAAGTAACACCCCCTCATTGAGGCCTGGATAAGGGATAAGTTGTAACAGTAGAATATAAACACTTTGCATAAGCAATTGAATCATGTATTGCTGCAGATCTGCATGTTACACCTCAAAGAGGGACAGTATGTAAATGAAGCCACGCCCCATCACTAAGTGTTGGATGAAGCCTCAAAGGTGGACAAATGAGAACATGG
Organism: Gastrophryne carolinensis; assembly: GCA_027917425.1. NCBI lineage: Eukaryota > Metazoa > Chordata > Amphibia > Anura > Microhylidae > Gastrophryne > Gastrophryne carolinensis. The sequence goes on along the minus strand of CM051237.1, from coordinate 479,041,257 downwards.
GATGGGGGACATGGGCTCAAAAGAGGGACAGTCCCTCCAAATCAGGGACACTTAGGAGGTATGATAAGGTACAAGTCTAAAGTGGTTAAATACAGATCCTTGTACAGTTTTTACACAGCAGTTGAGGGAGGGAAGGAGAAATCTGTCCCATCCTCGCCCAGCTTATGGTGCTGCTACTGCCCTATACAGGTATGTGCCATGCTGTGCATCATCCTTAGCAGCAGGTAGTGCCCCCTCCCCATGGCTGAGCCCAATATGGGGGGATGAGCAGCCTGGCATATGGCCTTTACCACTATCGGTCTTACCCAGCTTATAGTGCTGCTACTGCCCTATACAGGTAGGTGCCATGCTGTGCATCATCCTTAGCAGCAGGCTGTGCCCCCTCCCCATGGCTGAGCCCAATATGGGGGGATGAGCAGCCTGGCATATGGCCTTTACCACTATCGGTCTTACCCAGCTTATGCTGCTGCTACTGCCCTGTACATGTATGTGCCATGCTGTGCATCATCCTTAGCAGCAGGTAGTGCCCCCTCCCCATGGCTGAGCCCAATATGGGGGGATGAGCAGCCTGGCATATGGCCTTTACCACTATCGGTCTTACCCAGCTTATGGTGCTGCTACTGCCCTATACAGGTAGGTGCCATGCTGTGCATCATCCTTAGCAGCAGGTAGTGCCCCCTCCCCATGGCTGAGCCCAATATGGGGGGAAAAGCAGCCTGGCATATGGCCTTTACCACTATCGTTCTTACCCAGCTTATGATGCTGCTAATGCCCTATACAGGTAGGTGCCATGCTGTGCATCATCCTTAGCAGAAGGCTGTGCCACCTCCCCATAGGTGAGCCCAAAATGGGGGGATGAGCAGCCTGGCATATGGCCTTTACCACTATAGGTCTTACCCAGCTTATGGTGCTGCTACTGCCATAAACAGTTATGTGCCATTCTGTGCATCATCCTTAGCAGCAGGCTGTGCCCTTTCACCATGGCTGAGCCCAATATGGGGGGATGAGCAGCCTAGCATATGGCCTTTACCACTATCGGTCTTACCCAGCTTATGGTGCTGCTACTGCCCTATACAGGTATGTGTCATGCTGTGCATCATCCTTAGCAGCAGGCTGTGCCCCCTCCCCATGGCTGAGCCCAATATGGGGGGATAAGCAGCCTGGCATATGGCCTTTACCACTATCGGTCTTACCCAGCTTATGGTGCTGCCACTGCCCTATACAGGTATGTGCCATGCTGTGCATCATCCTTAGCAGCAGGTAGTGCCCCCTCCCCATGGCTGAGCCCAATATGGGGGGATTAGCAGCCTAGCATATGGCCTTTACCACTATCGGTCTTACCAAGCTTATGGTGCTGCTACTGCCCTATACAGGTAGGTGCCATGCTGTGCATCATCCCTAGCAGCAGGCTGTGCCCCCTCCCCATGACTGAGCCCAAATGGGGGGGTGAGCAGCCTGGCATATGGCCTTTACCACTATCAGTCTTACCAAGCTTATGGTGCTGCTACTGCCCTATACAGGTAGGTGCCATGCTGTGCATCATCCTTAGCAGCAGGCTGTGCCCCCTCCCCATGGCTGAGCCCAATATGGGGGGATGAGCAGCCTGGCATATGGCCTTTACGACTATCGGTCTTACCAAGCTTATGGTGCTGCTACTGCCCTATACAGGTAGGTGCCATGCTGTGTATCCTCCTTAGCAGCAGGTAGTGCCCCCTCCCTATGGCTGAGCCCAATATGGGGGGATGAGCAGCCTGGCATATGGCCTTTACCACTATCGGTCTTACCCAGCTTATGGTGCTGCTACTGCCCTATACAGGTATGTACCATGCTGTGCATCATCCTTGGCAGCAGGCTGTGCCCCCTCCCCATGGCTGAGCCCAATATGGGGGGATGAGCAGCCTGGCATATGGCCTTTACCAGTATCAGTCTAACCCAGCTTATAGTGCTGCTACTGCCCTATACAGGTAGGTGCCATGCTGTGCATCATCCTTAGCAGCAGGCTGTGCCCCCTCCCCATGGCTGAGCCCAATATGGGGGGATGAGCAGCCTGGCATATGGCCTTTACGACTATCGGTCTTACCAAGCTTATGGTGCTGCTACTGCCCTATACAGGTAGGTGCCATGCTGTGTATCCTCCTTAGCAGCAGGCTGTGCCCCCTCCCCATGACTGAGCCCAATATGGGGGGATGAGCAGCCTGACAAATGGCCTTTACCACTATCGTTCTTACCCAGCTTATGGTGCTGCTACTGCCCTATACAGGTAGGTGCCATGCTGTGCATCATCCTTAGCAGCAGGCTGTGTCCCCTCCCCATGGCTGAGCCCAATATGGGGAGATGAGCAGCCTGGCATATGGCCTTTACCACTATCGTTCTTACCCAGCTTATGGTGCTGCTACTGCCCTATACAGGTATGTGCCATGCTGTGCATCATCCCTAGCAGCAGGCTGTGCCCCCTCCCCATGACTGGGCCCAAATGGGGAGGTGAGCAGCCTGGCATATGGCCTTTACCACTATCAGTCTTACCAAGCTTATGGTGCTGCTACTGCCCTATACAGGTAGGTGCCATGCTGTGCATCATCCTTAGCAGCAGGCTGTGCCCCCTCCCCATGGCTGAGCCCAATATGGGGGGATGAGCAGCCTGGCATATGGCCTTTACCACTATCGGTCTTACCCAGCTTATGGTGCTGCTACTGCCCTATACAGGTAGGTGCCATGCTGTGCATCATCCTTAGCAGCAGGTAGTGCCCCCTCCCCATGGCTGAGCCCAATATGGGGGAATGAGCAGCCTGGCATATGGTCTTTACCACTATCGGTCTTACCCAGCTTATGGTGCTGCTACTGCCCTATACAGGTAGGTGCCATGCTGTGCATCATCCTTAGCAGCAGGTAGTGCCCCCTCCCCATGGCTGAGCCCAATATGGGGGGATGATCAGCCTGGCATATGGCCTTTACCACTATGGGTCTTACCCAGCTTATGCTGCTGCTACTGCCCTAGACAGGTATGTGCCTTGCTGTGCATCATCCGTAGCAGCAGGCTGTGCCCCCTCCCCATGGCTGAGCCCAATATGGGGGGATAAGCAGCCTGGCATATGGCCTTTACCACTATCGGGCTTACCCAGCTTATGGTGCTGCTACTGCCCTATACAGGTATGTGCCATGCTGTGCATCATCCTTAGCAGCAGGCTGTGCCCCCTCCCCATGGCTTATTTCTCCCACAATCAGACCAGCGAAATAAATTGTCACTTCTCCCTCGTGATAATCATCCGCCATCAGTGGTGCAGAAAAGGCCCCCCCTTTGAAAATTCAAAATAAAATTGGTACAATACGATGCAAGCACCCGGAGCAAATGGAAGATGGAAGGTTGTTATTACCCGGCTCAGCTTCTGTATAATAACGGAACAGAGAAAATGTTTCCTCTTGAATCGCTAATGCGGAGGCCGTCGTCTTTGACCCGGATTTTCTCAGCTGATTGAATACTCGGGTTCCAATTAGAAGCAATATAGGATAATAACCCTGTAACAATGGAAACAGCACCAGATGACTCTGAGAATATTACATCGAAGAAATCCCAGAAGTCTCCAGGTTACATATGTTGGTTTCTAAATGTGGCAATTTAGACAGACATTGGGGGGGGAACAAACTGGTTTTAAATGGAACAGTCAGAGTAGTCATCTTAACTTGGTGGTAAGTACAACAAACATGATGTATTTCCCTGTGAGACTCCCACCTTCTGTGAGCTGGCAACTCCCAATCTCTGCCGCCACTTCCGACTATAACCAAGGGGGGCGCTCTATACGCCTCGCCAGACACGGTTGCCCCCAAGTCTTAAAAGAAACACGAGGGTATACTATTGCCAAGGTCGTTTACAGGTAATTAGTCAGAGAATGCGTCTATACACAGGGATGAGGTAGGAGAGTAGTCAAACACTAGCCGAAGGTCAAGCAGGGTGGTCAGAGGTAACGCAGTATCCAAGAGGGAGGGTCAGGTGAAATTCAAGGTCGGGCAGGTGAAAGGTCGGTTCGGGCAGCAAGCTGGGATGGTCGATCAAAGCCGCGTCTGAAACAAATATAGCACAGATAAAGTAGAACCCTGAGTAACACTAGCTATAACAGGGTAATTGGGGTTGGTTCTCCCCTGGGGGAAGAACCATGGCGCACCTGCATGAATAAACTATATGTACATACACACACCTATCAGTATTAAATATCAAAGGGTAAAACAAGCAGGCGCGCCACGGTTCCTCCCCCAGGGAAGAACCAACCCCATTTACCCTCACAGTCTTCCTGACGATTAGTCAGGAGCGCCTGCTACCCTCCAACACAACTACCTACTCCCGGGTCATCCCTTCCCCAACTTCTTTCCCCCCCACACCAATCCCCTTCTCCTCTCCCCCCCCCCAAATATAGCTATGACAGGCACTGAGGTCAGGGCAAAACTCTATTTAAAGTGGACCAACACCCAGGATTTTGACTATCCTGGGTTTTGGTCCACTTCGGTGAAACCCCCCAGAATGCTCGTAAACACTCACCTCCCCACGCTCCTATGCGGGCGCTCGTCCAATCAGAGAGCTCAGAGCTGCTGTGGTATGCACGTACAAGCGGCGTCCAACCACAGCGGCTCTGAGCGCTGGAGGCCGCGTCTCGCGCTTCCTTCTAACAGGGAACGCGCCCGCGCTGGCCATTCACGAGCGGCCGGTGCGGGTGCGCGCCCTGCTAGAGGGAAGCGCGAGACGCGGCCCGCGCATTCGCCGTTGGAACGGGGTTAAGGTAAGGTTTGTGGGCGTCCTGGGGGATTCCACCACGCGGGACATCCCGATTTCGGATGCCCAGCGGGGAGGGGTCTGATCGGCCCGGGAATCTTATAGATTCCCGGGCCGATCCCCCCTGGGTGTTGGTCCACTTTAAAGGATGACTGGCCAATAGGAACATTGGGAGGGGGAAAAGGGATGTGACTGGTGGCACTAGGATCCTAAACAGGATTGCTAGTAATCCCAGGGGCTGGACAGCTCCTGACAACTTTCAGGCATGGAAGAGGTTGCACTGTCTGCCACCATCAGTGCAGCGCCTCCTAGGGACACTTCATCCGACAGCGGGGCGCGCCTGCACAGTTGGAGGAGCAGGGAGACAGCCAGGGCAGCTTGTTGCGTCCTCCGACTTCTAGGAGCAGCGAGCGCACCCTGCTCCAGGCAGCCAGGGAATGGTCACTAAGTTCCTAACACACGGCCTTTGTCTGGCCACCATATTAAATGCCACAACCTGGCGAATGGCCGTGGAACGCTTTGTGAATTTGCCCCATAATAAGATGAAGCTGTTGCATCTTCAACAACAATTGCAGGGGTCAATGAAATTAGTGTTTTGCCTGTTTTTAAATGAAGGTATGGCTACCAGCTTGAAGACAATCCATGTGTTCTGCTGCCGCCAATCGCAGCCTCAAGTGTTCGAGCACAGGGGGATTAAGCCCCCAGCTAGCCGCCTGGTAGGAATGGGCTTCAGATCTGGGCTGAAGTTGGATTTGACACAGATCTTACCAGTTTGCCCCATCCTGGATCCTGGCAAGATCCGGGTCGGATTATCCGATATGATACCCGCTGATGCAGGCAGATAGCGTGATGGCCCTCACTACCCTGTGACCCGGTATATGGGTGCCTTGGACCCCTACCGCTCTCTCTGCAGGTCTGCCAGGGCTGGCGCTGGTGTTCTGATGGCAGGGACTTGCTGTTGCGGTCTTGTGTCTTAGAAAAACTATATGATAATAACCCTGTAACAATAGAAACAGCATTGGCCGGGTCTAAGAATATTACATAGAAGAATTCCCATCTAAATGTGGCAATTGCGCTTGGTGCAGCGGAGTCACTTTAGATAGACATTGGGGGGGGGAGAACAAACTGGTTTTAACTGGAACAGGTAGAAAGTCAGAGTAGGGTCTTGATAAAGCTGCGTTACGCAGTGAAACGCGTTGACGGCGACTAGGCGTACCCCTGCACTAATACAACAAAGGAACCTTGCAATTTTTGAAAGCGAACTCCCTCTCCCCCTCGCGGACACCAGCGGCCGAGGTGAACGGAAAGTAGGGTGAGAGCTTCGCCTATGTTATTATATGCTGTACATCAAGGATTTTAAATGTGAGTGCACACTTTTAACCTTTTAGAGGTTTTTATCATTAAAAGCGATATCACGCTATACATTTCCTTCATTGATTTCTTTCATGCAAAAACTCATTTTGAGCCACCTTCAAGCCCAAAATCTATGGGTATTCACCCGAAACAACAAGAGGATCAGATTTGGATTGAATAGAGTTACGGAGCAAGGAGTGGCTTATTCTCAAGGCGTACCAATATACGCCACCTGGTAAGAGTACCAAAAATAGGTGGTGGGCACGCGGTGGATGATATCTATGTGGCTGAGCACTATTGAATACCTGCTGCATGAGATTTGGGATATCCGGCATAAATTGCAGTTTGAAAATGTAACACTACGAGTCATTCTCTGGGACTTTATTAAACCCATGCATATAATTAAGGGACTTTGACATCAGATTTTTTATGGCTGATTTGGGCCAACTTATAATAATTGTATTTTTTTTTTTAACTAATCACTTGCTCTGTGTATTCTAATTATTTTATAGAAAGTCAGAGTAGTCATCTTAAAATGGTGGTAAGTACAGCAAACACGGCCCTTGTCTGACGAATACGCCACTTTTACAATAGTGAATGCCAACAACCTGGCAATTGGCCGTCCAACGCTTTTGTGAATAAGATGAAGCTGTTGTATCTTCAACAGCAATTGCAGGGGTCAATGAAATAAGTGTTTCCCCTGTTCTTAAATGGGCTTCAGATCTGGACTGAAGCTAGATTAGACAGATTAGACACAGATCTTTCCATTTTGCCCTATTTCGGATCCTGGCAAGATCCAGGTCAAGTTATCCGACATGCCCCCTGCTGATGCAGGCAGATGGTGTGACTGCCCTCACTACCTTGTGACCGGTATAGGGGTCCTTTGGACCCCTTCCAATTTTGACAGTTTACAAACTCAGTGATGCCGGTGCTGATGCTCCCTTCATCTGTCTCCTGCCGGGCTGCGTTCTCTCTGCAGGTCTGCTGGGTCCGGTGCACCGTCCTGATCTGACGGGCGCTGGTGTTCTGATGCCAGGGAGTTGCTGTTGCGGTCTTGTGTCTTATCACCACTCAGAACACTGGGCATCATATTTTGCACATAGAGATGAGCGAACTTCGATTGGGGCGAGAGAGCAGGGGAGTTAAAGTGTTAAAAGCAAATGCAAGAATTAATTCAAACTTTCAGAATCCCAATATATTGCCAACTTCTTGGTATATGAGCAAACAATCCTGCGGCCTTATTCAATGAAAAATTCCTGATGATAAAGCAGGTTACTGTGGTAACACAATACACATAATGTATCCAATTTACTGCTCAGCGAATATCTCTTATTATAATATCCTATTACAGCTGTTTATATAGGCAGTGATAATATTACATCACTTTTCTCTATAGGTCAGCACTGGCATAGCTGAGATTTCAGAAAAATGAATCATCGGCCAAGATTAATGAGCTAATAAGAATCATTGATGAAGATAATGAGATATATAATATGTACATTGGAGAGCGTGTATAATAATGATCTGATATACTTTATCTTTTACTATGAATTTTATGAGCTTATTGAGTAGTGCCGGTGATTCATTGTTTTAACATTTTGAAGGGAGGAAATGAAGATGGAAAGAGCTTGCAATCTATTACAGCAAATAATTAAGGGGACGAGTTTATTCTTTATTAGGGTATGGGGGGGGGGGGGGATACAGGAGAAGAAGAGCTTACAATGTATTAGGGTATAAGGGAGGATACAAAAGAAGAATAACTTACACTCTATTAGGGTATAAGGAAGGATACAGGAGGAGAAGAGCTTACACTCTATTAGGGTATAAGGGAGGATACAGGAGGAGAAGAGCTTACACTCTATTAGGGTATAAGGAAGGATACAGGAGGAGAAGAGCTTACACTCTATTAGGGTATAAGGGAGGATACAGGAGGAGAAGAGCTTACACTCTATTAGGGTATAAGGGAGGATACAGGAGGAGAAGAGCTTACACTCTATTAGGGTATAAGGGATGATACAGGAGGAGAAGAGCTTACACTCTATTAGGGTATAAGGGATGATACAGGAGGAGAAGAGCTTACACTCTATTAGGGTATAAGGGATGATATAGGAGGAGAAGAGCTTACAAAAAGAAAGATATGTAGCTATATAAGGGCCGCGCTCGGGCTTCTGTCAGATTCATGGTCGTCAAAATGGAATGCGCTTTAATTTTAGCATCAATTTTCGCACTACCGTATGCCACTTCATCTGAAATTTTCCGCTAGCGTCATTTTTGAGATGTCTGCGGCGCCTAATTTAAGGTATGTTTAAAGGGCAAAAAAGAGTGCGCAAGTATTAGGTCCCAAAGTTTAGCAAAAACAATAAAAAAAAAAATGATAGTTAAATTATTAAGCATTAATATGCAAACCAAACAGGGGAGGGAGGGTTAAAGAGAACATCTGGGACAAAACATTGAGCCAAAAAAAAACTTTAAGGGTTAACTAGAATCAGAATCTCCCCCAAATAAACTACCCCCCAAAAAATGGAGAACACAAGTTCTCCAGAGAATACATTCCGAAATGGCGAATAGAGCTTCGCAGAAAACACAGAAGCTGAAGAGATCAAATCGCTATGGAGAAACAGAACAGGAAAGGGGAGAAATATGGGCGACCATCGGGAGCAGTTAAGCGCTTAGCCGGACAAATGCACATGGGCCGGGGCCATTTGTGCTTCAAAACAGCAGATTTTCCCTGCGGAAGGTGCAAATTGGCGCAAGAAGAGAGTCGTGCGCTTGCCATTGGGTGCGCTTTGCACATGCGCCCGGGGTGCGCACACAGCCATGAATCATGCGCTTAGGCACATGCGAAATCTTTGTGCACCGACCATGAATCGACTCTATAGTTACATAGGTTAAACAAAGGTTAAAAAAAAGACATATGTCCATCAAGTTCTACCAAGAGTCGGGGTTGGGGTTATTTCTATTTATTTATTTTACTGATAACCGCTAATAGTAACTGTTTTGCTATTTTCTTCGAAATAAGCATCTAATCCTATTTTGAAGCTGTCAGCGGTTGATGCTGTAACAAGCTTCTGTGGGAGGCTATTCCACAGATTTATAGTTCCTATGGTAAAAAACGATTGTCGCCTCCAGAGACTAAGAGGCTGATTCATTAATAGCGACAGATAGCGACAGATAGTGACTGTTGAGCGACTGTAGCTGTATTTTGACAGCGACCGCTAGTAGTCGCTGTGCTTGGCCATTGTTCGGTGGATGATAGCGACTCAGTCGGTGTGCCGTAATGTTGAATACAAGATGCTGAGTTGCTATTTGACAGGTTCGCTGTTGTATGGGAGCGCATGATAGCGATTGGACATAGCGACCGGCACCCACCATATTCATTAAAAAATCAGCCTTAAAAATTCCTAGCGCTGTGAAATGCATGTTTAAATCCCAGAGCGCAGTAGGCGATGTGTTAAAAGTAGTTTTTTAACCCCCAAACCACCAAAAAAAAAAAAATGGAATGATTTTGAAATAATATTCAAACCTGAATAGTTTAAAATCAGACCTGTAATATCAATTCTGCAAAAAAAAAAAATGCTTTTAAAAATCCCCAAAAAATACATTTTCAAAGGAAGAAGTGTTCACAGATTGTTTTTTTGAAATTTAAAAAATATATATATATATTAAAAAATTATTATTAATTAAAAAACATTCTGCCATTGAAATGCATTGGAGAGCGCCAGGTAGCGAGAGGTCATACCTGTCGCTATTCAAGGATGTTCGCTGGCGCTGTGGGATGAAGCTGGGATAATGATGAATGAGTTGCTAGGTGGCGCTATCTCAGTCGCTAAGCAGTATCGGCTTGATAAATGTGTGATTGTGGAGGGGAGCCGGCGTTCTAGTTGGGGTACCTGGTTTTACTGGCCCGCTCCCCAGTCGCTATCTGTCGCTATCTGTCGCTATTCCTTGATAAATAAGGCCCTATATATCTTTTATTCCAGGTGCAGTGAGTGCCTCCCTTGTCTTTAGAGAGGATTTTACCTGAAATACTGTTTCCCCATAATTTTTGTATTGGCCATTTATATATTTATACAAGTTAATCATGTTTTCCCTCACTCTCAAGACTAAACAGATTTAATTCCCTTAATATTTCTTCATAACTAAGATCCTTCATTCCTCTTATTAGTTTGGTGGCTCCTCTGCTCCCTTTCCATAGTCAGAGCGTCCTTTCTATGAATGGGTGCCCAGAACTGGACGGCATATTCCAGGTGAGGGCGCACCAGTGTCTTGTAAAGAGGCAAAATTACTCACCTATCCCATGATTCCAGGCCTCTATTAATGCATGATAATATCTTGGTGGCCTTGGAAGCAGCTGATTGGCATTGCATGCTGTTATTTAGTCTTTGATCTGTCAGTACCCCCCAGATCCTTCTCAACCAGTGACTCTCCCAGTTTTACCCCCCCCCCCCCCCCCCCCCCCCGAGGACATATGTGGCCTGTAAAAGAGAAGAGAAAGTGAAAGGATGGGGAGTTGGCAGTACAGTAAGATATTACCAAGGATGGAGGGAACGTGGAAAAGAGAAAGGAGGAAAGATAATAAGATAACGTTAGAATGACATAGAAAGGGAGAGAGAGGGGGAGAATGAAGGAATGTGGAAGGAAAAAGGAAGGGTGGCAATGCAGAGACTTAAAAGAAAAAGTAAGAAAGGAATGTATTAGTGAGAAAATGTAGAAAAGAAAGAGATGGAGGAAAGTAAAAAAAGAGAAAATGTAGACTAGGGCCCTTATTTAACAAGGGATAGCGCCAGGTAGCGTATGGTGAGCGAACGGTAATGACGGTCACCGCCACGAGAACGCCGGCTCCCCTCCGCAATCACACATTTATCAAGCCGATCCTGCTTAGTGACTGACAGAGCGCCAGATAGCGAATCATTCATCATTATTCCAGCCTCACCCCACAGCGCCAGCGTCCGACCTTGAACAGCGACAGGTATGACCTCTCGCTACCTGGCGTTCTCCAATGCATTTCAATGGAACAGTCTTTAAATATTCATAATTAATTGCAATTAATGTTTTTTTTTTTTTTTTTTTTTTAAATGTCAAAAATTCTGTGACCACTTCTGCAATGTTAGATATTTTTTTAAGGTTAAAAAAAAAAAAAAATTTGTGCAGAATTGATATTACAGGTCTGATATTAATGTATTCATATTACAAAATGTTTTGAAAAACATGTTTTTTTTTTTTCCAAAAATATGGTTGTTTGGGGGTTAAAAAACTACTTTTAACCCATCGCTAGAGATGAGCGAACCGGTTCGGACGAACCGGAATTCGCTCCGAATTTCAGGAAATATTCGATTCGGCACGAACCCGAATATTTTGTGGTTCGTGCCGATCGAATTTTTCCTGAAATAAAAAAAAAAAAAAATGCCGGCATGGTGGGAGCGGGCCGGCTGGTTCCGATTCAGCCGAACCCAAATTTCTTTGTGAAATTCGGCGAATCGGCCGAATCGAACTTTTCAAAAGTTCGCTCATCTCTACCCATCGCCGCCAGCGCTCTGGGGTTTAAACAAGCATTTCACAGCGCGAGAATTTTTTGAGCGTGATTGGTTAATGAATATGCTGGGAGCCGTTCGCTATGGCCATTCGCTGTCATGCGCTCCCATACAGCGAGGAACCTGTCAAACAGCGACTCCTAACCCCGTATTCAACATTACCACACACCGACTGAGTCGCTGTCAACAGCCGAACAACGGCCAAGCACAGTGAATACTAGCGTGCGCTGTGAAAATAACGCTACTGTCGCTACCTGCCGCTATTAATGAATCGGCCTCCCGGTGAAAATAGAGAAGGGGACGGAAGGAACGTGACAAGAGAGAGATGAAGGGAATGTGAAATTGTGAGTGGGACGCCAGTAGAGATGAGCGAACTTTTGATAAATTCGATTCGACTGATTCGCCGAATTTTCCGACAAAAATCGTTTCGACCCGAATTTATTCGCAACGAATCGCTATTAAAAACGGCTATTTCTGAGCCTCCTAGAGCCTCAATAGGGTTGTAAACCATTCTGCCTTGCTGTAACACGCACAGGATGCGTGCTGGGTTAGTTAAATAATACTTTGAATAAATATCACATGCAAATCAGAGGCATCGCTAATAGAATCGCAGAGCGGCACAATTGCAGAGAGTTGAAGTGGCATCACTATGAGGGGCAGGAGCCCAAACATTGCTTTAAAGAGACACTGGAGTTGGCAGCAGCAGGAGCCCAAAAATTGGATGAATCACACCCTGGAGTTGCAAGCAGCAGCAGCAGGAGCCCAAACATTACTTTAAAGAGACACTGGGGTTGGCTTCAGGAGCCTAAAAATTGGATGATTCACACCCTGGAGTTGGCAGCAGCAGCAGCAGCAGCAGCCCAAATATTACTTTAAAGAGACCCTGGGGTTGGCTTCAGGAGCCCAAAAAATGGATGAATCACACCCTGGAGTCGCAAGCAGCAGCAGCAGCAGGAGCCAAAAAAAAACATTACTTTAAAGAGACCCTGGGGTTGGCTTCAGGAGGCCAAAAATTGGATGATTCACACCCTGGAGTTGGCAGCAGCAGCAGCAGCCCAAATATTACTTTAAAGAGACCCTGGGGTTGGCTTCAGGAGCCCAAAAAATGGATGAATCACACCCTGGAGTCGCAAGCAGCAGCAGCAGCAGGAGCCGAAAAAAAACATTACTTTAAAGAGACCCTGGGGTTGGCTTCAGGAGGCCAAAAATTGGATGAATCACACCCTGGAGTTGGCAGCAGCAGGAGCCCAAATATTACTTTAAAGAGACACTGGAGTTGGCTTCAGGGGCCCAAAAATTGGATGATTCACACCCTGGAGTTGGCAGCAGCAGCAGGAGCCCAAATATTACTTTAAAGAGACCCTGGGGTTGGCTTCAGGAGCCCAAAAATTGGATGAATCACACCCTGGAGTTGGCAGGAGTTGGCAGCAGCAGCAACAGGAGCCCAAACATTACTTTAAAGAGACACTGGAGTTGGCTTCAGGAGCCCAAAAATTGGATGATTCACACCCTGGAGTTGGCAGCAGCAGGAGCCCAAACATTACTTTAAAGAGACACTGGAGTTGGCTTCAGGAGCCTAAAAATTGGATGATTCACACCCTGGAGTTGGCAGCAGCAGCAGCAGGAGCCCAAATATTACTTTAAAGAGACACTGGAGTTGGCTTCAGGAGCCCAAAAATTGGATGATTCACACCCTGGAGTTGGCAGCAGCAGGAGCCCAAATATTACTTTAAAGAGACCCTGGGGTTGGCTTCAGGAGGCCAAAAATTGGATGAATCACACCCTGGAGTTGGCAGCAGCAGCAGCAGGAGCCCAAATATTACTTTAAAGAGACCCTGGGGTTTGCTTCAGGAGCCCAAAAATTGGATGAATCACACCCTGGAGTTGGCAGGAGTTGGCAGCAGCAGCAGCAGCAACAGGAGCCCAAACATTACTTTAAAGAGACACTGGAGTTGGCTTCAGGAGCCCAAAAATTGGCCTAAAGACATAAATATGTTTTGCACCATTTGGAAAGTGTAAAACGTGGCACCATGCTGAATCTAGTCGCATGCATCAGGCATTGGTGGGTGGAAATCCTGGCTGATCCATCCCTGATTCATTTTGACAAAGGTGAGTCTCTCCACATTTTTAGTTGACAGACGAGTTCTCGCCGTAACTATGGCCCCCGCCGCACTAAACACCCGCTCAGATGGCACGCTACTTGCCGGGCAGGACAGCTTTTCCAGGGCAAACTCTGCTAGTTGCGGCCACAAATCAAGTTTGGCTGCCCAGAAGTCCAGCGGATCCTCAAGGTGTGTTGGCATGGTCATGTCAAAGTATGACATGACCTGCTGGTTCAGGTCCTGCTCCAGGTCTTCCTGCTGCTCATGAGTAGCCTCACTATGCGGGTGTAGAAAGCTACTCATTAGCGACTGAAGACTGAGGCTGCTGCTGATGGAGCTGCTGCTGCTGCTCCTGCCAACCCCCCCAGCGGCCATGGCAGTGGAAGGTGAGCGCAGAGGTCCCCTCGAGTCAGACCTGCGAGAGTATGGACCATGGCGCAGATAGGCATCGGCCAACTGCCTACGTAGAATGTCTTTGTAGTAGTTCAGTTTGTCCTCCCTCTGTGGGTTTAAAAAATGCCCCCATTTTGTGCCGGAAGCGAGGGTCCAATAAGATGGACAGCCAGAAGTCATCCCGCCGACAGATGGAAACAATTCTGGGGTCACTACGCAAGCACGTGAGCATGCTTCGTGCCATTTGCGCAAGTGACTCGGATGGACTACCTGTCTCCATCTCCACTGCATACTGCCACGGTGTGCCCGGGTCCTCTGTCTCGCCTTCCTCAAAAACCTCTAGCTCCTCTGGCTGCTCCTGCTCCTCCTCTCCTGTCCGCTGACTAGATAAACCAGCCATTTCGCCAAGCCTAAACTGTGTTTCGCTGAGCAACTCCTCCTCCTCCTCTTCCTCCTCCTCCTCCAGTTCAGCTCCAACGGGGTTCATGTGGCCGTAAGATGTAAACGCCATGTCTCCAGTGCCCTGACCAGCCATGGTTTCCAACATGTGCTGTAGTACATGAAGCAGTGGAATCACGTCGTTCATCTCGTAATCCTGCCGACTGACAAATAAAGTGGCTTCCTCAAAGGGCCTGAGCAAACGGCAGGTGTCACGTATGAGCTGCCACTGGTTGACATTGAAGTTACACAGGGGAGTTCCCCTATCTGCTTGGATCATCAGGAAATCCGTGATGGCTTTTCTCTGTTCATATAATCGGTCCAACATGTGAAGGGTGGAATTCCAACGGGTGGAAACATCACAAATCAGACTATGTTGGGGGATACCATTCTGACGCTGTAGCTCAAGAAGGGTGTGTTTGGCGGTGTATGAGTGGCTGAAGTGCATGCAAAGTTTCCTTGAAGTTGTTAGGATGTCTTGCAGATGGGGGGAACACTTCAGAAACCGCTTGACAACCAGATTGAAGACGTGAGCCATGCAGGGGGCATGGGTCAGGCTTCCTTGGCGCAGCGCAGACAAAATGTTCTTCCCATTGTCGGTAACCATGATTCCCATTTTAAGTTTTCTTGGAGTAAGCCATGTTTGGATTTCCTGATGAATACATTTAAGCAGTTCCTCCCCTGTGTGACTCCGTTCGCCAAGACAAACCATGTGAAGCACTGCGTGACACCTCCGTGCCCTGCACACATGGTAGACTGGAGGGGCACTGAGACTTGAGCCTACAGTGGAGGGTGAGGAGATGGCGGAGGATGTGGAGGCCGAGTCGCACGGTGTCACAGGCCCAACGGGCAGGGAGCGCGGAGGCCGAAGCGGCGTGACCTGTCCAAGTTGCTGCTGCTGCTGCAAAGGGACCACATTCACCCAGTGGGCCGTAAACGACATGTACTGTCCCTGACCGTAGTTACAGCTCCAGATGTCGGCGCTGCCATGCACTTTGCTACACACCGACAGGCTCAAGGACTGGCCCACCTTCTGTTCAACAAAAGTGTGCAGCGCTGGTACTGCCTTCTTGGCAAAGAAATGACGGCTTGGGACTCTCCACCTCGGCTCGGCACAAGCCATCAGTTCTCTGAAAGGTGCAGATTCCACCACCTGAAAAGGGAGCGACTGCAGCACCAGCAACTTGGACAGGAGCACATTCAGCTTCTGCGCCGTAGGATGAGTCGGCGCATACTGCTGTCTCTTGGACATGGCTTCGCTGATGGATTGCTGGCGGGATGCATGACTTGGAGGAGGAGGAGGAGGAGCAGGAGCGACAGAGGATGGGTATGACGCACAGCTGCCTTCGGCTGAGGTGCTGGAGCCTTGGCTGGCAGAAATTGGGAGCGGCGTGCCGCTTGGTGAGGAAGCAGACTGGACCACCCCTTGGGAGCCTCAGTTCTCCCAGGTCGCTTTATGGTGACGCATCATATGTTGATGCAGGGCCGTGGTGCCAACATTTGGACCCTGGCCACGCTTCACCTTTTGCCTACATATCTTGCATGTGGCCATGTTACCCTCCTGCGGATGCTTCAGGAGAAACTGCCACACTGCCGAGTAGCTACTTTTCCCACCCCCTGGCCTCACTGATTCACTGCTGCTGTTGCCAACTCCAGGAACCCCTGCTCCACTACCTCCCGATAAGGTAGACTGCCGCACAGCAGGTGCTCTACCCAGGCGCCGGCCCCGGCCGGCTCCAGCCTTTGGAATTGTGCCTCCATGCTGACTGCTACCACCTTGCTGCCTCAGCTGCTGACTCCGGGGCAACCTGCGCCCCTCTTCTCCTGATGATGACGATGAAGCCCCTTCATCACCCGGCTCCCAAGTGCGATCGGCTTCATCGTCATCATCATTATCACCGAGTTGTGGCTGTACGTCACTGATGTTCGTGGATTCGTCAACAGTGTCTGGCGCAGGAGCTGGAACGCTCGCAGCACCCACGACACTGTCCACATCACTATTTGTCTGCCTAGCTAAAGAAGCCACCTCCATTTCTTGGCTGGGCAGTAGCTGCTGACTGTCCTCTATCTGATCGTCCTCCTCACTAAAGAGTGGAGCTGAACCCAAAGCATAGGATACGTCACTGGGGGAGGGAACGGCGTAGGACAGAGGCAATGGGAGGACAGGGACTGCTCTCGGGGCTTGCCAACTCAGGGTTGTGTCAGAGGAACCTACCGACCCTAGACTGGGGGTCTCAGACGTAAGTTGTGATGATGTTGTTGATGAGCGCGTCAACCAATCTACCACGGCAGATGCGTTACTGGTGGAGACCCGACCGCTAGCAGATACTGGCAGATTAGGTCTCTCAGCGTGATTCCTGCTGCTACTGGCCCCCAGTCTGCTGCGAGCTCTGCCTGCGGAATCTTGGCCTCTGCCACTCCTCTTTTCACTTCCAGGCACTTGTCTGCCCGACATAGTCTAACTGGCGTGGTAGCAGGTGATATTTTAAGAACCCCCAGGCAGCGGTGGGTCTATATGAAACAGAATATAATGCACACCAAAAGTGAGCAGTAACACTCAGTCTCCAACAGGCCTGCCTAGTGTAAATAAGAGGGCTGCTTAGTGTAAATAAAGAGGGGTATGCTATGTTACAGAATGGGATGCCCCAACAGCCAGAAGTGCACCTGTGAGCAGTACTACTATGCACAGCAAAAGTGTCTTTATCAGGCCTAATTTCAATTAGAATAAGTGCAAATGGTTATGGTCTTAAATAGAGGCTGGTGTAGTCACAGAATGGGATGCCCCAAAAACCAGCAGTGCACCTGGCAGGCAGCAGTAAGTCTATGCACAGCAAAAGTGTCTTTATCAGGGCTAATTTCAATTAGAATAAGTGCAAATGGTTATGGTCTTAAATAGAGGCTGGTGTAGTCACAGAATGGGATGCCACAAAAACCAGAGAGCATGCACAACAAAAGTGTCTTTATCAGGCCTAATTTCAATTAGAATAAGTGCAAATGGTTATGGTCTTAAATAGAGGCTGGTGTAGTCACAGAATGGGATGCCCCAAAAACCAGCAGTGCACCTGGGACCAGTAGTGCTATGCACAGCAAAAGTGTCTTTATCAGGCCTAATTTCAAATAGAATAAGTGCAAATGGTTATGGTCTTAAATAGAGGCTGGTGTAGTCACAGAATGGGATGCCACAAAAACCAGCAGTGCACCTGGCAGGGAGCAGTAAGTCTATGCACAGCAAAAGTGTCTTTATCAGGCCTAATTTCAATTAGAATAAGTGCAAATGGTTATGGTCTTAAATAGAGGCTGGTGTAGTCACAGAATGGGATGCCCCAAAAAACAGCAGTGCACCTGGCAGGGAGCAGTAAGTCTATGCACAGCAAAAGTGTCTTTATCAGGCCTAATTTCAATTAGAATAAGTGCAAATGGTTATGGTCTTAAATAGAGGCTGGTGTAGTCACAGAATGGGATGCCCCAAAAACCAGCAGTGCACCTGGGACCAGTAGTGCTATGCACAGCAAAAGTGTCTTTATCAGGCCTAATTTCAAATAGAATAAGTGCAAATGGTTATGGTCTTAAATAGAGGCTGGTGTAGTCACAGAATGGGATGCCACAAAAACCAGAGAGCATGCACAGCAAAAGTGTCTTTATCAGGCCTAATTTCAATTAGAATAAGTGCAAATGGTTATGGTCTTAAATAGAGGCTGGTGTAGTCACAGAATGGGATGCCCCAAAAACCAGCAGTGCACCTGAGACCAGTAGTGCTATGCACAGCAAAAGTCTCTTTATCAGGCCTAATTTCAATTAGAATAAGTGCAAATGGTTATGGTCTTAAATAGAGGCTGGTGTAGTCACAGAATGGGATGCCACAAAAACCAGAGAGCATGCACAGCAAAAGTGTCTTTATCAGGCCTAATTTCAATTAGAATAAGTGCAAATGGTTATGATCTTAAATAGAGGCTGGTGTAGTCACAGAATGGGATGCCCCAAAAACCAGCAGTGCACCTGGCAGGCAGCAGTAAGTCTATGCACAGCAAAAGTGTCTTTATCTGGCCTAATTTCAATTAGAATAAGTGCAAATGGTTATGGTCTTAAATAGAGGCTGGTGTAGTCACAGAATGGGATGCCACAAAAACCAGCAGTGCACCTGGGACCAGTAGTGCTATGCACAGCAAAAGTGTGTTTATCAGGCCTAATTTCAATTAGAATAAGTGCAAATGGTTATGGTCTTAAATAGAGGCTGCTGTAGTCACAGAATGGGATGCCACAAAAACCAGCAGTGCACCTGGGACCAGTAGTGCTATGCACAGCAAAAGTGTGTTTATCAGGCCTAATTTCAATTAGAATAAGTGCAAATGGTTATATGGTCTTAAATAGAGGCTGGTGTAGTCACAGAATGGGATGCCTCACAGCAGACTTAAGATCAGTTCAGTATATATGCACAGTTAGTGTATAAGCAGCCTGAAAACGCTAACAAAGCCAGTCAGCCAGCCAGTAACACTCAGGCTGGATGAAAAAAAAAAAAATCTTCCTGTGACTGCCTCCGATTTTTCCTAACTTTCCCTGTTTTTCGCTGACTTTCTGTCTGTCTCCTGCCTGTCTCCTGTCTGTCTCCAGCCTGTCCCTCTCTGTCCCTGTCTGTCTAACTGTCTCTCTCCCTGCCTACAGCAGCGTTCTGTCTCTCACGAATGCAATACAGAAATGAGGAAAAGCAAGATGGCCGCCGGCCTCAAATAGCGCTGTGACGTCACCGGGCTTGCTGGCTGCTGACAGGCTGCATTTGACTGTCCCAGCTTGCACTGGCGCGGGGTAGATGTCTGGACATGTCCCGTCCGCCATCTTAGAATGCCTGTAATGTAATGAATGGATGTTAAAGGAAAACTTTGAACTATCGAATCGCGGGGAAATTCGGATTCGATCCGAATCGAATTTTCCATGAAATTCGGATCGAATCCGGGTTCGTCCGGATCGATTCGCTCATCCCTAGACGCCAGGAATGTAGGAAAACAAGAGCGTGAAAAAAGAGAGAGAAACGAAGAGAGGGTTGTGGAACAACCTCCACAACTACCTCAAAGAGAAGAACCACAAAAGCATATTTTTGATCAAAACATATTTTATTTTGAAAAGATCATCATATAATACAAAACCACAAACAAACTACACTACACACTTTAAAAATGAAGCCGAGCATATCCCTCTGTATAATCCATTACAAGAATATGATATGATAAATGGATGGACAACCCCTAAACAATATGTCGGGGAGGCCAATTCATTAATAGCGGCAGGTAGCGACAGTTGAGCGACTGTAGCGGAATTTTCAGAGCGCCCGCTAGTAGTCGCTGTGCTTGGCCGTTGTTCGGTAGTTGATAGCGACTCAGTCGGTTTGCCGTAATGTTGAATATTTGGTGAGGAGTCGCTATTTGACAGGTTCCGCGCTGTATGGGAGCGCATGATAGCGACTGGCCCTAGCGACCGGCTTCCACCATATTCATTAAAAAATCACGCTCAAAAAAATCTTGCGCTGTAAAATGCTTGTTTAAACCCCAGAGCGCTGGCGGCGATGGGTTAAAAGTCGTTTTTTAACCCCTAAACAACCATATTTTTGGAAACCAAAAAAACATGTTTTTTAAATAATTTAGTAATATGAATACATTAATATCAGACCTGTAATGTGAATTCTGTACAATTTTTTTTTTATTTCTTTCCCTTAAAAAAATTATCTAAAATGGCCACAGAATGGTCACAGAATTTTTGACATTTAAAAAAAAAAAAAAAAAAAAAAAAATTACAATTAATTATTAATATTTAAAGATTGTTCCATTGAAATGCATTGGAGAGCGCCAGGTAGCGAGAGGTCATACCTGTCGCTGTTCAAGGTCAGACGCTGGCACTGTGGGCTGAGGCTGGAATAATGATGAATGATTCGCTATCTGGCGCTCTGTCAGTCGCTAAGCAGGATTGGCTTGATAAATGTGTGATTGTGGTGGGGAGCCGGCGTTCTCGTGGCGGGGCTCGTCATTACCGGCCGCTCACCAGTCGCTACCTGTCGCTTTTCCTTCATAAATAAGGAGCCTCTGGTAAAGGAAGTTTTTTTCTCAAAATACCCCAATAAAGTGACTAGTGCAGAAGAATTTTTTTCATATCAAAAATCCAGTACATCAAAAAAGTGCTATATGACCCAGAAATGTAGGGGTTTTAATACCCCTTTAAAGTGACTAGTGCAGCAGAATACAATATCCAAAGGTTCAAATGAACAATATCCAGCATTCAAAAGAATATAATCCATATAAATAACCAATTAATAAACTACATATAAAACAATAAATTGTGATCATGGACACAAATGTGCGAATTAGCAGAAAAACAACACA
This sequence comes from Gastrophryne carolinensis, assembly GCA_027917425.1. Lineage (NCBI taxonomy): Eukaryota > Metazoa > Chordata > Amphibia > Anura > Microhylidae > Gastrophryne > Gastrophryne carolinensis. The sequence continues at coordinate 479,020,316 of CM051237.1, read as the reverse complement.
TCAATGTGCACATAAGATACTCACAGATGAATACCATACTCAGCACTACCGTCCTGGGAGAGGGACAGCAGGGAAGCACCTGCGCATGCGGGCGGGGTGTCCCTGCCGCTTCTGCTGGGTAAGGGTGACTGGTGGCAGGGGCGTTTTTAGTATTCATGCTGCCCTAGGCGCTCCAAGTGCTGGCGCCCCCTTTTGTTAAGTAACAGCTAGAAAATGAAAAAAAAAAAGCTGAAAAAAAGAGATAGAAGGTAAAAAAAAATAGAAGGTAAGACGAAAAAACAAATTATAAAAGGAAAGAAGAGAGAAAAGGAATGACGTAACAGATGAAAGGATAAAAGAATGATTGGAAGGAAAAAAGAAAAGAATAAAAGGAAAGAAACAAAGGTGGGTCCTACCAATGTGCAGTGGCCCCGACAATTGCCTGGGTATGCCCAATGCTGATGCCTGCCAATATAAAAAATGAATGTGTGTAGGGTGGAGAGGTTTCAAGGGAGAAATGCAGAGGAGCGTGAAATCTATTATATATTACCGGTTTCCCAGTGCACAACGCACAGGAATCACATGGCCACAGCAGTGGGAGAGGACGAAGCTGTAGACTGCCTTTAAAGTGGACCAACACCCAGGGGGGATCGGCCGGGGAATCTATAAGATTCCCGGGCCGATCAGATCCCTCCCCGCGGGGCATCCGAAATCGGGATGCCCTGCTGTGTGAAACCCCGCAGGACGCTCAGAAACCTTACCTTAACCCCGTTCCAACGGCGCATGCGCGGGCCGCGGCCACGTCTCGCGCTTCCCTCTAGCAGGGTGCGCACCCGCGGCGGCCGTTTGTGAATGGCCGGCGCGGGCGCGCTCTCTGTTAGAGGGAAGCGTGAGACGCAGCCTCCAGCGCTCAGAGCCGCTGTGGTTGGACGCCGCTTGTACGTGCATACCACAGCGGCTCTGAGCGCTCTGAGTGTGGCGAGGTGAGTGTTTCCGGGCGTTCTGGGGGGTTTAACACAGCGGGGTGCCCCACCGAAGTGGACAAAAACCCAGGATAGTCAAAATCCTGGGTGTTGGTCCACTTTAAGCAGTTGCGCCCTTCCGCCCCCCCCCCCCCCCCCCCGCTATATACACAATTTGGCCTGGGAGCATTTGAAAAGAGACATTAACATGTCAACATCATTTTTCGTCTTCTTTTTTTTTTTTACTATAGCAGTAATGTCTGCCCCCCCCCCCCTCCATTGCAGGTGGCCATCCTACGCACAGGCCAAGGTTTGCCTAATGGTAAATACGGCCTTGACTGGTGGTAGTATCCATTGCTCCTTTATACTCACCCGCACCTGCTTCCTCCCATCTGATGGAGCAAAGGCCTCGCCAAACAGGCAGCCAAGACCCGGAAGTGCATTCTAATTTAGCTAGTAAAAAAAGATAGAGAAAGCGGTAGAGATGAATAGGGTTAGAAAAAAAGAGAGGGAAAGATTGGCTTAGCCATCCAGGCGGCTCAGCCGTCAGCATAGCCAAAGGGAACCCAGTGAAAGGCAGCACACTGATTGGTTGAACGGGCCGCTCAGCCAGTCAGCGTACTTGTTCTCGCCCGAGTCTGCGTCTTGGAAGCAACAGAAAAGTGAGTGGCCTAGAGGCATATACACAGCACGGCATGCCCATTCGGGGTGCCTCCACTGAGAGAAACAAAACTCAGAAATGGAAAAAATGGGTGTGTTGTTCCTCTTAAAGTGGACCAAAGCCCAGGATTTTGACTATTCTGGATTTTGGTCCTTGCCACGGGGTGCCCCGCTGTGTGAACCCCCCCCCAGATCGCCCAAACAAACTCACCTCTCCCCGGTCCTACGACGCATGTACGTGCTTAGATCCTCTTCCGCCCCTTCGTCCAGGAGCTCGTCTAACACGAGCAGATCCCAGCGCACTACTTCTCCACTACTCTCTAACAAGGAGGCCCCACCGGCCATTCACAAACACTTGGCACTGGCACACGTCCTGCTAAAGGGACAGAAGGGAAGTAGCCGCTGCTTGCACATGCGCTGTTGGAATGTGAGTATTCAGGCGACCAGGGGGGTTTCACACAGTGGGGGGGGGGGGCACTGCAATCGGGTGTGTATATCTGTCTTGGAGTCTCATAGACCTCAGACCTCATGATAATTCTGCTGCTCCTTGGCTGTAACACTTTAAAACAATGTACCTTTCAGCAGGGAGCTGGCAGGCTTTTCAGAATGACTCATCTTGTTTGTTATAGTCTCAGCAGGAGGGAGAGATAGTCCATCTCCGAGCTTTGTCACCTCTGTAGGTCTGCTTTAACGGAATAATTGAATGTCAACATTAAATCAGGTATAATTAAAATATGGGAAAGGTGCGCAGCCATTTCGGCAGATAAGTGGCTCTGGATTCGAGTACCCTGATTGGTGGTGCCCCGCTGTGTGAAACCCCCCAGGTTGCCCGAACAATCTTCCCGGTCCTACGACACATGTGTGCTGCTCGTCCAATCAGCGCGCTCGGATCCGCTTCCTCCCCTTCGTCCAGGAGCTCGTCTAATATGAGCAAATCCCAGCGCACTACTTCTCCACTACTCTCGAATAGGGAGCTTGCCCCGTTGGCCATTCACAAATGCTTGGCGCTGGCACGCGTCCTGCTAAAGGGACAGCAGGGGTGTGGCCACTGCTCACACATGTGCCATTGGATGGGGAACGAATGTGAGTATTCGGGCGACCAGGGGTGTTTCACACAGTGGGGCACCCCAATCGGGTGTGTATGCCTGCCTTGGAGTCTCATAGACCTCATGGTCCTCTTTAAAGATAATTCAGCTGCTCCTTGGCTGTAACAAAATAAAACAATGTAACTCTCACCAGGGAGCTGGCAGGGTTTTCAGTATGACTCATCTTGTTTGTTATAGCCTCAGCAGGAGGGAGAGATTCATCTCAATACATGGCTCTCTGAGCTTTGTCACCTCTCTAGGTCTGCTTTAAAGGAATAATTGAAAGTCAACATTAAATCAGGTATGATAAAAATATATATATATATATATATATATATATATATATATATATATATATATATATTTTATACACTGCAAGAAAAGACAGTACCCTCTAAAAAGTGCCAAGGATGAAACAGTTGCACCACTTTAAGGTACCTGTGGGGGGTCCACGTCTGGTTGGTCTGTATGCACTTTTGATTATTTCTTTCTCTTTCACTTCCATCACCACGGCGTGTTTTCCTGCTCAATGGTATGTTATTCTGCTTTATTTTTGTACACTCATGTGGACCTGAATTGATTAATAGGTGGGTTTAGCACATTTTTTGTTGTATTTTTGCACCTTTGCATCTGAGAGCATACTAGTTACAGTATATAGGATTTGGATACATACTTTTAATGGAGAGTATTTTACTTTTTGCACTGAGACAGACCTCCAGCGCCCCCTTGTGGTTTTAAATGTTTATGTCATGTAGTTGTTATTGTATAGTCTTAATGTTCATTGTGATTGTAAATATATGTAATTAGTCAATAAATGTGAATATTTTTTAGACCCTTAAAGTGGTGCAACTGTTTCATCCTTGGCACTTTTTAGAGGGTACTGTGGGTGTCCCTCTTTTCTTGCAGTGTATTGAGTTTTGAGTGCTGGGATTAGTGTGCACAATATTATTGGCTTTATTGTTGACTTACCATTTGGCTTATAGACTGGTGCAACTTTTCTAGCTTGTCTAAAACTTGTATATATATTTTTTAGGTACAACAAAGTAACAATATGCGAAAGGCGCACAGCCATTTCGGCAGATAAGTGGCTCTGGATTCGAGCACCCTGATCCGCTGTGTGAAACCTCCCAGGTTGACCGAACAAACTTCCCGGTCCTACGACACATGCGTGCTGCTCATCCAATTAGCCCGCTCGGATCTGCTTCTGCCCCTTCGCCCAGGAGCTCGTCTAACACGAGCAGATCCGGGCGCACTACATCTCCTCTCTACTACGCTCGAACACGGAGCGTGCCCCGTCGGCCATTCACAAATGCTTGGCGCTGGCGCGCGTCCTGCTAAAGGGACAGCAGGGATGTGGCCACTGCTCGCACATGCACTCTTGGACCGGGAACGAATGTTAGTATTTGTTTAAAGATAATTCAGATGCTCCTTGGCTATAACAATATAAAGCAATGTAACTCTCACCAGGGAGCTGGCAGGCTTTTCAGAATTACTCATCTTGTTTTTTATAGCCTCAGCAGGAGGAAGAGATAGTCCATCCCAATATCTTAACCTCCGCTCCCAATGTATGGCTCTCTGAACTCTGTCGCTTCTGTAGGTCTGCTTTAAAGGAATAATAGAATAGATAATAGATGATAATAGAATAATAAAAGTCAACATTTAATCAGGTATGATAAAAATATTCTTTTTTTTTTTTTTTTAGGTGCAACAAAGTAACATTATGTGAAAGGTGCACAGCCATTTCGGGAGATAAGTGGCTCTGGATTGAGCTCCGCAACGCATGGCTGATCCCATTGATAGCACGCCGGAGCATCGGTCTGTAATTATATAAATTAATATGTTTCCCATAAGAAAGCGATCTGTTCATTTGTTTTAACATATAGTTTTGCTATTCTTCTGAAATATGTTTTTCTTTCCAGTTAATTTAATTTAATGAGAAAAAGTCGAGGGGAAAAAAAACGCTCCTATCTAAACAGTTTATTGATAATGCGCCGGAGCACGAGGGAAACAATTACAGTGATCGCCGGGCCGACAAGCGCCGCGGACCTTTTCATTAGGCTCTCCAAAACGGCCCCATTTGCGGCAGCCTTCGCCGGGACTTTCAATTAGAGAGTCGTTTGCGTGGCTGCGGAGGCTCGGACGTGTTAATACGCCGACGAGTTTTCTCAAATCTTTTTTACATTGGCTGAAATGTGTTTTTTTATTGGTTAATGAATCGGGGAGTTTTAGAAATTGTCTTAATGAGAAAAGCAGAAATCAAACGGTTTGGGTTGAATAATAACATCAAAGAAAATGATGGGGGACTCGGCGCTAAATAACTACAACAGAAATCCTGCATTAGAAATAATGGTTCGGTAAAAGCATGTACAATGAACATCACATGATCTTTGAAAATACAATATCAAAAACCGCGCTTTAAACAATGAATTTTAGAAAAGTCGAATGTATAAAATTAAGTGTCAATAATTGCTGCAACGTGCCAGACCTTTTATTCTGCCAAAAGTCCAAGTTAAACAATCTACAATATGGCACAGAGCAATAGATTTTCTCAGTCTATACAGTCTTAGAAGTAGTTTCATAAAAATATCCCACTGTGCATGCACTATTCCTGTTGTGCCCGCCACCACCTAAGGGTACTCTTACCGAATTAAGGGTGAATGATCGCTCATCAAGTAAGTCATACAAGGATGATTCAATGATCCATGATATAGCAAGTGATTTCAAATACAGAGGAATTTATTAGGGCTTTCAATTCTCAGTTCGTGCTTGCTCAATATTAAAATTCACAGAGGCATATGGAAAGCAAACACAGAAGAGACATCTAGTGCAACTCCATCAATAATAGTAAAAGCAGATTAAATAACCTCAATTATTGCACTTACAAAGACCTGTAGCTTTAAATACACTCATAAAAATAAAGGTGATCCCGATACCTTCCACTGCGGCCGCACATGGTTGCAATAATGGGTCTCTCTCTTTCTTAAAATCCAGAAACGTTCCCCACACCCAGGGGCGGGCTGGCCATAGGGCATACCGGGCAAAATCCCGGTAGGCCGGTACTAGCGAAGGCTGTGAATGACAGATGCGGGAGGGTGGGCGGCATCTGCCATTCGCGGCCCCTCACTGCTGTTCCCCGGCCGCCGCTGCTGCTCACACACACACACACACACACACACACATACTTACCGGCACTTCCTGGTTGTTACGCGGTGGGCATCTATGGGCGGCGTCCATTGTTTTCATTGGACGCAGGCCATCTGAGGCCCGCCCACTGACCAGTAAGTGCCGGTAAGCATGTGTATGTGTGTGTGCTATGTCTGTCTTTGAGAGCGACAGGAGCGGTGGCAGCGGTAGCGGCCGGGGGAACAGCAGCGAGGGGCCGTGAACTGCAGATGCTGCCCACCCTCCCGCATCTGTCATTCGCAGCCTATGCACGGCTTCGGCGGCAGTGACGGAACAACATTGAAGGACAGACCGGCCCTCCGCCCACCGGGAACCAGGGTGAGTGTGAGTGTGTGTGTGTGTGTATACAGCTGGGGGGGGGAGGGGGTAACAGCAGCGGCAGGCATGAACCGGTTACCATGCCAGTCTTCTGCTTTAATATTGTCCAGCGTAGGGGGGAGGGAGTAAAATGAGAGATCCCCCCACTGGCTGCACTGAGGGATGCCCCACTGGCTGTACAGAGGGATGCCCCCACTGGCTGTACTAATGTGACATAAGGATACTATACTGGGCCAGGAACAGTACAACAGGGCCGGTGTGCCCCAAAAAGTCCCGGGCTGTTTTTTAGCCCCAGTCCGCCCCTGCCCACACCTTCCGCCTAACGCGTTTTGTTGTGACAACAACTTTGTCAAAGGCATGAGGTTTGGGGGAAAAGGTTGTATATATAGCGATAGTAAAGGCACTGACCCTCCACCTTTGGTACTGTAAGTGGCAAGTCATTCTTCTAAGCAGAGGCGTGAACACTTTGAGTGTCTGGGCATCCAACTGGCAAATGAAGATCAATGTGGATAAGTGTAAAGTCATGCACTTGGGGTCTAATAACCTGAAGGCCATATAGGTCCTCGGGGGAGTGAAATTGGGAGAATCACTAGCTGAGCAGGATCTGGTAGACCACAGGCTAAATAACAGCATGCAATGCCAAGCAGCTGCTTCTAAGGCCACCAAGATATTATCATGCATTAACAGAGGCCTGGAATCATGGAACAGGTAAGTAATTTTGCCTTTTTACAAGGCACTGGTGCGCTTTCACCTGGAATATGTCGTCCAGTACTGGGCACCCATTCATAGAAAGGACGCTCAGACTATGGAAAGAGTGAAGAGGAGAGCCACCAAACTAATAAGAGGAATGAAGGATCTTAGTTATGATGAAAGATTACGGGAATTAAAGCTGTTTATTCTTGAGAGGAGACGACTGAGGGGGACATTATTAACTTGTATAAATATATAAATGGCCCATACAAAAAATATGGGGAAACACTATTATTTCAGGTAAAATCCTCTCTAAGGACAGAGGCATGAAGAAATTCAATCTCCGGAGGCGGCAATCATTTTTTACCATCAGAACTATAAATCTGTGGAACTGCCTCCCCCAGAAGCTTGTTACAGCATCAACCGCTGACAGCTTCAGAAAAGGATTAGATGCTTATTTAGAAGAAAATAACACTAACAGTTAGTATTAGCTTAATAGTAACAAAAAATACATTAAAAAATAACTTTCCCTACCCCAACACCCTTGGTTGAACTTGATGGACATAAGTCTTATTTCAACCTTTGTATCTCTAAGTGGGATTCATTTCAGACGGTTCAACTTGTGCTGACTTGCATCTGAATGTTTTGGCTCATTATCTGTTTGGGGGAATCGGCCTTGTCACAAGTCCTTAGTCACCTGGCCTGTGCTCTCACGCTGGTCTCTGGTAGGGTTGATGCCCCATCGCAAGAAACTCCACTTCCAAGATGACTGGCCATGGCATGGCATCCCCTCTTGTGCTGTTGCAGCTTCGGGGTTCCTGTTCCTGTTACCTTTTGGCATTAGCTTCATAAAACGATCAAGGTTGGTGTGTTTTTATTGGTGGTCCCCAAGTAGGGTATATATTGAAGTTTAGATTCAGTTTACCCTAAATTAATTCATTTAATAATACTAATAATATAGTAGTATAATTAATATAGTATTAATATAATATATATAAATTATAATAATATAACTAATATCTTTTCTTTTTACCATGCATAATGGCAACTATTATTTTTGTTTGATCGTTGAGATTTTGAATGTTGATCCATGGATATAGAGCTTTTGCCAGCTAGATATGTCAAATAGAAACATAGAAGGTTGACAACAGAAGGAGACCATACTGTCCATCTAGTCTGCCCTTATGTACCGCATCTTTCGCCATATAGGACACACTTATATTTAGACACTTAGACACACTGCCTATGGGAATAGGAAAGGGGAATGCCACACTTCTTATGGAGAATGGGAGGGCAGAATGCCACACTGCCTATGGGAATGGGGGGGGGGATGCCACACTGCCTATGGGAATGGGAGGGGGGAATGCCAAACTGCCTATGGGAATAGGAGGGGGGAATGCCACACTGCCTATGGGAATGGGAGGGGGGAACTACACACCCCACTCATTCCTGATTTGCCTTCCATGACCTCAGCCTGCCTCTTGACTTCAGTCCTGATCCGTCTGCCCGTGACCTCACCAGCTTCTTGACTTGAGTCCTGATCCATCTGCCCATGACCTCAGCCTGCCTCTTGACTTCAGTCCTGATCCATCTGCCATGACCTCACCAACTTCTTGACTTGAGTCCTGATCCATCTGCCATGACCTCACCAGCTTCTTGACTTCAGTCCTGATCCAACTGCCATGACCTCACCAGCTTCTTGACTTCAGTCCTGATCCGTCTGCCCATGACCTCACCAGCTTCTTGACTTCAGTCCTGATCCGTCTGCCCATGACCTCACCAGCTTCTTGACTTCAGTCCTGATCCATCTGCCATGACCTCACCAGCTTCTTGACTTCAGTCCTGATCCGTCTGCCCATGACATCTGCCTGCCTCTGGATTACACATCGTCATTGAACTTTCTAATATTCCAGTTCTGGTCTCCCCGTTGCCCACAGATTTGGCAATACCCACTTCCTGGGACCTTCCGCAGCCCAATCTATGCTCCCTTGCAGAGGTGAAGACAAGGTTGTTGACAGGGCTCCACTTTTGGTTGTGTGACCGGCACATTCCAGCAACATTAGTGCACATCCCAGCAACCTTCAGCTACTACTTTAAGTCTCTAATCCTGTCCCTGCTACTGCAAGAGTAACTATCAGGCTGATTCATTACTAGCGCCAGGTACCGAATGATGAGCATCTGTAGTGAGGCATTGAGAGCGACCGCTAGTAGTCGCTGTGCTTGGCCGTTTCAGAGCGCCTCAGTAGCTGGCCGGCATTGATAAATATATTGTGTGAGTCGCTCTAACACCAGTACAGCGCTGTAAGGGAGCGAACGGTAGCGCCAGCTCAGTGTGACCGACTCACACCATATTCATCAAAAAAACAGCCTCACACAGTGCCTGCGCTCAAAATCGGGTCGTTGTAGCCCAGAGCGTCAGAGGCTGTGTGATTAAAGTCTGTTTTTGAACACATATCCACCAGTAACAAAGCGAAAACACATGGCATTGTTATTACATTGTAACACAAACACTTTAATACCAGACATGTAAGGACAATTCTGCATAAAAATGTTATAAATCAAAAAATTACTTTTTCTAGGCCAGGAGAGGTCCCACAATTATTTGATTATTTTAAAGAAATAAATAAAACCCTGTTTAAAGAGAAGGGAGGGATCGTCCATTGAAATGTATGGGAGAGTGACAGGTAGCGACAGGTAATACCAGGTAGCGACAGGTACAGGTAGCCAGAGCGCCGGCGGTATGCGGTGAGCCGGCGCTACGATGAATAGGTCGCTACGTGTCGCTGTTAGAGTCGCTCACCAGATTCGCTTTGATAAATGTGGTATTACGTACAGCGCCCAGGGGTCACCGTTTGCTACCTGCCTCTGCCAATCGTTACCTGGCGCTATGGCTTGATGAATAAACCCCTTGGTCTAGTACCTAATTTCCCCTGACGAGATTAAATGCATAGGCCAAGCTCATAAACGCTTACTCTAAATAATTGCAAAATGCACCTTATAGTTACTCCAGTGTAACAGGCAACGAGCATTTAATAAATAATTGCTGTTACGCAGCATAATGTTGTATTAAAGAGAGGCCAGAAACAGTAAACTCACACTTTTTGATCAGTTACAGGCTCGGATCCCCCCCGAGAATGCTAAACATTTTATCTTGACTTATCAGCATTTATAAAGGGCAAATCAATTCATTTCCACCCGCCACTCATGAAAAAAATATCTCCCTAGAACCAAATATTTCCCATCAGCCTGCTGTAAATGTGTCAGAATCGACGCCTCGCGTTTAGCCCCACTCAGCAGTAAAACATGGTTTGAGAGACGTGGATATCCTCTTGGAGGGAGAGCCGGCGAGATCCAAATATAAACATATTTCAGGCAGCCACATTTTTCTTCTAAGTTAATATTCTTTATTGTTTTTGCCGGATAGGTTGTGTCCTCTGACAAATCCTTCTTGGACTGCTCGGATATTTTATCTGCGCTGCATTTTTTACGCCTAAGGGAAACTTAAATCTAAACCTAAAGGAAGAAGCCAAGATAAAGATACTTTTATGGGCATCTCTTGTTTTCGACTATTGAGAAGATTATTTTGCCACTGAAGCTGGAGTTTAAACCTGTGGGAACATTTATCAGCCAACCTGTTTCACAATATCCCCTAAAAACTGAGCCATTTCTCAAACAAACCCATGGGAACCCTTCCCAGCCACCATGTAAAATCTTTCCCCAGTGAACCTAATAGGACATTCTCAAGTCAACCATTAACCATCAAGTCAACCATTAACCATAACCATTTATCAACCGATCTGTAGGGCCTAACTATCTTGAGGGCCACGCTAACCTGTGTGATCTTTCCTCCCCAACCTGTGGGCCAATCGCCATCTAAAATTTGGGACCTTTTCCCAGCCAACCTGTTTCACAATATCCCCTAACAACTGCTGGATATTACCTCGTTGAGCCATATGTCAAACAACCCATGGGAACCCTTCCCAGCCACCATGTAAGATCATTCCCCATGAAGCTTTTAGGTAATTCTCAAGTCAACTAGAACCATTCATCAACCTATCTGTAGGACCTAACTATCTTGTGGGGCTATTTCCAAGTTAACCTGTATGATCATTCCCCCCAACCTGTTGGCCAATCGCCATCTAAAATGTGGGACCATTCCCCAGCCAACCTGTTTCACAATATCCCCAAACAACTGCTGGGAATACTTCCCTGTTTAGCCATTTCCCAAACAACCCATGGGAACCCTCCCCAGCCACCATGTCAAATTGTGAATATCTCCACCTGTTTGGGAATACTGTGAAACAGCTTGGCTGAGAAATGGCTCCACAATATAGATGGGAATGATTGGCCCACAGGTTGGGGGGAATGATCACACAGGTTAACTTTGAAATGGCCCCACAACATAGATAGGACATGGACTCCGATTTCTTGATGAATGCCTCTACAAAATGACTGGAGAATGGCCGAATTCACTTGGGAATGATCTTACATTTTGGCTGGGGAGGGTTTCCTTGGGTAATTTGAGAAAGGGCTCCACAAGTTGACTTGGAAATGGTTCCTTGTTTTAGATTGTGATTGCCTCACAGGTTGGGGGGGAGGAATGATCACACAGGTTAGCTTGGGAATGGTCCCACTAGATAGGTAGGTCCTAGTGCTACATAATGGTTGGTAAATGCTTCTAGTTGACTTGAAAATTACCTAATAGGTTCACTGGGAAATGATCTTACATGGTGGCTGGGGGCCTAACTAACTTGTGGGCCAAGCTAACCAGTGTGATCTTTCCCCCCCAACCTGTGGGCCAATCGCCATCTAAAATGTAGGACCATTCCCCAGCCAACCTGTTTCACAATATCCCCAAGCAACTGCTGGGGATATTCCCCTATTGAGCCATATCTCAAACAACCCATGGGAACCCTCCCCAGCCACCATGTAACATCATTCCCCAGTGAACCTATTAGGTCATTCTCAAGTCAACTAGAACCATTTACCAGCCGATCTGTAGGACCTAACTATCTTGTGGCCAGTGCTAACCTGTGCAATCTTTCCCCCACAACCTGTGGGCCAATCGGCATCTAAAACAGGGGACCATTTCCCAGCCAACATGTTTCACAATACCCCCTAACAACTGCTAGGGATATTACCCTGTTGAGCCATATGTCAAACAACCCATGGGAACCCTTCCCAGCCACCATGTAAGATCATTCCCCAGTGAAGCTATTAGGTAATTCTCAAGTCAACTGGAACCATTTATCAGCAGATCTGTAGGACCTAACTATCTGGTGGAGCCATTTCCAAGCTAACCTGTGTGATCATTCTCCCCATCCTGTGGGCCAATCACCATCTAAAATGTGGGACCATTCTCAGCCAACCTGTTTCACAATATCCCCTAAAAACTGCTGGGGATATTCCCCTGTTGAGTCATTTCTCAAACAACCCATAGGAACCCTCCCCAGCCACCATGTCAAATTGGAAATATCTCCACCTGTTTTACATTATGATATTGGGATATATTGGGATATTGTGAAACAGATTGGCTGAGAAATGGCTCCACACTTTAGATGGTAATGATTGGCCCAGAGGTTGGGGCGAATGATGATCACATAGGTTAGCTCGGAAATGGCCCCACAACATAGATAGGGCATGGCCTCAGATTGCTTGATGAATGCTTCTACAAAATGACTGGAGAATGGCCTAATTCACTGGGGAATGATCTTACATTTTGGCTAGGGAGGGTTTCCTTGGGTATTTGAGAAATGGCTCCACAAGTTGGCTGGGAAATAGTCCCATAGTTCAAATTGGGCAATATCCATAGCAGTTGTTAAATGATATTGTGAAACAGGTTGGCTGGGAAATGATCCCTTGTTTTAGATTGGCCCAAAGGTTGATCACACAGGTTAGCTTGGCAATGGCCCCACAAGATAGTTAGGTCATAGTCCTACATATCGGTTGGTAAATGCTTCCAGTTGACTTGAGAATGACCTAATAGCTTCACTGGGGTATGATCTTTCATGGTGGGTGGGGACCTAACTAACTTTTGGCCATGCTAACCTGTGTGATCCCCCCCCCCCCCAAACCTGTGGGTCAATCACTATCTAAAACGTGGGACCAATTTTCCAGCCAACCTGTTTCACAATATCCCCAAACAACTGCTGGGGGTATTCCCCTGTTCAGCCATTTCTCAAACAACCCATGGGAACCCTCCCCAGTCACCATGCAAGATCATTCCCCAGTGAACCTATTAGGTCATTCTCAAGTCAACTAAAACCATTTATAAACTGATCTGTAGGACCTAACTATCTTGTGGGCCAAGCTAACCTGTGTGATCTTTCCCCCCCAACCTGTGGGCCAATCGCCATCTAAAACATGGGACCATTCCCCAGCCAACCTGTTTCACAATATCCCCTAACAATTGCTGGGGAATATTTCCCCTGTTTAGCCCTTTCTCAAACAACCCATGGGAACCCTCCCCAGCCACCATGTAAGATCATTCCCCAGTGAACCTATTAGGTCATTCTCAAGTCAAATAGAACCATTTATCACACGATCTGTAGGACCTAACTATCTTGTGGGCCAAGCTAACCTATGTGACCTTTTTCCCCCCAACCTGTGGGTCAATCGCCATCTAAAACGTGGGACCATTTCCCAGACAAGCTGTTACACAATATCCCCTAACAACTGCTAGGGATATTACCCTGTTGAGCCATTTGTCAAACAACCCATGGGAACCCTCCCCAGCCACCATGTAAGATCATTCCCCAGTGAAGCTATTAGGTCATTCTCAAGTCAACTAGAACCATTAACTGATCTGTAGGACTATGACCTATCTTCTGGGGCCATTCCCAAGCTAACCTGTGTGATCATTCCTCCCGAACCTGTGGGACTAATCGCCATCTGAATCCTTGGATTATTTCCTAGTCAACCTGTTTCACAATATCCCTAAACAACTGGTGGAAATATTCCCAAATTTGAACTATGGGACCATTCCCCAGCCAACTTGTGGAGCCATTTCTCAAATGACCCGAGGAAACGTTCCCCAGCCAACATGTAAGATCATTCTCCAGTGAATTAGGCTATTCTCCAGTTTGACCTGTGGGATCAGTCTTCCAACCAGCCCATGGTAACATTACCCAGCTACAGTAACCTGTGGAATTTTGTTGTCAATACTGAAGGGGGTGGATTCAGAGCCAGGTGAGAAATGCCATTAACTTTCATTGTCTACCTGATTTAGAGCTAGGTGAAAATTTACACATGATAGACAATGAAAGTCAGTGGCAGTTTTCTCTCCTAAAAAAGTGAGAAGGGAAAAAAGGGAGAATTCTCACCTGGCTCTGAATCAACCCCTATGTGGGACCATTTTCCAACCAACCTATAAAAAAACTACCGGCCCATTCCTTAGGTTGCCACCTGCCCGGTATTTTTCTTTTACTTTACTAGCCACTGGCCTGCTGGTGACTGTATTTGTTTTTTACTGGTAACTGATGATGGGAAAAGTATACCTGAAATTAAAATTACCAGTAAAAAAACAAATACCGTCAGCACCAGGCCAGTGGCCACTAAAGTTAAAAAAACGGGCAGGTGGGATTCCCTAGCCATTTCCCAGCCAAGTGGTGGGATCTTTTATGTCGATAGCCTGTTGGTCCTTTTACACAGCCAACCTGGGAGACTTTTCCTCAATTGATTATGGGGGGGCCCGGATTCTCCAAATTATCTTTGGGACAATTTCCTAGGCAACTCGTGGGATCTTCACACTGCTTTACACTCTTTACCTTTGGACCATTTTCCAATGAACCCATGGGACAACCTGTGGTGTCATTCCCTTTACTATTTTGTGGTTCCATTCCCAACTAACATCGCAGCCTGCCGCCGTCGATACGGGAGACCAGCAAACTTCTAGGGCCAATTCCCAGCTAAGCTGTGGGACCATTTGAAATGGCCAATGAGTCCAAGTTTTGCTCTAGGACTGTTAGACCTCATTGTAGTTTTGGGCTAATCTGCCGTGGGTATGATGTGGGCCAATGAGCCCAGGAGCCCTGGTAGGTTCCGACAAATCATCAGCACATACCTATGAATTTGACCTAGACCATTCTATGATGCCTGTTATAGCTATTAGCTTGGGTGCACTTGGAAATCTGCCTTGTTCCGTGTATGACCCATGTCCTTCCCCTGGTTTCATCTTAGCCTCCTCCCTGGTACCACACCTGAGATCTTCCATCTTCTATTTCCTAAATTTTGACATACTTTTGGTCTCCCTGTGCATGACTTTTAGCTACCCCTTGGCTACCCATTTCTACCTCCCATGAGTGCTCGCCCACTTGTGATCCCAGTATGCACAACAGCAGTGCTAGTTTTAAAACTCCCAGCATGAGTTTAATGACCTTTTTCATTACTCAGTACCCTGGACAATTAATGGACCACCCCAGGTCCCACTTCCTCTGACTCGGCTCCACAGCAGTCTTCAGTATCATGAAGAATAGCATATTTGCTATACTAGGGGCCACTATGAATTTTTCTATAGGGCCCTGCGAAACCTTTGTACACCCCTGATACCATTAGTCGAGTCCCATGGAGCCTTTATTCTTTCCTTTCTGTTTTTTTTTTACCCAGTATTTGATTGTTCACTGTAGGAAGAGAGGGGCTTTCCTAGAAAGGAAAGTATTTGCACACTACCCAATGCAAGGACAGATAGCATTACCCATCAATTCTTGCAGCAGGCGGAGCTATGTAAATCATCTATTTATGTCTCTGTGCCATCCAAGGCCCTTAGAAACGCTAAGGGTGCAATGCCAAGGATTAGCTTTAAATTCTCATCTCCAACTAGTGGATACGCGTTTCGTGCTATAGACTCTCATCAGCACTAGGGTGGATGTTTCTGGCTGTATGGGGAGTGACCATGTGTCCACTAGTTGGATGTGTTTGGCTGTGTAAATTTAAAGCAACTCCTATAACCTTCAATGGCACATGCAGCCATACTCAAGCTCTACCACTTGTGACCCCGCCCCTTTGTCTCCATCCCCATCCTTTAGACTGTAAGCCCACAAGGGCAGGGCACTCCTCCCTATTGTCTCCTGTGCTCACAACACTTGGTTTTAACCTGTGGCATCTAATTTTGTATTGTTCTCTGTACTATATGTTTTAGCCTGTCTGTAATCATACCATGTAAAGCGCTATGGAAGTTTATGGCGCTGTATAAATAAACAATAATAATAATAATTTGCATAGCTACATCTGCTGCGAGGATTGATGGGTGATGCTATCTGTCCTATACTGGGTACTGTGCAAATACTTTCCTTTCTAGGAAAGCGCCTCTTTTCCTTTACCTAAGTAGAGTTTTTTTGGGTCTCTTTAGCGCCCCCTATATTAAGCCTAACATGGGTCTCTCCACATACTGGCTTGCGACTGTAGTAAGTCAAGTACTTACCTTTTTCCAGGTGCTCCTTCGTACAGCGGGGCAGGGGCACCAGGTATTTGTAGAAATATTAAAATACGGTAACAGTTTATACAGACTTTACTCCTCATTTTACGAGCAGAGATATCAGCTCAGAGTCTACACCATAAAGGAGCCGGTAATAAAGGCGTGCGCCTTGCGCTCGGTGATAACAGAGAGTCACAAAGCTCTCCCTGCTGAGCAGCGATATCAATCTGAAGTATGAAAGAGCTGACGCTTATTTACATAGTTCTTTATTTCTCACATCGCGGCAGAGGAGCCGGACACATTCTCTTTGCCGGATTGTTATTGTTCAGCGCGGAGCGATAACGGGCGCGCCATAACAATGAGCCGCGATTTATGTTGCACCGTTAACTCCTTCAGGTACCGCCCTCTTACTCCGTTCGGCTTTTATAGTCAGATCCTGACATTTAGAATTTGATACAGACTAGACTCAAGATGAATCGTTACCACCACACATGAATATGCACAGATTAAATACTAAATGGTGCAGACCCAGGGGGGAAATATGTCACATTACCAACCCCTGGGCAATGGGACTCTAGAGCCGGCCCACTGCAAACCCCCACACAAGTGGCAGCACACATCGTAATCATTCCATTCAAGTTTATTCAATAAAAAAATTATACATCTAATGCAAGTTATCATTCACAAACATACATATAAGACAGTATAAAACCAAAAAAGCTTGGTGGCGAAGACTCTGGGGCTACTAAATAATCCAATTATTGTTAATCCAAGTATATATATTATATTATTATAGTACCCAAATTGATGGTCTTTGATGCATCCTATGTGGACAGCATTCACAAACGGCTGGCGCGGGTGCGCGCCCTGCTGGAGGGATGCGCGAGCGGCAGCGGCAGCTCGTGCATGCGCCGCTGGATCGAGGAGCAGGTAGGGATTTCGGGGCTTTCTGGGGTGCCCCGCATGCCCGATGCTGATCGGCCCGGGAATCTTGTAGATCGGGTGTTGGTCCACTTTAAAGAAATGTGCTTAGAAAAATTAATCAGATAAGTGCCTCTATGCAATATAACTACTGATAAGCATTTGCCCATACAGTCTGCATCAATTGGGACCAAGGTACATATCTAACCAAATAATAAGCAAGCGCAATAATAAGCCACCGTCCTCCCCACTTACCTCACCGACGCGTTGTGTGGTCCGCCAACCACTTCGCCAGGGTGTCTTTTATATTATTTTTCACTTTTATAATTGCACTAGCACTTTCTTCTGAGCTGCTGTCCACATAGGATGCATCAGAGACCATCAATTTGGGTACTATAATAATATAATATATATAATTGGATTAACAATAATTGGATTATTTAGTAGCCCCAGAGTCTTCCCCACCAAGCTTTTTTGGTTTTATACTGTCTTATATGTATATATATGTTTGTGAATGGTTACTTGCATTAGATGTATAATTTTTTTATTGAATAAACTTGAATGTCATGATTACGTTTTGTGTGCGACCACTTGTGTGGGGTTAGAGTCCCATTGCCTAGACTTCCAAGATATGATAGGAACAGCCAGTGGCGGACTGGGGCCACAAATCATCCCTGGATTTTACCAGGCCCTGGCCAGCATGAGTCATCCTCACTGATGCCCCCAGTCATGATGCTGGGGCTATAGCATTAGGGACTGAGATTCCCTTGCTTATAAGTACAGTGGGGCTGGGTACAGGGGGCTTAGAGGGGGCAGAAATTGAATGAGGGTGTTAAAAGCAGCAGCCCAACTGGCCCCAAAGTAGTGCAGCCGACTGGGCATTGTCCCGGGTCTCCCTATGGCCAGTGGGAACATCTACACTAAAGTGGACCAACACCTGCAGTTCACTAAACAGTGATGCCCCGATTTCGGATGCTCGTGTACTCAACCTTGGGAATCAATTGGTTTACACCCATTGAAAAAAGTTGGAGAGAAGATCCGAGGGCAAAGGCCATTTTATCGGATGTTTATTCTTCTTTGATTTCCTCCTCATTGGGTCACCTGCCTAGTTACGCTAGGGTTTTATGAACTGCCTTATTAGAGAAGCTCTGGGAGAGGAACAAGCACCCTCCCTTTTTTCCTCTTTTTTTCTCCTCCCCTTTTTCACTCCCTCTTCTTCATACTCACCTATCTTTACTTCTTGAATACCTGAATAGGTATTGGTTTAAATTCAATGTGCTTCTATAAGGTTATGAAGGCAAGATTCTGCAGTGACAGAAAGCGCTGGCAGAATCCCCAGCTCATCGAGGTGCTTGCTAGTGAGGCTGGGGTTGAGACCCCATATTGCTCTATAGACCTAGGGGACAGAGTTTATGTGTGCTTTTTTAAAGTGGACCAACACCCAGGATTTTGACTATCCTGGGTTTTGGTCCACTTCAGTGGGGCACCCCGATCGGGGGTGCCCCGCTATGTGAAACCCCCCAGAAAGCCCCAAAAACTCACCTCTCCCCGCTCCCACGTGACCGCTGCAGCCAATCCCTGCCGGCGGAAAAGCGGGAGGCAGCGACGGACAAGAGAGCGCGCCCGCCGCCGCCTCCCGCGCGTCACTCTTACAGGGCGCTTATGTATATACTGTATGTTCTCTGTATCTTATGTGTATACTGTATGTTCTCTGTATCTTATGTGTATACTGTATGTTCTCTGTATCTTATGTGTATACTGTATGTTCTCTGTATCTTATATATATACTGTATGTTCTCTGTATCTTATGTGTATACTGTATGTTCTCTGTATCTTATGTGTATACTGTATGTTCTCTGTATCTTATGTGTATACTGTATGTTCTCTGTATCTTATGTATATACTGTATGTTCTCTGTATCTTATGTATATACTGTATGATCTCTGTATCTTATGTGTATACTGTATGATCTCTGTATCTTATGTGTATACTGTATGTTCTCTGTATCTTATGTATATACTGTATGTTCTCTGTATCTTATGTGTATACTGTATGTTCTCTGTATCTTATGTATATACTGTATGTTCTCTGTATCTTATGTGTATACTGTATGTTCTCTGTATCTTATGTGTATACTGTATGTTCTGTATCTTATGTATATACTGTATGGTCTCTGTATCTTATGTGTATACTGTATGTTCTCTGTATCTTATGTATATACTGTATGATCTCTGTATCTTATGTGTATACAGTATGTTCTCTGTATATTATGTATATACTGTATGTTCTCTGTATCTTATGTGTATACTGTATGTTCTCTGTATCTTATGTATATACTGTATGTTCTCTGTATCTTATGTGTATACTGTATGTTCTCTGTATCTTATGTGTATACTGTATGTTCTGTATCTTATGTATATACTGTATGGTCTCTGTATCTTATGTGTATACTGTATGTTCTCTGTATCTTATGTATATACTGTATGTTCTCTGTATCTTATGTGTATACTGTATGTTCTCTGTATCTTATGTATATACTGTATGTTCTCTGTATCTTATGTATATACTGTATGATCTCTGTATCTTATGTGTATACTGTATGTTCTCTGTATCTTATGTATATACTGTATGTTCTCTGTATCTTATGTATATACTGTATGTTCTCTGTATCTTATGTATATACTGTATGTTCTCTGTATCTTAGGATAGATGGAGGCTTATCCCAGGCATGTGCTCATTCACTGACTGTCGATTTTTCAACTACCTCTGCTGAAAGTTTGTTCCTGGCATCTACTACTTTTGTAGTAGATGTTTTTTTTTTTTGTCTGCTTTAAGAAAAATACAGCAATGTCGACTTCTGTCGATTCTGACAAAACACCACCATGGCGATGCACCCCTAAACCCTCAGCCAGGCTTCCCTATACCCTGCGGACTTTCTCCCATATTGAACCCCCGGAGAGATGGGTCAGACGCGGAGGGGGAGCGGGACGCCGGCTTATCGGGCGGCGCAGTGTTTGTTTTCCTGAGCATGTTGGCTTGGTAATAGGTCGCATTAACTCCGCTGTTGACACAGCTCCATTCATCAGCTAAATGATTGTGTGAGACGTGTTACATGAGCGGCTGAGCAGAACATTGGCCCGTTGTGTACCCGCTAATTACCGCAGCCATTTACAGCCACGTGCCTTATCAAAATTAAGCAATTACACAATCTGGAATATTTACCATTCTGCGGCTCGCTTTGTAACGTATCACCCATGCCCCAACAAATGTAACATTTACAGCAGGATTTCAAGGGATGCAACAGAAAGGGAAAGTTGAAGCACTGTTTTGCTTGGGTGTCATTTTGCTGAAATTCGGGCAGGCTGATTCATTACTAGCGCCAGGTACTGGCAGATGAGCATCTGTACATGCCGTGAGTCGCTATTACAGAGCACCTCAGTCGCTGTAGTAACATTGCCGGCATTGATGAATTTGATGTGTGAGTCGCTATAACACCAGTACAGCGCTATATGGGAGCGAACGGTAACGACTGGTCAGTGTGAGCGACTCAAACCATATTCATAAAAAAAAAACAGCCTCACACAGCGCCGGCGCTCAAAATTGTGTCGCTGTAGCCCAGAGCGCCAGACGCTGTGTGATTATAGTCTGTTTTTGAACACATATTAACTAGTAACAAAGCAAAAACATATGGAATGACATTGTTATAAAACTCTGACATTAACACTTTAATACCAGACCTGTGATGACAATTCTGTATAAAAAAATCAAAAAAGTTTTCAAAAAAGACTTTAAGTAGGCCAGGGGAGGTCACACAATGATTTGATACAAAACAAAAAAAATATTAAAAGAAAAGCCTGTTTAAAGAGAAGAAAAGTAACGTCCATTAAATTGTATGGGAGAGCGATAGCTAATACCAGGCGCTCTGAAAGCTAGAACGGTCTGTGATGATGAATCGGACGCTACATGGCGCTGTTAGAGTCGCTCACCGGAATTGCTTTGATAAACGTGGTATTGCGTACAGCGCCCGGCGTTCACCGTTCGCTACCTGGCGCTATCCCTTCATGAATAAAACCCCAGGCCGATCACGGTGAGTTTTGGTCCACTTTAACAGGGAGCGTGCCTACACCGGCCATTCACAAATGCCTGGTACAGGCACACGCCCTGCTAGTAAGATAGCGGGGATGCGGCCGCTACTCACGCATGCACTGTTGGACCAGGAAAGAAGGTAAGTGTATGGGGACCTGGGGGGTTTACCACAGTGGGGCATCCCAATTCTGGATGCCTCGGGGGGGGGGTAATCAATCGGCCCGGGAATCTTATAGATCTATATATCTCTATGTATATGTATATCTCTATAATTGCACCATGATGAGTAATATGTTAATTTGTCAGTAACTCCCAAGGAAAAGCTCGATGATGCACTTTGAAGAGTTATTTTTATACTTTTGCTTGAAAAAAATGTACAAATACAAAAACGCTACAAGCGCTGTTACAACATAGAAAGCCTGACAGGGCAAAGCATATATTAAAAAGTATTACTCATCTGTTTTAATTTGGTCCAGGGAGAAATCAGAAGGCCTCATCCGATCTCCAAATAAGATGGCTGCTGTATTCAGGTTCACAAAGCAGGTCTCTCTATCACAAAGCAAATCTCATCATTGTCCGTCTGTGTCCGTCTCCATTCAGACTCCATGTGTCCTTCAGCTGCCCGAGCGATTCTCCTCTGTCTCTCACCGGCTAGTTGTTTTTCCCGGGCTGACTGCTTTGTTGAAATAGCGCAGGTGATCTCTGATTGGTCCAGACAAACTAACCCAGGTGAGACTCTGATTGGCTCAGATAAAACCATCACAGGTGATTCTCTGCTGGCCAACTTAATGTGCATGTGAATGTACACATGAAACTAAGCTCAGGCCAGAAGATGTCAAGCCCAGTTTTCAGAACGAATGAAGGTCTTCCACAATGCTGAATATTAATGAAATAACCACCAAGCTTACTAAACAAAAGGCTATAAAGCCTATATACAGCGTAATTTTTTTTGCTTGTATAAGATTTCTACAATTTCTTTGGGAATAAGATAGATAAAGGTATCGTAGCTTTACAACTGGTATCGTGGTTAATTTTACAGGCCTGATTTAGCAAGAACTATCTGCCAGACTACGCCAAATTAGGGCAGAGCAAAATATACCGTTATGTATGCTTCACGCTATAAGATGCACCTAGGGTGCAGAATCCCCCCCAACACCCCATAACAGGCAGTGTGCAGAATTCCCCCATCACCCCATAACAGGCAGTATGCAGAATCCCCTCAATCACCCCATAACAGGCAGTGTGCAGAATTCCCCAGAACCCTATACTATAATAAGTTGTTAGTTGTTTGGGGCCGTCTAGGGAGGGGTTTCACACAACAGAGCATCCCAATTCAGGATGCCCCCACGGAACAGAACAAAACCCAACTCTTAACCCATTTAGAAGCTGCAGAATTAAACAAGTCAACATCTTTGGGTGGTAAAGTAGGAGATCCTTAGTTTGCCTGCTCGTTCCTATGATCTGCAAATAGACTCAAGCACAGGTGGGGGAACAGGGAGGGACTTACAGCAGACACAGGCTGAACATGCCTGGAGAGCGTTCCATATATTGGTTTAAATTCTATAGTGTGGCTGCCACTCAGCTTGGTAGAGTTCTGTTGGAAGTCTGCCAAGTTGAATAAATCATCATAGTTGGAAGATAGCGGGTTCCAAACAGCAGATGGTATTTTAATTCATTTCATGATATCTTGGATTTAGGACCACTTCAAATTAAGTAAGCAATCAGAAATGTCCTAAAATAAAAACAGTAGGTCTACTTGCTTTGACTTATGTCCGCACATATACCCTAAAGGGCTTAGACACCATCGTGGATGACGGCTTCTTTTTGCGATGCGTCTGCTATCGGTTTACATTGGAAGTGAGACGTCTTTGATTATGGCGGGGGAGCGTATTCCTGTGCCCCTGGGCAATACCGAGGGAGAGCGGGCTACAAATATGTGATGGCTCTCTTCATATATTTAGATTTCTATCTGTTCTCGGAGGCAGCGCTCACTCTGTATGGCGTTATCGCTGGCTGGCAGTATGGATTGCTTTCCTGTGTTCATTTTGTTTTGCATTTAGATGTGACCTTTCCAGATATTGGATTGCAACATCACTTCCTACCCTGACACTGCGCCTGTAACACTGAGCTCCAAGAAGGGAGGGTGGGCATATATATATATATATATATATATATATATATATATCCGGATTAAGTGTGGTGGGGGCCCCTGGGCACCAAAATCTTCACCCTTCACCCTGAATAAGCCTATATTGTATGTTTCCCCAACCCTGTTACTTCTCTACCTTGAAAAAGCAGCCGGGGGCCTGGCTGCGGAACGCGTGGGGGCCCATTTTTCAGGAGACTCTGTGCTGGGGATACCGTGGGGACTCGCCATCTGTTTAGGTAATGTTATCTTTAACAAAACCATTGTTGTGAGCACTGTGCACCTTATTCCTTTTGCCATTTTTTCTTACTTTGGAATATAGAACTGTTATTTATTATTTTGTGAAAATTAATTGTATTTTTGCACGTTAGCACTTTAACTTTTTTTAAAAAAAAGCACTTTATATTGGTGTGTTATAAGTTTGATAATATGAATTTTGCACAAATTGGAATATTTTTGCGGGTCACCACGGGATGCCCCAGTTAGGGGATAAATCCTGGGTATATTTTTAACACTTTAAATGCCAAGCATGTAGTTTGTACGTGGTTGCTTCTCCTACCCTTAAGTGCCAAGCACGTAGAAACTACGTGCCTGGCATTTCCCCCTAATAGTTAAAAAATAGAAAATAAACCCCACTTACCTTTGGTATCCACGTGTAGCTGCGGGTCCCCTCTTCCTGGAGGGGGGGCATCCGATCCCCCCCCGTCGTCCTCCATCTTCAGAAGGGGCCCGACACCGCCCCCCCCCCCCCCGTTTCCAGCGCTGACAGTTCGCCTGTTAAAAAAAAAAAAAACTCACCTCCGCGCCCGATCCTTCTTTCCGGGGCTCCTCTTCACCAGGGGGGGTCCGATCCCCCCCCTGGGCTGCGCAGGCTTCAGGTGAGGACCCTCTTCCGGGGGTTGGGGGGATGGCAAGTCACCTGCGACTAGCGGGTGACTTGCCATTAATCCCTGGCACCCCCATTACCTGCCTCCCCAAAGCCCGGGGGGGGGGGCAGAAGAGCCCAGGCCCACGGGCTATGCGGGCTTGTAGCCTGCAGGGCCAGGGGCCACAAAAGCCCTGTTTCTACAAGCCCTGCATAGCTGGTCCCGGGCTGGTTACTTTGGGTAAGGGGGACCCCATGTCAATTTTTTCTTTGATTTTTAAGGGTTTTTAACCCTTAAAAATTCCCCCAAAAAATGGGGTCCCCCCCCTCCGGGAGGTGGGACCCTATGTCATTTTTTTTCTCGATTTAACCCTTTGTAGTGTGGATGGTAGTTGTATTTTATTTGTAAATGTTGTAAAGTACTTGTTTCAGTTTGGGGGGTCTCCTGGGCAGGAACGGGGGGCTACCGATAAATATGTGGTACCGTTCTAATCGGTAGAAATGGGGCTTTCACATGCAATATGCTTTTCCTTAATAACATTTTTTATTTAAAATAAAGGAGTCAATTTTCTAAAAATGTTTTTATTTATTTATTTTTTTTTAATTTAATATTGTAAAAAACAAAATAACATTTACAAACAAGACATTTCATCTTAAAGCCTAAACTCTGCTGCAAAAAAATATATATATATAATTTTCCTGAAAATTCCAGCAAAAATGGCGCAAAATGGGGAAAAATGACCTGTCAACAGAGGGTGACAAAATCTCAAGTAGGCTGGCAATTAAAAGGGTTAAAAGTAGCTATGCATGTTGGGTATTGTTCTGTTCGGGGGACCTTCCGCTTTCAGACTTCGCTTGTTTTTTCTGGTTTGCATTTTTATTTTTTCGGAAAAGGTGTTTTTTATTCAGCATTTTTATACATTTTTTAGGGAAACCCTGCGCAACCAAAGAATTCTTTGAGGCATTAATTCCAGAAAGATGAGCTCACTACAACAAGCTGAGTACGTTTAGAAAGCTTAACATGTGTACTTTCATGGAATATATGGTTTATGGGGGATATTCCAAATGTAAAGGGTTGTTTTGGTTGAAAAATCGCAAGGTGCGCACTTTGTCTGCAGAGCTGAAATTTTCAAGTAAAATTACCGTTACGCACATGCATTACTTTGGGGTGTTTGGCAACTCTTCCCTTGACAGTAGCTATGCATGTTGGGTATCGTTCTGTTCAGGGGATGTTGCTTTTTCAGATTAAACTTGTTTTTTCTTGTTTGTATATAGTTTTTTTTAGGAAAATGTGGCTTTGATTCTGCTTTTTTATCCTTTTTTTAGGGAAACTCTTTGCAACCAAAGAATACATTGAGGGATTACTTCCAAAAAACTATGGCCACATCAACAAGCCTGGTACACCTAGAAAGCTTGAGGTGTGTACTTCCAAAGAATATATAGTTTGTTGGGGGTATTTTAAATGTAAAGGGTTGTTTTTCTGGAAAAACTGCAAGGTGCGCATAGCGCATTGCATAGTTGTATTTTATCTGTAAATCCCCTAAAGTGCTGTTTCAGTTTGGGGGAGTCTCCTGGGCAGGAAAGGGTGTCTACCTATACATATGTGGTATCGCTGTAACCGGGAGAAATTGGGATTTCACACGCAATAAGATTTCATTGACAAACTTACATTTTTTATTACAAAAAAACACTACAAATTGTAAAAAATAGATTTTTTTTTTTGCGCACATTTCACCCAAAAATATTGAGAATACACCTAAAAAATGACAAACAAGACACTTCATGTTAAAGCCCAGACTGCTGAAAAAAAACGGCTGAAAAAAAACAATATATAATTTTCCTGGGAAATCCCTTCAAAAATCACATTTGAACACGGGGAGCGCATAATAGTGCAAAATAGTCTGGCAACAGAGGGTGACAAAAACTCCAGGTAGGCTGGCACTTAAAGAGTTAAATATGTATATTGTCTTATGTTTTGTATGTCGATTTTAGATGGAAAACCCAATAAATCTGAAGATATTTTGATATTAACTTGAATTGATTGTCTGTGGAGGAGGTGCGGTACCTTGTGGATTGTTCTTGGGTGGTTGTTGGGGCCACCATTGCTGGGAAATTTCCCCAACCCTGTACATACAGATTGCCCATAATTTTTAACCTTTTACCAGTCTTCACACTGTGCCGCTCTGCATTCTGGGATTGCTGTCCTTTTCCCGACCCCAGCTCTGCTCTGTCTGAGCAAAGCACAGCTATAACTCCGCCCCCTGCACTTCCTCCCCTCTCCTCTGCTCAATATGTGATGCTTCTGAGGCAAGATGGCGACGCCCGTATCCTGGAGTCCTGAACAGAGTTGCAGCCCAGTGGGGGAGACAATAATAACAAAACTTAAAATATATTAATTTTAGATGCTGGGGAATAGTTTTTAAGGGTTTGGGCTTTTCAATAAAAGATACTGAAGGCACAGTTTAAGAGTCATTTACATCTATAGGGACACCAAACCTTACCCAATAGCACTGTGGAAAATAGAGACTGTGGTGCGATCAGTAACCCATCAAATGGCAGTGGTCAAAAATCTTATGCCTACCGTTATCCTGGGCCAAGACTTTCCTTTGTGTTGGGAGTCGTAGGGGAAACTGAGAGAAGCGAGGAAGCTCCTAAAGTCCCGACCCCCATCCAAGCTGACAAGAAAAGTGTTGACGAGTTACCTGATGTAAATGTGGACAATTTTCCAGTGCAGGTTTTGGCCAGAGAAGACGATGCTCCTGCTATAGAGCAAAATGTGCTTAAAGTGGACCAAAACCCAGCAGGATCCATTCCCTCCCTGTGCTGAAACCCCCCAGGACGCCCGCAAACTTCACCCGTATCCCGGTCCAACAGCGCATGCCTGGGCCGCAGGCGCATCTCGCGCTTCTCTCCAGCAGGGCGTGATTCACAAATGGCCGGCATGGGCCCCCTGTTAGAGGGAAGCGCGAGATGCGGCTGCCAGCGTGCATACCTCAGCGACTCCAAACGCGCTGATTGGACGAGCGGCCGCACATGCGCTGTAGGAGTGGGGTGAGGTGAGTTGAATCTGGGGGGTTTCACATAGTGGGGCACCCCTGATCGGGCGCCCCGTGGAAGTGAACCAAAACCCAGGATAGTCAAAATCCTGGGTTTTGGGCCACTTTAATTTGGCAGGGCCGGCTCCAGGGTTTTGTGGGCCCCTGGGAGCGACAAAGTGTGAGTGGGCCCCTTGAGTCACCGCACACGCTTGGCTGTGTTAAACCTCCTGGGATCGCCGGTATACTCACCTCACATATTATAATATTGGTACTTACCCCTGGGGCATCCTAATTTGGGATGACCCGCTGTGTGAAACCCCCCACTTGTAAAACTTACCTGACAACCAATCCAACAGCGCATGTGCAGACGTGCAGTCAATACGCTTGCTCAGCTCTGTTCAGCTTCTCTTAGCCGACAAAAGGTCTTGTCGGCCGATATCCCCACTAGCCTCCAGCTGGAGGTGCGCTTGTGTCGCCCATTCACAAATACCTGGCTAAAGCGGAGTGCTGCCACGCCCGCTCATTTGCCGTTGGATCAGGAGTGAGGTATGTTTTACTGACGATCTGGAGGGTTTCACACAGTAGGGCATCCCAAATCAGGATGTCCCAAGGAGAGGAATTCAGACTGCCCTGGAGTCCACATTTGGTCCACTCGGCATAGATCTCTGTTTGCCCATAGATAGCAGGGAGCAGATAGCATCCCCCGCCCCCCGGCTAACA
The DNA here is from genome assembly GCA_027917425.1 of Gastrophryne carolinensis. Lineage (NCBI taxonomy): Eukaryota > Metazoa > Chordata > Amphibia > Anura > Microhylidae > Gastrophryne > Gastrophryne carolinensis. Next base: position 478,992,251 of record CM051237.1, on the reverse strand, counting down.
TGTGTGCTCCCGTGCCTAGCACTCGAGCGTGCATCTGCTGAGCAGCTTGGTAAAGGGGTATCCCTGAAATGCGTTGCGTTGGACTGAACCCAGTCGCGGCCGTAGAAAAGGTTTCTGTGGCTGGTGACAGTGGGCCATTTTAAGGCGCCGGGGCCCCCGGCACTTGACCGACCTTGACGGGTCCTGGCGCCAGCCCTGTAATTTGGTACTGCCCAATTGAAAAATCCCGGAGGCCATTAAGGACAGTAATGGGATGCCCCAGGACCCAGTAGCTGACCAGCAATTTCCACATTTTTCCTTAATTAATGATTTCCTAGATCGCTTTGTCAAAAAAATTGTGGAAAGAAGGTCCAGTTCGGGCTCATAAGACACATCACTACGGCAGCCAAACTAGTAATTGCACATTCTTGGAAGAAACCGGATATCCCTAGCGGGAGTCTGACCGCTTGTATTAACGAGTCTAGGTTTTTTGAAAAGATGTCGGCCTCTATGCAGGGGGACTTTACATCTTTCCTGGCTACTTGGGAGGGATGGATCACCCACTTCCTACTGGGACACTTTGACAGAAAGCTCCTTGCGATCTAGGGTGCTAACTCAGCCGCCGCAGGGTATTGTGGGAACCTGAGACCCACCCCCTTTTTTCCTTCTTCTGTCAGTCCTCTTCTCATTTATTCTTTCCTTTTGGTCTTGCCTTTCTCTCTTTACTAGTGTTAATGTTTGCTCCTCAGTTGAGTTCCCTCATCCCAGAGGATTACGTGAGTTATAGTGTAATGTGTTCTCTCCCTGGTATGTGTAGTCATATTACTGGGGGCATGGTGAGGAGGGTGAATGTACGGGTGGTGGGTTGCTAGAGGGAGGTGATCGAAGTTGAACTGACTGTTAGTAATGCTTGGTGTGCAGAAATATGATAAAATTTTGCCTGCCTTAATGTATATTCTTTTAAATTTTCTAAAGTTTTGTATGTCTGGTCTCGAAATGTGATGTTACCTCTTACAATAAAAACTACTTTAAATAAAAAGTAATTGAGAAATTATGGAGCAGCTTCTGGTGCCAAAGACTGTGATACTTGACTTGTCCCATAGCCAGGGCTGTATTTACCATTAGGCAACCCTAGGCACATGCCTAGGGTGGCAACCTGGAAGAGGGGAGGGTGCTGTCCTTACTACTACAGTAATGAAAATACATTAAAACTCACATAGCCAGAACATGAATGCCTCCTAACAAGCACCCCCTCCCCAGCCACAAAAGGATGCAGAGTTTATTTGTGTGAAGGAGGGGTGCAATTAGTTGAACACAGGCCAGATCATCTCCCCTCCACTGGTGTGGTCATGTGACTCCTGTATGTCAGAACGCAGTTAAAGATGGAACATACTTGCCTGCTTCTCTGCATTTCGCCCTTTGTGCCCTCTAGCCCATTGCACCCTTTCCCCTTACACACTGTTTTTTACATGGACCGTGACCTAACCTAAAAAAGGGGGTGCCTAGGGCACCATGAACACCAAATATGGCCCTGCCCATAGCAATCCCCTTGCTGGGTATTTGGGGACTGATAAAACCCAAGAGAGAATTCTCTAAAGATTTTTCTGGCCCGATGTGTATCAGGAGGTAAAAAACTATTGTGGGTCATGCCTCACTTGCCAAATTAGTGCCCTGGTGTCTCAGCCCTTTGGATCAACTTCCAAATATCAAGGTGCCATTTGAGAACATTGCAATGGATTTAGTGGGGCCATTGGTAAAGTCAGCTAGGAGGCACCAATACACTTTAGTTGTAATGGTCTATGCCACTTGCTGCCCTGAAGCGGCGAGAATTGTTTTACATGTTTTCCCCCAACAGGAATCCAATCTGGAGTTCTCACAGACCGGGGGACCCCCTTTATCTCAAAGGAGGAGCTGTGCAAGCTGCTTAAATTCTCCCAGATATGCACTTCTGTTTACCATTTAATGATTAGTGGCCGAATTAATGATGCCCAGCTGGAGGTTCTGCTGGATGGTGTTGCCAAAAATTATGATCGACTAGTTGGGTCCCGGTCCCACTCAACCCCCAAAGTGTTGCGGGAGCAGTTATGGTTGGAGATTACACGCAATGATGGAAAAAGTGGAACGACCTGAAGGTAGTGGTTCATCGGAAAATATAGTACTGAACAACCAGAGGGCTGCTTGTACAGGAAACTTTGAACACTTCACTAAAGCCACCCTTTCCTTTGTTTGAATCTAGCTTGAAAACTGGCGGGGGCCTCCCCAAATTTCTACAATTTACTCATGCTGAAGAGTGGGTGTTGGAGATGCTCCACCTCAACACCTACCAGGGGGTGTCGGGCACCATGGACACGGATAGGCGGCATGTGCCCACCAGTGGTAAGACTTGTTAGCAAACTGTAGCTTGGCACAGGGGGGCGTAGGCCAACCAAACACACCACCCATCAACCTTGGTTCCCACATGCAAGGCCAACTTTGAGGCTTTGCCTGTGCAACATATGTTGTGCGACTATACACACCAAGGGTATTAGGCATACCCTAACATGGGTGTGAGCAGAGCAAAATTTGAGGGCCCATGTCGATGTGGGACCCAGACAGACTGTCCAGACAGTCATGAGGTAAATGAGCGAGCTTAATAGGCAAAGGTCAAGGGGCAGGGTGCAGGAGCAGAGTGAACCCAGGGTAAAGTTTGGCGCCCTGGAAGCTGTGTGGTAACATTGTGAAAAACAACAACACTAATGTTGACCTTTCTCCACACGGCAGACGGCACCTCTCCTGACTGAAATTAATGAGCTGGAGGAAGGGCACTCCCAATGAGCATCTGGATGAGACTCCCAATATCATCTGGACACCACCACAGACACTGGCTGAGCATGGGAATAAGACTCCCAATATCATCTGGACACCTCCACCACCACGGACACTGGCTGAGCATGTGGATGAGACTCCCAATATCATCTGGACACCTCCTCCACCACGGACACTGGCTGAGCATGGGGATGAAACTCCCAATATCATCTGGACACCTCCACCACCACGGAGACTGGCAATCACCACTCCTCCCTGCAGCACCAGCTTTATTCTGCTTGTAGAAGCCCCACCAGCTCCAAAGAGCACCCAGGAGGAAGACAGCCTCGGCCTGCAATATCATCTGGACACCTCCACAACCATGGACACTGGCTGAGCATGTGTATGAGACTCCCAATATCATCTGGACACCTCCACCACCACGGACACTGGCAATCACCACTCCTCCCTGCAGCACCAGCTTTATTCTGCTTGTAGAAGCCCCACCAGGTCCAAAGGGCATCCAGGAGGAAAACAGCCTCGGCCTGCAGCCAGACGTTACCTGTCTTTGGTAAGGCGGTGCCAAATTATGGGCGAAAACTGGCGGGCCAACAGAACCATTTTTCGGCAAAACACCATTAGATATTTTAAAGTTGTTTGACGAACCGCCAGTTTGCTCCATGAAGACCTGGCTGTAGTAGTTGTGGAGCAGTGCCACCACCAGGAGATGGAGACGCTGTTTGGGGCTCTGGTGGAGGCCAACCAGGTTGCCCCTCAAAGGCTAGTGAGGCTTGAGGCACAGCAAGCTGCAAACACCCAAAGCCGGGTAACATCCCTCTAACCTATCAAAGGGGGGATAAGGGGAAAGAGAAGGGGTATCACATATTTGGGGTTCCTTCGCTCTTTTCTTTATCGTCAGCTCCAATTTAAGTGTTGTCAAGGTTGTGGAACCCCTATTTAATACAATTTTGGGGTTTCTTTTTGGTCTCTCTCCCTCCTTCTAAGGGGTTGGGTGAGGACAAAAAATGTTTTGGGTTTTTTTGGGACTCAACCTTGTGCAATTTTACCTTGGTATCTTATCTATATACGCATTTACCACATATATCATCCAATTACATGTCAAATAAATCAAATAAAGTAAATGAAGTATAGTCCATCAAATCCGTGTTTTGGCTTGCAGTTTGTTCTTTTTATTGTAATATAAAGCAATAAGCAACAAAAAGAACTTCATTTACTTTATTTGATTTATTTGACGTTGAGGTAATTGGATGATATATGTGGTAAATTGCGTATATTCATATTAGTATTCATAAGATACCAAGGTAAAATTGCACAAGGTTGAGTCCCAAATAACCCCAAAATGTTTTTGTCCCTCACCCAACCCCTCAAAGGGAGGGGGAGAGATAAATAAAACCCCACCATCCCTCTAACCTGCCATGCTGGACTTGTGGGGGGTAGGCTGCTACACACTTTAGGTGAAGCTGGTTGATCAACCAGCTTTTCTGGGTTTGGGCCAAACTCAAACGTGAACTTCTGGCTTTGGGAACCTGAACTTGCAAAGTTCGGGTTCATCCGACAGTACTTGTATATTTTTGTGAGCCTCTGTATATTGTTGGATAGTGCCCATATGCATGCCAGTTTGTCTAGTTTTGATACAGGCTGACTTCAGATAGTATTAATTGGTCCAGCGTAGATGTTACTCATAAAGCCTTGTGTCCATGACTTTTTACTGACCCTCATTTCACTGGTAATTAAATATCTTTATTTCTTCCTCATAATTAGCATTTAAAAGGCTGACAGAACACAGGGTATGTTTCTAATGAACCCGACGTTCTGGCCTTCGCATGTCAGGACTTACTCTTTACACTTTAATTATTGTCCATCTAATGATCACATTAGGCATAATACTAATACATTTACATTTAATAATCATAATTAGGGGTTAGACATGTAAATGAGGGACTCAGAGGCTCTAAGCTGGCTCCATGTAACTTTTACATCAGTATTTAGAAACATTTTAAAGTGCAACAAAACCCACCCGGCTTGGCCCTGGAATCTAAAGGATTCAGAATCAGTTTATCGTATGTACATGCAATGTATATACTAGGGTTTTTTTCCAGCAAGAGATACATAGGAAATGGGGATCAACCTACTTTCATGAGGAAACCTCCTCCATGCCCCTCCCCCCCGTTATGTATGTTGTCATGTGGGGGAAATGCCAGATAGGCTCCGTCTCTCAGTATATAAGACTGCTGTCGTCACCTCTCAGTCCCTGGCTGGGCAGCCAAGATAAAGAAAAGGGTTCCCCCTTTCAAGGACTACTGACGCAGGTGTCCGCATCTCTATTGCCTTCCAGATCTTCCACCATTCCTGCCTGGTTTTCCTGATTATGTATCATTCTCACATTTGACACTTCGGCCCTCCTCTCTGCTGAGTTTCCCGTCCACTCACTGGGGAGGCCACATGGCTGTATTGCTGGCAGGCAGCTGTCTTTATCTACATTGACCTGGTCTCCAGAAAGGTATGTGACGGACTACCTGATATGTGTGTGAGAGCCTGGCATTTGTCAACCCTTATTGTTTTGGGTCTTTTGAATGTGATTTTTTGGGGGTTGTATGCTATTTTTGTGAAGGATCTATCTGGCCTTCTGCATTTGTGCTACTGTAAGAATATATTTGGGAAAGTTTGGAAACAATACCTCATTGGAAAAATGATGCACCTCAGCTGTAAAAATGCCTATCACATGTGCAAGTGATTTATTTACGAAAGATTAGAACAAATTTTTTTATTGCACTTTTTTGTGTGTTAAAATGAAAAAGCTTAATGAGGTGCAGGCTGCAATTCACACCCAAAATGCACCCAGAGTTGGACCTGCTTCACTAAGTCTTTAGCATGGTGTGTTACATAGCAGGTAGCCTGGCTGTTACACTGTGTTACAAAGCAGAAAGACTGGCTGTTACAATGTGTTACTTGCACTGTCTCCCCTCCTGTGATTTTTGTTGTCATGTGGGGGAAATCTCACTATATAAGACTGCTGCTGTCGCAACACTCGCAGTCCCTGGCTGGGCAAACAAGATGAAAGAAAGGGTTCCCCCATTCAAGGACTAGCGGCGCAGGCATCCACTTCTGACGCCCGGCTCTGTCTCAAGAAGATGATGGAGGGGACTGGGAAGAGCCCCTAAAAGCTCAACGAGATGCAGGCTGCAATTCACACCCAAATATGCACCCAGAGTTGAACCTACTTCACCAAGACTTTAGCATGACCCCCAGTGTGTTACACAGCAGGAAGCCTGGATGTTACAATGTGTTACTAGCAGGGAGTCTGGCTGTTACACTGTGTTACACAGCACAGAGCCTGGCTGTTCCACTGTGTTACACGGCACAAAGTCTGGCTGTTAACACAGTGTTACACAACACAGAGTCTGGCTGTTCCACTGTGTTACACGGCACAAAGTCTGGCTGTTAACACAGTGTTACACAACACAGAGTCTGGCTGTTCCACTGTGTTACACGACACAAAGCCTTTTCTTTTTGAAGGATCTATCTGTCCTTCTGCATTCTAATGCCAATTGGTCTTTTATTCTAAAAGACTCCAGAGTCCCACTTCCTTGGCTGTGTGAATCCCCCCCGGGTCGCCTGATCGCCTTCTTGCTGAGCCCTCACTCAGGAAGAGATTGGTTTTAAGTTTTAAGAAGGTGCAGCTAATTTATTTTATTTCATTATTTATACATGTTTTATCTTTGTACCTGAATCCTAGGTTTTGTAATACATTTGTTTGAACTGCGTCTTTGTGAACATTCGTGGAATTAAAGGCCGACATGGATTGTCCAGTTGAAATTGAGGACAGGCAATTGAATGTAATTCGGAATGACCAGACAAAGCCATTGTTGGGGAAATGTAATTCAGCTAATTGGTTTAACTGGCATTCTAATGACAATTGGTCTTTTAATCTAAACAACTCCAAGGCTATCTGAGTCCCACTTCCTTGGCTGTGTGAAACCCTCCGGGTCGCCTGAGCGCCTTCTTGCGTCCTTCCTGAGTCCTCGCTCAGGAAGAGATTGGTTTTAAGAAGCTGCAGCTAATTTGTTTTATTTCATTATTTTTACATGTTTTATCTGTGCCCCCGTTTTATTGTATTAAATGACAAATTTGTACTTGAATCCTAGGTTTGTAATACATTTGTTTGAATTGCGTCTTTGTGAATACTCGTGGAATTAAAGGCCAACATGGATTGTCCAGTTAAAATTGAGGACAGGCAATTGAATGTAATTCGGAATGCCCAGACAGAGCCATTGTTGGGGAAATGTAGTACAGCTCCATGCTAGATTGGATGTTCCTGTCTCATCCTAGGACTATTGCTAGCCCAGACTATAAGACTCACCACCCTTTTGTCTAAATTTCTTCTGAAACATCAAAAGAAACTGTCTGACGCCTATGGATTCACGAGTTCGGTCTGCGTCCTTTTTGCTGCTTCATGATACAATTTATAAGCTCTCTCCAGCTTGCAGAGCAGGATTTTACGACCACTGGAAAATCAAACCCTGAAAGCTCTTGCGCTAAAGGTTTTCGCCGTATTTAATCTCGACACAACAAACATGGATGCCGAGAACTCTATGATTTAATAATACCTACAGCTGGTACTGTATAAAATGGTTTATTTTTTTGTGGGGGAAAATTAACGTGCAGCGCAGCCAAATCCACAATGTTCTGAACTGGAGGAGAGGGAACGGAGCTTACACACCGTGCCACAGCCGCCTTTAGTGATATTATTTTGTTGTAGACATCTGTGGCTCCAAGAGGAAACCCGGGGCCATATCACAAGGCTGCGATGAATGCGCGTCTGCTCGCTGACAAGTGTGTTCTGGGAGAGCAGCCGGAGTGTTGCAAGCTGTCCAGATACTTCAGACAGGCATCAAGTTAAAGGGAACCCGCCGCGGACAAGCGATGAGTAGTGTCTGCTAAAAGTAAAAAGAGAATGTGAGTTATACAATATAAAAAAGACAAACCGATTATATTAAAATTCATTGAAAGTCATGGTGAGAAACAAAGGAGGGGTGGCAGCCGCTCAGACCATTTTATAACTAACCTGGGAGGTGCACGTAAGCAGGGAAATTAGGATACAAAAGTCTTAAAGGAGCCACAGCACTCAACCCTGTTAGCTTGCAAACCTAAAATCTGTCTCTAAATCTGGTTAACAACAGAGGACTCGGTCCACACACATCTGCAGAAGTCTGCTTAATCTGCACCACCAAGCACAGGAGCAGGCTTGCCTGAGGTTGCCCTATAACCTCGAGTGCAGCCCATGGGGTGGAAGGATCGAAGCCAGCTCCTACTCTATTGCATTGTATGTCCCTAATGGGGCTCTCAGAGATTAGAGTAAGGACTACACCTCACAGAGGCACCTTGGCGCTTGGTGGTGCAGCTTCAGCTACTTCTGCAGATGTGTGTGGACCGAGACCCCTGTTTTTAACCAGATTTAGAGACAGATTTTAGGTTGGTTTGCAAGATAACAAGGTTGAGTGTTGTAGCTCCTTTAAGACCTGTGTATCCTAATCGCCCTGCTCACATGCATCTCTCAGGTTAGTTATAAAATGGTCTGAGTGGCTGCCATCCCTCCTTTAATTATTTTTTGGGAGAAAAAAATTCCTTTGACTTTCATTGTCTACCTTGGGGCTAATTCAGGGCCGGATGAAAATTTACACTCGGTAGACAATGAAAGTGAATAGCAATTTTCTCTCCCAAAAAAGAAATGTTTTCTCATGAGGCTCTGAATCAACCCCATTGTCTAGGCAAAAAAAAACTTTTTGCCCCATGCAGCCCCTCCATCAAGCCCAGACATTTAAAAATGTACTGAAAGTGCTAAAAGGAGCACCCTGGTGTCCCCCTTCCTAGTAAAACCAGCCAGCTGCACACCTGCTATGGGGGCTGATAGACCAGGGCGCACAGGACAAACGACCTTCCCCTGGACCTGAAGGCTTCTAGCTCGCACAGCCCTCACAGGCCACAGGATCTTTTGCAGGGCTTTTGTCAAGTCACTAATTTGCTGGAAGGTGACTTGCTAGCCCCTTCTGCTCTGTGAACACATCGCAGAGAGCTGTAAGTCAGCTGTGAGCTATTTATATATTAATAGCATGTTCATGAATGATATACAAGGTATCACATCCATAAGCCTGGCTGGGTGGGGGCTCATGCTATTGATTTAGCGAAGCAAGTTCAACCCTGGGTGCACAATTGGGTGTGAATTGTTGCCTGCATCTTGGTGAGCTTTTTAAGTTTAACCAAGCAAAAAAGTGCAAAGAAAAATATTTGTTCTGAAAAAAATCAACTGTAAGAATATTTTTGGGAAAGTTTGGAAACAACAGCACCCTGTGGGATATGCTAAATATTTTTTTTCCGGCATACTCCATAGGGTGCTGTTGTTTAAACAATTATTCTTACCTCGTTGGAAAAATACTGCACCTCACATGTAAAAATGCCCCATCACATGTGCAAGTTATTTATTTACGACAGATTACAACAAATACTTTTATTGCACTTTTTTGTGTGTTAAAATGATAAAGGTCGACGAGATGCAGGCTGCAATTCACACCCAAATATGCATACAGAGTTGAACCTGCTTCGCTAAATATTTAGCATGACTCCCATGTTACACTGTGTTACACAGCAAGGAGCCTGGCTGTTACACTGTGTTACGCAGCACAAAGTCTGGTTGTTATACTGTGTTACACAGCAGGAAGCCTGGCTGTTACACTGTGTTACACAGCACGAAGTCTGGTTGTTACACTACGTTACACTGCAGAGAGACCGGCTGTTACAATGTATTATTAGCATGACGCTTGGCTGTTCCACTGTGCTACACAGCACAAAGTCTGGCTATTACACTGTGTTACACAGCAGGGAGGCTGGTTGTTACACTACGTTAAACTGCAGAGAGACCGGCTGTTACAATGTATTATTAGCATGAAGCTTGGCTGTTCCACTGTGCTACACAGCACAAAGTCTGGCTATTACACTGTGTTACACAGCAGGGAGGCTGGTTGTTACACAGCACATATTCTGGCTGTAAAAATGTGTTACTAGCACGAAACTTGGCTGTTCCACTGTGCTACACAGCATGAAGTCTGGCTGTTACACTGTGTTACACAACACAGAGCCTGGCTGTTCCACTGCGTTACACAACAGGGAGCTGGCTATTATTTAATTATGATGGGTCAGGACTTGCGATTTGTGTGTATTTAAAAGCATTGTGAGCAGACACATGCTGTCCTGTCAGGCTCAATCCCCCGGTAAAATTGTGGCCCCGCAATTGGCCGCCGGTGGGCTGGGGTGACCTTCTCTTTGCCATCCGCCGGTTAAACCCGGACTAAGCGGTAAAGCCTCTGGTCATAAATACTAAAAATATCAAGAGCCATGTTAAACCTGGTGGTGTTTCAGGCTTAGTGGCTATGAAGGGTGCAGGGTATGAAGGACTTGGTTCTATAGGGGTACTCAACTAAGTTTTAGTGAGATCAACCAAATTAAAATGGTCCACAGCTATGTGTTGTTTCAATCATTTGAATTGAATGGAACATCTCCATGAAGTACAGATGTGTCCGCCTTTACTCAACACACTCGATTTTCACTTTTCGTGGTGTTGTTCCTCTCACTTGGGGCATCATGAATTGAGATGCCTGCTGAGTGTATCCCCCTAAATCGCCCCATTCACTCACCTTTCTGTCGCTCCCACGGTGCAGATTCAGGGGCGAGAACCAGTGCGCTGATTGGCTGAGTGGCCCGCTCAACCAGTCATAATTTCACTTGGCTTTCTTCGGCGCCGCTGACGGCTAAGCTGTGACGGCTAAGCTGCCTGGACAGCTAAGCAGCGGAGCGCTGAAGTTAGCCGAGTTCACCCCCGTTCACCTCCTAGCCCTTGCACGCCCAAGATGCCCATTTGTAAGGGCCGGGGCATGGGTGCACGCACGGCTAGAGCTGAGCCGAGAGGCGCGTGCGAGGGCTCCTGAAACTCAGGATGCCCCAAGGAGTGGAGCTCTGATGACCCTGGAGTCTAATGTTCCTCTTTAAACCTGTCATGATAAGATGTTGAAATTTAATGTGGCATTGTATTAGAATGTAATGGTAATTGTAATACAGCTTTGCAGACACCAGGTGGCGAATGAATCAGAATACCTTGAGGACATACTTTTGGCACACAATAATCTACATTTGCCATTGAATGTGACCTTTTACTCTAGTGCTGGACTCACTGCATCGGTCAGATGGAACTTCACTAGGAAAAGCTGAGATTATCTCCAATGCAATATGAGGATAAGGAAGTGATGTACACTGGATTAAAGCATGCTTGCTATTGAATCAGGAGGTGCAGAGACCTGGTAAGCATTCATGAAATCAAGTTAAATAAATAAATAAAAAAAATAAATAAATAAATAATAATAAATATGTTTGTTAATGTTTCCTACATTAACCCTTTAACTGTCAAGCTTGTAAAATGTACATGGCTGCATGTCCTTCTGTTAACTGCCAGACACGTACATTTAATGTTCCCAGAGTTTCACTAGTTTACACCCCCTCCCCAAAAAAGTTCACCTCTGTTTCAGGTATCAGTGCCGGGGGTCTCACCCTCCCCCAGGGGGCCTCTGTTCCTGATTTCAGGGTCTTCAGCGGGGCACTGATTGTTTGCCTCGCCCCCGGCTTCTGACAGCTACCTCCCCACTGTAGGGGCCAACGAGTGTGCTGCTGTCATCTCATTCTGCCAGTGAACCCCTGCCTTCAGTGGGAGTTAAAAAAGGCGAAGCCAGAGGAAGCGGCAAAAGCTGGGAGTGGGGCAGAGATGCCCATGTAGACTAAGCGGGCAGGTAGACCTTAGGGCCTGAAAATCCCTGTAAATTCCTGCACAAATCAATTAAACATCTAAAATAGCCTGGCACCAGAGGGGTTAATGCTGGGCTCACTACCCTGGTCATATTGAGCTTCACTAGGAAAATCTGAGTGTACAGTATTTCTAATGCAATTTGAGGGTCAGGGGCTGCTGTACACTGCAGTTAAGCTCGCCTTCTATTGAAAGAGGTGCAGAGAAGTGGTAAGCATTAGTTTACCTGACTTTAGTTCATTTTTAGTACAAGTTCAATTTTCCCCACTTTGTGCAATCAAGTGATTATAATCAAATAATAATAATAATAAACATGTTTGTTTTATTTTACCTAAATTAAAGCAGACCTAACCCACTTTCCACTAGAAAAGTGTATGGCTCACTAGTAGCATGAGGGGAAGGCTACTGCAGGTTAATTTAAGGGTATCTCATAATTTTAGGCAGTGAATGTAGGTGGGTTAGGCCATATTGTGCACCTGGATTCGAAGAGGAAGTGGGTGATGTGCCCACGGAACGCGTGGTTCCTGGTGCGGTAGGTACCTTGGCTTTATTTCTGGTGATGTTTTTGTGATATATTTGTGATTTAGTTTCTTGACTGGTATTGTGATTAGAGATGAGCGAACTTCTTGAAAGTTCGATTCAGGGCGATTCGCTGAATTTCCCCAAGAAATTTGGGTTCGCCCGAATCGAACTTTCACGAATCGCTCATCTGAAAAAAAAAATGCCGGCATGGTGGGAGCGGGCAGGCCGGCTACGCTGTCAGAGGGCGCGTCATCAGAGGGCGCGTCATCAGAGGGCGCCTGAGAGCGGCACCGGCCTCCACGCTCCGACCATGCAGGTAAGTGTTTGCTTTTTAAAAAAATGCCGGCATGGTGGGAGCGGGCAGGCCGGCTGCGCTGTTAGTGGGCCGGCTTCCGCCGCCCGCTGACAGCGTAGCCGGCCTGCCCGCTCCCACCATGCCGGCATTTTTTTTTTATTTCAGGGAAAATTCGATCGGCGCGAACCCAAAAAAATTTGGGTTCGTGCCGAATCGAATTTTCCCTGAAATTCGGAGCGAATTCCGGTTCGTCCGAACCGGTTCGCTCATCCTTAATTGTGATATACATCAGTGGTTCCCCTTTGGGATGCCTAATAATATATACAGGTGATTATATCTTCATATTATTCTTTAATTGGTGAATAGAGTACATTGATATGTTTATATGTTTATGAGTTGTTATGGTTGGGAATATTAATTCTTAATTGATTGTTTGACTAGGAGCTTCCACTTTATAAATATATAGATTTTATAGTGATCCGGATCATAGGCAGGATTTGCACATGTTTAGTACTTTATAAATATATAGATTTTATAGTGATCCGGATCATAGGCAGGATTTGCACATGCTCAGTTGCACTGTTGGAACACTATGTTGAATGATTTAGCACATATATCTAGGCATTTATATCAATTAGTGTGGTGAGACTGTCCCCATCGCCTACACACCTTTATGTTGGTTTGTCCTGTGTGTTATTGTTCGATTTATGTTTTTTTAAGGGATTTTAATATGTTGAGTGTATTGTATGTAGTGATTATAAATAAGTCATTAATAAAAATGTATTTTTTTTATCAATGTATGAGTTGAGAGCCTCCCTACATGCTTTTTTTGTTCCTGGTTTGAGCTATTTTGCAACTTTGGGAGCGGCACCTCTACAGATTAAATAGGGTCTAGTGCAAGTGCCCATTTTTTCCTTCCTTTTTTTCCCACCTGGACTCGAAGGGTTACTTCACTAAGAAAAAACAACAACAATAAAAAAGAAGTATATTTCCTTAAGGGTATTTATACTGCACATTGAATATTTTTGTAATATTATCTTTCCATATTTCTGGTTCCTTTCCAGATGGCCACCAAATTAAATAACCTTTAAAAATCTACCTGCTAGCCACAGATAGGAGCGTAATATTATTTACTGACACGGAAGCCTGCTCCTCACATCATTATTATGTCTGCTGTCACAGAAACAGATGTTGCTCATATTTTGTCACTGTGCCGCAATCGAGAAAGGCCTTGAGCAAATGATCTGTAGCAGATGGATTTTTCTAACATCCTGACTCGCGAGCATAAATTGTATCAATAATCCTTTTCCCTGGATTTGAGTTTAGGATAGATACATCAAGGTGTTCATTAATAGAGGGTTCTGGACCCTCAAAAGTAAGAAAAGGCTAAATTATAAATTGATTTCTGAGATTTTCCTAGTCAGGTCTAAAATGAATATAAAAAAATGCTTGTTTAAAACTATTCTGAGATATGTATTTATATATATTTATTTAAATAAACTGATCTGCTACTAAGTTAGCTGATTCTTCTAACTGATACTAATTGATTCTAATACTAAGTTAGCTGATTCTTCTAACTGATACTAATTGATTCTAATACTAAGTTGGCTGATTCTTCAAATTGATACTAAATGATTCTATTACTAAGTTAGCTGATTATTCCAATTGATACTAATTGATTCTAATACTAAGTTAGCTGATTCTTCTAACTGATACTAATTGATTCTAATACTAAGTTGTCTGATTCTTCTAATTGATACTAATTGATTCTAATACTAAGTTAGCTGATTCTTCTAATTGATACTAATTGATTCTAATACTAAGTTAGCTGATTATTCCAATTGATACTAATTGATTCTAATACTAAGTTAGCTGATTCTTCTAACTGATACTAATTGATTCTAATACTAAGTTGGCTAATTCTTCAAATTGATACTAATTGATTCTAATACTAAGTTGGCTGATTCTTCTAATTGATACTAATTGATTCTAATACTAAGTTAGCTGATTATTCCAATTGATACTAATTGATTCTAATACTAAGTTGGCTGATTCTTCAAATTGATACTAATTGATTCTAATACTAAGTTGGCTGATTCTTCTAATTGATACTAATTGATTATAATACTAAGTTGTCTGATTCTTGTAATTGATGCTAATTGATTCTAATACTAAGTTGGCTGATTCTTCTAATTGATACTAATTGATTCTAATACTAAGTTAGCTGATTATTCCAATTGATACTAATTGATTCTAATACTAAGTTAGCTGATTCTTCTAACTGATACTAATTGATTCTAATACTAAGTTGGCTGATTCTTCGAATTGATTTAGAGACGAGCAAACTGATTCTCATGAATCGGAATTCACAGCACAAATTAAATTTTCTCTGAAATCCTTTAAAAAAATACTCACTGTGACCTGTACGCTGGCTCCCCCGTCGCTCAGGTCCCATGTCGAGTGGCTGGCAGGGGCTCTTAGTAGTACTAGAAGCCAGCTGGCACAATTGACTGCACAGTTGGATTCCCCTACTATGCGCTAACGCACCTTGTTGTCATTCACAGCAGGGCAGTGGGGGAGGCCGACTGCATTGTCACCTGCTTGAGCCGGCCCTGGCCCACAACCAGCTGAGGGACTGGAGCGACGCGAGATCTGACGTGCAGGTAAGTGACTTACTCAACTCCTCACAATCTGCAGCAAGACAGAGGACAGAGATCCTCTGTCTGGCACCGGGCGTCCATCACACAGCTGTCTCTGACCACAGCAGAGTAAATCTGCTCTATGACACACCCTTCACAGCTTGTCCACAACACAGAAATTGAAGTAGAGAAAGCGGCTTCCCTTAGAATACAAAGGGTATTCACATATATTATGAGTTAATGTGTTCCTAGACAGGGCCTTTAACTCTGCTTCCTCTGTGTTGTTTAGTATTAAAAGTATTAACTGAAAGCTAACCTTTTTCTGGAGAGAGGGGCCAAATATTGGGGTGGGTTCACGGCCACTTTTACCTGCACTTACACATGAAAAAGCCGGTGTATGTGTAATGTTACGTAGATTTTTGAGTTTCTCATGCATTTTTTTCTTCGCACTTATATTAGCACTTTCATGGTTGTGTCTAAGCCTTTCCGTTATCTCTAAGTGTCTCTAATGTGTAACTGCTTCATATTTTTTTTCGTTCATGTGTAAAAGCCATGATCAGTGAGGGCTTGCGCATGATTCAGAGCCCTGATTCCGCCTGCGAGAGAGGCCAATAAAACAGGATATTTTCGGCTCCACTTACGGGTTCTATTTCCTGGTGAATTTGTGCTTTTGTGATGTGTTGGAAAACGGAATGGAATCTTGTTACGATGCGGCGGCGTGACCCTTGGTGAGTGTTTCCAGCATCCAGCTTTCCTGCCTGGTTGTGGCTTTGGTGATTGTGCTTTTCCCTGTCATTTTCACTTACGAGAAGGAAAATTGCTGTATTGGATCAGTGCCGGCTCCACTTTAACACAGGCACCGGGAGCCTGCCCCCTTCTTTTAAACACTTCCCCAAAAAACATTTGTAAATATTTCATTAAAAAATGTTACCTATTTTTAATGATTTTTGTTTTACTTTTATATATATAAAAAAAAAAAAATAAGAACATTAAAAAAACATTATGATTAAAAAAAATAATGAATAAAAATGTGCAGAATTTAATTACTGGTAGATCACAGGCTAAATAACAGCATGCAATGTCAAGCAGCTGCTTCCGAGGTCACCAATATATTATCATGCATTAAAAGAGGCCTAGAATCAAGGGATAGGGATGTAATTTTGCCTTTTTACAAGACACCGGCGTGCCCTCACCTGGAATATGCCGTCCAGTTCTGGGCACCTGTTTATAGAAAGGACGCTCTGACTATGGAAAGGGTGCAGAGGAGAGCCACCAAACTAATAAAAGGAAAGGAAAAGATTACGAGAATTAAATCTGTTTAGTCTTGAGAGGGGATGACTGAGGGGGTGGGGGGGCATGATTAACTTGTATAAATAAATAAATGGCCAATACCAAAAATATGGGGAACACTATTTCAGGTAAAATCCTCTCTAAAGGGGACGCTCCCTTAGACTGGAAAAAAAGAAAATCAGTCTCTGGAGGCGACAATCGTTCTTTACCATTATAACTATAAATCTGTAGAATAGCCCCCCACAGAAGCTTGTTACAGCATCAACCACTGACAGCTTCAAAAAAGGATTAGATGCTTATTTAGAAGAAAATAACAGTTACTATTAGCGGTTATCGGTAAAAAAATAAAAATAAAAATAACTTCTACTAACCCAACACCTTTGGTTGAACTTGATGGACATATGTCTCGTATTAACTATTTAACTATGTAACTATAACGTTGTGTTGTATTTCATTTAATATTATTAACAATCAGAGTAATGTTTACATTACATCCATGTGGGCATCCCAAATATTCAACTAGGAAGGAAGAAGTAAAGAAGAATGCATAGTAAGCTAAGTATTATGGAACAGAAGAGACTTGGCACAGCAATAAGTAAGTAATCGCCAGGGTATGGGAAACAGTTAAAAAAAGAGGGTCGCATATGCGTACAAGCCACTAAAAAAGCCAGTGTCAGGCCGGAGAGTTCTCCAGTATGAACTCTCCACCAGGGGAGCAGATTGTTTGGCCAGAGCAAAGACACAGGAACAAAGGAAAAGCTCTAACAAGGGTTTTATTAATAAAGGTAAAGGAAACAAAAAGATCTTGGATTCAGATACAAAAACAAAAGGGTCAAGAAACAAGGCAAATTAACAGGATAAGTGATAAGGAAAACAACAGAAACCTTAAGGTGCTGGCGCACTCACCCGAGGTGCCCAGGACAGGGGCCAGCAGTTTCCAGAAGCCGACAGGAGGCCTGCTTCAAGGATTGTAAATGGCCAAGCAGCCGCAGGGAAGCCACGGAGAGGCCTGCTTGCCACTAGACTCCATGAAGTTACAGACTCAGGTCCAGGTACAGAGCGCCAGCATGAACAGCCACAGATGGGTGACCAAAGTAAACCAACAAACAAAACAAAATCCTGCTGCACCAGGAGGAGGGCAGATCCACTTAAATAGCCCTCACACCAGGTGCAGCAGAAGATGGGGCGATAGAGCAGCCAGGGCTCTGCTGACACTTGCTGCTGGCTGATGGAGCTGCAGATGGGGTTATAAATAATGCCAGCCACCAGTTGGGCATCAGCCGAACCCGGGAATCTTACAGCCAGTGTTTGTGTATAAATTTCACAAAAATGAAAAAAAACGGAATTTAGGGGCTAAATGAAGGGTAAAAACTGTTGTTCAATTGGAGCTAGTAGGACCTTGTTGGACACTGAAACATTTGGTGGCAAAGTATTTGAAAAAACGCTATAAAACGCTACGAGGCGAGAGTTTCACATCAACTTATAGCAGACAGCGTCGCCTGTGAAATAGGCTTTGTGAGCTGTACTCACTTAGTTCTCGATGGCTTACACAGCCACGGAAACAGTACGACCCGCTCCCGATGAAGGCTCTGAATCATGCGAGTGTACGTATACTTACAGGCTGATTCATTACTAACGCCACGTAGCGACAGATGAGCATCTGTAGAGCGGACCTCAGAGCAACTGCTAGTAGTCGCAGTGTTTGGCCATGGATAATTGTTTCAGACATTGATGAATGTGATTAAAGTCGGTTTTTGAACTTGTATCTACTAGTAACAAAGCGAAAACATATGGTTATAACATTGTAACATGAACACTTTAATTCCAGACATGTAAGGACAATTCTGCATAAAAATATTATTAATTAATTAATTATTATTAAAAAGTTTTCAAAAATGTCATTTTCCTGCCCAGGATACATGTCAGAAAGTTTTGAGTTTTTTTTTAGGAATAAAAAAAAATATTGGGATCAGGAAAGGGATTTAAGGATCGTCCATAGAAATGTATGGGAGAGCGCCAAGTAGCGAGAGGTAATATGTGGCGCTCTGCAAGGCTGAACGCCGGCGCTGTACGCTGAGCCTGGGATAATGATGAATCGAACGCTACATGGCGTTGTTCTAGTCGCTCACCAGATTCCGCTTCATAAATGTGTAATTGCTGCCATGTCCGGCGTTCACCTGCCGCTACCTGGCGCTGCCTGACGCTGTACAGGCACTACCTGGCGCTATACCTTCATGAATAAGGCCCATAATAAAAGCCATGTGTAAATGTTCACATTTAGGAACAAAAACAAAACAGAACATGTTAGGCTCTGAATCAACCCTAGTGTTTTGGGATTTCCATAAATTTGGGTTTTAAGTTTCTAAAATAACCTTAATTTTTTTTTACACATTTGAAATGCTTTAAAATGAAACAGAAAAGGTAACGTGTTTCGCATTATCTTTTGTGTTGTAATCGCAGAAATCCGGCCTCCTGTATAGTCTCTGAATGTAAATGCTTTTCCATGTGTCCGGTCACAAGCGCCCCCGCTGGAGAGGAATTATGGAGCATTTTTCTTGCTTTTAGTCCAGCGTCGGTCTTCAAAGGGAGAATTAGACTTGAATTGCAAAAGCTGCATTTCGGTTGGTAAGGCAACATCAGAATCAGGGACGGTTATCTCTGTATATGGCGCACACCCTGCCGCGATCCCGACTTTCATCAGCGCAACGTGTTCCCAGGTCATTTACAAGCAAATGGCAGCTGGACTGGACTGGATTTTTTGCATGAAATATTTTATACTTTATGTTTAGTTTCTTTTCTTTGGACCTCTAACAGATTACAGCTAAAAAAAAAAACACCCTGACACTTTTAAATTAACAGCAAACAGTAAATAAAAACTATACTCACCTTCAGCGGCCTCTTTATGGTGCTTTTCCCATTATACCCCTACCCTTCACAGTGACACCCTCAAACTTACCGTCCTTGGTGTCGGAGTAGATGTGCGCCAGGTGTCGGCATCTAGTACTTCCGAGTTCCCGGGTAATGGTGGCTGACACTGCGCAGACGCGGACCACGCAGGCACGAGTCCCAACCTCTTCTGTGCATACACAGGGCAGAGATTAAAGTGAACCTAAACTCAGGATTTTGACTATTGATCCTTTCCCCAGGAGCACCCCGATCAGGGGTGCCCCGCTGTGTGAAACCCCCCAGATCACCCAATCTAACTCGCCTCTTCCTGGTCCTACGGCGCATGCGCTGCTGCTTGTCCAATCAGCGAGCTCGGATCCACTGACATCCCTTTCTTTAAGCCTTCGCCTAAGGCAAGAGGCTCCGAGGGCGCTGACGACCGCATCCCCAATTCCCTCTACCAGGGAGAGTGCCCGCCCCAGCCTCTCACAAATGCCTGGAACATGCACATGTCCTACTAGAGGGATAGCGGGAATGCGGCACGCACATGAGCCGTTTGAACTGGAAAAGAAGGTAACCTGAGGGATTTCACACAGCGGGGCATCCCGATTTTGGATGACCCGGGGGGAGGGAATCGATCGGCCCTGGAATCTTATAGATTCCCGGGCCGATCATGCTCGGTTTTGGTTCACCTTAATGCTGCCAGTGTAAGGAAACTACAAGTAGCCCTGGTAGGGGGAACTGAGCAAGCGTAGCCATAGTACTAAGCACACCATTGAGTGCAAGTGCACCTGGTTAAAGAGGAACATCAGACCAATCCCTCCCATCTCCCTCACTGCGTTTTGGATGTCAGCGTTAAACGTTGACATCCTGCTGAATTCACCCCCCCCCCACCCTTACCTGTCCCTTAGCCCTCATTGAAAGATGGAGCATACTCACCTCTTCTCCTGCAGATGTTGTTCGTATACGATGCGTTGCTCCTCAAAGCTCGCGAGCCTCTGCACCCAGTGTCATTGCAGCCTATGCGCATGCGCAAGATCTGATGGGCGGCACAGTGTCTGTTGGGAAGCCCTCGAAGATGGCGCTGCCCTACGGAGGCTTTGGCCATGCTCTTCAAAGTCCTGTGCCGCTCAGCAAAGTCTTGTGGGATTTAGGGAAGCTCCATTGCATCCTATTCATAGACACTGTGCAGGCGCGAGATCGGGGGCCATGCGCAGTGTCTGATGGGATGCAAGATGGCGCCGCCCGTTGGGAGCTCGCCCGGAATCCGAGGGACCCAGAGGATGGATCCCCCGGCGAGGTGAGTAAGTAGTGCTCAATGGTAAAATGGGGGGGGGGGGGGGGGTGCAGAAGATGGAGGAGATTTGGGGGAGGTTTTAACTCTGATGTTCCTCTTCGAAAAAGCAATATTTATTTTTCCTAAAAATCCCTGTAAATTCCGGCAAAAATCCATTAGACATATATAGCTCAAAATGTTCTAAAATAGCCTGGCACCCAAGGGTGACAGTTAAAGGGTTAATGCTGGGCTCACTACCCTGGCCAAATTGAGCTTCACTAGGAAAATCTGAGTGTACGGTATCTGTAATGCAATATGAGGGCCAGGGGCTGCTGTACACTGCAGTAAAGCACGCCTTCCATTAAAGGAGGTGCAGAGAAGTGGTAACAAGTGAAACAAATAATAACAATAATTAACATGTTTTTTTTTATTATTGGGGAGGGAGAGGAGGGTTGCCAAGTGTGACTTGACTGGAGAGGTATGTTTTTGATAGTTAACTGTTAAACTGGAGGGGAAGTGGGGATGGGCATACCAGGTGATCCCTTTCCCCTCAGCTCCGCCCCATCCATTCCTGTCCTCCTAGCATTGCCCATCCAATCCCTGCCCCCTCATCTCTGCCCCATCCACCCCTGGCCTCCCAGCTTTGCCAATCCATTACTCTTTCTTCCAGCTCTGCCCCACCCATCGCTGTATTCCCAGTTTTGCACATCCCACGCCTGTCCCCTCAGCTCTGCCCCATCCATTCCTTCCCTCCCAGTTTTTCCCATCCAATCCCTGGTCTCCCAGGTTTGCCAATGCATTACTCTTTCTTCCAGCTCTAGCCATCTACCCCCCCAAGTTCTACCCATTCATTCCTGTCCTTCTAGTTGTGCCCATCCATCCCTTCTCCCATCTCTCTCTCATCCTTCCCTGCCCTCTTCCTTACAGCTTCTCTCCCATTCATCCCTCTCCTCCAAACGTGATCTATCCATCCTTATTACCAGACCTTATTTTAGGCCCTAGTCCACCCCTGCACACAGCCTGCACAGAATGCATTGGGGTGGTTAAAAAGGATTCTTGGGGTTGGGGGGCAAGTGCCTGTTGAATCCATCCCCCCCGAGTACGCTGATTTCTATCTATCCGCCCCCCGCAACAGCACCCCCACCCGGACCTTACCTGTAAATGGACCTTTACAAGAAGTGGTTAAGTACCCATTAGCCACTAGGATAACGACTGTACACAAACTGAAAATTAATATGGCCGCAGTTTTGAAAATTTACAAAGATTAATTCCACTTCCAATGGCATTTTTAAAAGTTTCCATCATTGTGTGCCAATATGATGTGCTCAATGTGCAGGACCTCTTCATTTCTTTTAATTTGTTTCTTTTCTTTGCGTTTTCTTTTTCAATCAATTTTATTGAAGATATCTATAAACACTTTTGCTATATCTGATATAACAGATCATAGACATCCTTATATAAACCAATTTGTGCACATAAACACATCATTTAAATTCTATATTCTAATTATACAGAATAAAGGTTTATGTCATAAAAAACTAGACACAGTACATTTTATCAATTTCATTAAATCTAACCCCTTTTCACGCATTAATTAAAGTTAAAAAACCCAAGCATAAATTATAACAAAGAAATCAGCATATAACACAACCTTATAATAATAAAAGGTTAAAATCAAAATCGGAAGGTAAGAAATTTTCTATCCATGGAGCCCAAACCTCTGGAAATCCCTCAAAGTTCCCAATATTAATTGTTGATAGTTTTTCCATGATAGTTTTTCTGTTGATAAACTCACTAAAACTTAAATCTTGTGATTTCCAGGCTCTAGCAACGACCATTTTTGCTCCCGTTAAAATATGAAAGAACAGTTTTCCCTGTCTCACAGAGCTATTTCTAATGGGATCGTTGAAGAGCGCTATCCAGGGACTTAATTTAACTTCTGCTCCCAAAATCACTCCAAGAACATCAAAAACTTTACACCAAAATTCTTTAACTTTGGTCCACTCCCACCAGATGTGACTATGGGATCCTATGGATTGACAGCCTCGGAAGCAAAATCCCTGGGATGCCCCATCGTACTGAGCCATCTGTTCCGGTGTTATATACCATCTTAATGCAACCTTTACATTGGCTTCAATGACCATATCCGAAGCTGAAGAACCAAAAGATGCTTCCCACATCTTCTGCCAGGATTCCTGGTCTCTCTCCTCCTTTAGCTCTTGCTGCCATCTCTTTATATGCATCAGCTCCCCTTCATCTGTTCCAGAACTCAAGAGATTATAAATCTCTGAGACTGCCCCTTTTCTCCTAGGATCCTGTCTGCGACGTTTTTCCAGTGGGGAAAGGCTGTCCATGTCCGCTTCTTTGCGTTTTCAACTGTGTTCTAAAAGAAAACTGTTTTCCCTAGCAACAATGTATTTACCTGTGCAATGTACATCAAAGCGGTATTGTGATGTACATTTCAGAAACCTCCTGACTCTGGCTGTTTCTATTGTTGTAACTGTTACAATGTATCTCCTAGCCATCCCTCAATGAGGGTGTGTGTCTTCATCTATCCCTCAATGAGGGGCGTGGCTTCATCCATCCCTCAATGAAGGGGCGTAGCCTAATTTAAGAAATATCCCTCTTTCCCACCCTGAAAAGTTGGTAGGTATGGGATTGTGGCCCCAGACCTGTGATTTACTTATTAGCACGTTGCTTCCTGTGTGTCTGTCTTGCCTTTCAGTAAAGCTAGTATAGCTTTACTCACTACTAGTGGTGGACTGGGGCCAAAAATCAGCCTGGGATTTTACCAGCACCCGGCCTGCCCATGACCAACCAGTGACATCTCTGCTGCTTCCTGGACAGTCACCCAGTGTGCTCCAGGACTGAGGCTATATCATTAGGGGGAGGATATGTGCTGGGATTGCTTGGCTCCAAGGCTGAGGATATATCATTAGGGTGAGGACATGAGCTGGGGGTTGCTTGGCTCCAAGGCTGAGGGTATATCATTAGGGTGAGGACATGGGCTGGGCTTGCTTGGATGAGGGGATAGAGTGGGGAAGGAGATGGGGGGGCTGAGATAGGATGGGAGTGGTAGTAACGGTAGAAATAAACTATACATTGTTCAAGTTTTGGTGATGAAGGCCCTCATAGGTCACTCTGAGTCCAGGGGAGCACTGTGGGCCAGTCCGAGCCTGGGAATAGGTCTGCGAATGGCACATCCATGGTTGAGGAAGCTTGGAACAGCTTTAATTCAGTATGATGTTTAGTAAAACAGCTTTGATGGAGACCTTCTAAGTTTAACCCCTTGCACAACCTCCGACAATCCGCCGTTTCGTACGCAGCAACAGGAACGGCGAAGGGAGAAGAACAAAAAATAATTTTATGATTGGCTGGTTACATATGCACAATTTAACATCTCTCCATGCGATGATTACAATGGGAAAACATGCATTTAAGTTCTCAGCCGTATGTGCTGTGCGGTAAACAAACACTTTAAATGTCAATTGTTCTCCTCCGCCCCACACTCGGCGCAACTTACAGAATGCAGGAAATCATTCGGGAAGAAAAAAATTATTTGAAGGGCCGCTGTTTTGCTTAAACATTTTTCAGTTAATGCTTCTAGCTTCCTAATTCGTACCATTGTTATTATAATTCCGCAACAGCCGAGGTTGCTATTGGAGCTCCCTCACTGGCGGGATATTTTGTTAAAGAGAAAATACATTTCAGTACGCACAGATTTACAGATGTTGCTCCGTTGCATGGGATCACGGAACACATGGGGAAAACGAGCCTCTCGGATGAAACAACAGGGACATCTGACTTTGACACTTAGGTTAGTGGAAGACGCGTTGGACCTTTGGGAATGTAAGTTGTTTTTTTTGAAGTGGGGTACATGCTGCACACTACCTGCACTTGGGATGCCACACACATTACCTATAGTTGGGAAGCCTCACATATAATTGGGAAGGCATGCACAGCACCTGTATTTGGGATGCCACACACGTTGCCTATAATTTAGATACCTCACTCTGCCTGTAATTGGGATGCCTCACACAATGTCTGTAATTGGGATGCCTCACACACTGCCTGTAAATGGGATGCCACACACGTTGCCTATATTTTGGATACCTCACTCTGCCTTCAAATGGGATGCCTCACACACTGCCTGTAATTCGGATGCATCACACATTGCCTGTAATTGGGATGCCACACGCTTTGCCTATAATTTGGATACCTCACTCTGCCTGCAATTAGGATGCCTCGCACACTGTCTGAAATTGGGATGCCTCACACACTGCCTGTAACAGGGATGCCACACATGTTGCCTATATTTTGGATACCTCACTCTGTCTTAAATTGTGATGCCTCGCACACTGGCTGTAATTAGGATGCATCACACATTGCCTGTAATTGGGATGCCACATGCGTTGCCTGTAATAGGGATGCCAGGTATAGGCAGCGTTTGTGAGCAGTATTGGGGCCTACAAAAATGCGCCCCAGAGTGGTAAGGCCAGAACAAGTTGAGGCAGTCGATTATATGGCACGCAGTAGTTCCAGTTTCATGGGATTGTCTTCCACCCACTCCACTTCTGCCGGGAGTGTTTAGCTCTCCACCTCACCCTTCTTAAAATCAGTAAGGCTGTCCCAGCCACCGGTCACTGAGTCAATAATGCTCTATGATGACACTCATAGCTGGCATCTCATGGGCTATCCACCTGCCCCAGTTGCAGACCTATGGTTCCCAGATGCCCAACAACTTACGTTGGAGGACGAGGGCGCGGCCAGCGGACCATCACAGGACACGCTCAATGATGATGAAACCCTAGTGCCGATGCTGCAGCTTTCTGCAGTGTTGAGGCTGAGAGGAAGGCTAGCAGCGAGTAGTGGGTGGAAGAGGATGCCAGGGGTGAAGTCCTAGACCCAACGTGGACTGAAGGCCATCAGAGTTCAGAGGAAGGGGTGGTGGTGGTCACACAGCCCCAGGCAGCCAGAAGAAGAGGGAGAAGGGTGCCAGTGGTCAGCCCATTTCTGCCACTGCCCACCACACGTAGAGACTGAGCGCGCCAAGGCAGGCTCAAAGGATCTCACCAGCGTAGCATTTTTTGAAATGGTCCTCAGTGGACAAGACACAGGTCATTCGCAAGCTGTGCTACAAGTGCCTGAAATGAGGGAAAATCCTCAATCTCAGCAGCACTTCCATGATCAGGCACCTGCAATCCAAACAAGAGCTGCAGTGGCAGAAACACCTAAAAATCATGGAAACACCTGAGGCTCCCTCTGCTGCTTTAGTTGACTCAGCCAATACCAGCACCTTCCCAATGACTAAGCCATCTGTTTCCCCCCAAAGGGAGGATGTGGGATCATCACCACCTCTACCACCATCACCAAGCCAGTCCACACCATACCAGGGACACGTTCAACTTTGGAGAGAAAGCAGAAGTTGGGCCCACCCACAAGCCAGTTGCACCACTCCCATCCAATCTGGTGGAGTCGAACATTTTTAAAGGACTGATGGCGCCGGCTGTTCCACAATACACTGTTCCCAGCCGCTACTACTTTTCTCGCCACCCCATCCCTGCCCTGAACCAACAGGTTGTGGAAAAAATAAGATGTGCACTAGGCAATGCATTAGTTCCATTGTCCACCTCACCACGGACATGTGGGCAAGTAAGCATGCGCAGGGGCGTTACATCTATCTAACTGCCCACTGAGGCAATGTACTGCCCACTGAGTCAATGTAGTGCGAACTGGGACTGAAACGGGAAGCACTGTGGCACATATCCTTCCACCACCCAGGATTGCTGGATATCAGTCAGTGTCTCCTATGGCCTCCTCCTCCTACTCTGTTTCCTCCTTTTCTTCCTCCTCAAGCAGTCAGTGCAGACCCTGCACCACCAATTTGAGCACTGTCATGAGAAACGGCAGCATGTGGTGTTAAAGCTCATATGTCTGAACGAAAGACCCCAGAAGCTGTGGACCGACATCCAGGAGCATGCAGATAAGTGGCTGCTGAAAAGGTGGTGTGTGACAATGGACATAACCTTGTAGCAGCCTTGGGACAAGCCAGGTTGACGCACGTCCCTTGTATGGCGCATGTTACACATTATTCAGACATGCCGGCGCTGCTGCATAAAGTGCATAGGGTGTGCACGTGTATTTCGGTGCGAATTCAGGTTCGTTAGAACCGATTCGCTCATCCCTAGAAATGAACTATATATGCAAAATGGGAAGAATGAACATGTGCATAAGTAAGTTGTACAAAATGAGTGGAATTAATTATCTATTTACAGTGAATACAAGAGTTCTATGGACAAGCAATATTTACAAGCAATATAACAGGGGGTACTGTTATGCATCATGTACAAGAGAGCATACAAATCATTAAACATGAGGTAGAAGACAGGAAAAAAAATCAAAGGCGGGAGTAATAATTCATTGGTGTATGTCCCTTTAACATGAAAATCAATGGCATAACAAAGATCGCAAAAAGTTACAAAAAGTTGCAGAGAGTTAGGCTTACAGGCTGACCACAGGCGATAATCAACTTCGACGTTTCGGTCTAAAGTGACCTTTCTCAAGAGGATACGGCCCATATACCCTTTTGCGCTGAGCTAGTAGCCCCCGGTAGGCATTTTCTATGTAGTTTTGGGTCATATGTTTAGGGTTTTTGTCTAAGGGGGTTATTTAAGAAACGCTAGCGGCAGCTAGTGCCATGTAGCGCCAGGTAGCGTTGAGTGAACGCTGGGCTCTGTATGTGAAACCACATTTAAGAAGGGAATCTGGTGAGCGCCTCTAATAGCGTCATGTAGCGTTACATGTATCACTAGCGGCAGCTCAGTGTAAAGCGCCGGCGCTCTAGGTTCAGCAGCGCCATGTAGCACCTGTCGCTCAGTGCCGCTCTCCCATATATTTCAATGGGGTTTCATTTGTGTTTAAATAGCATTTTGCTATAGTAAAATAAGATAAAAAATCTCAAATCATTGTGTGTCCTCTCCTGCCCAGCAACCAAACACTTTTATTGTGTTTTTTTTTATATATTTTTATGCAGAATTGTATGTGCACAGTGTTACACAATGTCATTCCATGTGTTTTCGCTCTGGTGCTGGTGGATATGTGTTGAGAAACAGACTTTTATCACATAGAGTCTGGCGCTCTATGCTACAGCGTCCAGTTTTAGAACGCTGGCGCTGCTTGTGTATAGTTTTTTGTTGAATACTGGTTTCAATGCTAAGTGCTGGACGCACTTAACTGGCTCTACCTATCGCTCGCTGCAGCGTTGTCCTATTGTTAGATGTAGCATAGCCTTGGGCGATATGACCTCGGAACAGCACCTAGCATTCGCGATTGGCTCTGCAGTCAATCAGGGTAAGCGATTCTACGGCGCCCCCTACAGACATCACATTTATCAATACTTGACAGGATAGTACAGCGCCACTTGTTCATCCACTAAGCTAGGTCATAGCGCCCGACACCCGCTTACAGCATCTACTAGCGGTTGCTCTACGCGCTGCTATACAGATGCTCACATGGCAATACGTGGCGCTAGTATTAAATCAGCCTCCAATAGTTGGTCAGATTTGATGCAAATGTTGCCAATATTGAGTTTGGCGTAGCAAACAGCAATAAATAATTGTTGTTTACTTAGGCATAAGATATAATTATTATTTTTTTGTTATCATTTTGCAGTCAATAGCGGGTGTTGACTATGAAAGGCCCTGGAGCTGTTTGGCTTTTTCTTCATTTGCTAGTTTTAGAATAAATACTCCGAGCCCTGGATATGCTTTTGCTCCAGTCATCTTCTATTTGAACAATGATGATATACGAGGAACTTCTTTGACTGATGTGCAATTAGCGATAACCCTGAAAGAAAAGAATCTGCCAAATTCCAGGGCTGCGGAGACCTTTGCCGAGCATGCTGAAACATCTGCTGGCTGATTGCGGCTATTCATGCTTCTGATTTCCATTCCCCGAGTGGACGGCCGGCCATTCACGCGCGTTAGGAAATCATTGGTATTCGCAGACAAACAAATAACACATATGCTGTGTTTGTGTATAAACCAATCACCTGGTGAATGGGCTCCGTACAAATGAGCGGCCTCCGTAGGGCAGGAAATTTGTTTTCCGACATGTCATGGTTTGAAGGACTGAGAAAGTTAAAGAAAAAGGCCTTGCAAGTGAGTAAAGAAAAGTGAATCTTACTGAATTATTTGTGTGTGATTTATAAGTTTAGTATAGAAAATTGGGAAAAATGCACACCAGACCAAATCTTTTAGTAATACAAAAAGGCTGTATTAATACATATAAGAAAATTGTTACATAAATCAGTGCTGTACAGTATAGCGCAATATGGTAAACAAGTACAACTATGATATGTAACACTAGGGTATACAACCCATAAAAAGGATATATAACTGTGACAGAGGCTCTGTCTTTTGGATGTCATCACTATTCAGTTGCCCACCGGGTCATTCACTGGCCTTTTCTTAATTAGGTTACAGGCAATGTCATTGTATTTTGACTGCCATTGTGTATTGTTGATTACGTCACAGTCAATGGCATTGTTCTGATTGATGGTATTACAGCCTGCTATTGTTCTACTGATTGTGTCACCGGCAGAGTTGAGGGATTGTTTGCCCTGCTGCTATTGGTCGGTGTGTGTGTGTCATGCAATGGAGACTTGTGTATATAAGGCCTAGAGTGGCACTAATAAAAACACTTCACCTTCACCCTCAATACTGAGTTCTGTCTCTTATTGGGGGAAACGCTATATTACAATTCACTAGCCCTTGTAAGGGCTGTTCCTGGTTCCTCACGGACGACTCTGGAATTCCAGCAGCACCTCTTACGATTGGGAAAAGGACGTCTCGGGCGGTGAAGCCCTCCGGCGATAAGGGTTATCGCTACAATAACTACCTGGTAAATTTAGAGGCCGATTCATTAATAGCGCCAGGTAGCGACAGATGAGCGACAGTAGCGTTATTTTCACAGCGCCCGCTAGTATTCGCTGTGCTTGGGCGTTGTTCGGCAGCGACTCAGTCGGTGTGCGGTAATGTTGAATACGGGGTTAGGAGTCGCTGTTTGACAGGTTCCGCGCTGTATGGGAGCGCATGACAGCGAACGGCCATAGCGAACGGCTCCCAGCATATTCATTAACAAATCACGCTCCAACAATTCTCGCGCTGTGAAATGCATGTTTAAACCCCAGAGTGCTGGCGGTGATGGGTTAAAAGTAGTTTTTTAACCCCCAAACAACCATATTTTTAGAAAAAAAACAAAACATGTTTTTCAAAACATTTTGTAATATGAATACATTAATATCAGACCTGTAATATCAATTCTGCACAATTTTTTTTTTTTTTTTTACCTTAAAAAAAAAAATCTAACATTGCAGAAGTGGTCACAGAATTTTTGACATTAAAAAAAAAAAAAAAATTAATAGCAATTAATTATGAATATTTAAAGATTGCTCCATTGAAATGCATTGGAGAGCGCCAGGTAGCGAGAGGTCATACCTGTCGCTGTTCAAGGTCGCTCGCTGGCGCTGTGGGGTGAGGCTGGAATAATGATGAATGATTCGCTATCTGGCGCTCTGTCAGTCGCTAAGCAGGATCGGCTTGATAAATGTGTGATTGCGGAGGGGAGCCGGCGTTCTTGTGGCGGTGAGCGTCATTACCGTTCGCTCACCATTCGCTACCTGGCGCTATCCCTTGTTAAATAAGGGCCTTAGTATACCTGTATCTTATCTATTGTTTACTTCCACTATGATGTGACACGTCATGATTATT
Source organism: Gastrophryne carolinensis (assembly GCA_027917425.1). Classification (NCBI taxonomy): domain Eukaryota; kingdom Metazoa; phylum Chordata; class Amphibia; order Anura; family Microhylidae; genus Gastrophryne; species Gastrophryne carolinensis. The sequence continues at coordinate 478,961,944 of CM051237.1, read as the reverse complement.
ACTTTATTGTAAACTATATGCTGCATGAGGTTGCCCCTGGAGTGATGTATATTTTTTGAACTGACCAGAGCATTGCGGTCAGATAATGTGCTTCCACGCTGTAAAGATTATTATTAGAGATGAGCGAGTAGTATTCGACCGAGCCGGTATTCGATCGAATACTACGCTGTTCGTCATACTCGATTTCGATCGAGTACAGCGGCGATGGCGCACTCACAATTCGTTTCCCCTCCCACCTTCCCTGGTGCGTTTTTTACACCAATCACCATGCAGGGGGGGTGGGACAGGTCCTGGGAGGACGCTGGCATCGCGAAAACGGCGTCTACACGCATTGGCTGGAAAAACCATGTGACCTCGAATATACAAAACTCAGCACTTCCTCTTCGTCAGCATTAGCAGCTTGAACTTAGTGAGGGACAGACGCTCACAGCAGGGAAAGACAGGCTGTCGCTGGCAGGGCCCCAGAAGCTTGGAATATCGCATTTACCACCATATATACCAGCTACCAGAAGACAAGAGAGTCATTAAGAGCCCTTATTAGGGCTACTACGCTGAACGGTATATGGCTCATATGTAGGCAGGCAGGGCCCCAGAAGCTCAGAATCTCGCATTTACCACCATATATACCAGCTACCAGAAGACAAGAGAGTCATTAAGAGCCCTTATTAGGGCTACTATGCTGAAAAGTATATAGCTCATATGTAGGCAGGCAGGGCCCCAGAAGCTCAGAATATCGCTTTTACCACCATATATACCAGCTACCAGAAGACAAGAGAGTCCTTAATCCCTTATTAGTGCTGCTATGCTGAACAGTATATAGCTCATATCCTATGTAGTCAGGCAGGGCCCCAGAAGCTCAGAATATCGCTTTTACCACCATATATACCAGCTACCAGAAGACAAGAGAGTCATTAAGAGCCCTTATTAGGGCTACTACGCTGAACAGTATATAGCTCATATCCTATGTAGTCAGGCAGGGCCCCAGAAGCTCAGAATATCGCTTTTACCACCATATATACCAGCTACCAGAAGACAAGAGAGTCCTTAATCCCTTATTAGTGCTGCTATGCTGAACAGTATATAGCTCATATTCTATGTAGTCAGGCAGGGCCCCAGAAGCTCAGAATATCGCTTTTACCACCATATATACCAGCTACCAGAAGACAAGAGAGTCATTAAGAGCCCTTATTAGGGCTACTACGCTGAACAGTATATAGCTCATATCCTATGTAGGCAGGCAGGGCCCCAGAAGCTCAGAATATCGCTTTTACCACCATCTATACCAGCTACCAGAAGACAAGAGAGTCATTAAGAGCCCTTATTAGGGCTACTATGCTGAACAGTATATAGCTCATATGTAGGCAGGCAGGGCCCCAGAAGCTCAGAATATCGCTTTTACCACCATATATACCAGCTACCAGAAGACAAGAGAGTCCTTAATCCCTTATTAGTGCTGCTATGCTGAACAGTATATAGCTCATATCCTATGTAGTCAGGCAGGGCCCCAGAAGCTCAGAATATCGCTTTTACCACCATATATACCAGCTACCAGAAGACAAGAGAGTCATTAAGAGCCCTTATTAGGGCTACTACGCTGAACAGTATATAGCTCATATCCTATGTAGTCAGGCAGGGCCCCAGAAGCTCAGAATATCGCTTTTACCACCATATATACCAGCTACCAGAAGACAAGAGAGTCCTTAATCCCTTATTAGTGCTGCTATGCTGAACAGTATATAGCTCATATTCTATGTAGTCAGGCAGGGCCCCAGAAGCTCAGAATATCGCTTTTACCACCATATATACCAGCTACCAGAAGACAAGAGAGTCATTAAGAGCCCTTATTAGGGCTACTACGCTGAACAGTATATAGCTCATATCCTATGTAGGCAGGCAGGGCCCCAGAAGCTCAGAATATCGCTTTTACCACCATCTATACCAGCTACCAGAAGACAAGAGAGTCATTAAGAGCCCTTATTAGGGCTACTATGCTGAACAGTATATAGCTCATATGTAGTCAGGCAGGGCCCCAGAAGCTCAGAATATCGCTTTTACCACCATATATACCAGCTACCAGAAGACAAGAGAGTCATTAAGAGCCCTTATTAGGGCTACTACGCTGAACAGTATATAGCTCATATCCTATGTAGACAGGCAGGGCCCTAGAAGCTCAGAATCTCGCATTTACCACCAAATATACCAGCTACCAGAAGACAAGAGAGTCCTTAAGAGCCCTTATTAGGGCTACTACGCTGAACAGTATATAGCTCATATCCTATGTAGGCAGGCAGGGCCCCAGAAGCTCAGAATATCGCTTTTACCACCATATATACCAGCTACCAGAAGACAAGAGAGTCATTGAGAGTCCTTATTATTAGGGCTACTATGCTGAACAGTATATAGCCCATATGTAGGCAGGCAGGGCCCCAGAAGCTCAGAATATCGCATTTACCACCATATATACCAGCTACCAGAAGACAAGAGAGTCATTGAGAGCCCTTATTAGGGCTACTATGCTGAACAGTATATAGCTCATATGTAGGCAGGCAGGGCCCCAGAAGCTCAGAATATCGCATTTACCACCATATATACCAGCTACCAGAAGACAAGAGAGTCATTAAGAGCCCTTATTAGGGCTACTACGCTGAACAGTATATAGCTCATATCCTATGTAGGCAGGCAGGGCCCCAGAAGCTCAGAATATCGCTTTTACCACCATATATACCAGCTACCAGAAGACAAGAGAGTCATTAAGAGCCCTTATTAGGGCTACTACGCTGAACAGTATATAGCTCATATCCTATGTAGGCAGGCAGGGCCCTAGAAGCTCAGAATCTCGCATTTACCACCATATATACCAGCTACCAGAAGACAAGAGAGTCCTTAATCCCTTATTAGTGCTGCTATGTTGAACAGTATATAGCTCATATCCTATGTAGGCAGGCAGGGCCCCAGAAGCTCAGAATATCGCATTTACCACCATATATACCAGCTACCAGAAGACAAGAGAGTCATTGAGAGTCCTTATTATTAGGGCTACTATGCTGAACAGTATATAGCTCATATGTAGGCAGGCAGGGCCCCAGAAGCTCAGAATATCGCTTTTACCACCATATATACCAGCTACCAGAAGACAAGAGAGTCATTGAGAGCCCTTATTAGGGCTGCTATGTTTTAAAAATTGTGTGGAGGCCCAAGAGCTGAGACCTTTTAAAAATTGTGTGGAGGCCCAAGAGCTGAGACCTTTTAAAAATTGTGTGGAGGCCCAAGAGCTGAGACCTTTTAAAAATTGTGTGGAGGCCCAAGAGCTGAGACCTCTCAAACATTGTGTGGAGTCCCACGAGCTGAGACCTCTTAAAAATTGTGTGGAGGCCCAAGAGCTGAGACCTTTTAAAAATTGTGTGGAGGCCCAAGAGCTGAGACCTTTTAAAAATTGTGTGGAGGCCCAAGAGCTGAGACCTTTTAAAAATTGTGTGGAGGCCCAAGAGCTGAGACCTTTTAAAAATTATGTGGAGGCCCAAGAGTTGAGACCTCTTAAAAATTGATTGTATTAAGCCCAAGAGGTGAGCCATAATTTTTTTCATTAATACAGCAATTCTACGGCGGTTAAGGAGGAGGAGGAGGAGGAAATGGCACTTCATACATATGGCACTTCACTCTTGGCTGCTTTCCACTGTTGTACAAGCAAAGTCCGGGTCAATCCACTTGCTGTTCATTTTGATTAGCGTCAGCCTGTCGGCACTGTCGGTTGACAGGCGGCTGCGCTTATCGGTTATAATGCCCCCGGCTGCGCTGAACACCCTTTCTGATAGCACGCTGGCGGCAGGGCAGGCAAGCACCTCCAAGGCGTACAGGGACAGTTCCAGCCACGTGTCCAACTTGGAGACCCAGTAAGTGTAGGTCGCCGAGGGATCGGGGAGGACAGGGGTGTGGTCTGCCAGGTAGTCCCGCAACATCCGCCGATACTTGTCCCTCCTGCTGATAGCGGGCCCCGCAGTGATGGAAGTTGCATGAGGGTGTGACATGAACGTGTCCCACACCTTGGAGAGTGTTCCCCTGGTGGCTGTGGGCCTGATCGATGTTGTCAGACTCTGGGAGACACTCTCCTCTCTGCCGCCAGCGATGCTGGGTGGGAAAATCTGCATCATGTTCTGCAAGAGTTCCCTCTGGTATTCCAGTAATCGATTCGTCCTCTCCTCTACCGGAATAAAAGAGGAGAAGTTATCTTTATACCGGGGGTCCAGGAGTGCAGAGTCAGTATAGTTTGTTCTCCAATATCCGGACAACACGTATGTCCCGGGAAAAGCAGCCCAGCATGAAGTCAGCCATGTGTGCCAGACTCTGAGTAGGCATGACCTCACTGCCCCCACCAGAAGGATCATTTTCCATTTCCTCCTCTTCCTCCTCCTCTCCGCCCCATCCGCGCTGAACCAATGGGACGCACACAGCCTGACTGCTACCCTCGCCGCCAGCATCCTCTTTCACAGCCACCTCCACGTTGTCCTCCTCCTCCTCATCCTCCTCCTCCTGCAACTGCCACCGAGCAGCAGACAAAAGTGTGGTCTGACTGTCTACCTGCGTTGCGTCTCCTCCTACCCCCGTCTCCTCTGTGTGCAATGCGTTCTCCCTTATTGCGATGAGCGATTCTTTAAGGACGCCTAGGAGCGGGATGGTTACGCTCACTATAGCGTCCTCGCTGCTGACCTTCTTAGTGGACTCCTCAAAGATACGCAATACATCGCATATGTCTGCCATCCATGGCCACTCGTGGTTGGCAAACTGAGGGAGCTGAGTTGGAGGCACGCGTGGATGCATCATTTGGTACTCCATCAATGCTTTCTGCTGCTCACACACCCTGGCCAACATGCAATAGGTGGAATTCCAGCGAGTGGGCAGGTCGCACAACAGCCGATGTTGAGGCAAATGGAGGCGTTGCTGGATTTTTTTTAAGCTAGCAGCAGCTACAGTTGACTTCCGAAAGTGAGCGCACAAGCGCCGCACTTTGACCAGTAGCTCTGCCAGGTTGGGGTAAGTCTTTAGAAACTTTTGTACTACCAAATTAAAAACGTGGGCCAGGCATGGTACGTGATTGAGTTCTGCAAGCTCCAGAGCCGCCACCAGGTTACGGCCGTTATCGCACACGACCATGCCTGGTCCTAGCTGCAGCGGCGACAGCCACATCTCTGTCTGCTGCAATATGGCGTGCCTCACCTCTGCGGCGCTGTGCTTCCTGTCGCCCAAGCTGATGAGCTTAAGCACCGCCTGCTGACGTCTCCCCGTGCCAGTGCTGCAACGCTTCCAGCTAGGGGCTGAGGGCGATATTAAGGCAGAGGAGGAGGAGGAGGAGGAGGAGGAGGAGGAAGAGGAGGGGGGTCTATCAGAACCCGTGCTGGCAATCTTGGGCGGGGGTGGTATGTAGGCCGTCCCTGTTTGCGACCCCGTCCCCGCTTCCACAACATTCACCCAGTGTGCCGTCAAAGAGATGTAGCGTCCTTGGCCGCAAGCGCTTGTCCACGAGTCGGTGGTCAAGTGGACCTTTGCGCTGACTGCGTACCTCAGGGTCCGCCTGATGTTACGCGACACGTGCTGGTGCAGGGCGGGGACGCCACACCGGGAAAAATAGTGGCGGCTAGGGACGGAATAGCGAGGTGCGGCAGCCGCCATCAGGTCGCGGAAGGCCTGCGTCTCCACAAGCCAAAACGGCAACATCTCCAGGGCCAGCAGTTTGGAGATGAGGCAGGTTAAGGCTTGGGCTTGGGGGTGACTGGAGGCGTACTTCCGCCTGCGGTTGAACGCCTGCGAGATGGACAGTTGATGGGACGAGGAGATGGAAGGTGCAGACGAAGATGCGGGGGAAGGGGGGGCTGAAGGAGAAGGCCCCAAAGTAGCCGAGGCAGAGGCAGATGTGGAGGTGTCCTGGCTGGAGGTCTGGACCGCAGTGGCAGCACACAACAAAGGGGAAGAGGCAGTGGCAGCAAGACGGGGCGCAGGTTGTATTGCGTTTGCTCTCTCCCACTCAGCCCAGTGTTTGAATTCCAAGTGACGGCGCATGCCTGAGGTGGTCAGATTGCTCTTCTCAGAGCCCCTACTCAGTTTTGAGTGGCAGATTGCGCAAACCGCGCTCAGTTTGTCATCCGCGCAAACATTAAAAAATCTCCACACCACAGAAGTACGAGGCCTCGATGGGGGAGCTTCGCGCGACTGCCTGCTGCCGGGAAGAGCTTCGGCCCTGCTGGCTGTGGCCTGCCTTCTCTGTCTGGACTGTCCTCTGCCTCTGGACTGTCCTCTGCCTCTTGCTGCCTTATTCGGTGATGCGCAGACCGCATCTCCACTGCTTTCCCCGCTGGACATCACCCCTGTCCAAGTGGGGTCGGTCATTTCGTCGTCCACCACCTCCTCTTCCACTTCCTCTCTCTGCTCCTCCTCCTGCCCACTGGACATTCCAACAGCCTCCCTTGATGGCAACTGCGTCTCATCATCATCGCTCATGATAGCAGATGCTGGTTCCGGGTCCACATCACTAGCAGATGGCGGATACTCAAGTGTTTGGGCATCACTACAAACAAATTCCTCTGCTAGCTCCTGGGATTCTTGCAGCACATCTGGAAAAGGACCCGAGAAGAGGTCCTGGGAGGGGTCAAGGGTAGGCTGACTCTGTTGGCCAGGTTGGGAGGAAGGAGGGTCAGAGTGAGACTGTGTGGATGACTGGGTGGTGGACAAGTGACTGGAAGCGTTATCGGCCATCCATTGCACCACCTGTTCACGCTGCTCAGGCTTTAACAGAGGTGTAGTCCCAAGAAGATAGACAGCTCAGAAATCCCCTGAGATATTTCACCTGGGAGCACGGACAGACCTCTGTAAGTCCCAATTGTAGTAATGTGCTGCAGGTCCAGCTCACCAAGTGTGATAAAACATAACATTTAATGTAACATTTTAAAATATAGCATGACCTGTGTGGAGTGAATATCCTGGGCTCCCCATTCAAAGGTAACGCGTTTCGGGGTTACCTCACCCCTTAATCCTACCTTAAAACAGATGGGGATCCATTGCTCCTTTTAAGAAAGATATCAGCATACTGAGCAGGTGGTGAGATAATGACACTTCCTGCTTAGATGCTGGAAACGAAGAAACCCCGCCCCCTGTCTGATGATTGGATGGAGGGTGGAGAAATAAAAAGAGAGAGAGAGGGAGAGGGAAAGGATAGCTAATGGCAAAAATGTTACCCTATCCCGCACAGTCACTAGATATACTTAATGCAGGTTTTTCTGTTGTGAACTGTAATATAATATAGTTGCACATTAATGAATTAGTACTATAAAGTGTTTGAATTATACTTATAATATTCATAAAGAAAACTTGTCTTATAGTTGTCTAATGTTTAGACTATATGTATAGGGCAAAACTATATTAATAAAGTTGACAAAACTGAACTATGGACTGGAAGCCAATTTACGGCATAGATCAAAAAGGTTATACCAATATTAAACAGCATGAAAATCAAAAATTAGAGTCATAAAAAATAATAGAATATAACCAAACAGATCATTGGGGATGGTAAAATTGAACTACTGTATCTTCCCTCTAGGTTCAGATTGTTTAATAATAAACCCTCTTTCTACTAAAAGGAGCAATGTAATAAAATTTATTGTGATGGTTAAAAACAAAATCCCAATAAAAATAATTGGTGGTGCCCTAATACACTCTATACAACCGGAGTCAAAAACTATCTTCTTGGGACTACTAGTGAATCTGGTTTGACCTGCTCAATCCTCTTTTAAAAATACCTGTGTTGGAGTGTTTCCTCAGAAATTTTCAATCCGGAGGATTTGTATATATAATATGGAGGATGACATCCAAAGGAGATTGGATAAAGTGGGTCACATGTTTTTCCAAACTAACATATCTGAATCTAATGTGGAACTAAATCAAGAATTCAGTCATCTAGAAAAGCTGATGAAAAAAGAACTCAGAATCTGGTGGGACAAAGTTACCCTACAGAAATATTTAGATGGGGACATGATCCCAAGGGGATTAAGGCTGAAAAAAAGATCCACTACTGCTTTTGGAGAGGATTTTGAGAAACAGTGGTATGCTATTTTATCAGATGCTTCAAGTAAACTGATCACGCTGTTAATCAAACATGAACAAATAGCACTTGATACTCTCCATAAAGATATTATAGAGACCAAGGATAAATTACAGAAATATTCAACTGAGGAAAAATATCAAACATTACAAGATCAATTGAAAGAAAATTTAGAAAAATTGGAAACAGAAATCACCAATATCAAACAGAAAAAATTCAAACGTGATCTTGAGGATTACCAGTCTGATAGAGTCTACAGCTGGCCAAGAAGGTTCCACTCAAGTGGACCTAAATCGATATTAAAGCGAACAAGATCAAAATCGGTATCTTTTGTGGATCTTAACTTTTCCTCCTCTGAATCTGATACAGGATCCAGCACATCATGTGCCGAAGATCAGGATCGCCCCACACAAAGAGGGCAAAATTTTCACAGATCAGAAATACCCCCAACCAAAGCACGGCGGGACAAAAGCAGAAGAAAAGGCGGAGGTCGGGGAGGAAACATCACACCCCCAGGCAATTACCAACTGAGGGAGAGAGGAAGGAAAACTCACCAGTAATTAATTTATCATCAACACCTCTGACAGACACACAATTACAACTCCTGGCAAAGGGTTTATCATTTGCACCAACATATGATATTAATATTTTTGAAACGATTGTGGACCTAAACCGATTTATTCGCCAGTTGGCCCTTAAGAAACACTTTTTAGAGAAGGAGGATGTCAACCCCCCGGTTATCCAAAATGAGATATCCACAAGAGGATCTAGTCCACAAATAACTCAAAATCCTACAAGTGACCCAAATCCCACTTCAGATCCAACTGAAGGACCATTAAATTTCATGGATATCCTTAATATAATTCATTGGAAGGACGTCAACAAAATTGGAGAAAGAGGGGATTTGGAGCCACCCAAGGCATGCCATTTTAGAAATGAGGATTTTTATCCTATAGAGTCCAGAAGTAAAGCATTGGACAAATTCCAGGATGTGGTGATCTCACAGCTATGTGACCTGGCCAGGTCCCCCAGAAACAAAAACAAATATAAGAGCAATTTAACTTATTCAGAGAGAAAATCCCTCAAGGAACTCAAAGATAATAGGGATATAGTGATCCGCTCAGCGGACAAAGGTGGATCCATTGTGGTCATGGACCGTGACGATTATGTAGCAGAGGCTTACCGGCAACTTTCTGATGAAGGAACATATGTTAGTCTCAAAGGAGATCCCACTGTAGAATTCAGTTTAATACTGGATAAATTATTGGCAGAAGGTGTATCAATGGGAATCATTACTAATAAAACCCAGGATCAGTTGAGGAATCCATGTCCCTCCACTCCCATCTTCCACCACCTTCCCAAAGTGCATAAAGGAGAATTTCCCCCAAAAGGTCGGCCGATAGTTTCTGGGGTAGGTGGTTTAAATGAAGGATTGGGACAGTGGGTTGATTCCCAACTCCAACCCCTGGTGGTGAATCTTCCAGGTTTCATCAAAGATTCAACACAGGTTTTGAGAGCTATGGAGAATGTAATCTGGGGGCATGACTTTATGTGGGCAACTTTTGATGTACAAGCTCTGTATTCCTCTATCCCCCATAACTTGGCCGTTCATGCTTTACACCACATGTTGTATAAACATACAGCTTATACTATGGATCATATAAGGTTTTTATGTGACTGTGTTGAATATTTACTAACACACAATTACTTTATGTTCACAGGTATATTCTACCTCCAGAAATGCGGTGCTTCCATGGGGGCCCCCTTCTCCCCATCCCTGGCCAACATCTACATGGGATGGTGGGAGGAGCACCGCATATTCAATGAGGAGAATCCCTACCTGTGGAACATAGAGTTCTATGGACGGTATATTGATGATATCGTGTGTATCTATAAGGGTGAGAATACCATAGAGTTTTTGAATTACATCAATACTAATCAATGCAATTTAAGATTCACAGGACACTGGCATAAGGAGAAAATTGAATTTTTAGATTTAATGCTAAAAACAGATCCCGTTACTCATCAAGTGAGTACTAGTACTTTCCGCAAACAGATCACGGGAAATACTATACTCCATGCCAATAGCTGTCACCCAAGACATACGGTGCATGCTATCCCATACGGGGAGTTCCTAAGGGCAAGACGCAATTGCTCACGGGATGACACCTTTAATGAGGAGTGTACAAAAATCAGAGAACGGTTATTAACAAGGGGATACCCCAGAGCATTACTGACACATGCTGAGGATAAAGCCAAATCAAGAAATAGGACAGACATGTTGAGGGGGAAACACTCAAGGGCCCCAGTACAAAATGAAACTAGACCCATTACGATGGTTACATCATATTCTAGTAAATTTCACAAAATAAAAGAAATAATCATGTCTAGCCTACCCATCCTGCGTAGTGATGAGGAGCTGGATCGAATTTTATCACAGGGGGTAAGAGTTGTATCTAGGAGAGCACCCACTTTATCTTCCTTATTAGCACCGTCTGTACTGCGGGATACCCCCGCAACAACTGAAACCTGGTTAAGTATCCAGGGTACTTTTCCATGTGGTGCTAGCAAATGCTCCTGTTGTAAATATATTACCAAGGGGAACGAGTTTGAATCTCTAACTAACGGCCGCAAATTCAAAACCTATGGTTTTCATAATTGCAATTCCAAAGCGGTGGTTTATTTGATTACATGTACATTTTGTAATCTACAATATGTTGGCTGTACATCTCGCCCCCTCAAACAAAGATTCATGGAGCATGTTTACAATGCACGTAGCATACATATTAAATCCAATGTAGCAAGACACTGTAGGGATAAACACGCGGGGGAAACTTTGTCCCTTAAAGTTCAGGTTGTACAGAAGGTGTCCTTAGGCCCTAGAGGGGGCAACCTCCGCAAGAAATTAGAAAGCAATGAAGCACGATGGATTTTTCTCTTAGACACATGCATGCCTAAAGGTCTTAATGACCGCTTTGATTTATTATTGTGTACTAATAGATAACCATTGGCTTCTATATTTCCTCTAGCTAATAGTAACTAAATGTTTTTGACTCCGGTTGTATAGAGTGTATTAGGGCACCACCAATTATTTTTATTGGGATTTTGTTTTTAACCATCACAATAAATTTTATTACATTGCTCCTTTTAGTAGAAAGAGGGTTTATTATTAAACAATCTGAACCTAGAGGGAAGATACAGTAGTTCAATTTTACCATCCCCAATGATCTGTTTGGTTATATTCTATTATTTTTTATGACTCTAATTTTTGATTTTCATGCTGTTTAATATTGGTATAACCTTTTTGATCTATGCCGTAAATTGGCTTCCAGTCCATAGTTCAGTTTTGTCAACTTTATTAATATAGTTTTGCCCTATACATATAGTCTAAACATTAGACAACTATAAGACAAGTTTTCTTTATGAATATTATAAGTATAATTCAAACACTTTATAGTACTAATTCATTAATGTGCAACTATATTATATTACAGTTCACAACAGAAAAACCTGCATTAAGTATATCTAGTGACTGTGCGGGATAGGGTAACATTTTTGCCATTAGCTATCCTTTCCCTCTCCCTCTCTCTCTCTTTTTATTTCTCCACCCTCCATCCAATCATCAGACAGGGGGCGGGGTTTCTTCGTTTCCAGCATCTAAGCAGGAAGTGTCATTATCTCACCACCTGCTCAGTATGCTGATATCTTTCTTAAAAGGAGCAATGGATCCCCATCTGTTTTAAGGTAGGATTAAGGGGTGAGGTAACCCCGAAACGCGTTACCTTTGAATGGGGAGCCCAGGATATTCACTCCACACAGGTCATGCTATATTTTAAAATGTTACATTAAATGTTATGTTTTATCACACTTGGTGAGCTGGACCTGCAGCACATTTTAACAGAGGTGTACCCCGCCCCCCGCATAACTGTCCCATAAAGGCAGGGAAGCTGGATGAGCGTAATGCTGGCTGCCCCTCATCAGCACGCATTGTATCCCCACTGGCTTCAACGCGGTTTGTGCCCCCACCAGCATTTCCGCGCCCCCGTCCTCGTCCACGTCCCTTTGCGCTAGCCCTCCGCATTTCAGACGTTTTACTTTTTTGGCCACGCGTTATGCCAAATATAAAAATATTTTTAAGAAGAACACCTGGCTATACAGCCGTATACTGCCAGAAGGTGAAATGGTGCCTATACGCACCGGGTATATAACAAGGTTTTGTTGGTAAAGAGGACACAAAACAGTAGTGCCAAATATAAAAATATTTTTAAGAAAAACACCTGGCTATACAGCCGTATACTGCCAGAAGGTGAAATGGTGCCTATACGCACCGTGTATAAAACAGTGTTTTGTTGGCACAGAGGACACAAAACAGTAGTGCAAAATATAGTTTTGTATATAGGTGCTAATACACCACTGAAGTCTTTCTGTCCCTATTCCAGCATCAGCAGCTACCCCTCACTAAAGCAGCCGTTTTGAGCAGAGTGTATATAGTTTTGTATATAGGTGGTAATACACCACTGAAGTCTTTCTGTCCCTATTCCAGCAGCAGCAGCTACCTCTCACTAAAGCAGCCGTAGCTGCAGCACTAATAAGTGCTCAGCTCTTGGGCCTCCACACAATGTTTGAGAGGTCTCAGCTCTTGGGCCTCCACACAATTTTTAAAAGGTCTCAGCTCTTGGGCCTCCACACAATTTTTAAAAGGTCTCAGCTCTTGGGCCTCCACACAATTTTTAAGAGGTCTCAGCTCTTGGGCCTCCACACAATTTTTAAAAGGTCTCAGCTCTTGGGCCTCCACACAATTTTTAAGAGGTCTCAGCTCTTGGGCCTCCACACAATTTTTAAAAGGTCTCAGCTCTTGGGCCTCCACACAATTTTTAAAAGGTCTCAGCTCTTGGGCCTCCACACAATTTTTAAAAGGTCTCAGCTCTTGGGCTTCCACACAATTTTTAAGAGGTCTCAGCTCTTGGGCCTCCACACAATTTTTAAAAGGTCTCAGCTCTTGGGCCTCCACACAATTTTTAAAAGGTCTCAGCTCTTGGGCCTCCACACAATTTTTAAGAGGTCTCAGCTCGTGGGACTCCACACAATGTTTGAGAGGTCTCAGCTCTTGGGCCTCCACACAATTTTTAAAAGGTCTCAGCTCTTGGGCCTCCACACAATTTTTAAAAGGTCTCAGCTCTTGGGCCTCCACACAATTTTTAAAAGGTCTCAGCTCTTGGGCCTCCACACAATTTTTAAAAGGTCTCAGCTCTTGAGCCTCCACACAATTTTTAAGAGGTCTCAGCTCGTGGGACTCCACACAATGTTTGAGAGGTCTCAGCTCTTGGGCCTCCACACAATTTTTAAAAGGTCTCAGCTCTTGGGCCTCCACACAATTTTTAAAAGGTCTCAGCTCTTGGGCCTCCACACAATTTTTAAGAGGTCTCAGCTCTTGGGCCTCCACACAATTTTTAAAAGGTCTCAGCTCTTGGGCCTCCACACAATTTTTAAGAGGTCTCAGCTCGTGGGACTCCACACAATGTTTGAGAGGTCTCAGCTCTTGGGCCTCCACACAATTTTTAAAAGGTCTCAGCTCTTGGGCCTCCACACAATTTTTAAAAGGTCTCAGCTCTTGGGCCTCCACACAATTTTTAAGAGGTCTTAGCTCTTGGGCCTCCACACAATTTTTAAGAGGTCTCAGCTCGTGGGACTCCACACAATGTTTGAGAGGTCTCAGCTCTTGGGCCTCCACACAATTTTTAAAAGGTCTCAGCTCTTGGGACTCCACACAATGTTTTAGAGGTCTCAGCTCTTGGGCCTCCACACAATTTTTAAAAGGTCTCAGCTCTTGGGCCTCCACACAATTTTTAAAAGGTCTCAGCTCTTGGGCCTCCACACAATTTTTAAGAGGTCTCAGCTCGTGGGACTCCACACAATGTTTGAGAGGTCTCAGCTCTTGGGCCTCCACACAATTTTTAAGAGGTCTCAGCTCGTGGGACTCCACACAATGTTTGAGAGGTCTCAGCTCTTGGGCCTCTACACAATTTTTAAAAGGTCTCAGCTCTTGGGCCTCCACACAATTTTTAAAAGGTCTCAGCTCTTGGGCCTCCACACAATTTTTAAAAGGTCTCAGCTCTTGGGCCTCCACACAATTTTTAAAAGGTCTCAGCTCTTGGGCCTCCACACAATTTTTAAAAGGTCTCAGCTCTTGGGCCTCCACACAATTTTTAAAAGGTCTCAGCTCTTGGGCCTCCACACAATTTTTAAGAGGTCTCAGCTCTTGGGCCTCCACACAATTTTTAAAAGGTCTCAGCTCTTGGGCCTCCACACAATTTTTAAGAGGTCTCAGCTCGTGGGACTCCACACAATGTTTGAGAGGTCTCAGCACTTGGGCCTCTACACAATTTTTAAAAGGTCTCAGCTCTTGGGCCTCCACACATTTTTTAAAAGGTCTCAGCTCTTGGGCCTCCACACAATTTTTAAGAGGTCTCAGCTCTTGGGCCTCCACACAATTTTTAAAAGGTCTCAGCTCTTGGGCCTCCACACAATTTTTAAGAGGTCTCAGCTCTTGGGCCTCCACACAATTTTTAAAAGGTCTCAGCTCTTGGGCCTCCACACAATTTTTAAGAGGTCTCAGCTCGTGGGACTCCACACAATGTTTGAGAGGTCTCAGCTCTTGGGCCTCCACACAATTTTTAAAAGGTCTCAGCTCTTGGGCCTCCACACAATTTTTAAAAGGTCTTAGCTCTTGGGCCTCCACACAATTTTTAAAAGGTCTCGGCTCTTGGGCCTCCACACAATTTTTAAAAGGTCTCAGCTCTTGGGCCTCCACACAATTTTTAAGAGGTCTCAGCTCTTGGGCCTCCACACAATTTTTAAGAGGTCTCAGCTCTTGGGCCTCCACACAATTTTTAAAAGGTCTCAGCTCTTGGGACTCCACACAATGTTTGAGAGGTCTCAGCTCTTGGGCCTCCACACAATTTTTAAGAGGTCTCAGATCTTGGGCCTCCACACAATTTTTAAGAGGTCTCAGCTCTAAGCTTCCCTTACTGCTGGGGTGACACACTGTAACAAACCTCCTCCTGTAAGCTTCCCTGACTGCTGGGGTGACACACTGTAACAAACCTCCACCCACACACAGTTTGGCTTGGGGTCCATGGCAATGTAGAGGAAAGAAGGTTTCCTTGTCTTGTCTCACTTTACGTAGAAGTTATATTGTGTTTGGAGTGTATTGTTGAGTGGCTGTGATAGTGGCGTAATAGTGCGACTTGGGCACGTTATATGCACCCAGACATGCTTCCCCTGCTGTCCCAGTTGCATTCCAGCAGTGTTGGCATCATTTTCTGATGTTTCAGGGTGGACTTGGTGACCTCCAAGTGGTCGAATTGAGATTTCCAAGTGGCGAGCATTTTTTTCCCATAGACTATAATGGGATTCGATATTCGGTCGAGTAGTCGAGTAACGCGGTCTATTCGAATCGAAATTCGAAATTTCGAATATTTCTCTACTCGCTCATCTCTAATTAATATCCTTAACTTGTATTACACACTACTCCAATGTATGGTTGCACCAATTGTCAGGAATGCCTCTCAAGCACCTCTTAGACTTACATGGTAACTTTTTTACCTTACTATAGTGCTGCTTATAGGTACAGTTAGAGTTACTGATATCATTACTATATACTCTCTACTATTTTTGAGGTGCCAGGACTATCCTGACGACGGCTGCATGGTCGCACAGGGACTTTCCCTCAATATATCCTTTTTATGGGTTGTATACCCTAGTGTTACATATCATAGTTGTACTTGTTTACCATATTGCACTATACTGATTTATGTAACTATTTTCTTATATGGATTAATACAGCCTTTTTGCATTACTAAAAGATTTGGTCTGGTGTGCATTTTTCCCAATTTTCTATACTATTGTTACAATTGAGGTACATTGTGGTGGGGTACCTCGGGACGTTTGCACCCACAGTTGATAATTCTTGATTATTCTGTACGTACATGTTGTTGGGTGTGCTTGTTATCCAATTGTTTATTCCAGTGATTTATAAGTTCCCCTCTGCCGTTTGATTTAAAGTCTAAATCAATTTGGACATCACATTTTTACGTGATTTGAGACCACGTGATTTGAACATCGAATTTTTAATTTGGAATTTAAAGTCTATATCAAGATTTACCACTTTGTCCAAAAATAATTCCCACATTTTTTTTTTTTTTGAAGATCCAAATGGTCCAGGTCGGCCTAGCCACATAAGGCCTTGAAGCGTGGCGTATATTACCTAGCACCATTGCAGTGCTGGCTAATTGGGAGTCATGCAAATTATTTGGTCAGTGTGACTTTCAGTGTGCCACGGGAACTGAAGGCTTTATTGCTTTTTATGCAGTGGTTTCATTCATTGGATTTATAAGTTACAAGCATATTAACTATTATATTTTTAAAGAAAATAAAAATAAGTGCTAAATGATGATCCTGAAGAGGAGAACCTGTGAGCTTTTTTGAGTCCAGACACAAAAAAGTGCCAAAAAATTAAATTTTTCCCCCAAAAATTACCTGTACTTGTGATGGGTCATTTTTACAGGTTAGATGCATCATTTTAGGAAACAACAGCACCCTATGGGCTATGCAGAAGATTTGCCAAATTTTCACAAGAAATTCGTTTTGTTCCAAACTCTTAGCGCTAAAAAAAGAAAGAAAAAAAATAAGAAAAAAAAATCTTCCCTTCTCTTTTCTCTTGTCAGTGCTTGGCGATGTCTGGTGGGTCTCCCCCTGTCTCCGTGGTCCTCATTTTTATCCAGCAAGGCAGCTCCTCTTCTTTCTTGGCCCGCGCGGTTTGTCCTCCAGTGTCCAGCACAGCCCCTCTTTAGCTTCCAGGCCGCTGCCAATTTTCACACAGGGAGACAGAGGTCTCCCTCACTTAGCCCACGGCCCGCTGTGCTCAGGTATACTTTTACACCTGAAAGGCGTGGCACCATGGAAATCTCTTTCACATCACTGTGGAGGGGGGGAATAAGAGGGGGAATCCCAGGGACAAAAGCATACCTGAGTGCGGCTCCACTATTACACTGTAGGCTAAAGAGTCCTCTGTCTCCATGTGTGATAAATTGGTGGCAATTGAGAACTGTACTGGATACCGGAGGACAGACCGAGTCAGGTCAAGAAAGAAGAGGAGGTCGCGGTCACTGCCACCCTGTGAACTAGTATAGCGGTCTATTGCTAGTTAACAAAGAGTTAAAGAACTGAATAAAAGACCACACCCAAAAGGTCTTTAAAATCTCGATTAAACTTATACTTACCTGTACTTCCACTGTCCTCGTCTCCTCGCCGACTTCTTCGAGTCAGGTCAAGGATGAAAAGGAGGACCCCAGTGTTACTGCCACCAGAGCCAGGGGGAGACCCGCCGAATGATGGACCCAGTGCCTGGTACAGGAAAAAAATTTGATTTGGTAACATGAATTGGCAAGAAATTCAGATTCGGGATAAAAAGGTTTTCCCATGAAATTCCAGTTCTCTAATTGTGACCTGACAAATATTCACTAGGGAGAACTTCCAGTGTCCTCGTTGCTTCTCCACTGGCAGACGTGGCCAGGACAATTAGGGACAATAGTCCCACCTCTTTGAGTTGCAGCTGCCCCACCATTACTTATATGCTCACTGGAGGGCAGGGCATGGAGGGGATTCTCTGGGAAACCCCTCTATGCCCTGCCCTTCAGTGACGCACATACTCACTGGCCTTGCCTCTGAGCATATAAGAGCTGTGACTGGGGGGAAACCCCAGTAGCAGCCGGACAGCTGAGAGCACGTCTGGCTTCCCCCACTTGCTGGAAAGTGCTGCTGACAGCGTGACCGGAGTGGCGGAAACCAACGGTGCAGAGTGGCTTCCCCCACTTGCTGGAACGTGCCGCTGACAGCGTGGCCAAAGTGGAGGAAACCAGCAGTGCTGTTTGGCATCTGAACGAACCCCTCTATGCCCTGCCCTCCAGTGATGCACATACTCACTGGCTCCGCCTCTGAGCATATAAGAGCTGTCACTGGAGGGAAACCCCAGTAGCGGCCGGACAGCTGACAGCACGGCTGGCTTCCCCCACTTGCTGGAACGTGCCGCTGACAACGTAGCCAGAGTGGCGGAAGCCAGCGGTGCTGTTCGTCATCTGAACTCTGAACACGAACATCTGGGAGAACTCGGTGTTTGTGTTCGGGGACCCGGACATCCCCTTACAGGTCGGGTTCGCTCATGCCTAGTGACGTTTAATAATCATTCCCTTGACAATGCCATAGTGAGATAAGGTTTTTTTTGGAATTCAAAAATAAATAATAATTATAAATATAATATTAATAATAATAATAATAATAATAATAATAAATACACTCATAACAATAATAAATATAATAATTATAAAAATATGTGTGTGTGCCTAAAATTGTAATTGTAATGATAATCTCTTGTTCTCGTTTTAGCTTGTTCTTTCTCCTGTAATTGGATTGTTTTAAATTTGCATTTCTAACGCTATCATTTGACTTGCGTATAGCTCTGTAATATCTGATAATAACAAAAATTGCACTCTTTATTCTGACCGCACGCAGTCCCTCCCCCCCCCTTTCTTCAGGTTGCTATAGCTGTTGCTATTATTTATTGTAAGGAGCTTCATTTCCTGCACTTTAGTTCTGGCAGCAGTCAAGGCTCGTCTTCGGCGGTACGGCGTGTCTCACTTACGGGTAATGCGTTTATCAGAAGTACCTTTGTGTTCTCCGCAAGTTCTCAGAGAGACGTTTAATGTAATTACAAAGAAACTTTTCCAACTTTATTAGTTCGTACACTGTTTGAACCCGACATTCCGCGAAGCATTTTAAATAGCTTTAAAGCGGCGAACAGACAGTCGCAACAATAGGACGCCAGACCGGCTTTTAAAAGCGATTTGCCGTAATCAGCGGGATTTGTCTGCGATTTAATATTGTGCTGAAATGTCTAATAAATAAATTGTCATCTTATTTTCTTTTTTTTTTTAGAGAAGATTATTGAATATGATGTGGAATAAAATGTTCTGTATACAATTGATGTGTTGTAGCAGGAAGATAATTGTTGCAAATAAAGATGGTTTAAGTCTTTAACTTTTAGCTTTGAAAAAAGTTTCTAGCAGAGGCCAATCAAGTCGCTGTTTTGGAGTCAAGCTAATCCTTATTTATGTTTGGAAAAATGGAAGTTGTACGATGGGACGTCCAGAAGCGGCAGTCCCAGGGGAATCTTAAAGGGGGCCAAAATCCTTAGCGATTGGCCTGGGAATGATCGATTCAAAATTGGGATGCCCCGCCGCGTTGAACCCCCCAGGTCGCCAATACACTTACCTTGCTTCCCGGTCCAATAGCTCATGAGTGAGCCGCGATCGCCGTTCCACTGTCCCTCTAGCAGGGTGCGTGCCTGGGCCAGGCATTTGTGAATAGCTAGGAAACAAAATGTTTTTGCATATGCACAGCCTGACAATAAAAATGTGAGGGGTGCAGGCGTTAGGGGTGAAATAAGGAGGTAAAATTGTATGGAAGGGGTTCTAGAAATTCCCCAACATATACCCCATGGAGAAGGCCGCACACCCGCCAATTATTAAAATTAATTAATTATTTGTTGCTTAATCACAGTACAAAAACTCTACACAGGCAAAAAAACAATAAAGGACAAAATCAAATCCTAACAAATGGCTAATAATTCATGCAATGAAAATAAATGACAATAGCTCATGATTAGATATAGGTAAATAAGTTGAAGAAACATGTAATGAAGTGCATGTTAATATAATCTGAATGAATATCAAAAATTGTGAAATAAGGTCAAGAAAAACAAAAAATTTGGTAAAGTGCTCGTGCAATTATGCAATTATCTGCGCTCTAGTAAACAGTACAAAATGTATGAATCAATACATTAATAAAGTGCATATGTCAATACGGTGTTACAGTGCTAACTTAATAAAGATATGCCTATTCTGTCATGGAGTATTAAAGAGCATATACTTCACGATATACAAAGCCTGGGTCCCCCCCGCAGCAGCTACCGACGCGCTGTGTGGCCAGGCGTCACTTCGCCAAGGTAATACATTTTGTACTGTATACTAGAGCACTTTGCAGACACAATATTGTTTTTTCTTGACCTCATTGCACAGTTTTTGATATTCATTCAGATTATATAAACATGCACTTCATTACACGTTTCTTCAACTTATTTGCCTATATCTAATCATGAGCTTTTGTCATTTATTTTCATGGTATACATTATTAGCCATTTGTTAGGATGTCCCCCACAGCTTTTTGTCTTCATATTTTTTAATTTGTCCTGTGTTGTTTTTTGCCTGTGTAGAGTTTTTGTACTGCGATTGAGAAATAAATAATTAATTAATTTTATTTGGCTGGTGAGCTGCCTTCTCCATGGGGTGTATGTTGAGGAATTTCTAGAACCCCTTCCACACAATTTGTGAATGGCTGGCGCGGCTCGCTCTCTGTTAAAGGAAATCGGGGTATGCGTCCGGCAGCACAGTCGGGGCCGCTGGCCCTAGACGGCGTGACGTCAGTGGCTCTGAGCGCACTGATTGGACGTGCTGCAGTGCATGCGCCATAGGACTGGGAAGAGGTGAGTTAACTTCGGCGATCTGGGGGTTTCACGCAGCGGGTCACCCCCTGATCGGGGTGCCCCGGGGGAAAGGATCGAAACCCAGGATAGTCAAAATCTGGGGTCTTGATCCACTGCCCATGCAGGTGTTGCACACATATGCTTGAGGGGTTCAGCTACTCAGGCGGGCGGGGTGTGGGTTCTTTGTTACAGGTTTGGGGGACCTCCTAATGTGGGTTTGTATCTCCAATGAGACTGACTTTATGAAAAGGGCACTTTATTAGCAGGACTTCAGGTACACTTGAATGTTCACAGTAGGTCATACAGTCATAATCCAACAGCTGTTCCGTTAGCAGTTTCCATAGCACAGCATTACAACCAGGTGGACACTTACAGGTGGTGGTCACACATTCTGGTCCCTTAGACGGATACTGGGGCCTTAGCTTCCTCCATCAGCATTTTGGGTTGAAAGGTTCACTTTTCCTGTGGCCACTTGTTAGGTATCAATGTGGCTCCTCTGCTCTCTCCTGCTCCAGTGACTGCTCCCAGTAAACCCTGTTGGTACCTTTCTCACTCCCTGTTACTACAATAATGAGAAGAGTCTTTTCTAACTCATGACCTCCCTTTCAAGATTCCTATATGTTAAAAAACTAAGGGGGTTCCCTATATACCTTCTGTTGTTCAATACTCACCTCGACCAATGGCAGCACATCTGAATGTTGCTAATGACTAGGGATGAGCGAACCGGTTCGGACGATCGAATTTTCCCTGAAATAAAAAAAAAAAAATGCCGGCATGGTGGGAGCGGGCAGGCCGGCTACCTGCATGGTTGGAGGGTGGAGGCCGGCGCCGCCCTCAGGCGCCCTATGATGACGCGCCATCTGATGACAGCTGAGAGCGGCGCCGGCCTCCACGCTCCCACCATGCCGGCATTTTTTTTTTTCAGATGAGCGATTCGTGAAAGTTCGATTCGGGCGAACCCGAATTTCTTGGGGAAATTCGGCGAATCGCCCGAATCGCACTTTCAAGAAGTTTGCTCATCTCTACTAATGACGTCTGTCAATTATCTATTTATTAGGTTATCCTGTTATAATAGTTATAATTCATTCCTTATCCACACTCATGTGGTGATGTAGTGCAAATGCAGGACAGATAAGAACTTCCACTCTAAGTACCTCTAAAAATAGTTGTTGACCACTTTCCACCAGCCGCACAGGGGCTTAGGAAAACCTAGGAGACAGGTAACTCTGACTTCAACAAGTTCAATAATTTATTCCAAGCTGCATTAAAACCTATCGAGGAAAACTGATGTTTTAAAATCCAAGCAATGTTAAGTACCGTGAAGTGTCTCAGAGCAGGCAGCCCCCTTAATAATGCATTCATCAACACACAAAATGAGCTTGAGCTATATAGCGAATCTCTTTTTGGCGCAATGACAGATTGATGCGGGGAAAATCCCAACACAGGCTGAACCTGTAGCACAATACAGTTAAAGGCAATTTGAATACTTATGTAAATGTACTTACAGTAAATATACATGCATTACAAAAAGTGTTGGGTGAACCCCTAGAGCAGCCGTACTCAACTGGTGAACTGGGGTCCGAATGCAGACCTCGGCGCTAGATTTCCGGACCCCTTTCCTGAGGACCCTACACTCATTTGCTCCGATGTTGCTGTGCTCAGTGCTGCCCCCTTTACTTGATCGGCGATGTAGTGCTTAGTCTCCCTGTCAGTGTCATGGCTCTGCTACCTGGCACTTAGCATTGCAATATGAAGTACTGCACGGACAGAAAGTGGCATTGCAAGGTGCACACAAACTTTGTTTCTCTGTCTCTTTACCCCATTCAGCACAGTCTCTCTTCCCCATCCATCCCTGTCACCTCAGCTCTGCCCCATCCATCCCAGTCTCTCTGCCCCATTTATTCCTGTCCTCTCAGTTTTGCCCATCCATCCCTGTCACCTCAGCTCTGCCCCATCCATCCCTGTCACCTCAGCTCTGCCCCATCCATCCCAGTATCTCTGCCCCATTTATTCCTGTCCTCTCAGTTTTGCCCATCCATCCCTGTCCCCTTAGCTCTGCCCCATCCAGCCCAGTCTCTCTGCCCCATCCATTCCTGTCCCCTCATCTCTGCCCCATCCAGCCCAGTCTCTCTTCCCCATCCATCCCTGTCACCTCAGCTCTGCCCCATCCATCCCAGTCTCTCTGCCCCATTTATTCCTGTCCTCTCAGTTTTGCCCATCCATCCCTGTCACCTCAGCTCTGCCACATCCATCCCAGTCTCTCTGCCCCATTTATTCCTGTCCTCTCAGTTTTGCCCATCCATCCCTGTCACCTCAGCTCTGCCCCATCCAGCCCAGTCTCTCTGCCCCATCCATTCCTGTCCCCTCAGCTCTGCCCCATCCATTCCTGTCCCCTCAGCCCTGCTCCATCCAGCCCAGTCTCTCTGCTCCATCCATTCCTGTCACCTCAGCCCTGCCCCATCCAGCCCAGCCTCTCTGCCCCATCCATTCCTGTCCCCTCAGCCCTGCCCCATCCATCCCAGTCTCTCTGCCCCATTTATTCCTGTCCTCTCAGTTTTGCCCATCCATCCCTGTCACCTCAGCTCTGCCCCATCCATCCCTGTCACCTCAGCTCTGCCCCATCCATCCCAGTATCTCTGCCCCATTTATTCCTGTCCTCTCAGTTTTGCCCATCCATCCCTGTCCCCTTAGCTCTGCCCCATCCAGCCCAGTCTCTCTGCCCCATCCATTCCTGTCCCCTCATCTCTGCCCCATCCAGCCCAGTCTCTCTTCCCCATCCATCCCTGTCACCTCAGCTCTGCCCCATCCATCCCAGTCTCTCTGCCCCATTTATTCCTGTCCTCTCAGTTTTGCCCATCCATCCCTGTCCCCTTAGCTCTGCCCCATCCAGCCCAGTCTCTCTTCCCCATCCATCCCTGTCACCTCAGCTCTGCCCCATCCATCCCAGTCTCTCTGCCCCATTTATTCCTGTCCTCTCAGTTTTGCCCATCCATCCCTGTCACCTCAGCTCTGCCACATCCATCCCAGTCTCTCTGCCCCATTTATTCCTGTCCTCTCAGTTTTGCCCATCCATCCCTGTCCCCTTAGCTCTGCCCCATCCAGCCCAGTCTCTCTGCCCCATCCATTCCTGTCCCCTCAGCTCTGCCCCATCCATTCCTGTCCCCTCAGCCCTGCTCCATCCAGCCCAGTCTCTCTGCTCCATCCATTCCTGTCCCCCCAGCCCTGCTCCATCCAGCCCAGTCTCTCTGCTCCATCCATTCCTGTCCTCTCAGTTTTGCCCATTCAATCCCCGGCCTCCCAGCATTGCCAATACATTTCACTTTTTTCCAGCTCTGGCCATCTACCCCCCCCCCAGCTCTGCCCATCCATTCCCGTCCTAGTTCTGTCTGCCCATCCTTCCCTTCTCCCACTTCTCTCTCCATCCCCCTCTCCCATTCATCCCTCCCCCCCCGAGCTCTACCCATCTTTATTACCAGACAATAACATTTTGGGCCCTAGACAACCCCTGTACCCGCCCTGAACAGAATGTGCGGGGGGAGGGATAAAAGTAGTGTGCCGCAGGCCAGAAATGTAGGTTCTCTGTGGGGCCAAAAGAAAGATGTTTTTCCCCAGCGCCCAATAGAATTCTTGGGGTGCCCCCCAGTGGGCTGATTTCTAACTATCCATCCCCCCACCGCAACAGCCCCTTGCCCAGACCTTCACCTCACCTGATGTCTGTAAATGGACCTTTACAAGAAGTGGTTGAGTACCCCTGCCCTAGAGGTTTGGGTATGGAAGGTTTGGTTAGGGTACCCAAACTTTGGGGGGCGATTATTAGAGATGAGCGAACTTTTGAAAAATTCGATTCGACTGATTCGCCGAATTTTCCGACAAAAATCGTTTCGACCCGAATAAATTCGCGACGAATCGCTATTAAAAACGGCTATTTCTGAGCCTCCTACAGCCTCAATAGGGTTGTAAACCATTCAGCCTTGCTGTAACACGCACAGGATGCGTGCTGGGTTTGTTAAATAATACTTTGAAGAAATATCACATGCAGATCAGAGGCATCGCTAATAGAATCGCAGAGCGGCACAATTGCAGAGAGTTGAAGTGGCATCACTATGAGGGGCAGAAGGAGCCCAAATATACACTGGAGTTGGCCTCAGGAGCCCAAAAATTGGATGAATCACACCCTGGAGTTGGCAGAAGTTGGCAGCAGCAGCAGGAGCCCAAATATACACTGGAGTTGGCTTCAGGAGCCCAAAAATTGGATGAATCACACCCTGGAGTTGGCAGAAGTTGGCAGCAGCAGGAGCAGGAGCCCAAATATACACTGGAGTTGGCCTCAGGAGCCCAAAAATTGGATGAATCACACCCTGGAGTTGGCAGAAGTTGGCAGCAGCAGCAGCAGGAGCCCAAATATACACTGGAGTTGGCCTCAGGAGCCCAAAAATTGGATGAATCACACCCTGGAGTTGGCAGGAGTTGACAGTAGTAGCAGCAGGAGCCCAAATATACACTGGAGTTGGCCTCAGGAGCCCAAAAATTGGATGAATCACACCCTGGAGTTGGCAGAAGTTGGCAGCAGCAGCAGCAGGAGCCCAAATATACACTGGAGTTGGCCTCAGGAGCCCAAAAATTGGATGAATCACACCCTGGAGTTGGCAGAAGTTGGCAGCAGCAGCAGCAGGAGCCCAAATATACACTGGAGTTGGCTTCAGGAGCCCAAAAATTGGATGAATCACACCCTGGAGTTGGCAGGAGTTGACAGTAGTAGCAGCAGGAGCCCAAATATACACTGGAGTTGGCTTCAGGAGCCCAAAAATTGGATGAATCACACCCTGGAGTTGGCAGAAGTTGGCAGCAGCAGCAGCAGGAGCCCAAATATACACTGGAGTTGGCTTCAGGAGCCCAAAAATTGGATGAATCACACCCTGGAGTTGGCAGAAGTTGGCAGCAGCAGCAGCAGGAGCCCAAATATACACTGGAGTTGGCTTCAGGAGCCCAAAAATTGGATGAATCACACCCTGGAGTTGGCAGAAGTTGGCAGTAGTAGCAGCAGGAGCCCAAATATACACTGGAGTTGGCTTCAGGAGCCCAAAAATTGGATGAATCACACCCTGGAGTTGGCAGGAGTTGACAGTAGCAGCAGCAGGAGCCCAAATATACACTGGAGTTGGCCTCAGGAGCCCAAAAATTGGATGAATCACACCCTGGAGTTGGCAGGAGTTGACAGTAGTAGCAGCAGGAGCCCAAATATACACTGGAGTTGGCTTCAGGAGCCCAAAAATTGGATGAATCACACCCTGGAGTTGGCAGAAGTTGGCAGTAGCAGCAGCAGGAGCCCAAAAAATGGCCTAAAGACATAAATATGTTTTGCACCATTTGTAAAGTGTAAAACGTGGCACCATGCTGAATCTAGTCGCATGCATCAGGCATTGGTGGGTGGAAATCCTGGCTGATCCATCCCTGATTCATTTTGACAAAGGTGAGTCTCTCCACATTTTTAGTTGACAGACGAGTTCTCCTCGCCGTAACTATGGCCCCCGCCGCACTAAACACCCGCTCAGATGGCACGCTACTTGCCGGGCAGGACAGCTTTTCCAGGGCAAACTCTGCTAGTTGCGGCCACAAATCAAGTTTGGCTGCCCAGAAGTCCAGCGGATCCTCAAGGTGTGTTGGCATGGTCATGTCAAAGTATGACATGACCTGCTGGTTCAGGTCCTGCTCCAGGTCTTCCTGCTGCTCATGAGTAGCCTCACTATGCGGGTGTAGAAAGCTACTCATTAGCGACTGAAGACTGAGGCTGCTGCTGCTGATGGAGCTTCTGCTGCTGCTGCTGCCAACCCCCCCAGCGGCCATGGCAGTGGAAGGTGAGCGCAGAGGTCCCCTCGAGTCAGACCTGCGAGAGTATGGACCATGGCGCAGATAGGCATCGGCCAACTGCCTACGTAGAATGTCTTTGTAGTAGTTGAGTTTGTCCTCCCTCTCGGTGGGTTTAAAAAATGCCCCCATTTTGTGCCGGAAGCGAGGGTCCAATAAGGTGGACAGCCAGAAGTCATCCCGCCGACAGATGGAAACAATTCTGGGGTCACTACGCAAGCATGTGAGCATGCTTCGTGCCATTTGCGCAAGTGACTCGGATGGACTACCTGTCTCCATCTCCACTGCATACTGCCACGGTGTGCCCGGGTCCTCTGTCTCTCCTTCCTCAAAAACCTCTAGCTCCTCTGGCTGCTCCTGCTCCTCCTCTCCTGTCCGCTGACTAGATAAACCAGCCATTTCGCCAAGCCTAAACTGTGTTTCGCTGGGCAACTCCTCCTCCTCCTCTTCCTCCTCCTCCTCCTCCAGTTCAGCTCCAACGGGGTTCATGTGGCCGTAAGATGTAAACGCCATGTCTCCAGTGCCCTGACCAGCCATGGTTTCCAACATGTGCTGTAGTACATGAAGCAGTGGAATCACGTCGTTCATCCCGTAATCCTGCCGACTGACAAATAAAGTGGCTTCCTCAAAGGGCCTGAGCAAACGGCAGGTGTCACGTATGAGCTGCCACTGGTTGACATTGAAGTTACACAGGGGAGTCCCCCTATCTGCTTGGATCATCAGGAAATCCGTGATGGCTTTTCTCTGTTCATATAATCGGTCCAACATGTGAAGGGTGGAATTCCAACGGGTGGAAACATCGCAAATCAGACTATGTTGGGGGATACCATTCTGACGCTGTAGCTCAAGAAGGGTGTGTTTGGCGGTGTAGGAGTGGCTGAAGTGCATGCAAAGTTTCCGTGAAGTTGTTAGGATGTCCTGCAGATGGGGGGAACACTTCAGAAACCGCTTGACAACCAGATTGAAGACGTGAGCCATGCAGGGGGCATGGGTCAGGCTTCCTTGGCGCAGCGCAGACAAAATGTTCTTCCCATTGTCGGTAACCATGATTCCCATTTTAAGTTTTCTCGGAGTAAGCCATGTTTGGATTTCCTGATGAATACATTTAAGCAGTTCCTCCCCTGTGTGACTCCGTTCGCCAAGACAAACCATGTGAAGCACTGCGTGACACCTCCGTGCCCTGCACACATGGTAGACTGGAGGGGCACTGAGACTTGAGCCTACAGTGGAGGGTGAGGAGATGGCGGAGGATGAGGAGGCCGAGTCGCACGGTGTCACAGGCCCAATGGGCAGAGAGCGCGGAGGCCGAAGCGGCGTGACCTGTCCAAGTTGCTGCTGCAAAGGGACCACATTCACCCAGTGGGCCGTAAACGACATGTACTGCCCCTGACCGTAGTTACAGCTCCAGATGTCGGCGCTGCCATGTATTTTGCTACACACCGACAGGCTCAAGGACTGGCCCACCTTCTGTTCAACAAAAGTGTGCAGCGCTGGTACTGCCTTCTTGGCAAAGAAATGACGGCTTGGGACTCTCCACCTCGGCTCGGCACAAGCCATCAGTTCTCTGAAAGGTGCAGATTCCACCACCTGAAAAGGGAGCGACTGCAGCACCAGCAACTTGGACAGGAGCACATTCAGCTTCTGCGCCGTAGGATGAGTGGGCGCATACTGCTGTCTCTTGGACATGGCTTCGCTGATGGATTGCTGGCGGGATGCATGACTTGGAGGAGGAGGAGGAGGAGCAGGAGCGACAGAGGATGGGTGTGACGCACAGCTGCCTTCGGCTGAGGTGCTGGAGCCTTGGCTGGCAGAAATTGGGAGCTCACTTGGTGAGGAAGCAGACTGGACCACCCCTTGGGAGCCTCGGTTCTCCCAGGTCGTTTTATGGTGACGCATCATATGTTGACGCAGGGCCGTGGTGCCAACATTTGGACCCTGGCCACGCTTCACCTTTTGCCTACATATCTTGCATGTGGCCATGTTACCCTCCTGCGGATGCCTCAGGAAAAACTGCCACACTGCCGAGTAGCTACTTTTCCCACCCCCTGGCCTCACTGATTCACTGCTGCTGTTGCCAACTCCAGGAACCCCTGCTCCACTACCTCCCGATAAGGTAGACTGCCGCACAGCAGGTGCTCTACCCCGGCCCCGGCCCCGGCCGGCTCCAGCCTTTGGAATTGTGCCCCCATGCTGACTGCTACCACCTTGCTGCCTCAGCTGCTGACTCCGGGGCAACCTGCGCCCCTCTTCTCCTGATGATGACGATGAAGCCCCTTCATCACCCGGCTCCCAAGTGCGATCGGCTTCATCGTCATCATCATCATCATCACCGGGTTGTGGCTGTACGTCACTGATGTTCGTGGATTCGTCAACAGTGTCTGGCGCAGGAGCTGGAACGCTCGCAGCACCCACGACACTGTCCACATCACTATTTGTCTGCCTAGCTAAAGAAGCCACCTCCATTTCTTGGCTGGGCAGTAGCTGCTGACTGTCCTCCTGTATCTGATCGTCCTCCTCACTAAAGAGTGGAGCTGAACCCAAAGCATAGGATACGTCGCTGGGGGAGGGAACGGCGTAGGACAGAGGCAATGGGAGGACAGGGACTGCTCTCGGGGCATGCCAACTCAGGGTTGTGTCAGAGGAACCTACCGACCCTAGACTGGGGGTCTCAGATGTAAGTTGTGATGATGTTGTTGATGAGCGCGTCAGCCAATCTACCACGGCAGATGCGTTACTGGTGGAGACCCGACCGCTAGCAGATACTGGCAGATTAGGTCTCTCAGCGTGACTCCTGCTGCTACTGGCCCCCAGTCTGATGCGAGCTCTGCCTGCGGAATCTTGGCCTCTGCCACTCCTCTTTTCACTTCCAGGCACTTGTCTGCCCGACATAGTCTAACTGGCGTGGTAGTAGGTGATATTTTAAGAACCCCCAGGCAGCAGTGGGTCTATATAAAACAGAATATAATGCACACCAAAAGTGAGCAGTAACACTCAGCCTCCAACAGGCCTGCTTAGTGTAAATAAGAGAGCTGCTTAGTGTAAATAAAGAGGGGTATGCTATGTTACAGAATGGGATGCCTCAACAGAAGTGCACCTGGCAGGCAGCAGTAAGCCTATGCCCAGCAAAAGTGTCTTATAATATAAATATAATAAGAGCAAATGCTTATATGGTCTTAAACAGAGGCTGCTTTAGTCACAGAATGGGATGCCCTGGGCAGGAATGGACCTGGCAGGGTCCAGTAGGGCTTTGGCCAGCAAAAGTGTCTTTATCAGGCTAATTTCAAATATGATAAGAGCAAATGCTTATATGGTCTTAAACAGAGGCTGCTGTAGTCACAGAATGGGATGCCCCGGGCAGGAATCGACCTGGCAGGGTCCAGTAGGGCTTTGGCCAGCAAAAGTGTCTTTATCAGGCCTGATTTCTATGAGAATAAGTGCAAATGTTTATTATGCTATTAAATAGAGGCTGCTTTAGTCACAGAATGGGATGCCAGTGCCACAAAAACCAGAGAGCATGCACAGCAAAAGTGTCTTTATCAGGCCTGATTTCTATGAGAATAAGTGCAAATGGTTATTATGCTATTAAATAGAGGCTGCTTTAGTCACAGAATGGGATGCCAGTGCCACAAAAACCAGAGAGCATGCACAGCAAAAGTGTCTTTATCAGGCCTGATTTCTATGAGAATAAGTGCAAATGTTTATTATGCTATTAAATAGAGGCTGCTTTAGTCACGGAATGGGATGCCAGTGCCACAAAAACCAGAGAGCATGCACAGCAAAAGTGTCTTTATCAGGCCTGATTTCTATGAGAATAAGTGCAAATGTTTATTATGCTATTAAATAGAGGCTGCTTTAGTCACAGAATGGGATGCCAGTGCCACAAAAACCAGAGAGCATGCACAGCAAAAGTGTCTTTATCAGGCCTGATTTCTATGAGAATAAGTGCAAATGTTTATTATGCTATTAAATAGAGGCTGCTTTAGTCACGGAATGGGATGCCAGTGCCACAAAAACCAGAGAGCATGCACAGCAAAAGTGTCTTTATCAGGCCTGATTTCTATGAGAATAAGTGCAAATGTTTATTATGCTATTAAATAGAGGCTGCTTTAGTCACAGAATGGGATGCCAGTGCCACAAAAACCAGAGAGCATGCACAGCAAAAGTGTCTTTATCAGGCCTGATTTCTATGAGAATAAGTGCAAATGTTTATTATGCTATTAAATAGAGGCTGCTTTAGTCACAGAATGGGATGCCAGTGCCACAAAAACCAGAGAGCATGCACAGCAAAAGTGTCTTTATCAGGCCTGATTTCTATGAGAATAAGTGCAAATGTTTATTATGCTATTAAATAGAGGCTGCTTTAGTCACGGAATGGGATGCCAGTGCCACAAAAACCAGAGAGCATGCACAGCAAAAGTGTCTTTATCAGGCCTGATTTCTATGAGAATAAGTGCAAATGTTTATTATGCTATTAAATAGAGGCTGCTTTAGTCACGGAATGGGATGCCAGTGCCACAAAAACCAGAGAGCATGCACAGCAAAAGTGTCTTTATCAGGCCTGATTTCTATGAGAATAAGTGCAAATGTTTATTATGCTATTAAAAAGAGGCTGCTTTAGTCACAGAATGGGATGCCAGTGCCACAAAAACCAGAGAGCATGCACAGCAAAAGTGTCTTTATCAGGCCTGATTTCTATGAGAATAAGTGCAAATGTTTATTATGCTATTAAATAGAGGCTGCTTTAGTCACGGAATGGGATGCCAGTGCCACAAAAACCAGAGAGCATGCACAGCAAAAGTGTCTTTATCAGGCCTGATTTCTATGAGAATAAGTGCAAATGTTTATTATGCTATTAAATAGAGGCTGCTTTAGTCACAGAATGGGATGCCAGTGCCACAAAAACCAGAGAGCATGCACAGCAAAAGTGTCTTTATCAGGCCTGATTTCTATGAGAATAAGTGCAAATGTTTATTATGCTATTAAATAGAGGCTGCTTTAGTCACGGAATGGGATGCCAGTGCCACAAAAACCAGAGAGCATGCACAGCAAAAGTGTCTTTATCAGGCCTGATTTCTATGAGAATAAGTGCAAATGTTTATTATGCTATTAAATAGAGGCTGCTTTAGTCACGGAATGGGATGCCAGTGCCACAAAAACCAGAGAGCATGCACAGCAAAAGTGTCTTTATCAGGCCTGATTTCTATGAGAATAAGTGCAAATGGTTATTATGCTATTAAATAGAGGCTGCTTTAGTCACAGAATGGGATGCCAGTGCCACAAAAACCAGAGAGCATGCACAGCAAAAGTGTCTTTATCAGGCCTGATTTCTATGAGAATAAGTGCAAATGTTTATTATGCTATTAAATAGAGGCTGCTTTAGTCACAGAATGGGATGCCAGTGCCACAAAAACCAGAGAGCATGCACAGCAAAAGTGTCTTTATCAGGCCTGATTTCTATGAGAATAAGTGCAAATGTTTATTATGCTATTAAATAGAGGCTGCTTTAGTCACAGAATGGGATGCCAGTGCCACAAAAACCAGAGAGCATGCACAGCAAAAGTGTCTTTATCAGGCCTGATTTCTATGAGAATAAGTGCAAATGTTTATTATGCTATTAAATAGAGGCTGCTTTAGTCACAGAATGGGATGCCAGTGCCACAAAAACCAGAGAGCATGCACAGCAAAAGTGTCTTTATCAGGCCTGATTTCTATGAGAATAAGTGCAAATGTTTATTATGCTATTAAATAGAGGCTGCTTTAGTCACAGAATGGGATGCCAGTGCCACAAAAACCAGAGAGCATGCACAGCAAAAGTGTCTTTATCAGGCCTGATTTCTATGAGAATAAGTGCAAATGTTTATTATGCTATTAAATAGAGGCTGCTTTAGTCACGGAATGGGATGCCAGTGCCACAAAAACCAGAGAGCATGCACAGCAAAAGTGTCTTTATCAGGCCTGATTTCTATGAGAATAAGTGCAAATGTTTATTATGCTATTAAATAGAGGCTGCTTTAGTCACGGAATGGGATGCCAGTGCCACAAAAACCAGAGAGCATGCACAGCAAAAGTGTCTTTATCAGGCCTGATTTCTATGAGAATAAGTGCAAATGTTTATTATGCTATTAAATAGAGGCTGCTTTAGTCACAGAATGGGATGCCAGTGCCACAAAAACCAGAGAGCATGCACAGCAAAAGTGTCTTTATCAGGCCTGATTTCTATGAGAATAAGTGCAAATGTTTATTATGCTATTAAATAGAGGCTGCTTTAGTCACAGAATGGGATGCCAGTGCCACAAAAACCAGAGAGCATGCACAGCAAAAGTGTCTTTATCAGGCCTGATTTCTATGAGAATAAGTGCAAATGTTTATTATGCTATTAAATAGAGGCTGCTTTAGTCACAGAATGGGATGCCAGTGCCACAAAAACCAGAGAGCATGCACAGCAAAAGTGTCTTTATCAGGCCTGATTTCTATGAGAATAAGTGCAAATGTTTATTATGCTATTAAATAGAGGCTGCTTTAGTCACGGAATGGGATGCCAGTGCCACAAAAACCAGAGAGCATGCACAGCAAAAGTGTCTTTATCAGGCCTGATTTCTATGAGAATAAGTGCAAATGTTTATTATGCTATTAAATAGAGGCTGCTTTAGTCACAGAATGGGATGCCAGTGCCACAAAAACCAGAGAGCATGCACAGCAAAAGTGTCTTTATCAGGCCTGATTTCTATGAGAATAAGTGCAAATGTTTATTATGCTATTAAATAGAGGCTGCTTTAGTCACGGAATGGGATGCCAGTGCCACAAAAACCAGAGAGCATGCACAGCAAAAGTGTCTTTATCAGGCCTGATTTCTATGAGAATAAGTGCAAATGTTTATTATGCTATTAAATAGAGGCTGCTTTAGTCACAGAATGGGATGCCAGTGCCACAAAAACCAGAGAGCATGCACAGCAAAAGTGTCTTTATCAGGCCTGATTTCTATGAGAATAAGTGCAAATGTTTATTATGCTATTAAATAGAGGCTGCTTTAGTCACAGAATGGGATGCCAGTGCCACAAAAACCAGAGAGCATGCACAGCAAAAGTGTCTTTATCAGGCCTGATTTCTATGAGAATAAGTGCAAATGTTTATTATGCTATTAAATAGAGGCTGCTTTAGTCACGGAATGGGATGCCAGTGCCACAAAAACCAGAGAGCATGCACAGCAAAAGTGTCTTTATCAGGCCTGATTTCTATGAGAATAAGTGCAAATGTTTATTATGCTATTAAATAGAGGCTGCTTTAGTCACAGAATGGGATGCCAGTGCCACAAAAACCAGAGAGCATGCACAGCAAAAGTGTCTTTATCAGGCCTGATTTCTATGAGAATAAGTGCAAATGTTTATTATGCTATTAAATAGAGGCTGCTTTAGTCACAGAATGGGATGCCAGTGCCACAAAAACCAGAGAGCATGCACAGCAAAAGTGTCTTTATCAGGCCTGATTTCTATGAGAATAAGTGCAAATGTTTATTATGCTATTAAATAGAGGCTGCTTTAGTCACAGAATGGGATGCCAGTGCCACAAAAACCAGAGAGCATGCACAGCAAAAGTGTCTTTATCAGGCCTGATTTCTATGAGAATAAGTGCAAATGTTTATTATGCTATTAAATAGAGGCTGCTTTAGTCACAGAATGGGATGCCAGTGCCACAAAAACCAGAGAGCATGCACAGCAAAAGTGTCTTTATCAGGCCTGATTTCTATGAGAATAAGTGCAAATGGTTATTATGCTATTAAATAGAGGCTGCTTTAGTCACAGAATGGGATGCCAGTGCCACAAAAACCAGAGAGCATGCACAGCAAAAGTGTCTTTATCAGGCCTGATTTCTATGAGAATAAGTGCAAATGTTTATTATGCTATTAAATAGAGGCTGCTTTAGTCACGGAATGGGATGCCAGTGCCACAAAAACCAGAGAGCATGCACAGCAAAAGTGTCTTTATCAGGCCTGATTTCTATGAGAATAAGTGCAAATGTTTATTATGCTATTAAATAGAGGCTGCTTTAGTCACAGAATGGGATGCCAGTGCCACAAAAACCAGAGAGCATGCACAGCAAAAGTGTCTTTATCAGGCCTGATTTCTATGAGAATAAGTGCAAATGTTTATTATGCTATTAAATAGAGGCTGCTTTAGTCACAGAATGGGATGCCAGTGCCACAAAAACCAGAGAGCATGCACAGCAAAAGTGTCTTTATCAGGCCTGATTTCTATGAGAATAAGTGCAAATGTTTACTATGCTATTAAATAGAGGCTGCTTTAGTCACAGAATGGGATGCCAGTGCCACAAAAACCAGAGAGCATGCACAGCAAAAGTGTCTTTATCAGGCCTGATTTCTATGAGAATAAGTGCAAATGTTTATTATGCTATTAAATAGAGGCTGCTTTAGTCACGGAATGGGATGCCAGTGCCACAAAAACCAGAGAGCATGCACAGCAAAAGTGTCTTTATCAGGCCTGATTTCTATGAGAATAAGTGCAAATGTTTATTATGCTATTAAATAGAGGCTGCTTTAGTCACAGAATGGGATGCCAGTGCCACAAAAACCAGAGAGCATGCACAGCAAAAGTGTCTTTATCAGGCCTGATTTCTATGAGAATAAGTGCAAATGTTTATTATGCTATTAAATAGAGGCTGCTTTAGTCACGGAATGGGATGCCAGTGCCACAAAAACCAGAGAGCATGCACAGCAAAAGTGTCTTTATCAGGCCTGATTTCTATGAGAATAAGTGCAAATGTTTATTATGCTATTAAATAGAGGCTGCTTTAGTCACAGAATGGGATGCCAGTGCCACAAAAACCAGAGAGCATGCACAGCAAAAGTGTCTTTATCAGGCCTGATTTCTATGAGAATAAGTGCAAATGTTTATTATGCTATTAAATAGAGGCTGCTTTAGTCACGGAATGGGATGCCAGTGCCACAAAAACCAGAGAGCATGCACAGCAAAAGTGTCTTTATCAGGCCTGATTTCTATGAGAATAAGTGCAAATGTTTATTATGCTATTAAATAGAGGCTGCTTTAGTCACGGAATGGGATGCCAGTGCCACAAAAACCAGAGAGCATGCACAGCAAAAGTGTCTTTATCAGGCCTGATTTCTATGAGAATAAGTGCAAATGGTTATTATGCTATTAAATAGAGGCTGCTTTAGTCACAGAATGGGATGCCAGTGCCACAAAAACCAGAGAGCATGCACAGCAAAAGTGTCTTTATCAGGCCTGATTTCTATGAGAATAAGTGCAAATGTTTATTATGCTATTAAATAGAGGCTGCTTTAGTCACAGAATGGGATGCCAGTGCCACAAAAACCAGAGAGCATGCACAGCAAAAGTGTCTTTATCAGGCCTGATTTCTATGAGAATAAGTGCAAATGTTTATTATGCTATTAAATAGAGGCTGCTTTAGTCACAGAATGGGATGCCAGTGCCACAAAAACCAGAGAGCATGCACAGCAAAAGTGTCTTTATCAGGCCTGATTTCTATGAGAATAAGTGCAAATGTTTATTATGCTATTAAATAGAGGCTGCTTTAGTCACAGAATGGGATGCCAGTGCCACAAAAACCAGAGAGCATGCACAGCAAAAGTGTCTTTATCAGGCCTGATTTCTATGAGAATAAGTGCAAATGTTTATTATGCTATTAAATAGAGGCTGCTTTAGTCACAGAATGGGATGCCAGTGCCACAAAAACCAGAGAGCATGCACAGCAAAAGTGTCTTTATCAGGCCTGATTTCTATGAGAATAAGTGCAAATGTTTATTATGCTATTAAATAGAGGCTGCTTTAGTCACAGAATGGGATGCCAGTGCCACAAAAACCAGAGAGCATGCACAGCAAAAGTGTCTTTATCAGGCCTGATTTCTATGAGAATAAGTGCAAATGTTTATTATGCTATTAAATAGAGGCTGCTTTAGTCACAGAATGGGATGCCTCACAGCAGACTTAAGATCAGTTCAGTATATATGCACAGTTAGTTACTATAAGCAGCCTGAAAACGCTAACAAAGGCTGGATGAAAAAAAAAAATTCTCCCTGTCAGCCAGCTCCGTTTTTCCTACCTTTCCCTGGCTTTCTGTCTGTCTCCTGTCTGTCTCCTGCCTGTCTCCTGCCTGTCTCCAGCCTGTCCCTGTCTGTCCCTGTCTCCAGCCTGTCTCCAGCCTGTCTAACTGCCTCAGCTACACAGCGTTCTGTCTGTCTGTCACGAATGCAATAGAGAAATGAGGAAAAGCAAGATGGCCGCCGTTAAATACCGCTGTGTGACGTCACCGGGCTTGCTGGCTGCTGATAGGCTGCATGTGACTGCCCCAGCTTGCACTGGCGCGGGATACATGTCCAGACATGTCCCGCCCGCCATCTTAGAATGCCTGTAATGTAAATGAATGGATGTTAAAGGAAAACTTCGAGTGATCGAATCGCGGGGAAATTCGGATTCGATCCGAATCGAATTTTTCCTGAAATTCGGATCGAATCCGGGTTCGTCCGGATCGATTCGCTCATCCCTAGCGATTATGCCTCTACATCACGACTGTAAAGGAGGTTGAGAGCACATCGTGGCTGTAAAGGAGGGTGAGGACACATCATGGCTGTAAAGGAGGGTAAGAACATATTACAGCTGTAAAGGAGGTTGAGGACACATTACAGCCGTAAAGGCGGGTGAAGACACATTACAGCTGTAAAGGCGGGTGAGGACACATTACAGCTGTAAAGGCGGGTGAAGACACATTACAGCTGTAAAGGAGAGTGATGACATACTACAGCTGTAAAGAAGGGTGAGGACACATCATGGCTGTAAAGGAGGATGAGGACACATCATGGCTGTAAAGGAGGGTGAGGACACATCTCGGCTGTAAAGTAGGATGAGGACACATCATCACTGTAAAGGCGGATGAGGACACATCATGGCTGTAAAGATGGGTGAGAACACATTATAGCTGTAAAGGAGGGTGAAGACACATTACAGCTGTAAATAAGGGCGAGGACACATTATAGCTGTAAAGAAGGGTAAGAACACATTGTGGCTGTAAAGGAGGATGAGGACACATCATCGCTGTAAAGGAGGGTGAGAACACATTATAGCTGTAAAGGAGGATGAGGACACATCATGGCTGTAAAGAAGGGTGAGAACACATTATAGCTGTAAAGGAGGATGAGGACACATCATCGCTGTAAAGGAGGATGAGGACACATCATGGCTGTAAAGAAGGGTGAGAACACATTATAGCTGTAAAGGAGGGTGAGGACACATCATGACTGTAAAGGAGGATGAGGACACATCATGGCTGTAAAGAAGGGTGAGAACACATTATAGCTGTAAAGGAGGGTGAGGACACATCATGACTGTAAAGGAGGATGAGGACACATCATGGCTGTAAAGGAGGATAAGGACACATCATGGCTGTAAAGGAGGGTGAAGACACATTACAGCTGTAAAGAAGGGTGAGAACACATCGTGGCTGTAAAGGAGGTTAAGGACACATCATGCCTGTAAAGGATGGTGAGGACATATTACAGCTGTAAAGGAGAGTGAGAACATATTACAGCTGTAAAGGAGGATGAGGACATATCAAGTCACACAGGTAAGCTTGCCTTTTGGAAGTCTGGCAGCTGGCTCCGTGCATGTACTGTACCGGAGCTGCTGTACCGCTGCCGCCATCTTGCCAGCCGGCTATAAGACATCACTTGAAAATAAGCCCTAGCACCTATTTTTAGAGCAAAAATTAATATAAGACCTGTCTTATTTTCAGGGAAGCACAGTAGCAGCAACTGTAAATCACTGAGATTTCTTTCAGTTAATGAGATTTTCTATTGTTTTGTACTCTGACCGAAGGTCCAGTTGCTCGGCGTCTCCCGCGTCCCCTCAGTCCCAGGTCCCGGGGAGATGGATTCAGACTGGCCGGAGTCTGGAGTTTACACGACATATGATGAATTGCTAACCAAAACCTTCTGACTCCTCACACCATAATGGTAGGAAATGCTTTATTAAGTCCGAGACGGAGCCGGCCTGGCGCGTCAAAGACGCTTAGTTTTCGTTTGGTACAAATGAATGAAAAAAAAAGCCGGGAGTTTAAATGTCCAGTGATTCAGGATTTTAACTAAAACCTTTGTTTCCTGGCTCTGGATCCCCCACTGTGTATACTTACATATATGATTACGATTAGGGGGTTTATTCATGAAGAGATAGCGCCAGGTAGCGCCTCGTAGCGGCAGGCAGCGTCTGGTGAACGCCGGGCACTGTCAGCAAAACCACATTTATGAAAGCGAATCTGGTGAGCGACTGTAACAGCGCCATGTAGCGTCACATGTATTATTACAGGCAGGTCAGTGTATAGCGCCTCTAACAGCGCCATGTAGCGTCACATGTATTATTACAGGCAGGTCAGTGTATAGCGCCTCTAACAGCGCCATGTAGCGTCACATGTATTATTACAGGCAGGTCAGTGTATAGCGCCTCTAACAGCGCCATGTAGTGTCACATGTATTATTACAGGCAGGTCAGTGTATAGCGCCTCTAACAGCGCCATGTAGCGTCACATGTATTATTACAGGCAGGTCAGTGTATAGCGACTCTAACAGCGCCATGTAGCGTCACATGTATTATTACAGGCAGGTCAGTGTATAGCGCCTCTAACAGCGCCATGTAGTGTCACATGTATTATTACAGGCAGCTCAGTGTATAGCGCCTCTAACAGCGCCATGTAGTGTCACATGTATTATTACAGGCGGCTCAGTGCATAGCACCTCTAGCAGCGCCATGTAGCGTCACATGTATTATTACAGGCAGGTCAGTGTATAGCGCCTCTAACAGCGCCATGTAGCGTCACATGTATTATTACAGGCGGCTCAGTGTATAGCACCTCTAACAGCGCCATGTAGCGTCACATGTATTATTACAGGCAGGTCAGTGTATAGCGTCTCTAACAGCGTCATGTAGCGTCACATGTATTATTACAGGCAGGTCAGTGTATAGCGCCTCTAACAGCGCCATGTAGTGTCACATGTATTATTACAGGCAGGTCAGTATATAGCGCCTCTAACAGCGCCATGTAGCGTCACATGTATTATTACAGGCAGGTCAGTGTATAGCGATTCTAACAGCGCCATGTAGCGTCACATGTATTATTACAGGCAGCTCAGTGTATAGCACCTCTAACAGCGCCATGTAGCGTCACATGTATTATTACAGGCAGGTCAGTGTATAGCGCCTCTAACAGCGTCATGTAGCGTCACATGTATTATTACAGGCGGCTCAGTGTATAGGGCCGGCGCTCTAGCTTCCAGAGCCTGGTATTACCTGTCGCTCAGTGTCGTTCTTCCATACATTTTAATGGACGTTCATTTGCTTGTGTTTAATCAGTTTCTTTTTTTACTCTCCAATCATTGTGTGACGTCTCTTGACCTAGAAAGAGTCATTTTTTAAAACTTTTTTGATTTTTTAATATTTTTATGCAGAATTGTCATTACAGGTCTGGCACTAAAGTGTTAATGTCACAATGGCACCTTTGAAAAAGTGAGCTTGTCTCACGGAACGCGTGGGGGATTAGGACGCCAGGGTCTAGCAGGGACCCCTCCAACCCTTCATTTGGTGATATCTTGTATTTTAAAGTGGACCAACACCCAGGATTTTGACTATCCTGGGTTTTGGTCCACTTCAGTGGGGCACCCCGATCGGGTGTGCCCCGCTGTGTGAAACCCCCCAGAACTCCCCAAAAACTCACCTGTCCCCGCTCCCACGTGACCGCTTCAGCCAATCACAGCGCGCGTCCAAGGCCGCTTGGACGCGCATGGCAGCTCAGCAGCTCTGAGCGCTGGAGGCCGCGTCTCGCGCTTCCCTCTAACAGGGAGCGCGCCTGCGCCGGCCATTCACAATGGTGCGCCCAACATACATCACATTCATCAATGCCGGCCAGGTTACTGCAGCGACTGAGTTGCTCTGTTACAGCGCCCAATACTCGCTTATAGCGTCTACTAGCGGTCGCTCTCAGCGCCGCTATACAGAAGCTCATCTGCCGATAGCTGGTGTTAGTGATGAATCAGCCTCTTTGTCTAAAACCTGTACTGAGAGCGCTATTTCCATTTCCACTGCAGTGCACCCGGTTCACATCTGAGCTAAGAGCAATATAATCTGTGTGAGTCACGCTGCCGCTCTCCAGGAGAATAATCTAGAAGTAGGTAAGTACAGTGAATATACTCTTATCTTTTCTTTTGTTTTGGGTTTAACAACCATTAGAAACAGAAGCTTTACAATAAACTTTATAATAAACAGTCATGAATCCTCCATAGACTCAGTGATAGTCTCGTCTTTAATCTATTTGCTGAGGATATTACTTTGCAACATCTAAATTATTTCTAAAAGGATTTACTGGAAGCTCGATAGACATAAATAGGTTGGTAATTACTGATATGTTCCTTGATGTCTCGTTGCCATTTTATTACAGCAGATACCAAGACGCATCCCAATAAATCTTTTCAGTAAGATAACGGGGAGGCCGATTCATTAATAGCGCCAGGTAGCGACAGATGAGCGACTGTAGCATGATTTTTACAGCGCCAGCCAGTATTCGCTGTGCTTGGCCGGCGTTAGCTTGATGACAGCGACTCAGTCGGTGTGCGGTAATGTTGAATACGGGCTGGGGGGTCGCTGTTTCACAGGTCCAGCGTTGTATGTGAGCGCCTGACAACGAATGGCCAGAGCGAACGGCTAGCTTCATATTCATCAACAAATCACGCTCCGAATGTGCTGTCGCTGTCCATTCCTTGTTTAAACCCCAGAGCGCTGGCGGCGATGTGTATTAACTAGTTTTTAACCCCTAAACAACCATATTTTTTGAATGTAACATTATACATGTTTTTAGAATCATTTTGTAATATGAATACATTAATCTCAGACCTGTTAGATCAATTCTGCACATATTTTTTTTAATTTTTTTTTTTACTTAAAAATAAATCCTAACATTGCAGAAGTGGTCTCCGATTTTTTGACATAAAAAAAAAAAAAAAAAATTAATACCAATTAATTAGGAATAATTATAGATTGCTCCATTGAAATGCATTGGACATCGCCAGGGAGCGACAGCTCATACCTGGCGCTGTGAGGGAATTTGCAGCGGCGCTGTTCGGTCCAGGCGGCTTCATGATGAATGCCGCGCTAGCCGTCGCTCTCGCCGGCGCTAGCCTCATTTTGCTTGATAAATGCGTCATTGTGACCGCCGCCGGGTGTACTTGAGTCGGTAGTCGCCGTTAGCTGCCGCTACCTGGCGCTCGTCAGACACTACCTGGCGCTATCGCTTGATGAATAAGGGCATAAGGCCCTTATTTAAGAAGGGATAGCGTCAGGTAGTGGCTGGTTAATGAGAGGGAGCGACAGGTAGCGACAGGTGAACGCCGGACAAGGCACGCAATTACACATTTATCAAGCAGAATCTGTTTAGCGACTGGGATAGCGCCATGTAGCGTCCGATTCATCATTTTCACAGCCTCAGCGAACAGCGCCGGCGTTCAGCCTTGCACAGCGCCAGGTATGACCTCTCGCTACCTGTCGCTCTCCTGTACATTTCAATGGACGAACCTTTTCTTCTCTTTAAACGGGGTATTAGTTTTTGTTTTTTTTTTTCAAAAAATCACAATCAAAATTCTGTGACCTCTTTTGGCATTGAGAAAGCAGCATTGAGGGAATTCTAGCAGCCCTGGAATCTTATAAATTCCAGGGCCTTTAGGGCATGGATTTTGGTCCATTTTAAGATTGGTAACTCCTAAATGTGTCTGTCGCATTGATTCATTATTAGTTTTAATAAGGACATTAAAATGGACCAAATCCCACCGCAATCGGCCCGGGAATCTATAAGATTCTGGGGCGATCGATTTCCTCTCCCCAAAATCGGGATGCCCCGCTATGTGAAA
Organism: Gastrophryne carolinensis; assembly: GCA_027917425.1. Classification (NCBI taxonomy): domain Eukaryota; kingdom Metazoa; phylum Chordata; class Amphibia; order Anura; family Microhylidae; genus Gastrophryne; species Gastrophryne carolinensis. The sequence goes on along the minus strand of CM051237.1, from coordinate 478,919,461 downwards.
CCCCCCGGGTCGCCTCATACACTTACCTTGTTTCCCGGTCCAATGGCGCATGCGCGAGCTGCATCCCTGCTATTCCTCTAGCAGGAAGCGTGGCTGCACCAGGCATTTATGAATGTTAGAGGCCAGTGAGGGATGCGGTCGCCAGCTCTCTCGGAGCCGCTGGCCATAGAAGAAGCCTAAGATGACGTCAGCGGCTCTGAGTGCGCTGATTGGACGAGCGGCCACGCATGCGTCGTAGGCCCGGGAAGAGGTGATTTGCCTTCAGCGATCTGGGGGGGGGGTTCACACAGTGGGGGAAAGGACCAAAACCCAGGATAGTTAAAATCGTGGGTTTTGGTCCACTTTAAATAAACCCTGTAGAAACTCCATCTGCGGAAAATAAGTTATCTTACTAAAAAGATTTATCGGGGTACCCCGAGGGGAAGGATCAGAACCCAAGATAGTCAAAATCCTGGATTTTGGTCCACTTTAATTAAACTTTGTAGAAACTCAGTCTGTGGAAAATAACAGGCTGATTCATCACTAACGCCAGGTAGCGACAGATGAGCGTCTGTAGCAGGCATTTTCAGAGCGTCCCGCTAGTAGTCGCAGTGCTCGGCCTTTATAGCGACTCGGTCGCTGTTCAGTAATGTTGAATACATTGTGAGGAGTCGCTATTTGACCAGTACAGCGCTGTATGGGAGCGCATGTTAGCGACTGCTCATAGCGACCGACTCACACCATATTCAGCAAAAAATCAGCCTCACAAATCCCTGGCACTGAAAAATAGTTGTTTGAAGCCCAGAGCGCAGGAGGCTGTGTGATTAAAGTCTGTTTTTCAGCATCTATCCACCAGTAACAAAGCGAAAACATATGGAATTACATTGTAGCAACATTGTAACATGAACACTTTAATGCCAGACCTGTAATGTCATTTCTGAAGAAATATGTAAAATATTAAAAAAAAATTAAAAAAATTCTATTTCAATGCCAGAAGAGGTCACAGAATTATTTGTGATTTTTTTGTAAAAAAAAAAACAGTTTAAAGAGAAGAAAAGGATCGTCCATTGAAATGTAGCGAGAGGTCATACCTGGCGCTGTGCAAGGCTGAACGCCGGTGCTGTTCGCTGAGGCTGGGAAAATGATGAATCAGACGCTACATGGCGCTATCCCAGTCGCTAAGCAGATTCTGCTTGATAAATGTGTAATTGCGTGCCGTGTCCGGCGTTCACCAGTCGCTACCTGTCATTAACCAGCCACTACCTGACGCTATCCCTTCTTAAATAAGGGCCTAAATATGTATGATATATACATAAATGTTAGATAAATGTTAGATGCTGGGGAATAGTTTTTTTAAAGGTTTGAGTTTTTCATTAAATGATGCTGAAGGTCCAGTTTAAAGGTCTGGGTTAGCGTCATAGGCTTTCACATCTGCTCTTTAGAGGGATGCCGGTAGGTGACACATTGCTGCCTCGCCCCCTTCCCTGTAAACTCATCAATCCAGTCTATATATTTGCTGCATCTGGCATATGCTCCATTATCATTCCATTATGTTAGGTTCCGCCTCTATCGCTGTAAGCCTGTGACAGGGGGGTGGACGGGACACATGTGGGACCGGGTTTACCTGACACACAGCATTTATTACGATCATCTCTAACCAGACAGAAGCAATCCCTATATAATTCAATAATGCAGTAACACAATGCTGTATTTACTATTAGGCAACCTGTGCCTAGGGCGGCCACCTGCAGGGGGCGCTTCAAATTTTACTGTGATTGTAAAATAAAAAGAGCTCCATTTGGTGGCAATTTAATGCCCCTGGTGTTGGTGGTGGGGGCAGTTCATTTTAGGCTTTAGGGGGTTTGACATTCATTCTGTATGCTCATTTTGGGGCACTAAAGGGGGATCGTGAAGCCTGATGAAGTAGGTTTTTTTTTTTTAACTGGGTGCACATATGCTGTGTACGAATGCAGAACACACATTTACACATTGCAGAAAGGACTGAATCTGCTATGAGGTGCTTGCATTTTAAAGTGGAGCAAAACCCACCCCGATTGGCCCGCGAGTATAAGATTCCCGGGCATTTTAAAGTGGAGCAAAACCCACCCCGATTGGCCCGCGAGTATAAGATTCCCGGGCCGATCGATTCCCTACCCCCGGGGCATCCAAAATTGGGATGCCCTCCTGTATGAAACCGCCCCAGGTCACCCCATACACTTATTTCCCTTGTTTCCCGGTCCAACGGCGCATTTGTGAGCCGCATCCCCACTAACCCTCTAGCAGGGAGCATGCCTGCGCCAGCAATTTGTGAATGACCCACTCCCTGTTAGAGGGTAGCGGGGGGTGCGGTTGTCAGCATGCTGGGAGCCCCTGGTCTTAGACGAAGCTTACACGACGTGACGTCAGCGTTTCAGAATGCGCTGATTGGACGAGCGTCCACGCTGTAGGACTGGGAAAAGGTGAGTTCACTTCGACAATCGGGGGGTTTCACGCAGTGAGGCATCGCTCGTTCGGGGTGCCCCGGGGGAAAGGACCAATGCCCAGGATAGTCAAAATCCTGGTTTTTGGTCCACTTTAATAGGGTTATGGTTGCTCTTGTCACAATTGTTACATCAGCCACAGCCTGGCTGTTACAATGTGTTACAAAGCAGGGAGCTGTCTGGCTTTCACAAATGTAAGACGATGACTCATTTCTGATTGTTACATTGCAAAGCAGGAGGGGGAAAGGCAACCCAGCCTGAGATTCAGTGCATTCAACGCTGCTGCATCTGTATTCATGCACACATAAAGGGTGCAGGCAGGGGTGTAGGCACATCCACCTTCTGCTGCCATCTTGATGGCAGGTAGCTTCTTATAAAGGGCCCTGAGCATGCTCAGTAGACACAATGTTTGACCCAGATCTGCCTAGACCACTCTCTTGGAACTCCTTGCTGTGGCCTTGGCTTGATTTCTGATGACACTACTTCATACCCCCCAACTGTCCCGATTTGGGCGGGACAATCCCGCTTTGGGGCCCTTGTCCCGTTGCCCCGCAGGGCCCCAACATGTCCCGGAATCCTGTAAACTCACCGGCGAGTATGGCGGCGGCCGGGACACCGGGCAGGAGGTTGCAGCTCTCTGTGCGGCGTAAGAGCTGGAAGGAAGAGAAAGGGGCGGTGCCGGGGCAGCTGCAGGGGGTTGGGGGCGGAGTTAGATCAGGCAGTGAGGCTGTTTGCTGGCTCGCTGAACTGTTAACGGGGGTGGGTGGGCAGGCGCACGGGGGTGGGGGGGCGGGCGGTATGCTGGTTTGGGGATACGTACGCATGCAGGGGTGAAGGCAGCCGACATTGCTGGAGCTGGAGAGCGTGGCCGGGGCGTGACGGGGGCATGGCCGGGGCGTGACGGGGCGTGGCCGGGGCGTGACGGGGGCGTGGCCGGGGCGTGACGGGGTGTGGCTGGGGCGTGACGGGGGTGTGGCCGGGGCGTGACGGGGGTGTGGCCGGGGGCATGGCTTGTCCCGCTTTCACGTTTTCAGAAGTTGGGAGGTACGCTACTTGCTTCCTACCCTTCACCTTGACTTGACTACTGTATCAGGCCTCAGCTCCCAAACTCAGGCTCTCTTTTTGACCCGATCTTTCTCTCCCTTTTGTTGGCTTCAGTTCCTTCTTCCAGACAGCCTCCGAGATTTCCTCGGTGCACCAATTGGCAAACCCCTGCAGCCAAATATATCACCATCATCGGGGCAAGGAAGACCCGGCTTCAGGCCCCAAGCTCACCTCCTATGGCTGGGGCAGGGGGTACAGGATAACTCAATATTGACTTGCATAACTCCCAGTGCTGGATTAAACGAGGGGCAAACCAAACCTCCACCACTTGTTAACAAAGGACAGCAATAGATGTACAGTAGCTTGGCAGGTCTCTAATCTACTAGGGCCACCACTGGACTCTACTTGGGCATCCACTAGACTCTACTGGGGCCACCACTAGACTCTACTGGGACCACCACTAGACTCTACTGGGGCCACCACTAGACTCTACTGGGGCCACCACTAGACTCTACTGGGGCCACCACTAGACTCTACTGGGGCCACCACTAGACTCTACTGGGGCCACCACTAGACTCTACTGGGGCCACCACTAGACTCTACTGGGGCCACCACTAGACTCTACTGGGGCCACCACTAGACTCTACTGGGGCCACCACTAGACTCTACTGGGGCCACCACTAGACTCTACTGGGGCCACCACTAGACTCTACTTGAGCCTCCACTAGACTCTACTAGGGCCACCACTAGACTTTACTAGGGCCACTACTAGACTCTACTAGGGCCTCCACTAGTCTCTACTAGGGCCTCCACTAGACTCTACTAGGGCCTCCACTAGACTCTACTAGGGCCTCCACTAGACTCTACTAGGGCCTCCACTAGACTCTACTAGGGCCTCCACTAGACTCTACTAGGGCCTCCACTAGACTCTACTAGGGCCTCCACTAGACTGCCATTAAAAAAACCTCTGCCAGACCTGAATTCGATTCCGCGGATTCAACAAATTTCCCCAAGACGGTTTGCTCTGAATCTAATTTTCATGAATCACTGTTACAAAATAAAAAAAATAGCTGAACTCCTTCCTCATTCCAGTGCCGCACGATGTCCTTATCATCCAGCAGGCCTCCGGGGTCCTCTGTCCCCCGTCTTCGAGACTAACCATTTTATCCTTGAAATTCAGATCGAATGGCGGTTCTGCCGAATTGATCCGCTCAACCGTATTGAAAACCCTAAAGAACCATCCTATTTGCCTAGAAGAGGCGCTAATACGTGTCCCCTCTCTGCCCCGCTAATGTAGTCCCCAAAGCATAATCACATTGCTGCATTTTGTAGCTGTCAAAGCCTCTGGGATTTACTCTGGACTTTACAAATTAAACCAGTGATGTATTAGGATTCCACATATACAGCACGTCCCCAGACATTATCGCACCTGATACGCATCATCCCACCTGATACGCATCTATTCAGACTATTCGGGCCTTCAGCTTTAGGGCAATTTTGAAGGGCAGACGCTCATCATGGCATCTGATATGCATCCATTCAGACCATTCGGGCCTTCAACTTTAGGGCAGTTTTGAAGTTCTAAGGAAGAACATTTTGGTAGTTTCAGGTTTCCTCATTTTTCTTTGTGTACTATTATTATTCTTTCTCTATTTCCTGGGATTTTCAGGTCACCGCAGAGGTCTCTGTGATGAGCCAAGTCTGGTATTAAACTCCAGGGAGCCGTATCAATGTTCTCTTTTTCGAGTATAAATATTGCTAAATGACAATTTTACAGAACACTGAAAAAAAGAAATGACACCCTTAAAAAATTGGTGAATAGGATCAAGCGGCTTGCTGACTCTAAACCCTTGTTATACCAATTCAACGTCATATCAGTATGAAGCCGCTACTGTCTAGGGAATATGTTTTTATTTATAGGGATACAGCGGGCAAAGGCCATTGTTAGACCATTTTGTCGGGCTACGTTTGGCACTGTCGTAAACTGTTTTCCGTTTTTGAAGAGGACCAAATCTCACTCTGGAGTTTATGAGGCTCCAGGGCAGGCATACTGGCTTCTCTCGGGGCACCCCGATCGAGGATGCCCTGCTGTGTGAAACCCCCCAGGTCGCCCAAAAACTCACTTTCATTCCTGGTCCAATAGTGCATGTGCCCTGGCGACCGCATCCCTGCTATACCTTTAGCAGGGCGCCTGCCCACACCAGGCATTTGTGAATGGCCGGTGCAAGCAAGCTCCCTGTTAGAGGGTAGCGGGGGATGCGTCCGCCAGCATGCTCGGATCCGCTCACATTAGACAAGCTCCTGGACCAGGAGGCTCCAGTGGATCCGAGCATGCTGATTGGACGAGCGACTGCACATGCGCCGTAGGACTGGGAAGAGGTGAATTTGTTTAGGCGACTTGGGGGGTTTCACACAGTGGGGCATCCCGAATCGGGGTGCCCCGGGGGCAAGAATCAAAACCCAGTATATTCAAAATACTGGGTTTTGGTTCACTTTAAATTGAAGAAGAAAAGGCAGAGATTTCAAGGTTTACAGCAGCTATTTACCTAAGTCACTCACTGACACAGTCAAGTATAACAATGCTAGGAACTTTATGTAGTAAAGGTTAACTTGGCAATACAACATGGATCATACACAGTATAACACAATGAAAGGCCCAGCTGGGGCTTTAGTTAGTCTGTGCATATATACCCGGGTATATATGGTCTATAACTAAACACCTCCAGGAGAAAGTAGGCACAGGGTGAAAGCTGCAGGGGCCCCTGATCTTGACTCAAAGAGATGATCTGCTCTTGACACGCAGGGGTCGTTCAGACATGCAGTGCAGTCGAAGCTCTCCACAGGGCACACAACAGCGCGACACACAGGTCAGCAGGCGGAAGGCAATGAAGAAGCTACAGAAGTTCCCCCACGTGGCACCATCAGCTAGACATGCAGGTGAACAGTGTAGTAGTCTGTGAAGTGATCCAGGCTTCACTGTGAGGCTGTGTATGCAGGGGGCAGCAGCACAGCTACTGGCAGCTCACTTCTCCTAGCATACAGGAAGTCGGCCCTTTATTTATAGTCTTTGATACATCCAGAAAGGGGCTGCAAACCCTAACTAGCAGGGGCAGGAAGTGTATCATCAGTAGCTAGAGAAAGAGTGGTCTATGATCTCCAGCAGGCCTCTAATGTTCCAGTTGCAACTCTGTGGTACTGAGCACTTCCCTACAAGTGCATTAAAGGGTGCTCACCCAAAAAGGAACTAGTTGTGTGTGTGGTCTTTGCACTGCTATCTTTCTGGAGTCCGGACCCACAATGGATAGCTGCCTGATGGGGAATACCTGAGTGCAGGGGCATAGCTGGGGGGGGGGGGGGGGGGCGGCGGTGCAGAATGTCAGGGGGGCCTGAGCACAGGTGTGGAGCACCATTTCTAATTTTTGTCCTGGGTACCAAAAAGCCCCTGCCTGAGTGAGTGTTTCCCCTTATACCCTAACCCACCCCTGTAACCTCCTTTCTGGACTGACTGTGGACTAGAGGTGCCCCAGTCCTCTCGATGCCCAGATCCTTTTTCCCTTGTGGGGGCATCCTATGGACATCTGGGGTGTCCTCTGGGGCCCACCCCACACTTATTGCAAGTATAACCATCTTGCATTCTTGACCCATTTACAGAAACCTTATGCCAGATTGTATTGTCTGTGTGTGTGCATTTGGGATGTCACAAATAAGCTTTACATAGTTCAGGGCTTGGTGATGAGGGCCCTCAAAGGGGTCCAGGGGGCCAAGGACCCACAGGGGGATTTTTTGGTAACCCTGTGGTTCTGTATGAGTCTGGTAGGTTATGTAACTGCTTCTTTCCTTTCTCCACTAACAAAGAAATAAAAAGACCCCGAGTTTGGCTTTAAAGTGGACCAAAACCCTCTGTTAAAGGGAAGTGGGGGATGCGCCCGCCAGCGTGATCCGATAGAAGGGGCTGGATCGGATCTGAGCGTGCTGATTCGACGAGCGCCTGCGCATGCGTTGTAGGACTGGGAAGAGGGGAGTTTGTCCGTGCGACCTGGAGGGTTTCACACAGTGGGGCATCCCCCATCGGGGAGAACCAAAACCCAATATAGTTAAAATCCTGGGTTCTGGTTCACTTTAAATTGAAGAAGAAATTGCAGAGATGTCAAGGTTTACAGTTTCACCTTATGATTTTATGAAACACCCTGGGCTGATTTTGGGCACCAATCTGCCCTGTACCAGAGGTCGGCCCGGGTATCTATAAGATTCCCGGGCCGATCGATTTCCTCCCCCCGGGGCATCACGATTTTGGATGGCTGTGTGAAACCCCCCAAGTCACCCCGTTCACTTACCTTGTTTCCTGGTCCAACGGCGCATGTGCGAACCGCAGCCGCATCCCCGCTATCTCTCGTGCACGTGCCAGGCATTTGTTACCCGCCGACGCAGGTACGCTTCCTGTTAGAGGAAAGCGGGGGGGATGTGGCCGCCAGCACGCTAGGAGCCGCTGGCCTTAGACATTGGCTTAGACGGCGTGGTGTCAGCGCTCAGAGCACACTGATTGGACGAGCGGCTGCGCATGCAGCATAGTACCGGGAAGAGGTGAGTTGCGCTCGGTGATCTGGGGGGTTTCACACAGCGGGGAACCCCCGATCAGGGTGCCCCGGGGGAGAGGACCAAAACCCAGGATAGTCAAAATCCTGGGTTTTGGTTCACTTTAAATTGAAGAAGAAATATCCGAGATGTCAAGGTTTACAGTTTCACCTTATGATTTTATGAAACACCCTGGGCTAATTTTGGGCACCAGTGTGCCCCTGTACCAGAGGTCAGCCAGATAATATAAGATTCGCAGGCTGATCAATTCCTTTCTCCTAGGGGCATCCTAAATTGAGATGCCCCACTGTGTGAAACCCCCCCAGTCACCCCATACACTTACCTTGCTTCCCTGTCCAACGGCGTATGCGTAAGCAGCAACTGCATCCCCGCTATCCCAGGCATTTGTGAATGGCTGGCATGGGCATGCTCCCTGTTGGAGGGAAGTGGGGGATGCTGCCGCCAGTTCGGAGCAGCTGGCCCTAGACGCTGATTTAGACGGCGTGATGTCAGCAGCCCTGAGCGTGCTAATTGGATGAGCGGCTGCCCATGCACCATAGTACTGGGAGGGGGTGAGTTGCGCTTGGAAAGGACCAAAACCCGGGATTTTGACTAATTGATTATCCTGGGTTTTGGTCCTTTTCAAGCGCAACTCAACTCTTCTGGATACTGTGGTGCATGCGCAGCTGTTCGTCCAATCAGCGCGCTCGGAGCTGCTGACGTTACGCCATCTAAGCCAGCACCTAAGTCCAGCAGCTCCGAGCGCGCTGGCGACAGATCATCACAGGGACTATTCCTTGTTGCCTCTTTTGCACCGGGAATTCGTCTCGCCATCGTTAAATATTTATTTTTCACCGATACTTTATTTATTTTATATTATTTGATCTCTTTTTTTTTTTTCATCTTGAGTCATTTCGTTTTTTTTTTTGCAATCTTCTAATTATCATAAAAAATTATAGTTGACCCTCCAGAAAATCCAAACGGTTCCTCAGTAATTAAGGCGTGATTTGTAACCGGCTCCGTCTATAATTATATTCTCTGTGTCGAGGGAGCGCCGGCTCTGCGCGATAACAATAAAATAATATTGGATGGTGATAAAAGGGCAACTTCCAGCCCGTTTGCATCGCTTTTGCCTAATTAGCCAATCATGAATAATTTATCCCACTTATTAGCCGGGACCTCTCCGATGTTCCTTTGTATCGTTGGAGGCATCTGTTCCAGAGAACAGATGAATATTGCGGTATTTGTCCGTAGATACGTGAGGCAAGGCGAGCAACTTTTTGCACCAGTATTGATCACAAGGCCTGTGCCTGGGGCGTCTGTCTGCAGTGGGAGTTATAAAGTACTCTGTTACTGCTACATTAAAAAAAAATTCCATTGTCCACACTTTCATGCTCCACCCCCAGCCTCCAAATGATAAAAGCAGTGTGTGTGTATGTGTTTTTGTGGAGGGGCAAGGGCTTAAAGTGGACCAAAACCCAGGATTTTGACCGGGGGTGCCTCGCTGTGTGAGACCCCCCAGATCGCCGATGCCAACTCACCTCTTCCCGGTCCTACAGCACATTTGGCGGCTTCGCCTAAGGCCAGCGTCTCCGAGCGCTCTAACAGGGAGCGTGCCCGCGCTGGCCATTCACAAATGCCTGGTGTGGGCACGCGCCCTACTAGATGCATAGCAGGGATGTGGCCACGGCTCCCACATGCACCATTGGACCAGGAAACAAGGTAAGTGGATTGGTGACCTGAGGGGTTTCACACGATTTTGGAAGCCCCAAGGGGAGGGAATCGATCGGGCAGGGAATCTTATAGATTCCCAGCCCGATCGCTGTGTGTTTTGGTCCACTTTAAAATCAGTCCACCGCTAAAGCATCTCACTAGGATCTGATGCCTCCACTGCTGTGGTCACGTGACTCATGTGCGTCCAGATTACAAAGTCTGTGACTCTGCGTTTAGACCCTTGCACCCATTCTCCCTTCCACACACTATTCATGATGGCTGCCTCTACACACAATGGATAGTTAGGGACTGGGGAACAGTCTAGATGGATGCCGAAGGGGCAGCGTGTTTTTTTTTTTTTTTTTTTTTTTTTTTTTAATACTCACAGACCGCAAATCTATAAGATTCCCGGGCCAATCGATTCCCTCCCTCCTGCGCATCCAAAATCGGGATGCCCCACTGTGTGAAACCCCCCAGGTCGCCCCATACACTTCTTTTCCGCTCCAATGGTGCGTTCCGTTCCACTTGAATAGTTGGTAGGTATGGTTTGGGCGAACCTAAACCGCAAAGTTTGGGCACATACCAAACCTTGCGAGTTTGGGTTCTCAAGCCTGAACACAGACTTCAGCTATTCCAAACCCGAAATAGCTGGTTGATGGGCTGATGAGTCAGCTTAAAGTGAAATCCTGGGCTTTGGTCCTCGTCCCGATCGGGGTGCCCTGCTATGTGAAACCCGCCAGGTCGCCGATGCCAACTCACCTCTTCCTGGTCCTACGGTGCATGCAAGGTCACTGGTCCAATCAGTGCAAGCTCACGTTAGCTCGTCTAAGCCTTTGTCTTAAGGCAAGCAGACCCGAGGCCTTCTTTCCCGTCCCGGTCCAGCGGCGCATGTGTGGGCAGCGGCCACTAATAGGGAGCGTGCCCATGACGGCCATTCACAAATGCCTGGCGTGGCATGCACCCTGTTAGAGGGATTGTGGGGATGCGGCCACTGCCGATGTCTAAGGCCGGGGCTTCAGAGAGATGGCCACCCCTATGAGATGGCCACCCCTATGAGTGAGGACACTGCAGCAACTTACAATGTAAAGTGTCCTCCCTCATGGGGACGTCCATCTTTCTGAATCCCAGGCTTTAGGAAAGAACGTGGACCACAGACCAACTGATAGCGGGGCTTAGGTAAGTTGTTACGCACTCTTCATGCGGCCACAGAGCTTGTTAAATTTTTTGGGGAGGAGAGACCCACAAAATTTAATCCGATAACTTACAGTAGAATAACGTGAGCCAGAACTCGAGGTGGAAAAAATAAGGGGTTCATCCCCCCCCCCCATTTCAACAGAGACCTGAGCCATAACCCGAACGCCCAACACTACTCACAATATTTTACCCAATTCCCCCTTAATAACAATCTTTTTCTATTTATTACATTTCGCTCAGCAGTTCCGCCAAGATACATCGACCAAATAATATCTCAATAAAATGTAATCATATCAAAGCGTATCAAAATAAGGGTTCCACCCCCCCATTTCAACAGAGACCCGAGCCATAACCCGAACTTATAGGGGTTTGCCCAACACTACTCACAATATTTTACCCAATTCCCCCTTAATAACAATCTTTTTCTATTTATTACATTTCGCTCAGCAGTTCCGCCAAGACACATCGACCAAATAAAATCTCAGTAAAAAGTAATCGTATCAAAGCGGGGGCGAAACGTCTGACACGCACGCGGCACTTAATATCGAGCATTTCACTTTATTAGCCGACGCCTGGGTTAAGCAGCTCTCCAAAATAATGTCGACCCAGCGCAGCCTATTGTCGTAATGATAATAAGTTTTCGGTTCAACTTAAAAAAAAAAGGCTCTTCTAGACGGGGGTAAAATTGTGCGCTGGTAATTTTGGGGATAAATGGCGCCATTTCTCCTCCTCGCCTGACGCAAAAAAAAGTCAAAACACAATGTCCCATTTCCTGAGATGGGAATTTAATGAGTGTGACGGGCGCTTTGAGATGGAAATGTCACAAAGGCAATAAGTGGCAATTTCATATTAAATCCATATTTTAGGAATAATCATATCGCCCATGAATTATGTATCGGAATATTTAACAGGAATTAATAATTGAAATTCCACTTCTGGGTTCTTGAAGAGAACGCACCGTTCCCGCTCCATCTGATATAAATATATGTTATGTGTTCCGAAGAGTTTTTTTAAGGTGATGCGTCGCAGTTCTTACTTACTGATGTGGAAAAAGAATGGGTGGGAGGAGCGGCTTAATGCGCCATGATTCTGGATACATTGCGCTCAACAGAAATCGCGTGGGCTCCGATTATTCATTGATGAATAAATTAAAGGCAAAGTGATGTCAAACAGAAAAACTGGTTAATTAACACTTGGCGGGAATAGAGAAATTGGGTGGGATACAGCAGCAGACTCCAACCACCAAGTCAGTAGATTGGTAGGGCTTAAAGTGGACCAAAACTCAGCTGGATCGGCCTGGGAATCTATAAGATTCCCAGGCCAATCGATTCCCACCCCAATGGGCATCCCTCACTGTGTGAAACCCCCTAGGTCGCCCGCTACACTTACCTTAATCCCGGTCCAATGGCGCATGGGCGGGCTGCGGCCACATAACTGCTAACCCTCTAGCAGGGCACTTGCACATGCTGCAGTGGCACGGAGCAATATGCCTCACGGATCGAAATTGAGGCACCAATTACTGCATTGGGCTCCCCGCTCGGCATTGAGGGGGGGCCCGATGTCCCTGACCCGGTAACATAGATGGCCAGATTACTCAGCCCCTCCCCACCACCCACTGCCCACCTCCTCTAACTTGCAGGTGTATTCTGCCTCAACTAGCTCATCGCCCTTTCAGGCGCCATATCATCCAGCACGAGTGCTCAGGCTGAGATGGAGGCTATTCTGTCCTGCTTCAGGAAGGGGTGGGGGTATACAGAAGGAATCCAGAAGGGCTTGCAAAGGGGGACAACACCGGTGGAAGGAGAAGATACACCCCTGGCTAAGTAAGAATCTGTCAGGCCTCCTGCCTACAACCATGGAAAAGGTAGACTTCTGGCAAGTAGCAAGGGCTGGGCAGAGCTCCAGGTGTTGGGTGCAGCACGGAAATAAAGTTCAATAAGACAAAACGGAGATAAGGGGCTGGCAAAGTCTGATAAACAAATCCAAATTCCAGGGCTGGTGGCAGACAGGCAAAGTCTATTAAACAATCCGGATTTAAAGGCTGGTGGCAAACAGGCAAAGTCTGGTAAATGATCTGAGTTCATGGGCTGGCAGCAAACAAGCAAAGTCCAGTAAACAATCCAAAGTTCTAACCGTATAATTTGTGCGAGGGTTAAACCAGTAGCTGATCGGGAAGCAGTCCAGGTCAATCTAGTATGACAGTCAGGAATCACAGGTAACATGAATCACAGCTTCCAGGAACTGAGCTGACAACACAGCAAAGAATACAGGCCAGCTGTCCATTTAAATAGTGCTGTCAATAAAGCTGGGCGGGACATTTCAGGGCAAGAGTGAAGTCACTTTCTGTATGCTGGCCAAGGAAAACCCAGGAGTAAAATGCAAGCCCAAGAGCTTACGCTCTAGGCTTCATGCAGTCGCAGTGAGCCAAACATCAGGTGGCGCTGTTGAGCAGTGCAATGGATGAAGAGCCAGGTCTAGTACAAACACCCAAGCATGCATTTCTGCGGCTGCATGCAGAGATCAATGGAGCACGCCTGACTCTCATAGAAGAGGGAGAAATGCGAGGAGCTTGACAGTATCTGGATCAGCGGGCGCAAAGTTAGTGGCTGAAGGCTTTGAGGTAGGTTTCATGATTCTATGTAAGCACCCCTAAGTTGAGTTTATTAAAAAATGTAAAAACTTAGCGGTAGCGAGGGAGAAGCTGGAGAAGGAGGTGTCCCTGGGGCGAATGTCAGGGACATTTGCCTAACCCCCAGTGAAGGGGCTGATGGTATATCCGTTAGGAGTAGTTACGAAGAGGGAAGTATCACCTGACACACCACCCGTCCTTCCCGAAGGGGGGTTCGGTTAATGACGCCATCGATAAGGAGCTGTCCTCAGTGATGTATAAGTCGTTTGATTTTGCATTGTCATTAGTGCAGGAAGCAGGCTCAGTGACACTTATGGCAAAAACTGATAAAGAATCGCCATTCAGGTTGCTGCCAGTGCACCTGGAGAGGTCACACTTGTTGGGGTGTTCAAAGGTGGATATTACGTTGATTGATATCTCCCAATGGGGTATTTGATATCATATTCATATTTTGAAGACTTCCGCTGGTTTCTGGAGTGGGTGGTGAAGGAGAGAGTGGAGTGGTGGTTACATCCCTCACTCATTACCTGGATGATTTGTGTGTTGGGTCTGCGGGGACGAGAGTGTGCGAACTGGCAACCTGGCAACCATGCTCGAGGTGTTCCAGGCTTCGGCATACTGAAGGTGGCTCATGATAAAACCGAGGGGCCGGTCGGCCAACCCCCCCCCTCCCCCGTGGCTCTGGCACCTCTCTCCCTCTTGTGCCGAAGGCATTTGTAGGCCCAGGTTGTGAGTGTCAGGGTGGGGGGTCATCTGAGGATGTCAAACCAAATGATAATCCCCACTAAGCAAACTATAAAAAAGGGACCAATGTATTCAGAGAGGTTCAGTGAACCTAAAATCTTATATATCTTTAGGACCCCTTTAAGAAACAACCTCTCCCTTGAGCATCGGGTCTAGCTCTTTATGGGACATCCAGAATTAGGATGCCCTGCTGTGGAAAACCCAGGGGGTCATCATTTCTCTGAGCCCTCCCCACTTCAGTACCACTGCTAAACCATACCTCTAGCTAAGCGCGTCCGCATTAGGCCTTTCTGAATAGCCAGCGCGATCACGCCCATCGCTAGATGTGAGCAAGGATGTGGCCAGAAGCACTCGCTCCATTCATACAGATTTCCTCGCTGCTCTGAGCTCAGAAATCTAAATGAACTAAGTGACGATTATGGCTGGGGGGGGGGATAGGGAAAGGGTGGGTTTTACAGGTCATACACAAAGCCAGGCATCCCAGATGAGGATGCCCCCACCAGGATGAAAAAATCCTGCCCCCTTACTCCCTCTCAGCACCCTGTACCCAGCTCCACTGTGCACCCAAAAACCAAGAAACTCTGTCATGTCCCACAACGTGTTTTTTATGTTACCTAGGGTAACAGTTTAATATATGTTTAATTGTATAGGCTCAGCAGTGTGCCTTTAATTCCCCTTGTCCCTTCCAGGCTCCCTTAGTTTTGCTCTGATGCAAGTAACTCCATTTCTGCCATTTCCAATCTGGCATCTAAGCAGTGCACACCTGCTGCTCCATTTCTGCAGCTACGGTCCTTTTACCTGTTGTTGCTGTATGGATTACACCACAAGTTTCCTGCTGTATTGAATATACATGTCTGCTGTAACAAGATTCTGTACCGAAATAAAGCTTTCAAAACTTATCCGCGTGATCTAACCAACAACCGAGTAAGCTATCTGCCAAGCCTTATGGAGTAAAGAAAACATCCATCACAGACACGCACAAGGAACATCGAGCTGTCTACAGGATTCCATTACTGCCATCTGGGTGAGTCAGAATAAACCCCAGTCCCCAATGCTATATCCCCGGCATCATGGTTAGGGGGCCTCAGCAAGGATGTCTCGGGCCGGCCAGGTGCTGGTAAAATCCAGGGCTCATTTTTGGCCCAATGCGCCACTGACTCCTAATACTAATAACATTGATAATAATAAATATATTTCATTTTATTTATTTTGAGTGACGCATTGCTTTTCATGAACGAGAGGAAGCTCGGTAAAATCCTTTCCATTCCTCGGATCACTTTCCCATCGTTTGCATTCTCCTCACATAACACCCCGAACTCTCTTCATCCCCCGTTACCGCAGCCACTATTAATGTTCCCTTCTAGTGGATTGAAAGACATTCCGGATAAATTTATTGGACCATTAGAATACTGACTACAGGCATATTCCGGAAGAAAAAAAAATGGGAAGTCCAACCAGCAGTAATAATTAAAATAAGGGTCAAATAAAGTAACAGAGGCATCACACATGATAAAGGGAGGTGAGCGACGGCAGATAATTCCCCGAGTCCTTCAGTAGATGCTGAGCTTTTTCTAATCTGCTGAGATCAGCAGCCGCGGTCGGGCGAGTCAGATGTTTTATTAAAACTTTTTTATTGTTCCTTTTATGCCAAACTGAACGTCTTGGGTGAGTGAAGGAAATATGTCTGGAGCACCGCCGCCACCATCATCCTGACTGAAAGCTTTCCAATTGCCACAGGGCCGGATTAAGGACGGAGGTTTACACGAGGTCACTAGACAGAAGCACCCGCTTGTTGTTGGCTGCCTGCAGCTTCATTATGACTTCTCCCCCCGTGGGCTTTTATAGAGCCACATAAAAGTGGAACATGGGGTTGGATGCAAGAAACAAGGCTGGGGCTGAAGAGGTTCATACTGTGAGATTAGACTGGAAGCAGGAAGCTCACACTTGGAGAATGAGGGGGGAGCAGGATCAAACTGGGAGACTGGAGTGCGGTGGAGGAGGGTGGAGCCTCTGTGGCTAGAGGGGAGAGAAGGATCACAAAAAGTTTCTGGGAGGGGGGAAGGTCTACACTGAGAAACTGGACTGTGAGAGACAGAGGATCACACCGGGAGACTGGACTAAGCAGAGAGAAGGATCTCACTGGGAGTCTGCACTGGGGGAAGAGTCACTGTCGTGGTGGTTGTGCCAGCTGTCAGTGTTCTCACTCATGGGGGCGGCCATCTTTTTGAAGCCCCAGACATAGCTATTTTGAGCAAGGAAAAAACGTCAACAGGATTGAATGGAGCAAGTGCTGCTGGCCACATCCTTGCTAACATCGAGCTGTGGGCATGATCGTACCGGCTATTCAGAAGGGCCTGATGTGGGCATGCTTAGCTAGAGGTATAGTATAGCTGCGGCAGTGGCGAGGGCTCGGAGAAGAGGTGAGTAGATTGAGCGACCCTCTGGGTTTCCCACTGCAGGGCATCCCAATTCTGCATGCTCATAAAGAGCTAGACCCGAGGCTCGGGGGGGGGGTGGTTATAAGGGCTTAAAGGGGACTAATATAAGATTTTAGGCTCACTAAATAGTCCCCCCTCCCAGGCCCTAAACCTGTCTAAGGAAGGCACACCCAGGTTCGCTGAAACAAGACAAACCCTCCACTTCTTGTGACCCACGAGCCATCCTGACTAGTGATGACCCCCCGACACAGCCTCATGTGACCACTGGCATCCTGCAACCAGCTGCATGTGGAAGGAATCCCATAAAGCGTAACTGTTTGGGCTCCAGGGACCAGGCTTACAGGGAAGGGGCATCTCCAGCGTTGCTGCCATGAGTTATAGGCTGTGGGTTCACTTTAATTACTTTCCCAGTTTCCCAGTTGGCACTCCAACACCCCTCTCATGGCCCACATGAATGTGGCCCACATGCACACCCACGCAGAAAATTGATCACCAGAGGTATGTTGTTGCCGCACTGGAGTATTTTGCATGAAATGTACCAGGCCCCAAGATCAGGTCCTGCAACATGCAGATCCTCAATACTGTTCCGGGGTGACCACCAACACCACAGTGACTCTTCCCCCAATGCAGACTCCCAGTGAGATCCTTTTTTCTCCTTAGTCCAGACTCCACTGTGATCCTCCTCTCCTCACAGTCCAGTTTCTTAGTGTAGACCTCCCCCCCCCCCAGAAACCTAGGAGGGGCGGAGGGGGGTCCCCTAAGGCAGAGTGTGTAGCAATAGGAAGCTGCGGTACACTTACCTGAGCCCTGGGAGTCTGCACTGAGGGAAGAGTCACTGTGGTGGTGGTCACCCAGGACCAGTATTAAGGATCTGCATGTTGCAGGACCTGTTCTTGGGGCCTTGTACATTTCATGTAACCAATAGTAATGGGCGAACTCAAACCGCAAAGTTCAGGTTCATACATAACTTTGGGAGATCGGGTTTCCAAACCTGAACACGGACTTCAGCCAGAAGTCCATGTTCGAGTTTGGCCCAAACATGGAAAGGCTGGGTTGATGGGCTGCTGACAAGTCAGTCAACCAGCTTAAACTAAGCCCTGCAATCCTGTCGGCGTTCTTTCCTTACTCAAAGTGGTTAAGACCGGAGCTTAAAAAAAATGGCCTCCCGAATGAGTGAGAACACTGGCAGCAGTTAGCAGCACTTCTAGTGCCAGCTGTCAGTGTCCTCACACATGGGGGCAGCTCTCTTTTTAAAGCCCCGATCATAGCCATTTTGATCGAGGAAAGAATGTCAACAGGATCACAGGGCTCAGGTACCATTCCATAAGTGTACCACTACTTCCTATTGCTACACACTCCGCATTAGGGGAACCCCCTCTGCCTCCCCTTCTCACCCACCCACCCGAGATCCTTGGGTTTCTCACCTGCCCAAAAATTTAAATGAATACATTCAGGCAGCAGGTGGGTAAGTGGCCCAAGGAGCCTCAGTGGGCAGGTTAGGAGGGAGGACAGAGGGGAGTTTGTGTTCCTATTGATTTCAATGGGGACTGGGTTCAGGTACCCAAAATGAACTTTTGTTCAAAGTTCGTACAAACTTACAGGGGTTCGCCCAACACTAGTAACCGGGCTATAGGAGAAAGGCTACTGAAAAGAAAAGATGAGAATTTTCATTACTTTTGCATAGATTTTTCCTTTGGTGGGAACAGTGCTGGAGCCCCCTGAGCAGTGGAGCCCCGCATCCTCTGCATCAATGATAATCCGGCCCTGCTTTTCGCCTTACACCAGAGAGAGGTACACGTTCAGGGTCAACAAGACTGATGTGGTTAAGGGCGGAAGTATGCAAACTTTAGTTTTTTTAAATCAAATACAGGTGGCAAAGCTCAGGGAGCCATATATTGGGATGGGATGTAAAACCTTGCGATCTTTCCCTCCTGCTGGGGCTATAGCAAACAAGATGAGTCATTCTAAAAAGCCTGCCAGCTCCCTTCTGAGAGGTCCATAATTTGTAAATAGCATTATTTGTAAATAGCATTGTGTTAATATTGTAATCATCTGTGATACTTTCTAAGCAGTCATGAGTCATCTATTAATGGAATGTTGATAGCTTACAGTACAATGTGATCTGTGCATCGTGCTGTGGGATGGGAAAGACTCTGTAGAGATTGTCTCCGTTGTACCACTTTACGGGTGGTCTTTTTAGGTTGTCATTCACCACCTTTTGGAGTAAATCCAGTTGGGGTAAAATATAGATGTTAGAAGATCTGGTTGATGTACAGATCAGTCTGCAGTGGTAGAAAAAGTAGAGAGGCGTAAGAATATTTTTATTTTCTGTGTCCATTCAGAGAGTAGAAAGGAGAATTCCAGATCCACCAGGAATCCAATTTGGTCTAAGTGATTAAAACTTTACGCTTAATATCTTGAAGAGGGGAGTGATGGACAACCTACCAAAAAGCCCAACTGGGACTTTAGTTAGTCTGTGCACATATACCCGGGTATATATAGTCTATAGCTAAATACCTCCAGGAGAAAGTCGGCACAGGGTGAAAGCTGCAGGGGCCCCTGATGTTGACTCGATGAGATGATTCACTCCTGACACGCAGTAGTTGATGAAGAGATATGCAGCAGCAGTTGAAGCTTCTACACAAAGCACACAGCAGATGACACAAACGGTATAGGTCTGGTCAAGAACAGCAAAGAGGAAATCTACCGAGGAGCAGGGAGGAGCTAGTCAGTTGGTGCACCAGACACCCATTAAAAGCTTTAGAAATGGTAGTGGACTTCAGGAGGAATCTGGTACCCATGTCACGCCTGTTCATCAAGGGGGTGGAAATTAAAAGAGCGAGTGAGACAACATTTTTTGGTGTGACCATCTCCAATAACCTCAGCTGGGAAAGGAACACCTTGGCTGTACTGAGGAAAGCACAGAGACTGTTTTTCCTGAGGAAACTGAAAAGGCTGGTCTGTCAAAAAGTTTGCTAGTGCTCTTCTTCAATACTGTCATAGGTTCTGTACTATGTTTTCTGCCTGGTGCCTGAGGGATCAACTAAAAGAGACAAGTGTAGACTTCAAAGAACAATAAAGACTGCAGAAAGAATAACTGGAGCCCCCTTACCATCTCTGCAGGAACAAAGAACAAAGACACAGGCGGAAAAGATCCTTTGGGACCCCTCCCACCCGGACACGCCCTACTCCAGTATTTACCATCTGGGTCTTGCGGTTCCAGCTTGTAGGACTTCTAGATATAGGAGTGGTTTCTTTCCTTTGGATATCCGCACCCTGAACAAAAACCTAGCGTCATAGGCCCAGGCTCAAAGGGTTGCATTAGCCGGTATCAATTGCACTATGTAAGAACATCTGTATCTCTGAATCCATTTTCTATGTAAACTGTAGATAACTGTTGCACTGTGTATATGCCAAAAATAATTCCTTGTTCATCTCACGATGTACTTGGCAAACAATAAATTGAATTGAAATGCAGACCAGCGCCGGCATAACGGTGGTGCAAAGTGGCACTAATTGGCGCTGGGATATTTATGCTGACATAGGCCAGCCAATACCTAAGTGCAACAAACACAGCTAATTAGTAGCGTTCGGAGCAGCGGCCGCTAGCGCCAATGTAGAACACAGCACAGTGCCAGGTGCTCTGAAGCTGGCACTATAGCCACAAAAATTACGCACAGTCGCACATCATATATCGCCCATAGTTTGGTTTGTTCTTTTCTTTATTCTGCTCGCAATTTGTACCAGCTCGCCCCTGGCCACCATGTGTGCTGCCCGATTCACCACCGAGGAATTATCTGCTTCTGTTAATGCTAAAGAAATGAGAAATCTCCACAGTTAATTCTTTGCAAACCTCCCTTTTCGAGAAGAGAGACTCGTTTATCCTCCCTCGAAACTCTGTTTGCCCAGGGCCTAGATCTGTCAAAATCGTGTACACCAATGCATTGTCTGCCCAAGCCACCTCATTAAATTTGCTGCTAAGCACCTTCCTAATATATGGAATAGGTAATAGGAGGTGGTTAATCCTAAAGTATGTAGAATGGATCTGCGACCCGAATGTTCAATCCCCGCTTGTGGGATTTTGTTCAAGCCATACATCTATTAGACCCTGAGAATGTATTAGAATGCCTTCTGCTTTAGGAATTATTTTCCACATAGGTGCGTAAAAAATATAGATTGCCCAGTATTAGGTGCATAGTAATTCAGAAAGACACCCTAGTCTCCCCAATTGATCCAATAATTAGAAGGTATCTGGCCACCTCCTGCAAGTTAAATGACATGTCCCTCCACCTGCAGCTATTTAGGCTACAGAATCCCTTCAGCCAGCACGTCCTCCACTCCCTCCCCACCCTCCACTCGACAAATGAAACACATCCCAGGTGGCGGGGAGTGAATGCGGGGATGAGAAGGGGGGGGGTAGGGGATAAGGACATGGCAATCCCAGCTTCTCAAATAAATTTATCCTTAGAAAAAGGGAAATCACCGATTTTACCCCTCCCCCGCCGCTATTGGACAGGGAATGGAGAAAGTGGCCAGTCCCCTCGGGATATCCCAGGTCCCTGGTGGGCTGCCTCCAGAGCCGGGAAATGGGTTCTCCATCCATCTGCATCAAATCCACAGCGCCGGATACTTACCTAAACCCTTCAGTTCAGGAGCTGGTGGTCTGGCTCCTACCCAGGCAGGAACACGAAAACAACTGGAGACTGGGAGAAGGGGCTAAAGTTTTATCCATTTCTGGTGGTCAGGTGTTTCAACCTAGAGGCAGATATAAGAGTAAGTATGCTACCTGGAGGATCTTTTGAGAAAACAGATGGCTACTCCCCTCTTTCTTTCCTTAAAGCACGAGTAAATAAAATGTGGATACAATGGCATTATATGCAAAAAATACTACTGGTTGGGGTCCCTGTTAGTGTCGGGCAATCCTAAACTGCAAAGTCATAGCGAACTTAGCGAGTTCTGGTTCCCAAACCTAAACACTGACTTCAGACAGAAGTTTGAGTTTGGCCCAAACAAGGAAAAGCTGGTTGATGGGCTACTGAGCAGTTCATCCACCGCTTCACTTAAAGAATGCAGCAGCAAGAAGCTGCTGTACAACTTACCTGAGCCCCGATAAGCTGCCTGGTCAGAGGAGGCGTTACATTTAAATGGTCCACAGCTGGCACCACAGAAAGATGGCCACCGCACCCATGACTGAGGACACTCCTAGTACCAGCACTGGCAATTGGCACTAGAAGTGTCCTCACTCATGGAAGCCGCAGCCATCTTTCTGCGGCCCTGGTCGTGGATAATTTGAAAGGAATGCTGACAAAAAGTAGGGACTGGATCAGGGCTCAGGTAAGTATTAGAGCAGCGCTTCATACTGCACACTCTGTGCTTCCTGCTGCACACTTGGCAGAGGGGCCCAGAGAGGCATAATCACCCCTCAAATTTCTGGTCCCTATTGATTTCAATGGGGACCGGGTTCAGATTTGGATTCTGAACCTGTACTTTTATTCAAGGTTTGGCCAAACGTGCCGGACCTGAACTTTAGGGGGCTCGCCCAACACTAGACTTTATGAAATCAGGGCCAGGTGCCTTTGAGGGTTTGGTGGACCTGATCGCCTCAAACACCTCTTCTATAGGGATGAGCAAACATGAACCACAAAGTTTGGGTTCGTACCGAATTTTGCGAGTTCGGGTCCCCAAACTCAATGTGGATTTCAGCCAGAAGTCTGTGCATTCGGCCCAAACCTGGAAAAGCTGGTTGATGGGCTTCTGAGCAGCCCAACCCGGCAAACCAAGCATAGGCCCCCCTCTTTTTGAGTGAAAGTCCTTGTGGGGCCCTACCGCCTCCAGTCCATTGCTTTCTTCCCTGATATTGGACCTTAGGGTCTCAATTTATTGACTGTCCCGGGCTGGTAGGCCTGGCTCGAGTTGGATCGGGGTGGAGGGTGATACCTATTTACATGTTGTAGGGTCAAATAGTGCATTGATTCCTGGTATAAGCGGGCACCCCACTTCCGGGTTTGGGGTAGTGGGTAGGGAGAGTTTTCAGATTTAAGTATGTTATTAATATGTGGACACCTGCGGACATAGAGAACGGCGTGTCTTGTTCTTTCTTTCTAACTTCTGTATTACTTTATTATATGCTGTAAAACCTTAATAAAAGATATTGAACTAATCCAAGCATAGGGACTTGGAATTCAGAGCTCAAGGGCCGCCCAGCCAGCCCCTGGGCCTGAACATATGCCCTATAGCACAGTTCCGGGTCCCAGCGCAGGGCTCATCTGCACCACCCTGGCCATTGGTGGAGGAGCATGAACTGGTATAAGGGCCCATGTGACCCCTTATCAGTTCAAAGTGAAATTGAAGCTGATGAAGCTGGTGCTATAGCCACAAAAATAATGCTAACAGACGCACACCAAAAATAAGGCCCCATAATTTGGTTTGTTCTTTTCTTTATTCTACTCGCAATTTGTACCAGCTTACTAGCTAGTATCAACGCTGGCAATTGGCACTAGGAGTGTCCTTACTCATGGGAGCGATGGCCATCTTTCTGCGGCCCTGTCCGTGGACAATTTCAAAGGAACCCTAGCGACGAACAGGGACCAGATCAGGGCTCAGGTAAGTTGTACAGCAGCGCTTCATGCTGCACACTCTGCGCTTTCTGTTGCACACTTGGCAGAGGGCCCCCAGAGGCAGAATCACCCCTCAAATTTCTGGTCCCCATTGATTTCAACGGGGACCGGGTTCAGATTTGGGTTCGGGTCCCTAAACCCATAATTTTATTCAAAGTTTGGCTGAACTTGCCGAACCTGAACTTTAGGGGGCTCGCCCAACACTAGACTTTATGAAATGATGTTTTTTTTTTTTTTCTGAACAAATAATAATATATAATATAATATTATAATATAATTTTTTTTAATATTCACAATTTTCTGACTCTCATATACTAAAGTGAAATGTAGGGAGAGCATACTGATTATAATATAGGTTGACGGGCCACCCCCCGGGTCCCAATGCTGAAATAATCTCTGCTATTGTTTGACCTGATGTTTCATGTTGTAAAATGTTGTAAAATGAATTGTACCGGTTGCTCGCATCACTTTTCAGCTTCTCATAAAAGAAACCAATATAGCGAAATTCCCAAGGTTCCCTTTTTCCAATCTCTTCCTCAATTTCCCACATGTCGAGGGCAAAGCATCCAACCGTCGATTTAATTTCGGAGAATTCTGCCGATCAATAGAAGATTTGCTGAGTAACGAAAACATCGCCACGAACTGTATATTGCTGTGCGGCTTGTGTAAGGGATGCATTGATCTGAGCGTTTCTGATATCTGTGGACCAGAACCACCGGAGCCCATCTCTGTCCTCAGGCGGGTGATTGGTAATGATTTGCGGATGCACCATTCTTTGTTGTAAGCTCTGCATTGCAGCTCTGTGATGGAGAAATCACTCACACATTACGAAAAGCTGTGAGTTTAGCTTTTGATGATAAGTGAGGACACTTCTAGCACTAACTGCAATGGTGGCACTAGACGTGTCCTCACTCATGGGAGCCGGCGGTTATCTTTTTGTAGCCCCGACATAATTCAAACAAACAGCACTGCCGCCGTTGCTGAGGAAGGGTCAAGGTGAGTTCCAGCAGCTTCCTACTGTAGCACTGAAGGGACGGATCATGGGCAGGTGTGGATATGGTCTCTCTTAAAGCTAATAGTAGTGAAGCCTTAGCATGGTGAGGGCAGAAGTGGTGGCAGGGGTAAGTATGGCCTCCAAAAGCCATCAAAGGCTATAGCATTGTGGGCAGAACATAGCCTGGAATTTCTTCGCTGGTGGGTACAGTGGGTCCAAGTACATTGGGGTGGGGGAATAGAATGGGGGTATTAGAATCAGCACTTCAGTTGGCCCTAGAGCAGCACGGGCCATAAAGGTCATTTGGCTTCTTCATACCTGGTATGGTTAGATAGAGATGTGACATTCGTGGCCTTAGTCTAATAGCTCGTCTAAGGCAAACGGATCCGAGTGCACTGGTGGCCACATCCCCTGCTACCCTGCCTAACAGGTATTTGTGAATGGCCGGCGTGGGCGCGCATCCCACTAAAAGGATAGAGGGAAAGCGGCTGCAGCTCGCGCATGCCCCGCTGGACTGGGAAAGAGGGTGTTTCCGGGCAACCCGGGGGATTTCACACAGCGAGGCATCCTGATTCTGGATGCGGAGGGAATCAAGCGGGTTATAGATTTCAGGGCCGTTGGGGCGTGGGTTTTGGTCCACTATAGCTCACCGGCTATTACATGACGCATGTACGGGCTCTCCGACAAATGAAAATTTATTGAAAGAGCTACGTAAAAAAAAGGAAAGACAGCCATGCGCCTCCTGATGACCGCTCCCCTCCGGCTGTGTGGCCCCTCTTCGGCCATTCAGATACGGCTGCTGCAGGAGTGCATAGCAGCTAGGAGGATGCTGACAGCCACCCGCACATGCGCCGTGGTGTGGTAAGCAAGGAAAGTAAACACAGCAAACTGTGGGGGGTTCACACATCTTAGCATCTCGAATCGGGCAGTGCCATGCGGACAGGAAGTTGATATAGACTCTGGGCCTGCTTTTGATGCACTTTGATGCAGATCCCGTTGCTGCAACCCTTCCCTCCTGGCTTGAGATATGGGAAGTCCAGACTCTAAGTAAACTCAGGTCAGGGGCATAGCTAGGGGCGTATCTAGGGGGGGACACTTGTCCCAGGTGCAGCAGGTCAGGGTGGCACAAAAGGGGGGCCTGAGCTCAGGTGGGGGGCACCACTTTGCCCTGGGTGCCAGAAAGCCTAGCTGCGCCTCTGCCTTAGATCCTGGGTGCAGCCATCTTGGAAAGAATGCACGGAGTGGCAGGTCTGTCACCCAATCCCGTGCAGCAGTGTCACTGTACTGGTCCTTCACTCAAGTGCGAATACAACTCAGATCTACAGCTGCCATTCAGAGTCCTGTTCCCTGCCGGAATCAGTGGAGGATTGCTGTGATCAGGTGGGGAGGTAAATATTGTTAACCCCCAACTTGGGCTTAGCATGGGGGGGGGGGTTACAAAAAGCTTGGAGTTCCTCTTTAACTCTCCAAGAATTTGCCTGAAATCTTAAGTCCTTGTTGTTTAAACCGGACCAACAGCCTGGCACATTTAGAAAAGAAAGATAGCGGCCATTTTGGAGCTTCACTCCCAACTTCTTAGCCATGCCGCTGCCTGGATTCAACTGACATAACTGACAATGCACAGTAACAGGAAGCCCAGCAGCACTTTCCATTTACAGGCGGCCTACAAATGCATGAGCTGCCGTTTTGTTTCTAAAATTTGCTATAGCAGGAGTTAGAAAAAGGTAAATGAATTTAATGTGCAGAAATCTAAATTGCCCCCGGGACGGATAGGAGCACTGTTTGTTGTGTTGGTCCACTTTAAGTAGTCCACTAGACAGATAACAAGTGGGCCTTTTAAAGCAGTTCAACACCCATTTTGTACAAAAAAGTGACAGGCTCAGGGGGGACATCCGAATTGCTGGAGATCCCCCGGCCCCCCGGCCCGCGTATATACCCTTGCAACTCCCCATTTAACTCAAATGCGGCCCTGCAATTGGTCACTGGTGATCACGTGGTCCTTGTTTCCACCAACCTGGGGAGCAGAAGAGACTCCGAAGCCCAAAATCATGGGTCTGCATTCACTGGGGGAGTGGTGGGGTCTTTGTGTAGGGCACGGCAGGGCAGATTTTCTGCAAAACGGCTGTTGGACCGCTTTAAGCTAGCTGGCCACTGTGACTTGGCAGGAGCACAAATCATCGCTATTCATGGGTAAGAATTTTCTGGGCAGTTTCACAGAGCACTGAGGGTAATGGGGAAGAATTCTACCCTTTTCTTTAAAAATCTCTCTTGGGATCCAAGCAGTCGGGAATCCAAAATCGGGATGCCTGGCCTTGACCAGCCTGAAATTAGCTACAAGTTCACTTTAATATAACTCTTGCAGTTTTAATGATTTTGATGAAATTTGAATTCCGCAGTTGTTGCTGTCATCTTATTTTTCTTTTCCTTTTGATTTGTCTTGCTAGTGACGCCAACTAGAAAATATGAGCAGTCTGGAATAGAACAGAATCGGATTAATCAACGTCTGTCTCCACTACATTCATCCCGACATGTGAGGAGCATCAATAAAAATGGTAATTTCGGGGTTGTTCAACATTCGTATCACACGAGGGATTAGTGTGACACTCCATAAAATAATAAGGCCGTCATAAAAAACCATAAAAAACAATAAAAGAGCCTGAATACATATCTTGTGAGAGCCTTTTGCATGTGAGTTTGAAACCATAATCTGTAAGTATGTATAAAAAGAAGACCCCATGTTAGACATATTTATACCCTTTAATCTGAGATTTGATTTCATTTTATAAGGACGACCTACCTGAGTAGTCCTACCATTAGTGTTCAAATTTAGAAAGAAAGTAAAATTTCGTCTGAATTTTGACATTTTGAGTAAGAAGCAAATTTCGGCAAAATGCTCTATTAAAAATGCAGAGATCTTTTACCCAAATAATGTGTTCTTAGAGTAAAAGAGGACAAAGGGAACCCTGCCCAGCTATAGTAACATGAAGATCAAAAGAGTCTTGGCTACATTTTTTCTGAAAGCCTTTTACCTACAAGCCTTTTACCCTTTTCAACCGGGTTTTGATTCGATTTTATAAGGAAGACCCTCCTAAATAGACCTGCTGTTAGTATTTTAGTTTTGAAAGTACAGTACAGACCTGAATTTTGTAATTTCCTTGAAGGAGCAAATTTTGGCAAAATCTGGATTTAATTCGCTATTGAAAAGAAAAGAAAAAAAATACAGTAACACAGTAATTTCAGCTCAAAGATCCCCCTTTACCCAAAGGATGTGTTCTTAGGGTAAAAGAGGGCTAAAGGGAACCCTGACTACTTTTTTTAAACTTTAAGTTTGTATAAAAAGAAGACCCCATGTTGGACATATTTATAATCTGTCTCTTAATCTGAGATTTTATTTAATTTTATAATAAAGACCCACCTGAGTAGTCCTACTGTTAGTGTTCTAATTTAGAAAGAAAGTTCCGTATGGCTTAATTTGGACATTTTGAGTAAAATTTGGATGAAATTCTCTATTAAAAATACTTTGACTCTAGTAATTTAATCTCAGAGATCCCTTTTACCCAAAGGGAGTCTTGACTAATTTTTTCTGCAAGCCTTTTGCCTGCAAGTTCAAAACCAAAAACTTTTATTTTGTAAAAAGAAGACAACATGTCAAAGATATTTCTACCCTTTTCAATCGGGCTTTGAGTCTATTTTATAAGGATGGACATCCTAAGTAGACCTGCTGTTAGTATTCTAGTTTTGAAAGTACAGTTTGACCTGAATTTTGTAATTTCAGGTGATGTAATTCGCTATTGAAAAGAAAAAATGATAATAAATCCAGTAATTTCAGCTCAGAGAACCCCTTTACCCAAAGAATATGTTTTTAGGGTAAAAGAGGACAAAGGCAACCCTCTTCAGCTACAGTAGCATAAGGAATAAAAGAGTTTGATGACTTTTTGTTAGAGCCTTTTGCATTTGAGTTCGAAACCAAAATCTGTACGTTTGTAAAAAAGAAGACCACATGTTAGACATATTTATACCCTTTATCCGTGATTTTATTTAATTTTATAAGACCCACCTGAGTAGTCCTACTGTTAGTGTTCTAATTTAGAAAGAAAGGTCCGCTGGCCTAAATTTTGACATTTTGAGTAAGAAGCAAATTTTGGCGAAATTTGGATGAAATTCTTTATTAAAGATGCTTTGACTCCAGTAATTTAATCTCAGAGATGCCAGAGAATGTGTCCTTAGAGTAAAAAAGAAACAAAGGGAACCCTGCCCAGCTATAGTAACATGAAGATCAAAAAAGTCTTGACTGCTTTTTTTTTTGCAAGCCTTTTGCCTGCAAGTTTAAAACCAAAAACTTTAATTTTGAAAAAAGAAGACAAAATGTCAGAGATAATTATACCCTTTTCAACCGGGTTTTGATTTGGTTTTCTAAGGAAGACCCTCCTAAATAGACCTGCTGTTAGTATTCTAGTTTCAAAAGTACAGTTTGACCTAAATTTTGTAATTTCCGTGAAGGAGCAAATTTTGGCAAAATTTGGATGTAATTCACTATTGAAAAGAAAAGAAAAAAAATATTTACAGTAATTTTAGCTCAAAGATCCCCCTTTACCCAAAGGATGTGTTCTTAGGGAAAAAGAAGACAAAAAGGAACCCTCTTCAGCTATAGTAGAATAAGGAGTAAAAGAGTCTGATGACTTTCGTGAGAGCCTTTTGCATGTGAGTTTGAAACCAAAATCTGTAAGTTTGTATAAAAAGAAGACACCATGTTAGACATATTTATACCCTTTTATCTGAGATATAAGGAAAACACACTTGAGTAGTCTCACCGTTTTGTTCTAATTTAGAAAGAAAGTTCTGTATGGCCTAGAGTAAAAAGCAAATTTTGGCAAAATTGGGATGAAATTCTCTATTTAAAATGCTTTGACTCCAGTAATTTAATCTCAGAATGTGTGTCACGCTCTGGTAACTCCAGTCCTCTAGGTAAGCCCTCAACCCCCAATCTCCGCAGCCAGCTTCACTTGTAGGAGCCCCCGCTTGTCGGGACGCAGAATACCCCTGCCCGGGATCGGTTGCCCCCAGGACTTCAATGGCTCAAAGGATGAGAGCTTACTGGTTTAGAGGTCTGAAGAACCAATGGCTAAGAGCGAGTGTAGCGGAAGTCCAGAGACAGGCCAGAGGTTGACACGGGGAGTCAGAGATCGCAGCGGTACAGAGGGAAGAGGCAGCTCGGGGTCAAGGTACAAAGCAGAGGTCGGCAGCGGAGATCAGATCGAGAATGGTCGGTCCAGGCAGGGGTCGGCAACGGAGATCAGATCGAGAATAGTCGGTTCAGGCAGGGGTCGGCAACGGAGATCAATCAAGGTAAATAACAAGTCAAAGCAAGGTACAAGGCGCTATCACAGGCACTCAGCAACTGACAAGGAGAAGCCTTTATAGGATTGCAGACCTAATTGGAAATGGGAAGGTGTGATTGGTGCTTATTGGAAAGTTCATGAGATTGGGCCAGAACCAAGGGGCGTATATCCCAGGATCTCCCTGCCCAGGCTCATTGGCCCAAACCCGGAACTTTAGGGCTCATTGGCCTTTTAAGAATTCCCCTCCGGCAGACGCGCTGAGAGCAGCGCCGCCGGAGAGAATAAACAGGACGTGCTCGCGCGGGCCCGCCGGCTGGGAACACGCAGAGCGCGGGCGCGCCGGCCGAGACTGGAGCCGCCGGCCGCCGCAGCCGCCGCGGCTGCCGGGCGGGCGGTTGTGCGGCCGGGACATCGCTGGATCGGGGGTCAGGTGAGCGAATCCTGACAATGTGTTCTTAGAGTAAAAGAGGACAAAGAGAACCCTGCCCAGCTATAGTAACATGAAGATCAAAAGAGTCTTGTGTACTTTTTTTCTGAAAGCCTTTAGCCGGCAAGTTTACGTTTTTTGTAAAATGAAGACATGTAAGAGATATTTATACCCTATACGGAGTCCTGCAGGCGGTCATGTGGGCGGCTCGTTCTGGTGGCTAATGTCGAGGACACGGCCATGGCCAGTGGCAGGACTCCTTTCCCGGCACTGGCTCATAGTGAAGGTAAGCATTACGGGCGTTCTGGGCTGTTGTGTGTGGGGGGACTCCAGCATTCTGTATCTTCTCTCCGAGCTTGTTTTGATTTAAGAAAAAATGGGTGTTGGTCCGGTTTAATTTGTGTAATAAAGACCCCATGTTGGAGATAACTATCCCCTTTAATACAAGATTGATTCCAAATTGTAAGAAATACCCCTCTAAATAATCCTGTTGATAGTATTCTAGTTTAAAAAGTTCAGTTTGACCCAAATTTTGTCATGCCCACCAAGATACAAATGTTGGCAAAATTGATGATGATTGATGAATTCTTTATTGAAAGGAAAACATAAATGTATGTCAGGCGCACCAAACTAATAGCGAGGGCGCTGAACCAAATCGACCATATGCACATAGGTATACATACCATAGAGGCAGAAAAGACAGGTTCTCCTGGGCCTGTGCCAAGAGGGGGCCTGGCGCAAGCTCCATAAAATATGCACCACCTGGCACCGGTGGTAGTAGAAGAGCGTAAAATAGAACAAAACCCTAAACTTCCCCATTTGCCCCACAATTTACTGCAGCACGGCAGAGTAGTGCATCTGTGAATCGGCAGCATAAAAGGAAACTCCGCTGTCATTAGCATATAACTTCGTAACAAATGCTTTCCCTCTTTTTTTTGTATCTTTTTTGTACCTTTCTGTTGGTTTCCTCCTGGTTCTCCTTTAATTAGTAGCACATTGCGGAACACAGGAGCTTGGCGGCTCTTTTTTCCAGTCTGTAGTGTCAGGTAAAGCTCGGCAAGAATCGCTATCGTCGCCAGTTAACAGCTGGCGAGAGTGAAATGAAAGCAATAAGCGGCGGATTGACACCTTGGAACAGAATTACGGGGAAAACGTGTAATTTTCAGTTTGACAGGCAGACACTTTGTCGCTTCCCTTCTGCAATGTGCAGCCTCTCAAAAGGCGCCTTTATCGCTAATAGAAAATCTCCCTATGTATCTTCTAGTATATGATACACTTTCTATTTAAAATGTCAATTTTAAAAGGCAGTAAGTACACGGCGGTGACGGGCGTTTAGCGTGCCCGGTGCACTACAGTGTTCACCACCGAGATCCTTTATGGCTGCTATCGCGTGATGGAGGTGCTGTTGAATATTGGGGTTATCTTAAAGAGGAACATTAGAGTAGGTAAAAACCTCCCCCAAACCTCACCAGCCTGCTGCCTCTACTCCACCCCTCTTTGGGCAATTTATACTCAACACACTATTTAAAAAGGCTGGAGAGAGTTCTCATATCTATGCATGTGCACTGCCACTTCAAATCAGCGGCGTCCTACTAACCACCACAGAAGCTCAATAATGAAAACACACAACGCACACGGTTACATGTAGGGCTGGCACAAATGCTAAAGCTGAATAAGCTGAATAAACATTGTTTTATTACGCCCTATAATGTGCAACTATCTAACTGGGTCAGTGGCCTGCGTCCTCACAACAGGTGTCATCACTGTATCCGTATGTGGCTGGAGTATGGGCTGACTTGATGACGTCACCGCAAGCTAGCCCGTCTTACATATGTCTGGTAAGAAAAGAGCCTGATAGCAGCAAGCACGGTAACTGGCGGTATATTAAATACCATACGTCTGCGCTGTATTCATTGCATTATAGCGCTGCTCATGACCATATTGGCTCTGATATTGATAACAGTCACTGGATATCAGTATCTCACACAGGCGGGTACTTAGCTGCGGTGGGAATGTAACATCTCTCGGTACTGCCGTCATCAATGTCCGTGTTGCGCAACACTTTAAAGAACGAAGGAGCTGTAGGCTGGAGCAGGGCTAGGAGCGAGGTGACATGTGCGTGGATGGGCCGGCCGTCCGCCGACGCGCGTTTCGCTCCGCCTCACCGGGGCATCTGTCCTCTGGGTTCCTGGAATTCCAGGTGACCTCCGACGAGCAGCGCCATCTTGGGGGCCAGATAAAAAGCCGCATCCCCGGCGCACTACAGTGCAGGTTGCACTCTGTTCACCCCTAAGATCCTTTATGGCTGCTATCGCGTGTTGGAGGTGCTGTTGAGTAGTGGGGTTTTGTTAAGGAGGAACATCGGAGTAGGTGAAAACCTCACCAACCTGCTGCCTCCCCCTCTTTGGGCAATTTATACTCACCTCGCCGGGGCATCTGTCCTCTGGGTCCCTCAAATTCCAGTTGACCTCTGACTGGTAGCGCCTCCCCCAAACCTCACCAGCCTGCTGCCACCTCTTTAGGCAATTTATACTCACCTCGCCGAGGGCATCTGTCCTCTGGGTACCTCAGATTCTGGTTGACCTTCAATGGGCAGCTCCTCATCAAACCTCACCAGCCTGCTGCCACCCAACTTGGGCAATTTATACTCACCTCACCAGGGCATCTGTCCTCTGGGTCCCTCAGATTCCAAGTGACCTCCAACGGGCAGCGCCATCTTGGGAAAAGCCGCATACCCTGCGCAATACAGTACAGGTTGCACTCTGTTTACCACCGAGATCCTTTATGTCTGCTGTCACGTGATGGAGGTGCTGTCAAATATTGGGGTTTTCTTAAAGAGGAACATCGGAGTAGGTAAAAAACCTCACCAGCCTGCTGCCCCCCCTCTTTGGGCAATTTATACTCACCACGTCAGGGCATCTGCTCTCTGGGTACCTCAGATTCCGGTCGACCTCCAATGGGCAGCGCCTCACCCAAACTTCACCAGCCTGCTGCCCCCCCCTTTGGGCAATCCATACTCCCCTCGCCAGGGCATCTGTCTTCTGGGTCCTTCGGATTCTAGGTGACTTCCAAAGGACAGCACCATCTTGGGGGCCGGGCCGAAAAGCCACGAGAGTTGGAGAGCGGCTGGGACAGCGCTGAATCCTGAGAGGACGGCTAAGGATCCTGTGGAGCTGTGGAGGCCAATTTATCACTAGCACCTTGTGGCGCCACTTGTGTGTCTGCAGAGAGACAATATTAGCGCCTCAGCCACAATGCTACTCGCGTGATGGAGGTGCTGTCAAATATTGGGGTTTTCTTAAAGAGGAACATTGGAGTAGGTAAAAACCACCCCCAAACTGCACCAGCCTGCTGCCCCCCCCTTTGGCCCGGCGCACTACAGTGCAGATTGCACTCTGGTTACCACTGAGATCCTTTATGTCTGCTATCATGTGATGGATATACTGTGAAATATTGGGATTTTCTTAAAGAGGAACATTGGAGTAGGTAAAAACCTCCCCCCAAACCCCACCAGCCTGCTGCCTCTGCTGTCTTCTGGGTCCCTCGGATTCTGGGTGACCTCTGACAGGCAGCGCCATCCTGGGGGGCAGATGAAGAGCCGCGAGAGTTGGAGAACAGCTGGGACAGCGCTGGATACTGAGAGGATGACTAAGGCTGCTGCAGAGCTGTGGAGGCCAATTTATCACTAGCACGTTGTGGTGCTACTTGTTTGTCTTGTTTGTCTCACCTTGCTGGGGCATCTGTCCTCTGGGTCCCTCAGATTCCAGGTGACCTCCAACCGGCAGCACCATCTTGTTAAAAGCCGCGTGCCCCGCGCAATACAGTGCATGTTGCACACTGTTCACCACTGAGATCTTTTATGCCTGCTGTCGTGTGATGGAGGTGCTGTCAAATATTGGGGTTTTCTTAAAGAGGAACTTCGAAGTAGGTAAAAACCTCACCAGCCTGCTGCCCCCCGCCTCTCCTTTCGACAGTTTATACTGACCTTGCCGGGACATCTGTCTTCTGGGTCCCTCGGATTCCGGGTGACCTCCAAAGGGTGGTGCCATCCTGGGGGCCGGACAAAAAGCCGCAAGAGTTGGAGAACAGCTGGGACAGCGCTGGATCCTAAGAGGATGGCTAAGGCTGCTGCAGGGCTGTGGAGGCCAATTTATCACTCGATGCCGAGGCATCTGGGTCCCTCAGATTCCTGGTGACCTCCGATGGGCAGCGCCATCTTGGGGGCCGGGCCGAAAAGCCACGAGAGTTGGAGAGCGGCTGGGACAGCGCTGGACCCTGAGAAGGCTGCTGCGGAGCTGTGGAGGCCAGTTTATCACTAGCACCTTGTAGCGCCACTTGTTTGTCTGCTGAGAGACACTTTTAGCGCCTCAATCGCAACGCTTCTCGCGTGGTGGAGGTGCTGTTGAATATTGGGGTTTTCTTAAAGAGGAACATCGGAGTAAGTATAAACCTCAGCAGCCTGCGGCCCCCCCCCCCTTCTTTGGGCAATTTATACTCACTTCGTCTGGGCATCTGTCCTCTGGATCCTTCGGATTCTAGGTGACTTCCAATGGACAGCACCATCTTGGGGGCTGGCCGAAAAGCCACGAGAGTTGGAGAGTGGCTGGGACAGCGCTGGATCCTGAGAGGACCGCTAAGGCTGCTGCGGAGCTGTGGAGGCCAATTTATCACTAGCACCATGTGGCGCCACTTGTGTGTCTGCGGAGAGTCACTATTAGCACCTCAGCCGCTATGCTACTATCGTCTGATGGAGGTGCTGTTGAATATTGGGGTTTTCCTAAAGAGGATGTAGGTAAAAACATCAAAAGCCTGCTGCCCCCCTCCCCCTCCTATGGGCAATTTATCCTCACCTCGCTGGGTCATCTGTCCTCTGGGTCCCTCGGATTCCGGGGGACCTTTGACAGGCAGTGCCTCCCCCAAACCTCAACAGCCTGCTGCCCCCCAGGTCCCTCGGATTCCGGGTGACTTCCAATGGACTGCGCCATCTTGGGGGCTGGACAAAGAGCCGCGATAGTTGGAGAACGGCTGGGACAGCACTGGATCCTGAGAAGACGGCTAAGGATGCTGCAGAGCTGTGGAGGCCAATTTATCACTAGCACTTTGTAGCGCCACTTGTGTGTCTGCAGAGAGACAATATTAGCGCCTCAGCCACAATGCTGCTGTCATGTGATGGAGGTGTTGTCAAATATTGTTTTTTTTTGAAAGAGGGACATCGGAGTAGGTAAAAACCTCCCCCCAAACCTCAGCAGCCTGCTGCCCCCCCCCCCCCTGCAATTTATACTGACCTCACTGGGGCATCTGTCCTCAGATTCCAGATAACCTCCAACTGGCAGTGCCATCTTGGGAAATGCCGCATGCCCGGTGCACTACAGTACAGGTTGCACTATGTTCACCACTGAGATCCTTTATGTCTGCTGTCATGTGATGGAGGTGCTGTCAAATATTGGGGTTTTCTTAAAGAGGAACATTGGAGTAGGTTAAAACCTCACCAGAGTGCTACCCACCCCCCCCCCCACACCTTGGGCAGTTTCTACTTACTTCACCAGGGTATCTGTCCTCTGGGTCCCTCGGATTCCAGATGACCTCCAATGGTTGCTCCATCCTGGGGGGCCGGACGAAAAGCCGCAAGAGTTGGACAACAGCTGGGACAGCGCTGGATCCTGAGAGGACGGCTACGGCTGCTCCAGAGCTGTGGAGGACAATTTATCATTAGCACCTTGTAGCGCCACTTCTGGGTTTTTTTAAAATGGACCAAAACCTAGGATTTTTGGGTCCGAGCGCAACTCACCTCTTCCCGTTCCTACGACCCATGCGCGGCCACTTGTCCAATCGGCAAGAGTCTAAGGCCAGCGGCTCCGAGCGCACTGACAGCCGCATCCCCCTCTTCCCTCCAACAGGTAGCATGCCCATGCCGCCCATTCACAAATGCCTGGGGTGGGCACTCACCCTGATAGAAGGATATTGGGGATTCGTCCACGGCTCTCGCATGGGCCGTTGAATCGGGAAGCAAAATAAGTGTACGGGGCGACCTGGGGGGTTTCACACAACGGCTCACGCATACGCCGTTGGACCAGGAAGCAAAGTAAGTGTATGGGGCGACCTGGGGGTTTCACATAGTGGGGTATCCCGATTTTGGATGCCGCAGGAGGAGGGAATCGATCGGCCTCTTATAGATTCCCAGGCCGATCATGCTGGGTTTTGGTCAACTTTAAAGATGAACACTTTCGATTTAAACTGTCAATTTTAAAAGGCAATAAGTACAAGAACTGGACTGGATAGGGGAAAATTGGACAAAATGTTTAATTTAACTGAACAGCCACATCACTGATCTGCCTCAAGCGTTACATATGTACAGGTTTTACAAATAGGACAAAGGAGGGGTGGCAGCCGCTCAGACCATTTTATAACTAACCTGGGAGGTGCACGTTAGCAGGGCAATTAGGATACAAAAGTCTTAAAGGAGCCACAGCACTCAACCCTGTTAGCTTGCAGGCCAGCCTATAATCTGTCTCTAAACTTGGTTAAAAACAGAGGCTCGGTCACACACATCTGCAGAAGTAGCTGAAGCTGCACCACCAGTGCCAAAGTGCCTCTGTGAGGTGCATCCTAACTCTAATCTCTGAGAGCCCCATTTGGGACATACAATGCAATAGATAAATTGGGAGCAGGCTTACCTGAGGTTGCCCTAAACCTC
The DNA here is from genome assembly GCA_027917425.1 of Gastrophryne carolinensis. Classification (NCBI taxonomy): domain Eukaryota; kingdom Metazoa; phylum Chordata; class Amphibia; order Anura; family Microhylidae; genus Gastrophryne; species Gastrophryne carolinensis. The sequence continues at coordinate 478,882,597 of CM051237.1, read as the reverse complement.
AAGTGCAGCCCATGGGGTGGAAGGGTCGAAGACCTCGCAGTACAGCCTAGACCCCACACTCCATGTGCTTGCACAAAATCAAAAGAAACAAAGGAGGGGTGGCAGCCGCTCAGACCTCCCAGGTTATAAAATGGTCTGAGCGGCTGCCACCCCTCCTATGTTTCTTTTGATTTTGTGCAGGCACATGGTGTGTGGGGTCTAGGCTGTACTGCGAGGTCTTCGACCCTTCCACCCCATGGCTTACACTTGAGGTTTAGGGCAACCTCAGGAAAGCCTGCTCCCAATTTATCTATTGCATTGTATGTCCCAAATGGAGATTAGATTTAGGACTGCACCCCACAGAGGCACTTTGGCGCTGGTGGTGCAGCTTCAGCTACTTCTGCAGATGTGTGTGACCGAATCCTCTGTTTTTAACGGGGAGGCCGATTCATTAATAGCGGCAGGTAGCGACAGTTGAGCGACTGTAGCGACATTTTCAGAGCGCCCGCTAGTAGTCGCTGTGCTTGGCCGTTGTTTGGTAGTTGATAGCGACTCAGTCGGTTTGCCGTAATGTTGAATATTGGGTGAGGAGTCGCTATTTGACCGGTTCCGCGCTGTATGGGAGCGCATGATAGCGACTGGCCCTAGCGACCGGCTCCCACCATATTCATTAAAAAATCACGCTCAAAAAATTCTCGCGCTGTGAAATGCTTGTTTAAACCCCAGAGCGCTGGCGGCGATGTGTTAAAAGTAGTTTTTTAACCCCCAAACAACCATATTTTTGGAAACCAAAAAAAAACAAGTTTTTAAAATAATTTGGTAATATGAATACATTAATATCAGACTTGTAATATCAATTCTGCACATTTTTTTTATTTTTTTTACCTTAAAAAAATTATCTAACATTGCAGAAGTGGTCACAGAATTTTTCACATTTAAAAAAACAAAAAAAAATAAAATAATTAATTATGAATATTTAAAGATTGTTCCATTGAAATGCATTGGAGAGCGCCAGGTAGCGAGAGGTCATACCTGTCGCTGTTCAAGGTCGGACGCTGGCGCTGTGGGCTGAGGCTGGAATAATGATGAATGAGTCGCTATATGGCGCTATCTCAGTCGCTAAGCAGGATCGGCTTGATAAATGTGTGATTGTGGTGGGGAGCCGGCGTTCTCGTGGCGGGGCCCGTCATTACCGGTCGCTCACCAGGTGCTACCTGGCGCTATCCCTTGTTAAATAAGGGCCCAAGTTTAGAGACAGATTGTAGGTTGGTCTGCAAGATAACAAGGTTTAGTGCTGTGGCTCCTTTAAGACTTTTAAAAATAGGACAAACACTAAGGTTTTGACTCACAACAGTCCCGACAAAGCATTATGCTGGTGATCCGAACAGGCTGACCTCAGCAAATGCAGCATCTTAAGAAATGACTGATCGGAAAGGGAGTCATCACATGTCAGGAATAACATCATCACAATAAAGATGATGATAAGTTTCTGGAGCAGTTTCGGGAACAATGTCAGGAACAAAGTGCTGAGTGTGAAAGTTACTGGCGGGTTTTCTGCTTTCAAGGCTGTTGTACCGCTTCGTGATGATGATGTCTGATGAATAGACTATGGGGGTTATTCATGAGGGGATAGGGCCAGGTAGCGCCTTGTAGCGGCAGGCAGCTTCTGGTGAACGCCGGGCGCTGTACGCAAAACCACATTATGAAGGCGATTCTGGTGAGCACCTCTAACAGCGCCATGTAGCGTCACATGTATTATTACAGGCAGCTCAGTGTATTGCGCCTCTAACAGCGCCATGTAGCGTCACATGTATTATTACAGGTGGCTCAGTGTATAGCACCTCTAACAGCGTCATGTAGCGTCACATGTATTATTACAGGCAGGTCAGTGTATAGCACCTCTAACAGCGCCATGTAGTGTCACATGTATTATTACAGGCAGGTCAGTGTATAGCGCCTCTAACAGCGCCATGTAGCGTCACATGTATTATTACAGGCAGGTCAGTGTATAGCGCCTCTAACAGCGTCATGTAGTGTCACATGTATTATTACAGGCAGGTCAGTGTATAGCGCCTCTAACAGCGCCATGTAGCGTCACATGTATTATTACAGGCAGGTCAGTGTATAGTACCTCTAACAGCGTCATGTAGTGTCACATGTATTATTACAGGCAGGTCAGTGTATAGCGCCTCTAACAGCGCCATGTAGCGTCACATGTATTATTACAGGTAGGTCAGTGTATAGCTCCTCTAACAGCGCCATGTAGTGTCACATGTATTATTACAGGCAGGTCAGTGTATAGCGCCTCTAACAGCGTCATGTAGCGCCACATGTATTATTACAGGCAGGTCAGTGTATAGCACCTCTAACAGCGCCATGTAGCGTCACATGTATTATTACAGGCAGGTCAGTGTATAGCGCCTCTAATAGCGTCATGTAGCGTCACATGTATTATTACAGGTGGCTCAACGTATAGCGCGGGCGCTCTAGCTTCCAGAGCCAGGTATTACCTGTCGCTACCTGTCGCTCTCCTATACATTTCAACAGACGTTCCTTTCCTTCTGTTTAAACAGGTTTTTTTGTGTTTAATTTTGTTTTTTGTTTTTTCTTTCAAATCATTGTGTGACGTCTCCTGGCCTAGAAAGAGTCATTTTTGAAAACTTTTTGTACTTTTTATCTTTTTATGCAGAATTGTCATTACAGGTCTGGCATTAAAGTGTTAACTATCGCTATCCCTTGTTAAATAAGGGCCTAAATGTTCTAGTTTATGGCAACTGAAGAGAGAGTGGTTGTAGCCCCTGCAGACATGCTCCTGCCCACAGTCTATCTGAATGGCCGGGTGCTGGGGCGCACGCACAGCCCAAAGATGCAGTCGATGTAGCTGCCAGTGTTGCAGTGGCCTGTGGGGGGGGGGGGGATGGGTTCACACAGCGCTTTAAGCCACTGACAGCCACAGAAATATACATGCACTTGGAATAAAGCAGGGTGCTCCATACACAGATTTGCAATTTTGCAATACAGAGGAAAGGATTTTTGGTCTGGTCTGGGGAGGGGGTGTTCTAGGACCGGAGTCAATTTGGTGGAGGCCCCTAGGCAGAAAATCTGGTGGATCTTGCACACTGCCTGTTATGGGGGGATTCTGCACACTGCCTGTTATGGGGAGATTGGGGGGGATTCTGCTGCCTGTTATAGAGGGATTGGGAGGGTTTACGTACTGCCTTTTATGGTGTGATTGTGGAGGATTCTGCGCACTGCCTGTTAAGCGGTGATTGGAAGGGATTCTGCCATGCTGCTTGTTATACTGTCATTAGGAAGGAGGGATTCTGCACACTGCCTGATATAAGGGTTGATTCAGAGAGACAAAAAAAGACTTTCGTCTTTGAGGCCGATTCATTAATAGCGGCAGGTAGCGACAGTTGAGCGACTGTAGCGGCATTTTCAGAGCGCCCGCTAGTAGTCGCTGTGCTTGGCCGTTGTTCGGTAGTTGATAGCGACTCAGTCGGTTTTGTTGTAATGTTGGGTGAGGAGTCGCTATTTGACAGGTTCCGCGCTGTATGGGAGCGCATGATAGCGACTGGCCCTAGCGACCGGCTTCCACCATATTCATTAACAAATCACGCTCAATAAATTCTCGCGCTGTGAAATGCTTGTTTAAACCCCAGAGCGCTGGCGGCGATGGGTTAAAAGTAGTTTTTTAACCCCCAAACAACCATATTTTTGGAAACAAAAAAAAAACAAGTTTTTAAAAAAATTTAGTAATATGAATACATTAATATCAGACCTGTAATATCAATTCTGTACAATTTATTTTTTTTATCTAAAATGGCAGAAGTGGTCACAGAATTTTTCACATTAAAAAGAAAAAAAAAAAAAAATAATAATTAATTATTAATATTTAAAGATTGTTCCATTGAAATGCATTGGAGAGCGCCAGGTAGCGAGAGGTCATACCTGTCGCTGTTCAAGGTCGGATGCTGGCGCTGTGGGCTGAGGCTGGAATAATGATGAATGAGTCGCTATATGGCGCTATCTCAGTCGCTAAGCAGGATCGGCTTGATAAATGTGTGATTGTGGTGGGGAGCCGGCGTTCTCGTGGCGGGGCCCGTCATTACCGGCCGCTCCCCAGTCGCTATCTGTCGCTATCCCTTGTTAAATAAGGGCCTTTGTGTCGATCTGTTTTTTTTTTTGCTTTCGTATGAGTGTACGAGCGATTCTAAGCATGCATCGCAAGCCTTCTGTAAAGTTATCCTCCGTTCGTATGCCAACGAGAATGTCTTTTTTCAGCTTTCGTTTTCCGTTTATGTTATTCATGAAACAACGTAGGCTTTCGTTTTTGGTCTTTTTTCAACGTCGCCTTGAACGAATGATTTACGTTTCCCGCTAGATTCTGAATACCTTTTTCTATAAATAAACGTCCAGTCGAAAATCGTTACGAACTTACGCCTGCGCACAACAAAATTTATTCATTAATGTGCTCCTCTACATATTTTGTTCACTCACTTCTGCTACAATGCTTAGCTAAATCATATCGCGGTCTGTATATTCTTCCATTTACCGCACCTAATGCTTACCTAAATCACATCGCGGTTTCATTCTTCTTCCATTTGCGCACCTAATGCTTACCTAAATCACATCGAGGTTTCATTCTTCTTCCATTTGCGCACCTAATGCTTACCTAAATCACATCGCGGTTTCATTCTTCTTCCATTTGCGCACCTAATGCTTACCTAAATCACATCGAGGTTTCATTCTTCTTACATTTGTGCACCTAATGCTTACCTAAATCACATTGCGGTCTGGATATTCTTCATTTTTTAATTTTGGGTTGTTCCTACGTTTTGCTGTAACCAACCCTTAATGAATGTATTTTGAACAGAAAATGACACAGAAACAAGTTTTAGTTTTTTTTTTTTTCACTAGCAATTGGCAATTTTTGTTGCCTTTTTTTTGGAAAAGGTTTGCAAATGTTTGCAATTCCAGGAGTACAACTTTTTTTTTTGGTTGCTGTAAAAAATTCATAAACTATATACAAAGCAATGGCAGGCCCAAGATAATTAATCATCATCTGTGGTCCCCAACGAATCGCGCAGCTCCTGCATCTCGCCCACCAACCGAAACACTGTGGCACTGATTGGTGCTAATCTCGCATGTGTGGTGTCTGTAAAAAAAAGAAATTAAAATTATTGTTCTGCAAATACATGTTTACCTTCTGTGGATGGAATGATTATTAGGTTGCAAGCTAACTCATGAGGCCATATGTCATTATGCTAAGGACATTGACAATGGATTTAGGTTGCTTGGTGATAATGTTATTTTACACATACTCCAAATATTTACATTGCAACTTACTTCGGTGGTGGGCGACCTCTGCTTGGGGGACCACCCTACGGTCTGGGACCTGCCACTGCTGGGAATGTGAGGCTGTAGAGACATTTAAAATAGGCTCACTTCTAATGTCTGATTCAACAGTAAGCAAATGACACTTAGAGGCCGATTCATTAATAGCGGCAGGTAGCGACAGTTGAGCGACTGTAGCAGCATTTTCAGAACGCCCGCTAGTAGTCGCTGTGCTTGGCCGTTGTTCGGTTGTTGACAGCGACTCAGTCGGTTTGCTGTAATGTTGAATATTGGGTGAGGAGTCGCTATTTGACAGGTTCCGCGCTGTATGGGAGCGCATGATAGCGACTGGCCGTAGCGACCGGCTCCCACCATATTCATTAACAAATCACGCTCAAAAAATTATTGCGCTGTGAAATACATGCTTAAACCCCAGAGCGCTGGCAGCGATGGGTTAAAAGTAGCTTTTTAACCCCCAAACAACCATATTTTTGGAAACCAAAAAAAAACAAGTTTTTTAAATAATTTTGTAATATGAATACATTAATATCAGACCTGTAATATCAATTCTGCACACATTTTTTTTTTCCTTAAAAAAATATCTAACATGGCAGAATTGGTCACAGAATTTTTCACATTTAAAAAAAAAAAAAAAAAAAAAAAAAAACATTAATAACAATTAATTATGAATATTTAAAGATTGTCCCATTGAAATGCATTGGAGAGCGCCAGGTAGCGAGAGGTCATACCTGTCGCTGTTCAAGGATGGACTGTGGCGCTGTGGGCTGAGGCTGGAATAATGATGAATGAGTCGCTATATGGCGCTATCTCAGTCGCTAAGCAGGATTGGCTTGATAAATGTGTGATTGTGGTGGGGAGCCGGCGTTCTCGTGGCGGGGCCCGTCATTACCGGTCGCTCACCAGTCGCTACCTGTCGCTATTCCTTCATAAATAAGGGCCTTAGAATATGTGTGTGTGATTGATGCAATGCCTTGGAGCTGAAGGCACTCATACTCCTCCACATAGCCGCAAAACATGTTCAACAATAGCAATCCGAGGCAAAAATGGTCCCGTAAGTGGGGCGGAAAATGAAACCGGTTTATAGGGCGGTGGACCATCGGCAATCAGGTCTCAGAATCAGACGCAAGCCAATCCCAATAACGTAACTTATCTGAACTAACGCAAATTATCAGATTTAGATCCGTAACTTATCCGAACTAACGCAAATTATCAGATTTTGTTCCGCCCAGCGAACGCGCATATACGCATTAGCAGGAACGGACATACACATGGAAAAACGAATGTAAAAACCAGAAAAAAGGCCAAACAGACACAAAAACATACACAGACAAATACGAAAGTCCAGACGTATCTGTCTCTGAATCGAGCCTTTTAGTGCGATTGGGAGGGATTCTGCACACTGCCTGATATAGTGTGATTGGGAGGGATTCTGCCATGCTGCCTGCTATAGTGTGATTGGGAAGGATTCTGCCATGCTGCCTGTTACAGTGATTTTGGGAGGGATTTTGCCATGCTGCCTGTTATGGGGTGATTGGGAAGGAGGGATTCTGCCCACTGCCTGTTATAGTGTGATTGGGAAGGAGGGATTATGCACACTGCTTGCTATGGGGTGATTGGGAGGGATTCTGCCATGCTGCCTGTTAAAGTGTGATTGGCAGGGATTCTGCCTGTTATAGTGTGATTGGGAGGGATTCTGCCATGCTGCCTGTTATAGTGTGATTAGGAAGGAGGGGTTCTGCCCACTGCCTGTTATAGTGTGATTGGGAAGGAGGGATTCTGCCATGCTGCCTGTTACAGTGATATTGGGAGGGATTCTGCCATGCTGCCTGTTATAGTGTGATAGGGAAGGATTCTGCCATGCTGCCTGTTACATTGATATTGGGAGGGATTTTGCCATGCTGCCTGTTATGGGGTGATTGGGAAGGAGGGATTCTGCCCACTGCCTGTTATAGTGTGATTAGGAGGGATTCTGCCTGTTATAGTGTGATTGGGAGGGATTCTGCCATGCTGCCTGTTATAGTGTGATTGGGAAGGAGGGATTCTGCCATGCTGCCTGTTATGGGGTGATTGGGAGGGATTCTGCCCACTGCCTGTTATAGTGTGATTAGGAGGGATTCTGCCTGTTATAGTGTGATTGGGAGGGATTCTGCCATGCTGCCTGTTATAGTGTGATTAGGAAGGAGGGATTCTGTACACTGCCTGTTATAGTGTGATTGGGAGGGATTCTGTCATGCTGCCTGGTATAGTGTGATTGGTAGGGGTTCTGCACGCTGCCTGTTATAGTGTGATTGGAAGGGATTTTGCACACTGCCTGTCATGGGGTGATTGGGAGGGATTCTGCCATGCGGCCAGTTATAGTGTGATTGGAATGGAATCTGCACACTGCCTGTTATGGGGTGATTGGGAGGGATTTTGCCATGCTGCCTGTTATGGGGTGATTGGGAGGGATTCTACCATGCAGCCTGTTATGGGGTGATTGGGAGGAATTCTGCCATGCTGCCTGTTATAGTGTGATTAGGAAGGAGGGATTCTGTACACTGCCTGTAATGGGGTGATTCGGATGGATTCTGCCATGCTGCCTGTTATGGGGTGATTGGGGGGGATTCTGCCATGCTGCCTGTTATGGGGTGATTGGGGGGGATTCTGCCATGCTGCTTGTTATGGGGTGATTGGGGGGGATTCTACCATGCTGTCTGTTATGGGATGGTTGGAAGGGATTCTGCCATGCTGCCTGTTATAGTGTGATTGGAAGGGATTTTGCACACTGCCTGTTATGGGGTGATTGGGAGGGATTCTGCCATGCTGCCAGTTATAGTGTGATTCGAATGGAATCTGCACACTGCCTGTTATGGCAGTGATTGGGAGGGATTCTGCCATGCAGCCTGTTATGGGGTGATTGGGAGGAATTCTGCCATGCAGCCTGTTATGGGGTGATTGGGAGAGATTCTGCTATGCTGCCTGTTATAGTGTGATTAGGAAGGAGGGATTCTGTACACTGCCTGTAATGGGGTGATTCGGATGGATTCTGCCATGCTGCCTGTTATGGGGTGATTGGGGGGGGATTCTGCCATGCTATCTGTTATGGGGTGATTGGAAGTGATTCTGCCACGCTGCCTGTTATGGGGGTATTCTACACATCTGGCTGTCGCCTTTTATTGCTGTCTTGCTGCCGCCGTATATTACCAGATATGCCCATTATAAAATTATAATTTGCCCTTAAGAAACCTAAGAGAAAACACGACAAAGTCCTATTCTGTTTTTAGTGCATAAAATAAACGAAAGTATTTTATTCTATTTGACATTGTTGAGGTAAAACGAGCGGCATCATGGCCTTAGCGATAAAACGTAAAGCCTCAGCACTAGAGTGACATTTTTCCTCAAATGACTTTTTATGAAGTGTTTTGGAGACCAAAATCAATAGCAATGGGTCTTCTGAGATGTTTTTATCGATTCCCTGTCTTAACCAATAAGCATTAAACCCAACTGGAATCAAAAGTGCACTCTGGGAACAAAGCAAGAGCTTAAAATATGACGTAGATCGACCCCTGCACCTGATGCCGCCGTATGAATAAAATATGTCCCTTTCGTGTTCCCAAAGGCTAATTGAATAAATGGAGTAATGGAATCCAAAGAGGAGAACCTAATATTCCCATACCATCACTCTACCCTGAAAGCCTTTAAGCTTGAAAGCTTTACGCTTTGATCTTACAAAAGGGTCCAACTGTGCGGTCACATTGCGCATCGAGCTTCTGACATGTAGACGTTAACAACGCGGTCTTTTTCGGCCCGTTTATTTGTAAAGCAGACAAACCTTAGCTTATAGAAATAGCATCTTAGGGAGATGGATCAGGAAAAATGGCTGAGGATGTGGAACGATTCCTTTCGTTGCTCGGCGTCTGTGACTTTAATCAAGGCTAACGTAAAACTAATGGCAAGAGGGTATGAAACACTTTTCTTGGGAACTGTTTCCGTGGGTTGTCTCTCACCAGGGTCGTACCGACATGTGTGGTGGGATTGCCCAGTACTTAAGGGATTTTGGTCAAGAATCTTTAGAGTTCTCAGCAAGGTATGTGGTAGATCTGTGGTCAGAGACCCTTGGGCAGCTTTCCTCAATGTGCCAATCCCCCACAGTTCTAGACTGAAAAAGCGGTTGATGTATTATATCCTATCAGGGGCAAAGCTGGTGATAGCTGGGGCTTGGAGGTCCCCCTACTTGAGCTTCAACGTCTTTAAAGACAAGTTTAACTGCATTATGGCCATGGAAAAAATGTCCGCTATTCACAATGGGACTTTGGAGCTGTTCAGGGAGGTGTGGAACCGGAATCCTTGGGTTCAGAATTTTCTGCCTACAGATTTTGATGTAAACCTAATGAGCATCTGATCCTTCCCCGACCCCTTCCTTTACTCCCCCCCTTACCTCCTTTCCTCCCTCATAGGGGTTGTTACATTTCTTTAATTTATTTGAATTGAACTTCTTTAGTAACTCTTGAATCTTATTCGATTTTCTGTGTTTGAACAGTATTATGCTTATAGAATAATGTTTGAAATATACACAATAAAAAAGATTGATAAATAAATAACATCTTACCCATAATAAGCTTTAAGAGTCTGGTGAGTCTTGTTTAGGTTTTGGCCATTCAAGGGTTACAGATGCAGCATTGTGCTTTATGAACTCAAGATCACAGAAAACACACTCACACGTCGCAGAAAGCTGCGAGTCAGCTGTGAGCATGAGCAGGCTCGTTGCTGATATACAATGTATCACAGCAGGTATGGCTCTTGTTACAATTGTAAGTTCAAGTAAAAATAATTATGATGCATTCCACACAAGGAAGGTTTAAATTGCAAATCAAAGTGTATTAAAAAGTCATACACCATTATGTTTACACCACCTGGGAAAAGGATACATGAAATATCTCAATCACAATCCAATGGGAATCCTCAGGAGAACTATGCCCCTTCAAGACCAAGAAAATAGGTGAACAATAGTCAGTAACATCTAACCATAAATATAATCACTAAATATAGGTAAAAAGGATTTACGATAAATACTATAAAGGGTGGCACTTGTATCCTCCTGTGGATGGCTTACAAATGTAAAATGCAAGATAATGTTGCTCAGTGATGCTGGTTACATCCGACATGTATATAGTACAAAGTGCATTTGTACAGAAAGGAAAGCAAGTAATAATGATCAAAACGGTATAACACCTTCACACCTTGAACCAGCAAAAATTGACCAGTGACCATGATATGGTATATAACAAGGCATAAGCACATCTCAAAATCAATAATAGCATCACATCAGTGAGTAAACACAAACGAATACCCTTAGATAGGAACAGTAACGATCGCGAAAGACAGCCTACATTTCGGGGCCTCAAGCCCCTTTCTCAAGGCAGCCTTGAGGAAGAGGCTTGATGCCCCAAAACGTAGGCTGTCTTTAGCGATGTTAAAAGTGTGAAGAGACGTGTTATACTGTTTTGATCATTACTTGCTTTCCCTTCTGTACAAAGTCAGCTGCGAGCACGAGCAGGCTTGTGGCTGATATATAATGTATCACAACATGCAGTGTTTTGTTACAATTGTAAGTTCAAGTAAAAAAATTATGAAGGATGCACAAAACACACAGAAGATTTGAATTACAAATCAAGTGTAATAAAAAGTCATACACCAACTGTATTATGTTTACACCACCTGGGAAAAGGATACATGAAATATCTCAATCACAATCCAATAGGAATCCTCGGGAGAGCTTTGACCAAAGAAATAGGTGAAAAATAGTCAGTAACATCTAACCATGAACATAATCACTAAATATAGGTAAAAAGGGTTTACCATAAATACTATAAAGGGTGGCACTTGTGTCATCCTGTGGATGGCTTACAAATGTTGAATGCACAAATATAATGTTGCTCAGTGATGCTGGTTACATCAGATATGTTAAGGAACATGTATATGGCAAAAAGGAGGAAAGTGCTGGATGTCCCGAAATGTAGGCTGTCTTTAGCGATGTTACTGTTCCTATTTAAGGGTATTCGTTTGTGTTTAGTTTGTGTGAAGAGACGTGTTATACTGTTTTGATCATTACTTGCTTTCCTTTCTGTACAAATGCACTTTGTGCCATATACATGTTCCTCAACACTCTGCTTTTTACATTGCACAGCAGAAAGAAAAAATCTTGCAGCGCAGGGTAAAAAAAATAAAAAATCCCAGCCCAAGATTAGGTGCATTCAAGTGATGCTGCCTTTGCAAGTTAAACGGCAGGAGCAGGACAGACACAGAATTTTTTTTAACCAGGCCGGTCACAGAATTAGGGTTACAATTGTAAAAGCCTGGCTGTTACAGTGCAGTTAAACAATAGGGAACTTTGCTGTTACAATGTGTTTCATAGCAGGGAGCTGCTGAATTATGCTCAAATACATCATAGACAGCGATACCCAGAAGTGATACCGCCGCTTGCAGAGCAGACCTCCATAAAAGGAATAGCCTTGGGGGCTCTAGCATTCCCGGAAGAAGCGCCATTGGTCGCGAATCACGCTGGAGTGCTGACGTTAATTATATACATGTCGGTAACCCCGTTGTAATGAATTTGCGTGGTATAGTTATGCAACTGTATTTATGATTCTGAATATTGGGTGGCGTGGTTTTCTCAGCATAGTTTGTGTTATTAGTTAACTGATACATACTTTGGCACAACCTAGTTATTAGGATAGGTATTTTTTTCATAATGTCGTTTGAATTGGTGTCTACTGATGAATTGGCATTAATGCATTGATTTTTTTTGTGAACTTTCTTAATATATGATATACGACAATAAAGTACTTTATTTTGACTGTTCTGTATTGTGATTGTTTACGGGACCACGCCAGCTGCTTTCCATATATCTATATATGTAAAGAGAAGACAAGTCTTTTTCTATCCCACAGGGCAATGCGCACATCACATTGTACTGTAAGCCATCTAAATTCCAATAGTAGGCTCATGACTGCTTTAGAAAGCATCACAGCTGATTACAATAGAAACAATTAAGATAAATTAATTGGTATTTGACTTAAACAATGTAACACAATGGACCTCTCAGCAGGAAGCTTTTCAGAAAGACTCATCTTGTTTGTTATAGTCTCAGCAGGAGAGAGAGACAGCCTATCCTAAGGTTTTTACCTCCCATCCCAACATATGGCTCTCTGAGCTCTGTTACCTCTGTATGTCTATATACTGTATACCACCAATATTAATGTGATACATTAACAATATAACACAATGGACCTCTCATCAGGGAGATGGCAGGCTTTTCAGAAAGACTTATCTCGTTTGTTATCGTCTCAGCAGGAGGGAGAGACAGCCTATCCTAAGGTTTTACCTCCCATCCCAATATATGGCTCTCTGAACTTTGTCACCTCTGTATGTCTATATACTGTATACGATCAATATTAATGTGTTACATTAACAATGTAACACAATGTACCTCTCTTCAGGGGGCTGGTGGGCTTTTCAGAAAGACTTATCTTGTTTATTATAGTCTCATCAGGAGGGAGAGACAGCTTATCCTAAGGTTTTACCTCCCACCCCAATATATGGCTCTCTGAGCTTTGTCACCTCTGTATGACTATATACTGTTTACCACCAATATTAATTGTGTAATTGGCGATTAATAGTCTTTACTACAAAATGTATAATGCCTTCTGTTGTTGGTCTGTTAGTGTTATATGTTTTTTAGTGTGTAACATTTCAGGAAAGTATTGTATATTTTTGATAGAAAATATTGTCTTTCAAAGTGAATATGGAAGTTGTTTTGTCACAGCAGAGAGCTGTCTGGCTTTTGCAATGTAAGAGAATGACTCACATCTGTGTTACATGACACAGCGGGAAGGAAAGATTTTGCAGTATGAGCTAAAAACCTACCAGGCCGAGATAAAGTGCATTCAGTGATGCTGCCTCTGCGAGTTACAGAGCAGGAGCCAAAATATAGCCTATTTTACCTATATATATACCCATATATCGGTATTACTGGCAACAGGCAGCCCATGATCAGCCCATGAGCCACCAAGCCCAAACCCAATGTGCTTCCCAGTTGTTCAACAAAGTCGCTCTCCAGCTGAGGCTATAACATTACAGTGATAAATCATTGGCAGGGGTGGATAATGATATGGCCCAAAGCTTTAGTTATTTGAGGGCAGGTAATATGGTAGGGGTGGGCATGCCCCTGCGCACTGGCAGCCGAATCCCGCTCTTCCCTCTAACAGGAAGTGTGCCCGCACCAGCCATTCACAAATTCCATGCGCCCTGCTAGAGGAATAAGGGGGATGGGGCCGCGGCTCACGCATGCGCCATTGGACCGGGAAGCAAGGTAAGTGTATGGGACGACCTGGGGGGGGTTTCACACAGCGGAGCATCCCAATTTTGGATGCCCCAGGGGAGGGAAACGATCAGCTTGGGGATCTTAAAGATTCCCGGGCCGATCGCGGTGGCTTTTGGTCCACAGACTTAAATCCAACAGACTTTTTTAGGTCCCCTATAAGAGCAATATAGAAGGAAATGGTATCCTAAGGATTATCTCGAAAACATCTTAAATCTTGAACTAAAAATCCGAGGAACCGTCCTTTGACGGAATGAATAACAATAATATCCTTAGGATGCGGAGGACAGAATCTGAGCAGCCATGATGGATGCGGTGCCATAAATATGCATGTATTGTGCTAAAGGACGGTGTACGGAGCATTAGACGGGGCTTTAAACAGCCGGTTCATGATGGCTGTTTAATATTTCAGCGTCACCTTCTGTTGTCACCTTTAGCCTCGCTGACTTTATTACTCACTTCTCCGGCGTCTTCTCCCCTATTTTAAATATCAATGGAAGTTTGGAGCTGTTCAGATAATAGAAAAAATTCCTCTAATGGCTCCAGCTGGAGGCTGAGTCTTAACTAAGAAAAAGGTTAATTTGAGAGGATTGGGAGACAGAATGGGGAGGTTAATTAAATAACATTTTGGCAAAAGAGCAAGCGCGCTCTATAGAATGTTGGCAACCTTTCTAACAGTGCGGTATTTTCTATAATATGGTTTCTATCCTATGACAGCTCAGGAGGCAACGAGATGTCTCCATGCTGATGCATCCTGTGCAAAAGGACACATGCATGGCACCAGGGGCAGGGGCGTAGCTAGGGGGAAGCAAGGGAGGCACTTGCCCAGGGTGCTACAGGTCAGAGGGGTGCCAAAGGGGGGCCTGAGAACAGGTGGGGGCGCCATTTGAAATCTTTGCCCCGGGTGCCAGAAAGTGTAACTGCTCCTCTGACAAGGGATGCACCCAAGGGAGTGGTCCAGGGATTTCATTAATTAATGTGGATCTCAAATCTTTGCATTGTACCATAATCCATCAGCCGTGATTAACATAAACAGCTTTATTACTGAACCTTTCCATATATACAACTGAATCAGACAAGGCTGTTCCTTGTCTCCAGGGGCAGACTGGCCATAGGGAGACCAGGGACAATGTCCAGTGGGCCGCATTGCTCTTGGGCCAGTTGGGCTGCTGCTTTTAACATCCACACTCAATCCCTGCCCCCTTAGTGTCCCTCTCAGCCCTCTGTACCCAGCCCCACTGTACCCACAAGCCAAGGAACCCCAGCCCCCAATGCTATAGCCCCACTGTACCCACAAGCCAAGGAACCCCAGCCCCCAATGCTATATGTAACGGGCGCGTGCCTGTCCGGGGGCACGCGCTTTGGGGAGTGAGGGGGAATCTTGGACCTAGGGTAGGGCATCCCATGCCTGTGCGGCATGTGTGGGTGGAGGTGCACTTACTGGCTTGAACGTCGCTTGGATCCAGAGATGACACTCATGGTTGAACTCAACTCGGTCTTTATTGGTTGGTTTCCTTCCATGGTAAATACAGCAGACAGTCAGAACACCACGATCCAAAGGTTGCAGCAACAGTCAATGGTAATGGTCGCCTCCATGGCTGGCTCTGGGCTCCTCCGCACTACATTGTACTGCATCCCCTCTTCAACTTAGAACTCAGGAGAACAGAACTCTCTAGAAGGGTAGGTCTCCTCCTTATGTAACCTTGGTACTGTTGCCTTTCCAGCTAATCTTGCGAGTCCCAACCAATGGCAGGGCAGTGAATGTTGCCAATGCCATCTGGCTTAGTCTCTATTTACCAACTTAAAGAAGGACTCTAAACCATTAAAGAACTGTTTGGTCCATTCCTTAGGCAATACTGCCATCATGTGGTTTTATGACGCAATAGGCCTAAGAACTGCATCCAACAAGTTTAACTACTCTATTTAATGGTTCCTATTCACTATCAGGGCCTACTCCACTGACAGGGCTCTAATGTTTTCTACTTTAAGTGTTGCCCATGGTTTCCAGCCGTCACATCTAGCCCTGGTAAAAAAGTCCAATAAATTTAATAGACGTTCATTGTATACATAGGAAAAGACACTAATCTGAACACATACACGATTAAAAAACACAAAAAACACAGGCGGGAGGATCCCAATCAACGGTGACTAATATATATAAAGTTTAAGAAATGCTACCATATATATATAATATGGGGCATGTGGTGTAAATACTGGTGGTGGGCCCAGGTAGAAAAACAGTGTAATCAGGTGAATAATCCAAATTGCCAAAAGTGATGCAATGGTAAAATGAATGTTCAAACGAAGTAAATAAGTATAGTGCAAAAAAGGGGAGCAAATAAAAAGAGTGTTAAGTGCATAAACAAACTATTTACACATAAATACCATAAATATGGTGTGTGCAAATTACAATACAACCTGCACTGTGTGTATAAAGCAGAGCGCTATATAACACACATGCAGGGTGGATAAACAAGTGACAAAAGACAAAGAGTATATGAAAGCAGGCTTGAATTAAGCCCGACTGGGCCCCCAGATGAATAACGCAGAGTAACACAGTATAATAGCAGCATACAGATAAATAAAAAACTATTACATCACCGTGTCACCAGGGATCCCCCGCAGCAGCCGCCACCGACGCGTTGCGTGTCGCTATGACACTTCGCCAGCGACACCGACACAAGCAACGCGTCGGTGGCGGCTGCTGCGGGGGATCCCTGGTGACACGGTGATGTAATAGTTTTTTATTTATCTGTATGCTGCTATTATACTGTGTTACTCGGCGTTATTCATCTGGGGGCCCAGTCGGGCTTAATTCAAGCCTGCTTTCATTTACTCTTTGTCTTTTGTCACTTGTTTATCCACCCTGCATGTGTGTTATATAGCGCTCTGCTTTATACACACAGTGCAGGTTGTATTGTAACTTGCACACAACATATTTATGGTATTTATGTGTAAATAGTTTGTTTATGCACTTAACACTCTTTTTATTTGCTCCCCTTTTTTGCACTATACTTATTTACTTCGTTTGAACATTCATTTTACCATTGCATCACTTTTGGCAATTTGGATTATTCACCTGATTACACTGTTTTTCTACCTGGGCCCACCACCAGTATTTACACCACATGCCCCATATTATATATATATGGTAGCATTTCTTAAACTTTATATATATTAGTCACCGTTGATTGGGATCCTCCCGCCTGTGTTTTTTGTGTTTTTTAATCGTGTATGTGTTCAGATTAGTGTCTTTTCCTATGTATACAATGAATGTCTATTAAATTTATTGGACTTTTTTATCTATACTTATGCCCTTATTCATCAAGCGATAGCGCCAGGTAGTGTCTGACGAGCGCCAGGTAGCGGCAGCTAACGGCGACTGCCGACTCAAGTACGCCCGGCGGCGGTCACAATGACGCATTTATCAAGCAAAATGAGGCTAGCGCCGGCGAGAGCGACGACTAGCGTGGCATTCATCATGAAGCCGCCTGGACCGAACAGCGCCGCTGCAAATTCCCTCACAGCGCCAGGTATGAGCTGTCGCTCCCTGGCGATGTCCAATGCATTTCAATGGAGCAATCTATAATTATTCATAATTAATTGGTATTAATTTTTTTTTTTTAATGTCAAAAAATCGGAGACCACTTCTGCAATGTTAGGATGTATTTTTAAGTAAAAAAAAAATTAAAAAAAAAAATTGTGCAGAATTGATCTAACAGGTCTGAGATTAATGTATTCATATTACAAAATGATTCTAAAAACATTCAAAAAATATGGTTGTTTAGGGGTTAAAAACTAGTTAATACACATCGCCGCCAGCGCTCTGGGGTTTAAACAAGGAATGGACAGCGACAGCACATTCGGAGCATGATTTGTTAATGAATATGAAGCTAGCCGTTCGTTCTGGCCATTTGTTGTCTGGCGCTCACATACAACGCTGGCAGTGGCGTAGCGACCCGGGGGCGGGGGGGGCGGACCGCCCCGGGTGACACCAGACCTAGAGGGTGACACCGCACTATAGCATTATGTCACCTCAATTATTGCCAGCCTGTGGCACAGAGCAGTCAGTTGTGGGGATGCTATGCCCTCACGGCGACACCTACGCATCTCTCCCACAGCGCTCGAGCGCCATTTGGCAGGAGGCGGAGCGGCTGCTGGTGCCTGTCCAGAATCTGTGGACCAATGGTGTGCGCGCACAGCAGGTCACGTGGACGAGGTGGGAGCTTTTGTTCGCTGTTGCTGAGAGCGCGCGCGGTATTCGTCGCCAGAAACAGGTGAGGGTGTGTGTGGTGTTGCTGGGGTGAGCGCACGCTGTTCCTGTTTATTCGGGGATTTATAGCTGTAACTGCTCAGTGGCGTGTGTGGTGGTGTTGCATGGTGGGCGCGTTACCTGGCGGGAGATGGGTGTTTTTAATGGACATAAAGGGAGCGTGCAGGCCGATGTATGTGTGCTAGTGAGGTACTGCACAACGCATAAGCGCCTCTGCTATCATACATTGATTATAATAGGCGCGCGCCCCGCTTTTGTTCAGGTGCGATGTCTGGCCCTGCCCCGACTCCTATTGGTTGCTGCCTGTCTGGCCCCCCCCTTTTCTCCTCCAGCTGTCTGTAATCGGTGTGCTCCTTTTCTCTGCCATTGAGTTCTTTCAACATACAAAAATTTTTTTTCTTTGGGGGGGGGGGGGTGACACCATTTCCTACCGCCCCGGGTGACACCAGCCCTAGCAACACCACTGAACGCTGGACCTGTGAAACAGCGACCCCCCAGCCCGTATTCAACATTACCGCACACCGACTGAGTCGCTGTCACCAAGCTAACGCCGGCCAAGCACAGCGAATACTGGCTGGCGCTGAAAAAATCACGCTACAGTCGCTCATCTGTCGCTACCTGGCGCTATTAATGAATCGGCCTCCCCGTGTGCGACCTCTTTAAGAAGGGAGGGTGAGATCAGTCTAGGATCTCTCATTTGTATATTTCATGCCCTGTGTTTCCCTTATGGCTGGCACCTACCCATAATTAGATTGCGGTGCACCTTCCACCACATCTGTAGATTTTCTTGACATCTAGCCCTGGTATTATGGTTGGGGGGCCTCAAGCAGCGACATCTCAGGCTGGCGAGGGGATGGTAAAATCCAGGGCTGATTTTCACCACTGCTTGTCTCCCATTCTTTTTAACCTTCATCTTGAATTACTTCTATCCCAAATACTCTCAGACCCCCCACATCGAGGGTGTTAAAGTCGGAAACCAGGAAATAAAAAATCCACACATATGCTGATGACCCGTTCCTAACATTAAGTGACCCCCTGAACTCATTACAAAGATCCATCACTCTCATCAAAGAGTTTGGTCTGGTCTTTCTAACTTTTAACTCAACCTTCCCAGATCGACAATATTACCTTTTCATTTTTCCACACTAGAAACAACACTGTTTTGCAACTGCTAATCATATCTAGAAGTAAAAATACCCCAAAAACTAGAAAACACCTTCTAACGAAATATTCTCTACTTTAATAACCCTACCTAAATGGACCAAAACCCAGGATTTTGACTATCCTGGGTTTTGGTCATTGCCCCCGGGGGACCATGATCATGGATGCCCTGCTGTGTGAAACCCCCCAGGTTGCCCAAACTACCTAACCTCTTCCCGGTCCTACGGACCAGGGGCAGCCTCCCGTCCAATCAGCACACTCGACTGCGCTGATGCGAACTTGTCTAGGCTCATCTAAGAGCCAAGTCCAGCCGAGCTCCGCCCCCCGCTTCCCTATAACAGGGAGTGTTCCCTGGGCTGGCCATACACAAATGCCTGGCGCAGGCATGCACCCTGCTAGAGGGATAGTGAGAATGCGATGCTGTTCACACATTGGACCAGGGAAGAGGGTGAGTATACCGGGCAACACGGGGGGGGGGGGTTGACACAGCGGAGCATCCCGATTCCAGATGCCCCAGGGGGAGGGAATCAAGGGGACCTGGAAGCTCATAGGCCACTTTAATTGTGCGTTCAGCTGTTGGAGCTGACATTTTGCAGTGCATGCTGGAAAATACAGCTTTCCAAACGCTGACTAAGATATCTAAGCGGCTCGATATGATTTTCTATATATCCATTTAGCTTTCTATCTGCAGAAAACATAGAGGAGAGAAATGATTGACATTGCCGGGCCGGGTGCAGAACGCTTAATGTCTGAATCAGCATTGCTAATCTTGAATAAACAAATAACTGAACGTTGTGGCGGCACCTTCAGATTATAGTTCGGAAACATATAGAATCAAGGTGGTGATTGATTGAGGGCTTTGCTGGAGCCTGGGTGCACAATTGACCCGAGCTCAAGGTTGCATACATTTCTCCCCTTTGCATTCCATTTCAGAAGCTGTCAGCGGGAGATCCAATTTATGGCATATTATGAATTAAGCAGGAGAAATTTCTTAGAAAAGTCAAAGGCAAAGGAAAGCTAATGCCTTACGGAGAAAACATTGTAAATAATTAGAACGACGCCAAGGACAGGTCACCGCACAGGTTCCAGAGGGACTTAACTACTGTATATACTTCTGCAAAAACAGATGAGGTTGGTGTTATGGCACATATAGGTGAATTGATATTTTGACCTCTAGAGAAGGGGTCCACAACTTGATCAAGTACCACTTTCCATCCTATAATTATCTCAAGAATCCCCTGGTTCATCATCTTTTTACATCTGTACATGCTTAAAGTATCTGGTGTCCATCTGAGGTCTTTCACAGTAAAGTAAATGGATCTGTGGCGCCTAGAGCAGGGGTCCACAGTATACTCAAGTACCACTTTCCATCCAAAAACCATCTCAAGAACCACCTGGGTGGTCATCTTTCTACATCTGTACATGCATACAGTCTCTGTTGTCTACCTGGGGTCTTCAGGCTTTATTGTAGATCACAGTAGCTTCTTCTGACTTGCCCGAAGGTCTTTCACTGTTCGAGGCTCTGATGCATGTGAGTTCATTCCGGCTCCCAGCCAGTGAATGTGGACTGGCTGGTTGGGTTTGGGTGCAGATCTTGTTACATCCGACCTGATAGGATTTTGCTTTACCTACTTTCTTCTGGTAAAACAGATAAGGTTGGTGTTGTGACATATATTAGTAAATGGATATTTGTGGGGTCTAGAGCAGGGGTCCACAACTTACGCAAGGACCACTAACCATCCAAAAACCTTATCCCCCAAAATCTCAAGAACCATCTGGGTGGTCATCTTTCTACATCTGTACATGCATACAGTCTCTGTGATCTTCAGGCTTTATTGGAGATCACAGCAGCTTCTATTGACTTGCTTGAAGGTCTGGATCATTCACTCTTCGAGGCAATAGAAAGCTAATGTCTTACGGAGAACAGATTGTAAATAATTAGAACGACGCCAAGGACAGATCACCACACAGGTTCCAGAGGGACTTTCCTACTCTATATTCTTCTGCGAAAACAGATGAAGTTGGTGTTATAGCACATATGGGTGAATTGATATTTTGGGCTCTAGAGAAGGGGACCACAACTTCCTCAAGTACCACTTTCCATCCTATAATTATCTCACGAAGCCCCTGGTTGGTCATCTTTTTACATCTGTACATGCTTAAAGCATCTGGTGTCTATCTGAGGTCTTTAGGCTTGATTGGAGATCACAGTAAAGTAAATGATATCTGTGGGGTCTAGAGCAGGAATCCACAGCTACCAGCCAGTGAAGTGGAAGTGAAGTGGAAAGTGGACCACTGCCACCATCTTTTGACACTGTACCACATAAAGAGCTCATAGATAAGTTATTGAAGGTAGGACTCAATACCTGGATAGTTCAGTGGATTTCCAG
The DNA here is from genome assembly GCA_027917425.1 of Gastrophryne carolinensis. Classification (NCBI taxonomy): domain Eukaryota; kingdom Metazoa; phylum Chordata; class Amphibia; order Anura; family Microhylidae; genus Gastrophryne; species Gastrophryne carolinensis. Next base: position 478,861,077 of record CM051237.1, on the reverse strand, counting down.
TTGGCTGAGGGATCGGCATCAGAGCGTTGTTGTAAATGGTGTGCAATCTGAACAAAGGCGAGTTACAAGTGGTGTGCCGCAGGGCTCTGTCCTGGGCCCCATTCTTTTTAATATATTTGTAAGTGACATAGGAGAAGGCTTGGTAGGAAAAGTTTGTCTGTTTGCTGATGATACAAAGGTTAGTAATAGGGGGGATATTCCTGGAGGTGTCTGCAACATGGAAAATGATTTAGCTTTACTGGATAGATGGTCAAAACTGTGGAAACTAGAGTTGAATGTCTCTAAATGTAAAATCATGCACTTGGGTAGAAGAAATCCCTGGTCTGAGTACCGTATGGGCAGCACTGTGTTATCCAGGACCTCGGAGGAGAGAGATTTAGGGATACTGATTACTGATAGCTGCAAGATGAGTGGACAGTGTAGCCAGGCAGTGGAAAAAGCAAGCAGGATGCTCGGCTGCATAGCTCGAGGCATCACCAGTAGGAAGAGGGAGGTTGTGATGCCGCTGTATAGAGCCCTGGTGAGGCCACAGCTAGAATATTGTGTGCAGTTCTGGAGACCTTACCTGCAAAAAGACATTATTCAAGTAGAACGTGTCCAAAGGCGGGCAACGAAAATGGTGGAAGGACTTAAACTTAAAACTTATCAGGAGAGACTTAAAGAACTTAATTTGTACAGTCTGGAGGAAAGAAGGGAGAGGGGGGGCATGATTGAGACCTTTAAATATGTGAAAGGATTGAATGAGGTTCAGGAGGGAAGTGTTTTTAAGAAGAAACTTAATGATAGAACAAGGGGCCCAACCTGAAGCTAGTCGGGGGGAAGATCAGGAGCAATGTTAGAAAATATTATTTTACAGAAAGAGTAGTCACTGAATTTAAACATGCCTGGGATAAGCACACATCTATCCTAAGATAAAGAGTACATACAGTATATACATAAGGGCAGACTAGATGGACCGTATGGTCTCCTTCTGCCCTCAACCTTCTATGTTTCTATGTTTCTATGACTGGCAGGTTGGGTTTGGGCACAGATCTAACTACATCTGACCTGATAGGATTTTGCCTTACCTACTTTCATCTGGTAAAACAGATGAGGTTGGTGTTGTGACATATATAAGTAAATGGATATTTGTGGGGTCTAGAGCAGGGGTCCACAACTCAAGTACCACTTTCCATCCAAAAACCATCTCAAGAACCACCTGGGTGGTCGTCTTTCTACATCTGTACATGCATACAGTCTCTGGTGTCTACCTGGGGTCTTCAGGCTTTCATGGAGATCACAGCACCTTCTCCTGACTTGCTTGAAGGTCTGAGTCATCCACTCTTTGAGGCAAAGGCAAAGGAAAGCTGATGCCTTACGAAGAACACATTGTACATAATTAGAACGACGCACAGGTTCCAGAGGGACATTCCTACTCTATATTCTTCTGCGAAAAAACAGATGAGGTTGGTGTTATGGAACATATGGGTGAATTCATATTTTGGTGCCTAGAGAAGGGGTCCACAACTTGCTCAAGTACCACTTTCCATCCTATAATTATCTCAAAAAACACCTGGGTGGCAGTCTTTCTACATCTGTACATGCTTAAAGTATCTGGTGTCTATCTGAGGTCTTTAGGTTTGATTGGAGATCACAGTAGCTTCTTCCGACTTGCTTGAAGGTTTTTCCCTGTTCCCCATAGGCAGTGTGGCATTCCCCCATCCCATTCCCATAGGCCGCGTGGCACCCCCTCCCATTCCCAATTGGCAGTGTGGCATTCCCCTTTCCATTCCCCATATAGGCAGTGTGGCATTCCCCCTCCCATTCCCCATATAGGCAGTGTGGCATTCCCTCTCCCATTCCTATAGGCAGTGTAGCATCCCCCCTCCCATTCCCCATAGGCAGTGTGACATTCGCCCCTCCCATTCCCCATAGGCAGTGTAGCATCCCCCCTCCCATTCCCCATATAGGCAGTGTAGCATCCCCCCTCCCATTTCCCATAGGCAGTGTGGCATTCCCCCCTCTCATTCCCCATAGGCAGTGTGGCATTCCCCCCTCTCATTCCCCATAGGCAGTGTGGCATTCCCCCCATCCCATTCCGGATGAAGATAGATTCGTCACAGATCTCGCTCCGTTTCGCCCCATCCCAGATACCGGAAAGAACTGGGTCAAATTATCCTGCATGCCACCTGCTCCCACTCCTATCTGCCAACCCTTTAGTACCTCCATTACCAATTCATAAGCTATGAGTACTCCCAGAGCTAGTGAGAGCACTGGGCATATCTGAGAAAGTGACAGGGCCCCAGTTAACTTCAGAAACCCACTTAAGCACAGACCTGGCTGTGGGATGATTTTCCAATAGTCCCCACCCACTGAACTAGTGAGCAATCAGCAATGGGAACATGACAAGGAATGGAGGTCAATCAGCAGTAGCTCAAATGTTGGTGAGATTCAGGAGATGACAGTGGACCCTTCAGTGGCAGCAGAGTATGCAGCAAGGACTGGAGGGCAATTGTTAGCAGTGGAGAGGGTATCAGAAATTAACAGCAGCAGAGACAAGGACTAGAGGATGATTGGTGGCAGTGGAGAAGACACTGAGGACTGGAGCAGGGCTGGCATGGTCTCAGTGGGCCCCTTTGTGGTGAAGAGTCACATCACATCACTGAGGGACGCCCCAAATTTGGATGCCCCCTAAGGATCAAAAGAAAAGTAACCTTCTTTAAAAGAAAAAACTTACCTTTATAGTACTTTCCCTCCTGGTGTGCACTTCTGGTCTCCTTGAGGCCCCTTCCTCTCTCCATGGTGAGGACAGCACAGACAAAAGTGGATCCTTATTGCTGCATAATGTTGTTCCCGCCCAGCGGGGAAAAGAAGTTGCACCTCCCAGTTCGCCGCTGGTCAAGCTCCATTGCACACCCCAAAGGCCGGCCCTTTCAGTGGGCCCTGGCAGCTGCCCTGCCTTGCTGGTTGCTGACGCTGGCCCTGCATATGCGTGGCAGTAGCAATGGTCTATGAGTCGGGTATTGGGGTACTCACAGGGCATCAGTTAGGAGTGGTGGTCCTCATGGGTTACCCAATGGGAGTTTCAGTGCTAACTGGAGCCTTTGCAGGTTATTATTTTGGAATGGGGGCTTCAGGTTTATGAGGGCCCTTGGCCAAGAGAGGCAAAGAGCATCAGATACAATGCAACTGTATATCACAACAGGTCATCCTTGAGGTCAGCTGCCACTGATGCATTCTCCTCCGCCGCTAACCACACTCCAGTCCAGAGCCGGCGTCAGCACCCCGGTCAAGGAGACCGGGAGTGCGTGCCGGGGCGGAAAGCACCATAGAGGTAAGTTTTTTTCTTTTAAAGAAAGTTTATTTTTCTTTTCTTTTGCCGAGTGCTAACGCCGGCCTTGAACTGGAGTGCGGTTAGCGGCGGAGGAGAACCCATCAGCGGAAGCGGACCTCAAGGATGACATGTTGTGATTTATAGTAGCATTGTATCTGATGCTCTTTGCCTCTCTTGGCCAAGGGCCCACATAAACCTGGTGCCCACATTCCAAATTAATAATCTGCAAAGTCTCCAGTTAGCACTGCAACTCCAGTTGGGAAACCCATGAGAACCGCCACTCCTAAAGCAGGGACGGCGTCAGCACCCGGCAAGGTGGGGCAGCTGCCCTCCAGGGATGGCCCACTGACAGGACCGGCCTTGCGCCAGCGCGCCAGCGATGACCGAGGTGGCAGCACAACTTCTTTTTCTCTCCAAGTGGGGACAACAGTATGCAACAATAAGGTTCCTCTGCTGTGCGGGCGATAAAAATGGCAGGCGGCAACAAGGAGACCCGGAGTGTGTGTGTGTGGGGGGGGTAGCACTGTAGAGGTACGTTTTTTTGTCTTTTAAAGAAGGTTTATTTTTAATTTCTTTTGATCCTTAGGAGGCATCCAGATTTGGGACGTCCCTCAGTGATGTGACGTGACTCTTCACCACAAAGGGGCCCACTGAGACCACGCCGCCCAAGGGCCCACATAAACCTGGAGCCGGCCCTGCGCCTATGTATTAACCCTCGATTACCCCACTCCCAACCGACACTCCTGAAACTCAACAGAACAGAACTCAACAGGTCCTACAATTGGCACAAAATTGGCAGCACGAAACTATCCCGCCTTGGTGCGGTTATTAATGACAACCATTAGAGGTTCACCACGCATCTTATAAAAGAGAAACATTCAGCTCTTGTTCTTATTTGGGAAAGTTGCCATAAGTCTTTGTTTGGTATTCACGGCAATCTCTCCGCAAACAAACACGACTTGTATTTCCATAAACAGAATCAGAGCAACCATGGTGAAAATTCCTGTATAATGTTTATAAAATAGCAGAGAATTGTCATGAATAAAGTATAGGGGAGAAGGGTTGGCTTGCGGCATCCCCCCCGATTTATGAATTTCGTTTCATCTTTTCGGGTGCTGCATTTGCCTTATTTTGCTGTTTAAGCAAATCAATGCAAAACTTTCCAAAATAGTGAAACTTTTTTTTGCTCGTCTTTTAGTGTTTTGAAACTTATACTGAAAGTTCTACTTAAAGTGGATCAAGACTCAGGATTTTGACTATCCTGGGAGCTCGTCTAAGTGCACTAGCCGCGCATCCCCCACTACCCTCTAACAGGGAGCGTGCCCGCATCGGCTATTCACCCGTGCCTGGCACGGGCACACATCCTGCTAAAGGGATAGCGATGATGCGGCCGCAGCTCGCACATGCACCGTTGGAGCTGGAAAAAAAGTGAGTTTCTGGGTGACCTGGGGGGTTTCCCACAGTGGGGCATCCAGAATCAGGATGTGAAACCCCCGGAATCATAGATTTCAGAGCCGATGGTGCGTGGGTTGTGGTCCTCTTTAAAGCAAAACAAAACCCTTGTGCGGGCGGCCCTAAAGTCTAAATGATTCCAGGCCTGGCTGTAGGCCTTCCCCTGGGGCATGCCCCGCTGTGTGACCCCCCCCCCCCACATTTTGCAGTAACAGCTTACCTTTCCCCACTCCAGTGGCGTATGCGCAGGCTCTGTTCCAATCAGAGCCATTGACTGTGCCTGTGTCATTCGGCAAATGGCTCTGATTGCTTGCAATGGGAAGCTGAAGCAGCCACATTTCCGGCATCTTCGGGCTGTGTGCGTGCTCTCGTCCCAGCCATTCATATAGACTGGGGCGGGAGCGAGTGCACTGCTGGGGATGCAGCCAATGCCAATGACACTCCCCGATGCAGACTATCACATATGACATAGACATGGCAAATGGCTTTGATCGGACGAGAGCCAGGACATGCGCCATTGGATCAGGGAAAGGAAAATAAAAAGTCTAGCAGTCATTCTGTAGCTTTGTAGCTCTCAGCGTGAGACACAGTGGTGCGCAGCTGTCTCCAACCGCAGCACAATTCATTGCCACAGTCAGGGCCGGATTATAGGCATGGCCAAGCGGACTAGCTTTGGGGTTATGATACGGAGCCTTCAGATGGCCGGCAGGCCCGGCAATGATGGGGCAAGCCATGTCCAGGATTGGGGCTCAAGCCTTGGAATGGAGTTTGTGTACGTGCAGGGCCACTGCTTTGCCGGACGGAACAAAAAGTCATGTAGCTTGTTTCCCCCACTACCCTCTAACAGGGAGCGTGCCAGTGTCGGCTTTTCACAAATGCCTGGCATGGCCACGCGTCCTGCAAAAGGGATAGCGGTGATAAGGCTGCAGCTGGGAAAGAAGGTGAGTTTCCAAGCAACCTGGGGGGTTTCACACAGCGGGGCATCCTGATTCTTGATTCCCCGGGGGGAGGGAATCCAGCGGCCCTGGAATCTTACAGATTTCATGGCCAATGGGGCATGTGGCATGGGTTGTGGTCCTCTTCTAAGCGGAACAAAACCCTTGTGCGGATGGCCCTAGAATCTAAAAGATTTCAGGCCCGGGTGTGGGCCCTTCCCTTGGGGCATGCCACGCTGTGTGACCCCCCCCACGTTTGGCAGTAACAGCTTACCTTTCCCCATTCTAGTGGCGTATGCGCAGGCTCTCTTCCAATCAGAGCCGTTGACTGTGCCTACGTAATTTGGCAAATGGCGCTGATTGCTTGCAATGGGGAGCTGAAGCAGCCACATCTCTGGCATCTTCTGGCATCGCACAGGAATTTTACAGATTCCTGGGCCGATAGATGTGGGTTTTGGTCCACTTTATAGAGGGGAAAAGGAGAACAACAAGGGACAGTGAGACACGGACTCAAAAGAGGGACAGTCCCTCCAAATCAGGGACACTTGGGGGGTATGAGAACAGCATAGATGTTGCACCAAAGATCAAAGTAACTATTGTAATGCCCTCGGTTTGCTAAAAAAAAATTTCTATGATTATTGTCATTATATATATATTGTTTGTTATTGATGCACTTTGTACTCGGGGACACGAATATTATATTTTGGTGAATAGCATTTGCACTTTATTAGGAAAATAATAAGAGGGATAATTCATAAGAGGGATCACCATTTTTTTTTTATAATGAATTGTGGGCCAGTAGGTGTTACAGCTCCTAAATAGGCACCTTTCCTCCTCCCCATCTTCTTTGGGACTTGTTACTTGGTTGTGTATATGTTTTTTAATGGTTTTTAATGAGGGATATTTGGGGGGTATGAGCAGGGCCGGCTCCAGGTTTATGTGGGCCCTTGGGATGGTCTCTGTGGGTCCCTTTGTGGTGAATAGTCACGTCACATCACTGAGAATCTGGATGCCCCCTAAGGATCATGCTATTTGGACCAAAACTCAAGTTTTGGTCTACTTTGAAGCGCACCAAACCCCTTTAAACCTGAACTCGCAGTCTAAACGAATCTAGATTCTCCTGCTTTTGGATGCCCCTGTGTGTGACCCCCTCCCCCCCGTACATTCATTCCTTACCTTGAACTGGCAAATGCACTGTGGGATCGCCAGTTTGAGTTAATGGCCAAACCACGGGGGTCTAGGGAGGAGGCTCCCTCGTCTCCTACCGTCAGGGACAGAACAGGCAGCAGTAGAACCTTATTGCCGCCGGGCAAGAGCCGTCACACCCCAAAGGCCGGCTGTGTCAGTGGGCCCCCCTGGAGGCCGCCGGCAGCTGCCCCACCTTGCCGGGTGCTGACACCAGCCCTGGGTATGAGAACGGCATGGGTGTTGCACCAAAGATCAAAGTAACTACGCTTAAGGGGACACTTCACGGTACCTATCATGAGATTTTTTGGAACTTTTCGGGCCCAGGGCTAAGTGGCCCAAGATTAGTGAAGCGCCATTTCATCTTTCCCTGCTAAGCTGTTCTAAACATAGCAAGCCGATTCAATGTGAAAATATGGTAATTACCGCTAATTATGTGTCTGCGCCCCTAATTGGTCACGTCAATGGGCTTTCAGCAAACAAAACTTTCTGCCTTATATTTTATAACAAGGACTTAATTGCGCGCCGTTGCATTATAAGGGAAGCTCTAATATAACTCGGGGAGATGGAAATTACATTCATCAACAACGTGAGTCATTAGTGATCTGCGCGTTAATGAGTGAAAAAAAATGACTGAACCAAAAAGAAAACGATCCGGCTCCTGATTAGTGATACCTTCAACCATAAGATGCTCAATGACGTCTCATTATAAATCCACAATGGGTGGGAGGAGCTATTGCTTGTAAGGGCCGAGGCTGACTGCAAAATGGCAGAGTAAATCTAAGCTAAAACTGGACCAACAACCATGTAGGGCCAGCTTTAAAGAGGAACCTCGGACCAAAAATAAAAAGGGGCCGATTCCCCCCCCCCCCCATTGGCCCGCTACCTGCTGTAGCGGCATCGAGCTGCTTTGGGGCCCGACCCATACCCCCGCTGCTGACTTAACTGTGTAGTTGACAGCACCGCTCAGCAAAGTCTTGCGGGATTTCGCCCTCGCCCTTAGACACGGCACGGGAGCCGCGTGCGTGGGTGTCCCCGCTGCTCTCTGCCTCTCTCTGTTGCATTGTGGATGGCTGCCTGTTAATACTTAACCCTGTGGTAATTATGTATCCTGGCACTTGCACTTTTTGTGTTTTTTGGATTGCCTAGCAATATTAACAGCTATTGTATTGCTTCAATTGATATTCTGTGCACATGTAATGCTTTTTCAATGGTCTTTTGATACACTAGCACATGTTTACATATGTCTATATTTACACTTATGAGATTTTCATTTTTATTATTTATCTGAGGTTTGATATTTAGAAGATTGCACTGGTCACTTTTTCAATTCGAGCGTTGAGATTTTTTAGGGTTTTTGGGATTTAGTATAGTTTTTTGTGCCGGCACAAAAAGAATAGGGTACTTCCTTTTGAATAGCTGAAGGTGCTTTTCCATCCATTTGCACTTTAAATACTTATTATACATACAGAAAATATTAAAATTATATATGTTACATTTTTTGGAGATCGTAGAGGATGGAGCAGTAGTGTTTTAAGTGTCTTTTGTGTATTTTAGCCTGTTTGTCTGTATTATTGGCTTTGTCAATAAAATTTATTTTGTTACTGATATTGGTTTAATGCTCCTTGTTTGGGAGGAAGGTGTGGGCTTGGTCCACGTCCACTCCTTTTTGTGGTTTTGCAGGATTTTGGGCGACTCCATTGCATCCCATTAATGGGCGCTGTGCGGGTGGGAGATCGGGGGCCGCGTGCAGTGCATGATGGGATGCAAGATGGCGTCACTCACCGGAAGGTCATTCTGGAATCCGAGGGAGCCAGAATATGTATCCTATGTCAAGGTGAGTAAATAGCACCCAAAGGTAAAACTGAAGGGGGGTGGGGCAGCAGATCGGTGAGGTTTGGGGGATGTTCCTCTTTAAAGGACCAAAACCCACGGCCGATCTAGGACAATGAAACGTGCTATAGATTCACTCCATTACTTGATGAGCAGTGATGTCTCTCTTAAGCGGCAAAGCAAAAAGTGGACCAAAACCCATATTGATCTGCCCAGGAATCTATAAGATTCCCGGGATGATTGATTCCCTTCCCCTGGGGCATCGGGATGCCCCGCTGTGTGAAACTCCCCATGTCACCCCGTACACTTATCTTGCTTCCCTGTCCGTTATCGCTCTAGCAGGGAGCATGCCCGCGACAGGCATTTGTGAATCACGCTCCCTGTTAGAGGGAAGCGGGCGATGCGGCCACCAGCGTGCTCGGAGCCACTGACCTTAGACGCTGGCTTACATGGCGTGACGACAGCTGCTCCAAGCGCATTGATTGGACGAGCGGCTGTGCATGGGCCGAGGGGCCGGGAAGAGGTGAGTTGCGCTCGGCGATCTGCGGGGTTTCACACAGCGGGGCATCCCTGATTCGGGTGCCCTGGGGGAAAGGACCGAAGCCCAGGATAGTCAAAATCCTGGGTTGTGTAAGTGACAGTACAGCTTTAGCCATGCCCTTGTAAGTCCCGCGCCACTCAGCAAAGTCTGGCGGGATTTTGGGTGGTTCCATTGCATCACATTCATGGGCAACACGCAGGCATGAGATCAGGTGGACTATCCTGGGTTTTGGTCCTTTCCTACGGTGCATGGGCAGCTGCTCGTCCAATCAGCGAGTTCGGAGCCACTGACGTCACGGCGTCTAAGCCCTCATCTAAAGTCAGCGGCTATGAGCACGCTGGCGACCACATCCCCCGCTGCCCCCTAACAGGGAGCGTGCCTGTGCCGGCCATTCACAAATTACTGGCGCGGGCCCGTGCCCTGCTAGAGGGATAGCGGGGATGAAGGTAAGTGTATGGGGCAACCTCAGGGGTTTCACACAGCGGAGCATCCCGATTTTGGTTGGGGAGGTAATTGATCGTGGGTTTCTGCCCACTTCAACCCTAAATGGCAAGGGCGTAGAATATGTGCGCTTGGCGTTTCCTCCAGTTTGCGCCGAAAAAAAAAGAAGCTCCCCTCCATCCGGGATTCAGAACTTGGGGGGGGGGGTCTCCTCTTTCCCCTCCGATCCCCCCCCCCCCCGGGGGTCTTCAGCTGGGCAGAGAGCACCCATTCCGTCATTGTCTTATACTCAGTATAAAAGGCCTCACCTGGTGGCAGGAGTTAGAGCAGAAGCAGGATTGATCAGTGGAAGCTGTTTTCGGGTACTTGGCTGGAAGCCACCTTCCATCCACCTGATGGAAGGTGACGATATAAACTTCCTTTCTGAGTATAGATGCATTTTAAAGCTCAAACTCTGATAAAAGAAACAATATAACATGTTCATGGAAATCCCCGGGAATTCCTGCAACAAATCACAGGTAAATATATATTGCGCAAAATGGTAAAAATGGCCTAGCAACAAAGGGTGACGAGATCTCTAAGTAGGCTGGCAGTTAAAGGGTTGGACAACTTAAGGAGGAAGAGGAGATGTGAAAGGAGTTGAGGTTTTAATTACTTGCATAAAAATCCACATTAGGTGACCTGGTCCCTATCATGTGCACTGACGGACGGGTGCGTGTTTGTCCCCGCTCGGGCTGTGCATGTCAGGGAGCATACGTGGTCACATAGGTGACCGGTACGTTGGTCTGTACATGCCCGGGCAGCCCCTGACCATGTGTGCCAACTTGTGCTAATGTCCGTGCTGCTACCACATGCGAGGCAGGCATTTCCTGTAACCTAATGTCCTTTAAAAGGGGGCCTGCAGCAATAGGAAGTTGTCTGCTAATATTCTTGGAATGACTCTTGCCTCTGTTCCTGTGTGACTTCCTGGTTTGACTTTCGGCTCTGACTTCTAGATTTGAATTACGACCCACTCTGGCTCTGACCCTCTGGCTTTGGACACCGATCTCTCTCTGGCTCTTGACCCCCAGCTTGGATGACCTTTGATGAACTTTGGCTCCGGATTATGGCTTTCCTTGGCTCTGGACCCTGTGGCATCCCTGTATCAGCTTCCCTGAAAACCCGGAATGGACTTTCCCCATATTTGAGCTCACTGGCAGCAGTAGTGGGACCCGGATTTTTCTGCAGTGCAGTCCGTCCCTCCTTGGATAAGGCTCCAGCTAAAACTAGATCTGTTGACAGACTCCCCATGCTGAAACCAGTGCGTGGTGTAGCACTCTACTACTTAGTCCCCGCTGTCTCCCCTCAGTTACAGTCAGCTTTAACTACCTATTGCCTATTGCAATTCTGCATCATCCACACACGTGACACTCTGGCCCTCCCCTCTGCTGAGTTTCCCCAGTCTGCACCCTCTGGGGATGCCACAGGCGGTTGTACTGTTTGCTGCCTGTATCAACATTGGCCTGGTCTCCAGAAAGGTATGTGACACCCGCCCAAACCAAGCTCTCCAATACCCCTAAAGAGGCACAAAACCCACCTACTTACGCCCCCCTTCCGAGTACCTTGGACAAAGCAGCGGCGGTAGCTTACAGCTTTCTGTGATGAAGATTGCCTCCTCTGCACATTGCTACTAACAGTAACTTGAAATTGTTTTGTCAATACAGTCATTTTTAATATATTGTTATATTCCTTTTTTCACAAAATCTTTTTTTTTTTGTTATTTTGCTCCCGAGCCCTAATGCTACTTTTACATGTTTTTTTTTTTCCTTGTTTAGCAATAAAACTTTATCTAATATTTCTTCCCAGAAAGTTCTCCTCTCTTCTGAGACGCTAAGCTGTAGCAGACACAGCGTAATGCCTTCTTTATTTATTGTTCAACTCACTTTTTATCTCTCGTAATTGAGTCTCCTTATTGGAAGACATTTTATTAAGAAATAACCCAGAAGATCTAAGGATGGCAGAAGCCGAGGATGAAGAGGAATTTAAAGCTTCCAGTCACGGTAATCTTTTATCTTATTTGGAAAATATGGAAGTTGTCTTTTTTGCAATCACACAGCTGTATTTCGTTGGGTATTTTGTTTTCCCTGTATCTCTTCGCAGGAGAGAATCAATCTGCGATCTCCATGGGTTTTGGTCCACTTTAAATCTGCTCCAGTTGCTTTACGCCACATATGCTCATGTAGCCCTAAAGTGCTGTGGGGAAAGTGGGAGAGGTAAATGAATCTGGCAGGTAAGTTAGGTAAATAGAGGAAAAAGATGAAATACAGCGCTAAACAAATCTTATGTGCAGTTGCAAAACACACACGCAGGAGGGTAGCTGGGGGGCATGTGCCCTGGGTGCAGGGGGTCAGGGGAGCTGGTGGACACAGGTGGCAGTGCTGGAGAAACCCCCAAAGAGAGAGCAAGCAGTGGTGGCTAACAGGGGTGGAGGGGCCATAGAGAGACCTGGGACAATGCCCCGTGGGCCACACTGCCTTGGGGCCGGTTGGGCTGCTGCTTTTAACACACACATTCCATTCTGCCCCCTTAGTCTCCTTCTCAGCCACTTGTACCCAGCCCCAATGTACCCACAAGCCAAGGAACCCCAGCCCCCAATGCTATAACCCCACTGTACCCACAAGCCAAGGAACCCCAGCCCCCAATGCTATAGCCCCAATGTACCCACAAGCCAAGGAACCCCAGCCCCCAATGCTATAGCCCCACTGTACCCACAAGCCAAGGAACCCCAGCCCCCAATGCTATAGCCCCAATGTACCCACAAGCCAAGGAACCCCAGCCCCCAATGCTATAGCCCCAATGTACCCACAAACCAAGGAACCCCAGCCCCCAATGCTATAGCCCCACTGTACCCACAAGCCAAGGAACCCCAGCCCCCAATGCTATAGCCCCACTGTATTCACAAGCCAAGGAACCCCAGCCCCCAATGCTATAACCCCACTGTACCAACAAGCCAAGGAACCCCAGCCCCCAATGCTATAGCCGCACTGTACCCACAAGCAAAGGAACCCCAGCCCCTAATGCTATAGCCCTACTGTACCCACAAGCCAAGGAACCCCAGCCCCCAATGCTATAACCCCACTGTACCCACAAGCCAAGGAACCCCAGACCCCAATGCTATAGCCCCACTGTACCCACAAGCAAAGGAACCCCAGCCCCCAGTGCTATAACCCCACTGTACCTACAAGCCAAGGAACCCCAGCCCCCAATGCTATAACCCCATTGTACCCACAAGCCAAGGAGCCCCAGCCCCCAATGCTATAACCCCACTGTACCCACAAGCCAAGGAACCCCAGCCCCCAATGCTATAGCCTCAGCATCATGGTTGGAGGGGCCTCAGCAGAGATGACTCAGGTCGGCCAGGGGCCGGTAAAATCCAGGACTGATTTTTGGCCACAGTCCGTCACTGGTGGCTGAAGTGATTGACGTGTGTAATACAGCCTTATCACCCTCTGTCAGTGAAGGGAAGCTGATGTTACTGCACTAGCTCAACGACCAAAGTCACGCCATGTCTGAGCAACCCGTATTCCCCCGCCCCCCTCCCAAAACCAAGTACCCACTGTGACAGACGCTCTGTCTTTTGGATGTCATCACTATTCAGTTGCCCACCGGGTCATTCACTGGCCTTTTCTTAATTAGGTTCCAGACCATGTCATTGTATTTTGATACTGTTACAGGCAATGTCATTGTAGTTTGGATTGTATTATAAACTGCCATTGTGTTAATTGTTTACGTCACAGACAATGGCATTGTTCGGATTGAGTGTATTACAGACGTCTCTATTGTATTGCTGATTGCGTCACCGGCAGAGTTGAGGGATTGTGTGCCCTGCTGCTATTGGTCGGTGTGTGTGTCATGCAATAGGAGACTTGTGTATATAAGGCCAAGAGTGGCACTAATAAAGACACTTCACCTTCACCCTCAATACTGAGTTCTGTCTCTTATTGGGGGAAACGCTATATTACAATTTACTAGCCCTTGTAAGGGCTGTTCCTGTTTTTCTCACGGACGACTCTGGAATTCCAGCAGCACCTCTCACCATTGGGAAAGGACGTCTCGGGCGGTGAAGCCCTCCGGCGATAAGGGTTATCGCTACAATTGGTGGCAAGCGGTCGGATGGTCCTTTGTACCCAGAGAGAGTGCTACCCTGATGGAGAGTCGGTATGACAAGTTGAAAAGGCTGACCCTGAAGGATCTACTCGAGAGCCGGGGAAGGTCAGCTAGCAACCGCCCACGTCAGGAACTGATAGCCAAGCTGATCGAAATGGATCGTGCAGCAGTGAGGACCGAAACCAATATAGAGACTGATGAAGACGCTGCTCTCGTTCAAGCGGTTCGGAACAGATTGTCAGTCTATGGCCGAATCCATTACAAGAACTGATCGACCAAGTCTTTGCCGCAGCGGAGGCAGAGGCCAGTAAGCGAAGGGAAGATCAGCGACTTTCAACCCAGCAGCCTCTCAGCGCCCCTGTGTCTCTGAGCCTCAGTTACACTGGGGGGGAAAAAGATTCCATTTGCAGCATTTAAGTCCTTCCAGGAAAGTGACAATGAGATTGACGGATTTTTGGCCGATTTTGAACGGCAGTGCGCTTTACACCGGGTACCCACGGAGGAATGGGTCACCATATTATCAGGGAAACTATCTGGGAAAGCTTCCGATGCTTTCCGGGCCATCCCTGATGCGGACTTACCACACTACCATCTGGTAAAGGAGGCTTTGTTAGCCCGGCACGCTGTCACCCCGGAAGCCTACAGTTGTTTTTACTAGAACATTTTCTCAATGCCTTGCAACCAGAGCTAAGAGAGTATGTGTGTACAAGACCAGCACCCTGTGAGTACATGTGTGTGTACAAGACCAGCACCCTGTGAGTACATGTGTGTGTACAAGACCAGCACCCTGTGAGTACATGTGTGTGTACAAGACCAGCACCCTGTGAGTACAACTGTATGTGTGTACAAGACCAGCACCCTGTGAGTACATGTGTGTGTACAAGACCAGCACCCTGTGAGTACATGTGTGTGTACAAGACCAGCACCCTGTGAGTACAACTGTATGTGTGTACAAGACCAGCACCCTGTGAGTACATGTGTGTGTACAAGACCAGCACCCTGTGAGTACATGTGTGTGTACAAGACCAGCACCCTGTGAGTACAACTGTATGTGTGTACAAGACCAGCACCCTGTGAGTACATGTGTGTGTACAAGACCAGCACCCTGTGAGTACATGTGTGTGTACAAGACCAGCACCCTGTGAGTACAACTGTATGTGTGTACAAGACCAGCACCCTGTGAGTACAACTGTATGTGTGTACAAGACCAGCACCCTGTGAGTACAACTGTATGTGTGTACAAGACCAGCACCCTGTGAGTACAACTGTATGTGTGTGTGGGTGTATCATCTTCACCCTCAATACTGAGTTCTGTCTCGTATTGGGGGGAAATAACAAGACCAGCACCCTGTGAGTACAACTGTGTGTGTGTGTGTGTGTACAAGACCAGCACCCTGTGAGTACAACTGTGTGTGTACAAGACCAGCACCCTGTGAGTACAACTGCATGTGTGTGTGTGTGGGTGTCATCTTCACCCTCAATACTGAGTTCTGTCTCTTATTGGGGGGAAACGACAAGACCAGCACCCTGTGAGTACAACTGTGTGTGTACAAGACCAGCACCCTGTGAGTACAACTGTATGTGTGTGTGTGTGGGTGTATACAGGCCCGGTAGACAAAACGGTAATGCAGATGGATTATCCCGGCAAACAGAACTCTGCCCATAACAAGAGTCCGGACAGCCCCACGTTAACCCGAACAGGGTCAATCCGGGTCTGCCGGGTGTTCCACAAAAAGGGGGCATTGTGACAGACGCTCTGTCTTTTGGATGTCATCACTATTCAGTTGCCCACCGGGTCATTCACTGGCCTTTTCTTAATTAGGTTCCAGACCATGTCATTGTATTTTGATACTGTTACAGGCAATGTCATTGTAGTTTGGATTGTATTATAAACTGCCATTGTGTTAATTGATTACGTCACAGACAATGGCATTGTTCGGATTGAGTGTATTACAGACGTCTCTATTGTATTGCTGATTGCGTCACCGGCAGAGTTGAGGGATTGTGTGCCCTGCTGCTATTGGTCGGTGTGTGTGTCATGCAATAGGAGACTTGTGTATATAAGGCCTAGAGTGGCACTAATAAAAACACTTCATCTTCACCCTCAATACTGAGTTCTGTCTCTTATTGGGGGAAACGCTATATTACAATTCACTAGCCCTTGTAAGGGCTGTTCCTGTTTTTCTCACGGACGACTCTGGAATTCCAGCAGCACCTCTCACCATTGGGAAAGGACGTCTCGGGCGGTGAAGCCCTCCGGCGATAAGGGTTATCGCTACACCCACTAGTGCTGTGGTCTCTCTTATTTCTTGGTAGCGCCGGGAGTAGGAGCAGCCCCAGCAGCAAGTCCAGACAGGCACGGGAGAAAACTGTCCAGTTCAAGGTGTTTATGTGTGGGAGACATATGTAGTACACGTGACCTGAGGGGTTAACACTCAAGCGTGTAGGGGGTGCGTTCAGGATGCTGGGCTACGGAGGGCCTCGTGGGTGGCATGAGGAATTTGAATGCTGACAGGCTCAAACACTTGTAGGGTACACAGTTAATCTTAAAAAGTAGTTTTACTACTTTATTAGTACACAGCAGTAGTCACAGGCATACCCCCCACGTTCCGATTTTCCTGGGACAGTCACGATTTTCCTGGGACAGTCACGATTTTTCCCAGTTGGTCCCACGTCCCGCAGCGCATGCATTGTCCTGTGCCGTGGCCATTCTGTCCCACACCGTCATCCGGAGGATTGCCGCGGCCTCTCAGGCGCCCACCGGCAACCAGTATAAGCGCTCAGCTGCACACTCTGGGTCGGTGGCATCTGAGAGGCCGCGGCAGCCAGGAGTCTGGAAAGCAGGTTTTTTTTTTTTTTTCACTTCTTTAATTTCATTGGTGGTTCAGTGTAAGGGGGCGGGACTCCAGGAAGGAGCTTGTTTCTGCAGCTAAGCTGAAGGTGGGCAGGACTCCAGGAAAGAGCCTCGCTGGGGATCACAGCGGAGAGGAAGTGTGTCTGTGTGTATATATGTCTGTGTGTGTGTGTGTGTCTGTGTGTCTATGTGTCTGTGTATGTGTGTCTATTTGTGTGTGTATGTGTGTGTGTGTGTGTATGTGTGTCTGTGTGTGTTTGTGTCTTGTGTCTGTCTGTGTGTCTATGTGTGTGTCTATGTATGTGTGTCTATGTGTGTGTGTGTCTGTGTATGTGTGTCTATTTGTGTGTGTCTATGTGTGTGTGTGTGTGTGTGTGTGTGTGTGTGTGTGTGTGTGTGTCTATGTGTGTGTGTCTGTGTGTGTTTGCGTGTGTGTGTGTGTGTGTGTGTGTCTATGTGTGTGTGTGTGTGTGTGTGTGTGTGTGTGTGTATGTGTGTCTATTTGTGTATGTCTGTGTATGTGTGTCTGTGTTTGTGTCTTGTGTCTGTGTGTGTGTGTGTGTGTGTGTGTGTGTGTCTATGTGTGTGTGTGTCTATGTGTGTGTGTGTGTGTGTGTGTGTGTGTGTGGCTATGTGTGTGTGTGTGTGTGTGTGTGTGTGTATGTGTGTCTATGTATGTGTGTGTGTCTATGTGTGTGTGTGTCTATGTGTGTGTGTGTGTGTGTGTGTGTGTGTGTGTGTGTGTGGCTATGTGTGTGTGTGTGTGTCTATGTGTGTGTGTGTGTGTGTGTGTGGCTATGTGTGTGTGTGTGTGTGTGTATGTGTGTGTGTGTGTCTATATGTGTGTGTATGTGTGTCTATTTGTGTGTGTCTGTGTATGTGTGTCTGTGTGTGTGTGTATGTGTCTGTGTCGCCCCTAACTGGTTGTAATAAGGGATGCCCCTCACTGCCTGCATTGAGGGATGCCCTATTTAATTCTTAGGTGGTGTTTCCCTTTAAGGGCGTGGCTGAGGGTGTGCCAGTGGCTGGGCGTGGCTTCTTGTGTCCCTCTTTACGGCTTTCAAAAGTTGGGAGATATGGTCACAGGTACAATTCACGGTAAACACTTCCATCAACAGCAATGAAAGACAGTTCCCCTTTAGCAAAAATAAAGCTGCAGCAGGCTTTCTCCCTTCCAATGGTAGCTAGGGTCTTGTCTTCCTCCTCAAGCACCAAGGGTACACCTCTGGCTTCCTAATCTACTTTGGCAAGGCCGAATCCGGCTCTGGCTACCGTCTCCTCTCCTCCTGTACACGTCTTGTTTGACTCTTGTTACTACATTAGTGAGAATAAATCCCCCCTCTAACTGGTGTCCTAAACCTTATATAGACTTTACTAAACTGTAGGTTAGAGTTCCTCCTAAACCTAACACTGAGTGAGACCAATGCATCCATCCATCAACCGTCTGCACCGGTGCCAGGATGTTTACAGGATCTGGGCTTCTAATATTGATACATTAAACCTATGTTCTTCCTCTGCACTTCCACTGACTTAACTGTGGCTTAGCTTATGTAACTTAACCTTTCTAAGTTAAACTAGAGTGTAAACTAGAGAGTTTCTAGTGTTGAAAGTAGAACTTAAGGTAGTGTAAATTAATGCATACCTAAACTAATGGTAAACTGGTCCATACCCACTACACTCTCCCCCTCTGGGAAAGATGTCGTCCCCAACATCAGCAGTTCCCACTGTTGAGGTGAGGTGGTACTTACCTTTAACTTCTTTACAGTGAGTGTGAGGTAACTGTTCCTTTCAGTTAACTATCCTAAAGTTTCTAAAAGGTTTGGCTTTAGATGGGGTCCCTAACGTTACTAGGTTTTACATACACATGAGGTTGATCAGTTCCTTCGTGTGAAGCCCCAGATATGGTCAGATCCTTTTAAAGTTTAAAATAGACGTTAACACATCTGTAGCTTTACTAACTTCTGCATAAGTATGAGTGTGAGTGTGTGCACAGCCATGGTTATGGTTAAAGCAGTGTACACACTGGTTTGTGACATTTAAGTGTACTTGGTTGTTTTCGTGTCTTCTATAGGTTAAATAAACAACAACCACTTTCTCCTAACATATCTAAGCCTGTTGACCTACATTACAACATTCCTACATTGGATGTGACAGTATGGATAAGTGTCTCTGCAGTAGACCCAAAAATTCCCGTCCACCATCCCCTAACCTTTAATTACTTTGGTACCTCTTTAACTTACCTTTACGCTTCTACCGTATCATGTTTACGTTCGTTAACTACTAACCTCGAGTCGGGCAGGCTGATTCATCACTAACGCCAGGTAGCGACAGATGAGCGTGTGTAGCAGGCATTTTCAGAGCGCCCGCTAGTAGTCGCTGTGCTCGGCCGTGAGTCGCTACTTCATAGCGACTCAGTCGCTGTTCAGTAATGCTGAATACATTGTGAGGAGTCGCTATTTGACCAGTACAGCGCTGTATGGGAGCGCATGTTAGCGACTGCTCATAGCGACCGACTCACACCATATTCAGGAAAAAAACAGCCTCACAAATCTCTGGCGCTGAAAAATGCTTCTCTGAAGCCCAGAGCGCAGGAGGCTGTGTGTTTAAAGTCTGTTTTTCAGCATCTTTCCACCAGTAACAAAGCGAAAACATATGGAATTACACTGTAACAACATTGTAACATGAACACTTTAATGGCAGAGCTGTAATGTCATTTCTGAGGAAATATATAAAAAATGCCAGAAGAGGTCGCAGAATTATTTGTGATTTTTGGAAAAAAATAAATAAACAAAAACCCCGTATAAAGTGGACCAACACCCAGGGGGGATCGGCCCGGGAATCTATAAGATTCCCGGGCCGATCAGATCCCTCCCCGCGGGGCATCCGAAATCGGGATGTCCCGCGAGGTGAAACCCCCCAGGAAGCCCACAATCCTACCTTTTCCACGTTCCAGCGGCGCATGCGCGTCCACCGCCGCCGTCTCCCGCGCATCCCTCTAGCAGGGTGCGCTCCCTATAAGAGGGACGCGCGGGAGGCGGCGGCGGACGCGTTTTGCTTGTCTGGCGCTGCCTCTCGCTTGTCCGGCGGCGGGGATTGGCTTCAACGGTCACGTGGGAGAGGGTGAGGTGAGTTTTCGGGGCTTTCTGGGGGGTTTCACACAGCGGGGCACCCCCGATCTGGGTGCCCCACCGAAGTGGACCAAAACCCAGGATAGTCAAAATCCTGGGTGTTGGTCCACTTTAAAGAGAAGAAAAGAATCGTCCATTGAAATGTATGGGAGAGCGACAGGTAGCGAGAGGTCATACCTGGCGCTGTGCAAGGCTGAACGCCGGCGCTGTTCGCTGAGGCTGTGAAAATGATGAATCAGACGCTACATGGCGCTATCCCAGTCGCTAAACAGATTCTGCTTGATAATTGTGTAATTGCGTGCCGTGTCTGGCGTTCACCAGTCGCTACCTCTCATTAACCAGGCGCTACCTGGCGCTATCCCTTCATAAATAAGGGCCTCAGAAAAGCCTGCACCTTGCTCCTGTACATTCAAGGCGAGTTTAGGTGACATGAGCTAATCCCACACTTTTCCTTTTGTAGCTGCAACTGGTTAGCAACCAACTTTAACCCCCGGCCCAACAGGTTAAACTACACAAATATCATATTTACCCGAGTGTTGCTTTTGCTACCAACACACACAATTGTTCGAGTGCACACAGTTAAGTAAATTCACTATAAATGAACATTTTCCAAAACACACATGTTAAGCAATTGTTTCTGTTCCATTTGGATGCTTGCATCATGTACTTGGAAAACACTAGAAGTCTTGTTATATTAAAATGTTTATATACCTATTTTGTTATTACATTACACGACTGGTTCCGGGTTGAGGCCACCCCCGGAATGTTCGGCGAGCATTTGCGGCTATCGATTCTTGAAGGTTTTTTTTAGCGAGACCATCTTTTAAAGCACGGCACTAAGTGCCATTACTCCCCCTGGGATATATTGCAAAGCCCCTCTAAGGGCTATTTGACCAAGAATATTTTATGAAGGTGTCCTTACCACATCCTTCCTGGTGGTGAACAAACAGTGATTCAATGTAAATGTATTTATCGGATTGCGATTCGATGAAGATTGATTGCTTATGCATACACGTTTACACAGGGCATTGAGAAAGTCATGTGGCGAAACATGTCTGCCCGCCATTAAGATAGTTTGTGGAAGATTCACGGATGATTAAAAATAAGAGAAAACGTAAGTGAAGAGTCACCTCAATGATATAATCAGTCTAATTGATCATGGGATAGCGTACATTCTTGTAATGAAATTGTATGGTATATAAAATTGTGAAATAAATGTGAAGCTAAAACTTCTTTTAACTTAAAAGCAGTGTGGTCACAATCAAATGCTCGCCGAACATACCGGGGGTGGCCTCAACCCGGAACCAGTAGTGAATTGAGAGAGCATGATTATGTACCAACGCCCTATTTAGGGGATAGGCTGATTTATTAATAGTGACATGTAGCGACAGTTGAGCGACTGTAGCGGTATTTTCACAGCGCCCGCTAGTAGTCGCTGTGCTTGCCCGTTGTTCGGTTGTTGACAGCGACTCAGTCGGTGTTGCGTAATGTTGAATACAAGGTTACGAGTCACTATTTCACAGGTTCCGCGATGTATGGGAGCGCATGATAGCGACTGGCCCTAGCGACCGGCTCCCACCATATTCATCAAAAAATCACGCTCAAAAAATTCTTGCGCTGTGAAATGCATGTTTAAACCTCAGAGCGCTGGCGGCGATGGGTTAAAAGTAGTTTTTTAACCCCCAAACAACCATATTTTTGGAAACCAAAAAAAAAAGTTTTTTAAATAATTTAGTAATATGAATACATTAATATCAGACCTGTAATATCAATTCTGTACATTTTTTTTTTCCCTTAAAAAAATGATCTAACATGGCAGAAGTGGTCACAGAATTTTTCACATTTAAAAAAAAAAAAAAAACCATTAATAACAATTAATTATTAATATTTAAAGATTGTTCCATTGAAATGCATTGGAGAGCGCCAGGGAGCGAGAGGTCATACCTGTCGCTGTTCAAGGTCGGACGCTGGTGCTGTGGGCTGAGGCTGGAATAATGATGAATGAGTCACTATATGGCGCTATCTCAGTCGCTAAGCAGGATCGGCTTAATAAATGTGTGATTGTGGTGGGGAGCCGGCGTTCTCGTGGCGGTGAGCGTCATTACCGGCCACTCACCAGTCGCTACCTGTCGCTATTCCTTCATAAATAAGGGCCAAAGTTAGGATCCATCAAAGGGTCACGGATTCTTCTCCTGGGGGAGTCTCAGTAGGCACCCTCATTTTCGATTACATTACACGCACTTGTAATGACATAAGGTTCCTTCACCTTTAAGCCGTATAACTCACCATATTCTCTTTTACTATACAACAAATATGAGACGAGCTCCATGTAAGAGAGAAGAACCAACATTAGATTGTGGTTAAACCATCTTAGCTGTATTTCACTTTTACTTTGCCTGAATCAGAGTTGGTTTACCCATGTGACTACGATTTAGGCCCTTATTTAACAAGGGATAGCGCCAGGTAGCGAATGGTGAGCGAACGGTAATGACGGTCACCGCCACGAGAACGCCGGCTCCCCTCCGCAATCACACATTTATCAAGCCGATCCTGCTTAGCGACTGACAGAGCGCCAGATAGCGAATCATTCATCATTATTCCAGCCTCAGCCCACAGCGCCAGCGAGCGACCTTGAACAGCGGTATGACCTCTCGCTACCTGGCGCGCTCCAATGCATTTCAATGGAGCAATCTTTAAATATTCATAATTAATTGCTATTAATGTATTTTTTTTTTTTTAAATGTCAAAAATTCTGTGACCACTTCTGCAATGTTAGATATTTTTTTTAAGGTAAAAAAAAAAAAAAAATTTGTGCAGAATTGATATTACAGGTCTGATATTAATGTATTCATATTACAAAATGTTTTGAAAAACATGTTTTTTTTGGTTTCCAAAAATATGGTTGTTTTGGGGTTAAAAAACTACTTTTAACACATCGCCGCCAGCGCTCTGGGGTTTAAACATGCATTTCACAGCGCGAGAATTTTTTGAGCGTGATTTGTTAATAAATATGCTGGGAGCCGGTCGCTATGGCCATTCGCTGTCATGCGCTCCCATACAGCGCGGAACCTGTCAAACAGCGACTCCTAACCCCGTATTCAACATTACCGCACACCGACTGAGTCGCTATCAACCACCGAACAACGGCCAAGCACAGCGAATACTAGCGGGCGCTGTGAAAATACCGCTACTGTCACTCATCTGTCGCTACCTGGCGCTATTAATGAATCAGCCTCCCCGTGTCAGTAGGATAAATCCCAAGCCTGAATAAACGCTTTAAACTACCCTCACTCTACACGGCAGCCATGTTTACTTTATTTACTTCTCTCTTTAAACCGGACCTTCACCATGATTTAATGAAAAGCCCAAACCCTTAAAAAATGATTCCACAGCATCTAAAACTAATATATTCTAGGTTTTTAGTCACTTACTTATTATTCTTTCCCCCCACTGGGCTGCAACTCTGTTCAGGACTTTAGGATACGGGCGCCGCCATCTTGGCTCAGAAGCATCACACTTACTGAGGAGAGGAGAGCGGGATAAAGTACAGGGGGGCGGGTTATAGCTGTGCTTTGCTCAGACAGAGCAAAGCTGGGGTTAGGGAAAGGTCAGCAATCCCAGAATGCAGAGCAGCACAGTCAGAAGGCACTTCCTGTTTGTAGGCTGCCTGATGTTTCATGAGCCGCCATCTTGGATGTTTAAAGGCTCATAACATGCAGTAGATGCAGGTAGGATGATTTTTAATGTGAGCAATCTGTATGTACGGGGGGGAAACATATAAGATAGACTCTTATTCAGAGTGAAGGTCCGGATTAATGTGAGCAATCTGTATGTACAGGGTGTGGGAAACATATAAGATAGACTCTTATTCAGAGTGAAGGTCCGGATTAATGTGAGCAATCTGTATGTACAGGGTGTGGGAAACATAAAAGATAGGCTCTTATTCAGGGTGAAGGTCTGGATTAATGTGGGCAATCTGTATGTACAGGGGGGGAAACATATAAGATAGACTCTTATTCAGAGTGAAGGTCCGGATTAATGTGAGCAATCTGTATGTACAGGGTGTGGGAAACATAAAAGATAGACTCTTATTCAGGGTGAAGGTCTGGATTAATGTGGGCAATCTGTATGTACAGAGGGGGAAACATATAAGATAGGCTCTTATTCAGGATGAAGGTCCAGGTTAATGTGAGCAATCTGTATACACAGGGTGAAGGAAACATATAAGATAGGCTCTTATTCAGGGTGAAGGTCCGGATTAATGTGGGCAATCTGTATGTACAGGGTGTGGGAAACATATAAGATAGGCTCTTATTCAGGGTGAAGGTCCGGATTAATGTGGTCAATCTGTATGTACAGGATGTGGGAAACATATAGGATAGGCTCTTATTCAGGGTGAAGGTCCGGATTAATGTGGGCAATCTGTATGTACAGGGTGAAGGAAACATATAAGATAGACTCTTATTCAGGGTGAAGGTCCGGATTAATGTGAGCAATCTGTATGTACAGGGTGTGGGAAACATATAAGATAGGCTCTTATTCAGGGTGAAGGTCCGGATTAATGTGGGCAATCTGTATGTACAGGGTGTGGGAAACATATAGGATAGGCTCTTATTCAGGGTGAAGGTCCGGATTAATGTGGGCAATCTGTATGTACAGGGTGAAGGAAACATATAAGATAGACTCTTATTCAGGGTGAAGGTCCGGATTAATGTGGGCAATCTGTATGTACAGGGTGAAGGAAACATATAAGATAGACTCTTATTCAGGGTGAAGGTCCGGATTAATGTGAGCAATCTGTATGTACAGGGTGTGGGAAACATATAAGATAGGCTCTTATTCAGGGTGAAGGAACACTTTAAGGACACTCTTCCCTATGCCCAAGTCTTTTGAAGATTGCGTGCTACTCTTTCACTACAACCTACGCCACCTGGTGGCTACAGTAGACTATAGCCCTTATTTATGAAGGAATAGCGACAGGTAGCGACTGGTGAGCGACCGGTAATGACGGGCCCCACCACGAGAACGCCGGCTCCCCACCACAATCACACATTTATCAAGCCAATCCTGCTTAGCGACTGAGATAGCGCCATATAGCCACTCATTCATCATTATTCCAGCATCAGCCCACAGCGCCAGCGTCCGACCTTGAACAGCGACAGGTGTGACCTCTCGCTACCTATTAATGAATCGGCCTCCCCCTGTCCCTGTACTCACTTAACCCTTAAGGATGTTCAACCTGTAAGAGGAAAAGTTAGTGCAAGAATTGCATTTCCATAAACACATTCTATTGTTTATACCACCGTAGTGTATTCCTCACTGTCCCTCGGATAATCCCATTTAACTAATGGTGGATTGCTGGTAAAAAAACACACATAAATATTTCACAGTTAAGAGAATAAATACGCACGAGAAAATACTCAAGCCAAGGTTGCTTGATAAACAGCGCAGTTGTACTATAACTTATTAAAGCATTTTCTCTTCAAAAAGAGAATCTCGAGCAGCGCTGCTTTATTCAAGCTTTTTCAAGGTACTTTAAAACACAAACTTTTTTTCCAAAGCACTTCACACAAGAAATAAAAGAAGTAAACATTAGCATTTTCTTCAAACACTATGTTCAGGGAAAGAAAAAAAACTTTTTTAGTCCCTTTTCTTTCAACTCTTTTTCAAAAAGACAGAAACAAAACTTCTCAATGTCCTCTCCAGCACAAGAATCTTAAAGAGGCCGATTCATTAATAGCGCCAGGTAGCGACAGTTGAGCAATTGTAGCGGCATTTTCAGAGCGCCCGCTAGTTGTCGCTGTGCTTGGCCGTTGTTCGGTAGTTGATAGCGACTCAGTCGGTTTGCCGTAATGTTGAATATTGGGTGAGGAGTCGCTATTTGACAGGTTCCGCGCTGTATGGGAGCGCATGATAGCGACTGGCCCTAGCGACCGGCTCCCACCATATTCATTAAAAAATTCTCGCGCTGTAAAATGCTTGTTTAAACCCCAGAGCGCTGGCGGCGATGGGTTAAAAGTAGTTTTTTAACCCCCAAACAACCATATTTTTGGAAACCAAAAAAACTAGTTTTTTAAATAATTTAGTAATATGAATACATTAATATCAGACCTGTAATATCAATTCTGTACAATTTTTTATTTATTTTTTTTTTTTTTACCTTAAAAAAATCTAAATCTAAAATGGTCACAGAATTTTTCACATTTAAAAAAAAAAAAAAAATCATAAAAATGAATTATGAATATTTAAAGATTGTTCCATTGAAATGCATTGGAGAGCAGCAGGTAGCGAGAGGTCATACCTGTCGCTGTTCAAGGTCGGGCGCTGGCGCTGTGGGCTGAGGCTGGAATAATGATGAATGAGTCGCTATATGGCGCTATCTCAGTCGCTAAGCAGGATTGGCTTGGTAAATGTGTGATTGTGGTGGGGAGCCGGCGTTCTCGTGGCGGGGCCCGTCATTACCGGCCGCTCACCAGTCGCTACCTGTCGCTATCCCTTGTTAAATAAGGGCCAAAGTGTCTTTGGCTTCAAACTAGGATAAAGAGCTTTAAACACACTAACTAACTTCTTTAGTAAGACTCGACATGAGATTAATTCAAAGGGCATAGAAATCGGCAGGCTAACACGATGGCCATCCGGTATCTGCACCATGATACTTTTGACGATATCTCCCTTACTGGGGCTAGAAAGCACGACTCTGTCCATGTAAATAGTACGACCTGACTTCCACTGTCCCTGACGAAGCCCCGGTAGGCAGTGCGAAACGTGCGTTGGTGGTCAGACGGCCCTCACCACACCTCTTGGTTCCCCTCTCCGCACGAGCTGGCCGCATGAGTTATGAGACGTGCAGCTATGAGGAGCCTTTGCCGTGACGCAGGATGACACAACTGCCGCACCTAAGGAGAGGCATATCAGGCGGTGACGAGTGAAGAGTATGGGCCCGGTCTGACGCAGCTCCCGCCCAGCGACATTGATTGTGGACTGTGTGTCTACGCACTGCGCACCTTAGTGAATATTGCACAGTATGAAGCATTATTGGGACTTTTGCCGGTCAGCTGCTATGTAAATCAGTGCCTTCTATTGGCCAGTAGCACTTACAGCACGACGCACTTTATAATCATAAATATTAAAAGAAGAAGACCGCACCAACGTTCTATCCAATCAAATGGTGTGCAACACAAAGGTTTGGCATGGAACAACGCCCAATTTTAAACAAGAAAAAGAGGGGGGGGCACCAATCTCCCCAAAGCCACACCCTGAAACAAAGTTCTGTGGCACCACTGTATATATAAGAAAATATATAATACCTTTATTAAACAAATATAAATACACAATATACAACGACCAGCTCAATTTAAAACACAATTAAAATACACAAATGACCATTTCATCCAGAGGAGGGGGGGGGGGGTAGAGGAGGGGAAAAAAACAGCACAAGAGTGTAAAAAGTGCTGCTGTGCCTATAGCATAGGTCTCTACAAATAAATAAATAATATGCAAGCTATAGTCTGTGCGGCTGGTTAATAAATAATTAAAGTGCAATTATATACCGTATATACTCGAGTATAGGCCGATCCGTGTATAAGCCGAGGCACCTAATTTTACCCCAAAAAAGTGGAACAAGCTATTGACCCGAGTATAAGCCGAGTCATTAAACATTCTTGGGGGGGGAAGCAGGGACAGGCAGGGTTAATGCTGCTGTGGACAGGAAAGGCACATTTTTTGGCCCTGCCCCTGCTCTAAAGGACTGGGCATGAACCAGCGTGCACGCACACACACACTCACACACACACAAACGGTACCTGCTGCTGCTGCCGCCACCAACCTCCTCCTCCAGCCGGTCGCTCTCTCCATTCAGCGCCGCCGCTCCCGCCGCCGTCATCCGCCTCCAGCCTTCAGCCGCTCCCTCCGCCGCCGCCGTCGCCTCCGCCTTCAGCCGCTCCCTCCGCCGCCGTCAGCCGCTCCCGCCGCCGCCGCCGTCATCCGCTCCCTCCGCCGTCGCCGCCGCCGCCGTCGCCGTCAGCCGCTCCCGCCGCCGCCAGCACTTCCTGGCTGTTGCGCGCTGGTCGTCGGTGGGCGTGCCCCATATGGCCGGCGTCCAATGTTTTCATTGGACGCCGGCCATATGGGGCACGCCCACCGACGACCTGCACGCAGCAGCCTGGAAGTGCAGGCGGCGGCGGGAGCGGCTGTCGGCGCCGTATTGACTCGAGTATAAGCCGAGGTGGCTTTTTTCAGCCCAAAAAGTGGGCTGAAAAACTCGGCTTATACTCGAGTATATACGGTATATCAAGAGATCAACATCAGAAGTGGTCACAGAATTTTTCACATTAAAAAAAAAAAACATTAATAACAATTAATTATGAATATTTAAAGATTGTTCCATTGAAATGCATTGGAGAGCGCCAGGTAGCGAGAGGTCATACCTGTCGCTGTTCAAGGTCGGACGCTGTTGCTGTGGGCTGAGGCTGGAATAATGATGAATGAGTGGCTATCTGGCGCTATCTCAGTCGGTAAGCAGGATTGGCTTGATAAATGTGTGATTGTGGAGGGGAGCTGGCGTTCTCGTGGCGGGGCCCGTCATTACCGGCCGCTCACCAGTCGCTACCTGTCGCTATCCCTTGTTAAATAAGGGCCTAAGTGAAATGTTGTCTACAAACCTATACACCTAATATAATGAATCCTATGAACCAGCCCAGTTGGAAAAACAGACAAACATACTAATAAACAGTACCTCATGTATACTAAGACCTGCAGGCACCCCCCGTCGACCTCGTACCCCACGCCGACGCGTTGCGTGACGCAGTATCGTCACTTCCTCGTCACTTTATAATCATGTTATAGTCATCAGCATATATTCCCTAAAGGATTCCGGCTCCCTATTTTTCAATTTCAACATTTTTTTCTGGCCAGCTAAACATTTGGGTGTGTGGATGGCAGTGTGAACGTGGGGGTGCGCGGTATGTATGTTTTTTTTCCTCAAGCTATGCCAGCCTTTTAACATTGTTTTAAGGGAAGAAGGGTTTGTGTATATGATGCCTTTTGTGTTAATCTGTTCTATGGCAATATATGCCGTTAAGTGTTTTTCATAGTGCCAGCCACATAGGAACCATTTGTCTGTGTATGTGTCTCTACTCAACTTCCATGTGTGCTGACATGAGGTGTAGCGCTGTAGCGCAGTTGGCAAACTTTTGAAGGACATGCGTTTACGCATTACTAGGTGATTTCTAATGGCCTCATCCATCCATCAATTTCTACATTCTTCTACAAAAATCATGTCCTCTTCTCCTAAGTAAGGGTCCTCCATCTCCAGCTCTACCACTACCCCTGTTGTACAATATCAAAAGGAAAAAAAAGGAAGGGGTGGGACGGCACTAACTAATATCTACTAATTATGGTGCCCGGCTCTTGTAGGGGCCAATTTGAACCAATTAAATGTACAGATGGGGATGCCCAACCCCCTGACAAGAGACCTGACCAGAGACTTACAATGTCACTCACCAATCAAAGTTTGTATAAAGTTTATTGTAATTTCATAATTAATTGAAGATAGATATGTATGCACTATAGCACTGACACGGGGAGGCTGATTCATTAATAGCGACAGATAGCGACTGTTGAGCAACTGTAGCGGTATTTTGACAGCGACCGCTAGTAGTCGCTGTGCTTGGCCGTTGTTCGGTGGATGATAGCGACTTATGCCCTTATTCATCAAGCGATAGCGCCAGGTAGTGTATGATGAGCGCCAGGTAGCGGCAGCTAACGGCGACTACCGACTCAAGTACGCCCGGCGGCGGTCACAATGACGCATTTATCAAGCAAAATGAGGCTAGCGCCGGCGAGAGCGACGGCTAGCGCGGCATTCATCATGAAGCCGCCTGGACCGAACAGCGCCGCTGCAAATTCCCTCACAGCGCCAGGTATGAGCTGTCGCTCCCTGGCGATGTCCAATGCATTTCAATGGAGCAATCTATAAATAATCATAATTAATTGGTATTAATTTTTTTTTTTTTTTTAATGTCAAAAAATCGGAGAACACTTCTGCAATGTTAGGATTTATTTTTAAGTAAAAAAAAAAAATAAAAAAAATTTGTGCAGAATTGATCTAACAGGTCTGAGATTAATGTATTCATATTACAAAATGATTCTAAAAACATGTATAATGTTACATTCAAAAAATATGGTTGTTTAGGGGTTAAAAACTAGTTAATACCCATCGCCGCCAGCGCTCTGGGGTTTACACAAGGAATGGACAGCGACAGCACATTCGGAGCGTGATTTTTTGATGAATATGAAGCTAGCCGTTCGCTCTGGCCATTCGTTGTCAGGCGCTCACATACAACGCTGGACCTGTGAAACAGCGACCCCCCAGCCCGTATTCAACATTACCACACACCGACTGAGTCGCTGTCATCAAGCTAATGCCGGCCAAGCACAGCGAATACTGGCTGGCGCTGAAAAAATCACGCTACAGTCGCTCATCTGTCGCTACCTGGCGCTATTGATGAATCGGCCTCATAGTCAGTGTGCCGTAATGTTGAATACAAGATGCTGAGTCGCTATTTGACAGGTTCGCTGTTGTATGGGAGCGCATGATAGCGACTGGACATAGCGACCGGCACCCACCATATTCATTAAAAAATCAGCCTTAAAAATTCCTAGCGCTGTGAAATGCATGTTTAAATCCCAGAGCGCAGTAGGCGATGTGTTAAAAGTAGTTTTTTAACCCCCTAACCACCCCAAAAAAAAAAATGGAATGATTTTTAAATAATATTCAAACCTGAATAGTTTAAAATCAGACCTGTAATATCAATTCTGCAAAAAAAAATTTTTTTATTTTTAAATCCCCAAAAAAATACATTTTCAAAGGAAGAAGTGTTCACAGATTTTTTTTTTAAATGTAAAAAAAAAAAAATATATTAAAAAATAATTATTAATTAAAATACATTCTGCCATTGAAATGCATTGGAGAGCGCCAGATAGCGAGAGGTCATACCTGTCGCTGTTCAAGGATGTTCGCTGGCGCTGTGGGATGAGCCTGGGATAATGATGAATGAGTTGCTAGGTGGCGCTATCTCAGTCGCTAAGCAGTATCGGCCTGATAAATGTGTGATTGTGGAGGGGAGCCGGCGTTCTAGTTGCGGTACCTGGCTTTACTGGCCGGCTCCCCAGTCGCTATCTGTCGCTATCTGTCGCTATTCCTTGATAAATAAGGGCCTTGGTTTGTTATTGGCTTGTTTATGTATTTATTAGGATTGTTTGATTATTGATAGGTATATATATATTTTTTGCACTTTTAGTAAATATTTTTTAAGATGGATATATATTTACAGTAGCACTTTGCACTTTCATAATACCTGGCCGGGATCTGAGGGCATTCTTTATTTTATTTTATTTTGTGATATTTATTATTATTGTACGACCATAGTAACAACAGGTGACCATTTTTTGCCCCCTCCTCCCCCCTCCCTTCTATATGGATTGTAATGTGTTATGTCTTTTTTAATATGTCTTTTTTAATATGTCTTTTTGTGTAGAGATTTGTAGTCAAGATCTATTTTGTATAAAATCGTATATAGTGGTGCTGCATTTTCTAGGGGACGTGGGGAGTTGTGGGGCTCCTCTCCTTTTTGTAATTTCATAATTACATAACAAATCACATTATAATACCCTTTTAAACACACAAACACATACATACTCCGGCTGCGTACTCTGCCTGAGGAAGTGACTGTGCGTCACAAAACGCGTTGCTGGGTCCTGGGGGGGGGGGGGGTTCAGTGGCGACCATATTGCTGCACACTATGGATATGTAAGACTAGATATACATATATATGTTTTGGGACATTTTCTGTGATTTGCACCTACCGCATTTTTGTATTATTGCACTTATTTAAGCAGGTTTCTATAATTTGATGCACTTTGGAAGCACTTGACACTTTATTATGGAATTAAGATTTATAACTTATTTATAATACATTTAGGCCCTTATTTAACAAGGGATAGCGCCAGGTAGCGAATGGTGAGCGAACGGTAATGACGCTCACCGCCACGAGAACGCCGGCTCCCCTCCGCAATCACACATTTATCAAGCCAATCCTGCTTAGCGACTGAGATAGCGCCAGATAGCGAATCATTCATCATTATTCCAGCCTCACCCCACAGCGCCAGCGAGCGACCTTGAACAGGTATGACCTCTCGCTACCTGGCGCTCTCCAATGCATTTCAATGGAACAATCTTTAAATATTCATAATTAATTGCTATTATTTTTTTTTTTTCTTTAATGTGAAAAATTCTGTGACCACTTCTGCAATGTTAGATATTTTTTTTAAGCTAAAAAAAAAAAAAAAAAATTGTGCAGAATTGATATTACAGGTCTGATATTAATGTATTCATATTACAAAATGTGTTGAAAAACATGTTTTTTTTTGTTTTCTAAAAATATGGTTGTTTGGGGGTTAAAAAACTACTTTTAACCCATCGCCGCCAGCGCTCTGGGGTTTAAACAAGCATTTCACAGCGCGAGAATTTTTGGAGCGGGATTTGTTAATGAATATGCTGGGAGCCGTTCGCTATGGCCATTCGCTGTCATGCGCTCCCATACAGCGCGGAACCTGTCAAACAGCGACTCCTAACCCCGTATTCAACATTACCGCACACCGACTGAGTCGCTGTCAACAGGCGAACAACGGCCAAGCACAGCAAACACTACCGGGCGCTGTGGAAAATAACGCTACTGTCGCTCATCTGTCGCTACCTGGCGCTATTAATGAATCGGCCTGTAAATGGTCCCACTTGGTAACAGCCCCTCCCCCAAGGCAAATTGTGTAATTGTCGTGTGTTTGTGTTTTTTAAAGGGTATTTAAATGCGATTTGTTATGTAATTATGAAATTACAATAAACTTTATACGAACTTTGATTGGTGAGTGCAATTGTAAGTCTCTGGTCAGGTCTCTTGTCAGGGGTTTGGGCATCCCCATCTGTACATTCCTTTTTTGCGCGTCGGGCAAACAAATAAGTGGAATGGCGCTCTGCGGCCTCTCTCTTTTGAGTAATTGGGGGGCTACAGGCGACATAGTAGCTATGTCCTGAAGGATCACTTCTAGGGCATCAGCCTCCTTTTCACCCTCTTTTCCCTTTGTGGCTATTGGGGCAAAGTCACTAATCTTTTTCCTGAGGTTGCTCCACGGCAGTGGCAACATCCTCACCGACGGTGGTTAATCCAAAAAGGTCACTGGGTATGCTGTCCAACTCTAGTTCAGCATCCGGGGCTGTGGTACTGAAACTCAGGTTCGGGGCATTACGGACCTATTTCTAAAATGAGTAGTCCAGACACCCTATTTTTGGGCCATATTAGATCAGGGATGTATAATGGGGATTATCTGCCATATTTAGATTAATGTTGAGATTATAGTGTTTATTATTTTTTATCCTATAGTGGGCAGATAAGTTTTCCTCCTCCCCCTCCATGTTCACTATGTTTTTGCTTGGATTTCTTTTTTATACATAGCATGGGTTTTCTGTGCTTTTATGTGGTTATTAGGTGTAGAGAATGACTAGTTAAAAGTGATGCTAGCTAACAATGTAACATAAATGTATTTACTTAAATGTAATTATTGTATGTATATTAGTATTACATTTTATTATCTGCATGAATTATGGAATGCTGTTTATTAAGTCTGTTGTTATAAACACGTATAGTAACATAGGTTTGAATGTGCCGTCATTCTGAGACAAATACCAGCAGGCATATTACATCTTATTTATATAATTGTTCCCCTTTCTTTGTTTTTTAATTGGGGGGTTAGGGTAGGGCGAATCATGATATAACTTTATATGTATTTACAATTTTGGGGTGCGTTGGAGTGATTTATGTATTATAATTTCATCTATTTTGTGGAGGGTTGACTTACTCTTTAATATGCAATTATCTTAATTTATAATGTCAAGATTTGACATATTTTTGTAGTGAAGATTTAACACATTGTATTCACCACGCATCTCCTATTTTTCATCTATTGTCTATTGTAGTTTTTTTCCGTTTACATCCTGCCCTTCGCCACTATCTTTAATATACAATATAGCTGCCCTTAATGGCGTCCACTATGTGGCCAGATCAGCTCCAGTCTAGTGATGTCACCTAATGATGAGCCTATGGGGAATTGACACGTGTCCTGTGCAAGGTGATTGGAGGATGTTTCTCCTCACGTACTGCAATGCGGAAGTGAATCTCCCGCAGTATGCCATGGCGGCCGGGCTGCGCGCAGACACCGCGGTTGATACTTTGGATATAGGTAGCGACCCCAATACCAACCCCAAATGTTATGTTACTGAATGCCTGGTTTTTGTCTCAGATACAATGAGTTATTCAATTAGTATTTAGTGGCACATGTTTAAATTGTGATTACTCGAGTTACCTCACTGTCATGATTAAGAGCTACGGCTCGAAACGCGTTGGCGCGGCGTCTGCTCTGGCTATGCTTTTTATTGCTCTATATGCTGTGTCGGCTTTTTAAAGTGACTACAATAAAGGATGGGTGATTTTAAGGCTTATACTTCATGGCTGGCACTTCATTACTCGGGGCATTACATCGGGGCAGTGGTATCAGTGGCCTCGCTGGGTAACGCAGATTTCAGTGCGATGCAAGTCGTCTCCCTTTCTTTGGCCGGTGCAGCAGCGACATGGGGCACTGCCAGCAGGTACGGCATATTCCTCGGTGATTATTCAGCAGAATGGGGGTGCCCAAAACCCCCACAGATTAAACAAGCCAGAGACTTATTATTGCACACACCAAGATAATATAAAGGGTATTTATTTGATTAATCCACATAATACA
Source organism: Gastrophryne carolinensis (assembly GCA_027917425.1). Lineage (NCBI taxonomy): Eukaryota > Metazoa > Chordata > Amphibia > Anura > Microhylidae > Gastrophryne > Gastrophryne carolinensis. The sequence goes on along the minus strand of CM051237.1, from coordinate 478,826,414 downwards.
AAATGCTTAAAAAGGACAATTTAAAAAACATAAAAGACACTACGATTACATAATCTGCCATAGGGGGAGCTGTTGTTTAAGGCTGCCATTAAAACTAATCCTTACTAATATAAACACGATACCCACAATCTTTATATAAATAAACCATTATAATTATAACCAAAGTGCTATGTGCTTCTTAATAAAGTGCATCAACAACGTTAAATGTTCAGAAATATTCAGTGCAACAGACTCTAATCAGCCATATGAGGTAGAAGTAAATACAAGAAAAAAAATATTTAACTTAAAGGTAAGCAGTGTGCATATTGAGGCCAGCCGCTTGCCCCCTCCCCCCCCCAAGAGAAAAGCCCACGCGTTCCGAGACACCCTGTCTCTTTCTCAAGGCAGAGTACACATTGAGTACTCTGCCTTGAGAAAGATACGGGGTGTTAAGTATTTTTTTCTTGTATTTATCTCTACCTCATATGGCTGATTGGAGTCTGTTGCACTGAATATTTCTGAACATTTATTAGCTGTTGATGCACTTTATTAAGAAGCACATAGCACTTTGGTTATAATTATGGTGGTTTATTTATATAAAGATTGTGGGTATCATGTTTATATTAGTAAGGATTAGTTTTAATGGCAGCCCTAAACAACAGCGCTCCCTATAGCAGATAATGTAATTGTAATGGATAAACAATGAAAGAGGTATCCGCACACTGCTAGGTGAGGGTGCTCGACCCAGGGTGGTCCCACACCCCGATTGTGCAAAAGGATGAAAAGAGTGGGTCCGCACTCCTTAAAAAGTTATGTCTTTAATGAAAAATAGGTAAAATCACCTCCAAAAGTTATCAAAAAAGCAGTGCTAAAATACAAAGGTAGACCCAGAGTGACACAAAAACGTACAAGACCTTCTGACGCGTTTCGGGTATTTTGTCAGCCCTTAGTCATAGATCAAAACGCGTCAGAAGGTCTTGTACGTTTTTGTGTCACTCTGGGTCTACCTTTTTTAAATTGTTCTTTTTAAGCATTTTGTATTATGTGGATTAATTAAATAAATACCCTTTATGTTATCTTGGCGTGTGCAATAATAAGTCTCTGGCTTGTTTACTCTGTGGGGGTTTTGGGCACCTCCATTTCTACTGAATAGTTGCCTTTTGAGTTAAATCCAGAGCACTGCACCACATTTACCGTATATACTCGAGTATAAGCCGAGTTTTTCAGCCCACTTTTTGGGCTGAAAAAAGCCGCCTCGGCTTATACTCGAGTCCAGGGGCGGACTGCCAGGGAAGGCCGCAACGCTGAACCCAACAGATGCTGGAGGGTGAGGGGCGGCCACTGCGGGTCCCTGCTGTACCCGCTGCTGCCGCCGCCGCCGCTCTCATACACACAAACACGCACACACATTCACACACTGACCGGCACTTCCAGGCTGCTGCGTGCTGGTCGTCAATGGGCGGCGTCCAATGTTTTCATTGGACGCCGGCCATATGGGGCACGCCCACCGACGACCAGCGCGCAACAGCCAGGAAGTGCTGGTGTGTGTATGAGAACGGCGGCGGCTGGCGGCTGCGGAGGAGGGGGACCCCGCTGCCCCTCTGCAGGGTAACCTCGGCCAAACCCTGACCCCCGACACCTGCGCGCCTGAGAGCGGCGGCGGCAGCAGCAGGTACCCACAGTGTGTGTGTGTGTGTGTGTGTGTGTGTGTGTGTGTGTGTCTCTTTCTGTGTGTGTGTGTCTGTGTCTTTTTCTGTGTGTGTGTCTCTTTCTGTGTGTGTGTCTCTTTCTGTGTGTGTGTGTCTGTGTCTTTTTCTGTGTGTGTGTCTCTTTCTGTGTGTGTGTGTCCCTTTCTGTGTGTGTGTGTCTGTGTCTTTTTCTGTGTGTGTGTCTCTTTCTGTGTGTGTGTCCCTTTCTGTGTGTGTGTCCCTTTCTGTGTGTGTGTGTGTGTGTGTGTGTGTGTGTCTCTCTTTCTGTGTGTGTGTCCCTTTCTGTGTGTGTGTCCCTTTCTGTGTGTGTGTGTGTCTCTCTTTCTGTGTGTCAACTCCAATTCCAATTGAAAAAAGCCGCCTCGGCTTATACTCGAGTCAATAACTTGTTCCATTTTTTTTGTGGTAAAATTAGGTTCCTCGGCTTATATTCGGGTCGGCCTATACTCGAGTATATACGGTAGTTTTGCTTTACAGAAGGTTGGTGCCATCCAGCTCCTAAGAATATTAGATATTCCTCGGTGATGACGGTAACTGCAGCAGAATCGGCGGCTCTAAGCATGTCCGGGATTGCGGCAGTTGGGGGGTCTTCATCGGAGGGCTCTGCAACGGTCTTCGCTGACTGCTTCCAAGGCATAACATAAGGTACTTCTCCCATAGGTGTAGTCACAGTTCATACTAGCAGTCCAGCCAACACCTGTTCCCCAGGCGGTGCGTGACAGGTAATATGGATACAGCGGTTCCAAATTAACACCTCCAGCTTCCACTTGAAGTTCATAGAGGGGTGATCAGCAACCACGGGAGCTCATCCAGCCAGCGTGGCAAGGTACTACCATGTCACAGACTCAGAAAACAGGATGCCATTCTTCCTTACCCTCGACTCAACACAGCGCGTAGCTCCAGATTACTTGTACTCTAAGTCCAGTGTCCCGGAACCGTACTTGGTCACTTTTATATTCTTGCTGGACCAGTGATGGAGGACTCCACAGAATGGATGAACCCCAGTGTCCTCGACTTCCAGGTACACGCCAGGAGATAGGCGATACTCCTTGGGAAGACATAGTGTAACTGCTGGCACTCCAGGTCGATATCTCGGACAGCGTCTCAGCGTCAGCTTCTGTCAGTGTCTCGTGGGAATGCTGCGTCTAGCCAAAGCACGATGATCTGATTTTATCAGCATCAGGGGTCCCTCACCTCTTCCTGTTTTCCTCCACCGGCCTCTGCAAGTATCAGTTTTACCCTGCTTTTGCAGAAGGCGGGAAGCTGGGAGAGCTACACAGGGGGCATCAGGTTCTTCAGTCCTTGAAGAAAAAAAGTGATTTTATTATCCAAAATGAAACATTTCTCCGCCGCGCTTTGAGATAAAGCCTCCACACTTTCAGGGTAGCTTCCTAAGGATTTTGGGCTTCCTTGCACCGTGCCCAGGAAATATTGTGCAACCCAGTCTCAAATGGAGTTGGTTTCAAATGGGTATTCCTCACAGCCAGTTGAGTATCTAAAACAGTGAAAAACAGGTTCCGACAAGTTCAGGCAGAACTTCATAGTGCTAGTAACACAGTCCATATGCATCAGCAAAGCTCCACATGTCATTTTTTCTCAAAAACAGCCAAATTACCCAAGATAAATCCAAAACAAAACTTTCTGAGGGTTTAGTGCCTCTGTAGCCCCACGTTGGGCGCCAAATGTAGCACACGTGTTTACACCCAAGCGTGTGAGGAGTGAGTTCTGGATGCTGGGCTATGGAGGGCCTCTTGGGTTACATGCAGAATTGGAATGCTGACAGGCACTTGCAGGGTACTCAGATAATCCACAGGAGACAAGTCTCTTAAAAAGTAGTTACTCGCTTTATTAGTAGCCTCTGATACATGACAGTAGTCACAGGTACAATCCATGGTAAACCCTTCCATCAACAGCAATTAAAGACAGTTTCTCTTTAGTAGAAATAAAGCTGCAGCAGGCTTTCTCCCTTCCGATAGTAGCTTGTCTTCCTCCTCAAGCACCAAGGATATACCTCTCGCTTCTTAATTTACTTTGGCAAGGCAGAAGCAGGCTCTGGCTGGATCCTTTTGTTATGTCTCTGGCTACTGTCTCCTCTCCTCCTGCACAAGCTGGCACATCTAAAGGTAAGTAAGGCAATGGGTCCAGATGGAATCCACCCCAGAGTTCTAAGGAAGCTCAGATTTGTGATTGCAGCCCCTCTGACTGATTTAATAAACCATTCCCTTTCAACTGGTGAGGTTCCAGATGATTGGAGAATGGCCAATGTCGTACCAATCCATAAAAAGGGGAGTAGAGAAGAAGCCAGTAATTACAGGCCAGTTAGTGTAACATCTATAGTGGCAAAACTAATGGAAACTCTCTTAAAAAAAAACAGATAACTTCCCATCTAAAAATTAACAACCTGTTGGACTGGAAGCAGCACGGCTTTACCGAGAAGTGTTGGATGAAGGCGGTGCTGTGGATATCGTCTGGATTTTAGCAAAGCCTTTGACACTGTACCACATAAGGAGCTCATAGATAAGTTATTGAAGGTAGGACTCAATCCCTGGATAGTTCAGTGGATTTCCAGCTGGCTGAGGGATCGGTATCAGAGAGTTTTTGTTAATGGCGTGCAATCTAAACAAGTGGTGTGCCACAAGGCTCTGTCCTCTGCCCAATTCTTTTTAATATGTTTGTAAGTGACATAGGAGAGGGCTTGGTAGGAAAAGTTTGCCTGTTTGCTGATGATACAAATGTTAGTATTAGAGTTAAATAACATACAACTTTCTATTGGAAATACATTTTGATTCTAAATGTGACTTTCAGTCTGGGATGTGAACACATTAGAGGGACAGACTTGGTGGAAGAGGTGTATCAAATTACCCTGTGGGTACACTCCCAAATCCACTCACTCCACCTATCCACCCCCTCAACTAGCATCAATCACCTCCACCATCCCAGCTGCGCTCCACTCATTCACCCCTCTACCTAGCACTACTTATTTATCCCTAACCTAGCACGACTCATCCATCCCTCTACCTAGCACTACTCATCCATCCCTCTACCTAGCACTACTCATTCACCCCTCTTCCTAGCACTACTCATCCATCCCTCTACCTAGCACTACTCATCCATCCCTCTACCTAGCACTACTCATTCACCCCTCTTCCTAGCACTACTCATTCATTCCTCTACCTAGCACTACTCATCCATCCCTCTACCTAGCACTACTCATTCGTTTCTCTACCTAGCACTACTCATCCATCCCTCTACCTAGCACTACTCATCCATCCCTCTACCTAGCACTACTCATCCATCCCTCTACCTAGCACTACTCATCCATCCCTCTACCTAGCACTACTCATCCATCCCTCTACCTAGCACTACTCATTCATTTCTCTACCTAGCACTACTCATTCATTTCTCTACCTAGCACTACTCATCCATCCCTCTACCTAGCACTACTCATCCATCCCTCTACCTAGCACTACTCATTCACCCCTCTTCCTAGCACTACTCATGCATTCCTCTACCTAGCACTACTCATCCATCCCTCTACCTAGCACTACTCATCCATCCCTCTACCTAGCACTACTCATCCATCCCTCTACCTAGCACTACTCATTCATTTCTCTACCTAGCACTACTCATTCATTCCTCTACCTAGCACTACTCATCCATCCCTCTACCTAGCACTACTCATCCATCCCTCTACCTAGCACTACTCATCGATCCCTCTACCTAGCACTAATCATTCACCCTCTACCTAGCACTACTCATCCATCCCTCTACCTAGCACTACCCATTCACCCCTCTACCTAGCACTACTCATCCATCCCTCTACCTAGCACTACTCATTCACCCCTCTACCTAGCACTACTCATCCATCCCTCTACCTAGCACTACTCATCCATCCCTCTACCTAGCACTACTCATCCATTCCTCTACCTAGCACTACTCATCCATCCCTCTACCTAGCACTACTCATTCACCCATCTACCTAGCACTACTCATCCATCCCTCTACCTAGCACTACTCATTCACCCATCTACCTAGCACTACTCATCCATCCCTCTACCTAGCACTACTTATTTAGCTCTTACCTAGCACTACTCATCCATCCCTCTACGTAGCACTACTCATCCATCCCTCTACCTAGCACTACTCATCCATCCCTCTACCTAGCACTACTCATCCATCCCTCTACCTAGCACTACTCATCCATCCCTCTACCTAGCACTACTCATCCATCCCTCTACCTAGCACTACTCATTTACCCCTTAGCTAGCACTACTCATTCATTCCTCTACCTAGCACTACTCATTCACTTCCACTAATTCATCCACCCTCCTTACGGTGCGTGCAACATTGCATTGTGCAGCCCTTTCCAGGTTCTCCTGTAAAAAAAGATTCAGAAGATTTAGAAGGTATGGGGCCCAAGAATTTACAATGGTGGTCCCGCTCTCACCAACTGTTTGTTCCATGCCTCTAAAAGCCAACTTTCGATTTCTTTAAACAAAGGCCTGCACGGAAATTTAAAGATAAAGAGATTACTGTCTGATTAAGCTCAGCCGAACGTCTTCTCTACATATTTGCGGTAATATTTCCCTCTGTAGAAATTTCCGCACGACATCATTTTAGAACATCTGCAAATCTCAGCACGTCATGTTATGTATTTATGAGCGCCCGCGTGTTTTTCATAATGATGCGGCACAGCGACATCTCGCAAAGTCCCCGTTGTGTTTCCAGACGACGCGCTCTACTTACACATTCAACTGGTGTCTGCAATCTCGTCACACTCCTTGCTGCATAATTTTCCTCCGGACCCCCATGAGGTCGGCAAGGTTACATCGCTGCCTTTCATTATTTTTCAAACGCTCGTTATTTGTTTTCTAAGTGATAATTGTCATATATATATATATATATATATATATATATATATATGTGTGTGTGTGTGTGTGCGTCAGGAGACGTAATATAGCTGGAAGCAAAACTCTCAGAATTTCGGCCTCAAACCAGTAAACACATCATCGGAAGTTTGGTGAATTTGACTTTGTCTCTTTCCACGTCTTCTCTGGAAATGTTATACCCCCCTTCAGGCTGCTGAAAATTTTCAAATAAAGAGAAAAGCATTTTCAAATGAAGAGAAAAGCAGGAGGCAAAGTGGTGTTTGAACATAAAACTACATCTCCCATGATCATAAGATGCCCTCGGGCTGCCGAAGGTGCGCCTGAGTGCAGCCGAATAACAATTTTGCGCATTGAGTAACATATTCATTATTTTGCTGCTTCTGGTCATGTTTGATTCATATTAAATGTGTAGCCAAACATATGTGCTAGTTTAACTTACATTTGTAAATCACAGGCACTATATAGAGCAAGGGTCCCCAACCTAAGGGGTAACATAGTAACATAGTAACATAGTATGTAAGGCTGAATAAAGACTTTAGTCCATCCAGTTCAGCCTGTTTAATTCCTTCCAGTGGTCTAGTAGCCATAGCTGGTAATGTTATTACATGCAAGGAGGGCATCCCGGCCATTATAGATCTCCTTCCAGTGGTCTAGTAGCCATAGCTGGTAATGTTATTACATGCAGGGAGGGCATCCCGGCCACTATAGATCTCCTTCCAGTGGTCTAGTAGCCATAGCTGGTAATGTTATTACATGCAAGGAGGGCATCCCGGCCATTATAGATCTCCTTCCAGTGGTCTAGTAGCCATAGCTGGTAATGTTATTACATGCAGGGAGGGCATCCCGGCCACTATAGATCTCCTTCCAGTGGTCTAGTAGCCATAGCTGGTAATGTTATTACATGCAAGGAGGGCATCCCGGCCACTATAGATCTCCTTCCAGTGGTCTAGTAGCCATAGCTGGTAATGTTATTACATGCAAGGAGGGCATCCCGGCCACTATAGATCTCCTTCCAGTGGTCTAGTAGCCATAGCTGGTAATGTTATTACATGCAAGGAGGGCATCCCGGCCACTATAGATCTCCTTCCAGTGGTCTAGTAGCCATAGCTGGAAATGTTATTACATGCCAGGAAGGCATCAAGGCCACTTTTGAATGTTTTTACTGTATCCATCATTACTACCTCCTCTGGCAGCGAGTTCCATAGTCTCACTGCTCTTACAGAGAAGAATCCTCTCCTATGTCGGTGGAGAAAGCACCTTTCCTCTAACCTTAGTGGATGCCCCCGGGTTATGGTTACACTCCGAGGTATAAATAGATTGTGGGACAGATCTTTGTATTGACCCCGAATATATTTATACATAGTTATTAGATCACCCCTCAATCGTCTTTTTTCTAGACTAAATAAACCTAACTGTGACGATCTTTCCGGGTATTCTAGTCCCCGCACTCCTTTTATTAACTTTGTTGCCATTCTTTGAACGCGCTCCAGTTCTGATATGTCCTTCTTAAGCACAGGTGCCCAGAACTGTACACAGTACTCCATATGGGGTCTGGCCAGTAACCTGTACAGGGGTAAAATGATGCTCTGGTCATGAGCACCTATGCCCCTCCTGATGCACCCCATGATCCTATTTGCCTTGGCAGCAGCTGCCTGGCATTGATTACTACAGTTGAGCTTATTGTCAACTAAAACCCCTAGGTCCTTTTCCATTGTTGTTTTACCAAGTGTTTCTTTATTTAATGTGTAATCATGGTACAGATTTCTCCTTCCCATGTGCATAACCTTACATTTATCTGTGTTAAACTTCATTTGCCATTTAACTGCCCATGTTTCCAATTTATCTAAATCTGTTTGTAGCTGCCTGCTGTCCTCTTTTGTTTTAATTACTTTACTCAGCTTAGTATCATCTGCAAAGACTGAGACTTTACTGTTTAATCCATACCCAATGTCATTTATATATATATTGAAGAGAATTGGTCCCAGAAAGGGTAGTTCATGTATCTGGACAGCCCTCAGACCTGTCGGAGCAGAGTGCTGCTTCAGCTGCCTTTTACTTCACTTTTGAGCACAGAATGGCGGATGTATACATTTGGGCAGTATTCCCCAACCCTCTCCTCGAAAACCACCAGCATGACATGTTTTCCAGATGTCCAGAGAGGTACACAGGTGAAGTACCATATTTTTCGCTACATAAGACACATTGGAGGAAAATAAGAAAAAACAATATTCTGAACCAAATGGCAAGCTCTGGGTTAAAAACCCTTATGATTGGTTCCCAGGCTGTTAGCCCTTAGAGGTACGCAGGTGAATTACCATATTTTTCGCTCCATAGGACACCCAAGGTTTTTTGAAGCAAAATAAGAAAAAACAATATTCTAAACCAAATGGTGTGCTAAAATCCCCCCTCCCAGTCACTGCATTTCAGACAGTGTGCAGAACCCCCCTCCGCATTTGAACATAAAACTACTGGGTTAGAAGCCCTTATAATTGGTGCCCAGGCTGTAGCCCACAGAGATACACAGGTGACGTACCATATTTTTTGCTCCATAAGACACCCAAGGCTTTTAGGAGGAAAACAAAAAAAAACAATATTCTAAACCAAATGGTGTGCTAAAATCCCTCCTCCCAGTCACTGCATTTCAGAGAGTGTGCAGAATCCCTCCCCCCCCAGTCACCCCATGAGTAGCAATCCTCATTACAGACAGTGTGCAGCATCCTCCATTACAGACAGACACCCCTGGAAGAGCCCCAAGCTTATACCAAAGAGCATAAGGACTTGTAACTTGCATGTACAGGGGCCGCCAATAGTGCAGCATCTGAGCACTGGGTTACAAGCCCTTATGATTGGTGCCCAGGCTGGTAGCCCACAGAGATACACAGGTGAAGTACCATATTTTTCGCTCCATAAGACACCCAAGGTTTTTTGGAGGAAAATAAGAAAAAACAATATTCTGAACCAAATGGCAAGCTCTGGGTTAAAAGCCCTTATGATTGGTTCCCAGGCTGTAGCCCACAGAGATACACAGGTGACGTACCATATTTTTTGCTCCATAAGACACCCAAGGCTTTTAGGAGGAAAACAAGACAAAGCAATATTCTAAAGCAAATGGTGTGCTAAAATCCCCCCTCCCAGTCACTACATTTCAGAGAGTGTGCAGAACCCCCCCCCCCCAGTCACCCCATGAGTAGTATCCCTCATTACAGGCAGTGTGCAACATCCCCATTACAGACAGTGTGCAATATCCTCCATTACAGACAGGCACCCCTGGAGGAGCCCCTAGACCATACCATAGGGCATAAAGGCATGTAACTTGCATGGACAGGGGCGACCAATAGTGTGGCCTCTGAGCCCTGGGTTACAAGCCCTTGTGATTTATGCCCAGGCTGGTAGCTAAACATTTTTTTTTATTATGTAAGCACCATTAAACAAAATAGGATCCCCTCAGTCACTTTCCCAGCTTTGATGATTGCCAGTTAAGTGCCATTCAATAAAACAAGGGAAACATTTATTCAATTGGGGGGGGGGTTCGCCCATTCCTAATCACAAGTATATTAAAAACCCTCGTGGTTGTTCGTATTTAAGTTGTCATTCGTCAACCTTTACCTGTCATTTTATCTGAAATAGTACATGAAAAAGTAACAATTTTTTTGCATTTTTAATGGCACAAAGTTTAAAATTAAAAACAGTGCAGTGCCCTAATGGTATGAAACTGTGTGATAAGGGTGACCTGGGTTCTGCCGTCAGCTTGCCCATATGCCCGGCAATCTGCATGCCTGCCCGCTCACTTCATCAATAGTTCTCCAGACTCCAGGGAGACCATTGCACAACACTATAGGGGGTTATTCATGAAGGGATAGCGCCAGGTAGCGCCACGTAGCGGCAGGCAGCGTCTGGTGAACGCCGGGTGCTGTACGCAAAACCACATTTATGAAGGTGAATCTGGTGAGCGACTCAGCACCATGTAGCATCACATGTATTATTACAGGAGGCTCAGCGTAACGCGCCTCTAACAGCGCCATGTAGTGTCACATGTATTATTACAGGCAGGTCAGTGTATAGCACCTCTAACAGCGCCATGTAGTGTCACATGTATTATTACAGGCAGGTCAGTGTATAGCGCCTCTAACAGCGCCATGTAGTGTCACATGTATTATTACAGGCAGGTCAGTGTATAGCGCCTCTAACAGCGCCATGTAGTGTCACATGTATTATTACAGGCAGGTCAGTGTATAGCACCTCTAACAGCGCCATGTAGCGTCACATGTATTATTACAGGCAGGTCAGTGTATAGCGCCTCTAACAGCGCCATGTAGTGTCACATGTATTATTACAGGCAGGTCAGTGTATAGCGCCTCTAACAGCGCCATGTAGTGTCACATGTATTATTACAGGCAGGTCAGTGTATAGCGCCTCTAACAGCGCCATGTAGTGTCACATGTATTATTACAGGCAGGTCAGTGTATAGCGCCTCTAACAGCGCCATGTAGTGTCACATGTATTATTACAGGCAGGTCAGTGTATAGCACCTCTAACAGCGCCATGTAGCGTCACATGTAGTATTACAGGCAGGTCAGTGTATAGCACCTCTAACAGCGTCATGTAGCGTCACATGTATTATTACAGGCAGGTCAGTGTATAGCGCCTCTAACAGCGTCATGTAGTGTCACATGTATTATTACAAGCAGGTCAGTGTATAGCGCCTCTAACAGCGTCATGTAGCGTCACATGTATTATTACAGGCAGGTCAGTGTATAGCGCCTCTAACAGCGCCATGTAGTGTCACATGTATTATTACAGGCAGGTCAGTGTATAGCGCCTCTAACAGCGCCATGTAGTGTCACATGTATTATTACAGGCAGGTCAGTGTATAGCACCTCTAACAGCGCCATGTAGCGTCACATGTATTATTACAGGCAGGTCAGTGTATAGCGCCTCTAACAGCGCTATGTAGCATCACATGTATTATTACAGGCAGGTCAGTGTATAGCGCCTCTAACAGCGCCATGTAGCGTCACATGTATTATTACAGGCAGGTCAGTGTATAGCGCCTCTAACAGCGTCATGTAGCGTTACATGTATTATTACAGGCCGCTCAGCATATAGCGCCTCTAACAGCGCCATGTAGTGTCACATGTATTATTACAGGCAGGTCAGTGTATAGCGCCTCTAACAGCGCCATGTAGTGTCACATGTATTATTACAGGCAGGTCAGTGTATAGCGCCTCTAACAGCGCCATGTAGTGTCACATGTATTATTACAGGCAGGTCAGTGTATAGCACCTCTAACAGCGCCATGTAGCGTCACATGTATTATTACAGGCAGGTCAGTGTATAGCGCCTCTAACAGCGCTATGTAGCATCACATGTATTATTACAGGCAGGTCAGTGTATAGCGCCTCTAACAGCGTTATATAGCGTCACATGTATTATTACAGGCGGCTCAGTGTATAGCGCCTCTAACAGCGCCATGTAGCGTCACATGTATTATTACAGGCAGGTCAGTGTATAGCGCCTCTAACAGCGCCATGTAGCGTCACATGTATTATTACAGGCAGGTCAGTGTATAGCGCCTCTAACAGCGCTATGTAGCATCACATGTATTATTACAGGCAGGTCAGTGTATAGCACCTCTAACAGCGTTATATAGCGTCACATGTATTATTACAGGCAGGTCAGTGTATAGCGCCTCTAACAGCGTTATATAGCGTCACATGTATTATTACAGGCGGCTCAGTGTATAGCGCCTCTAACAGCGCCATGCAGCGTCACATGTATTATTACAGGCAGGTCAGTGTATAGCGCCTCTAACAGCGTTATATAGCGTCACATGTATTATTACAGGCGGCTCAGTGTATAGCGCCTCTAACAGCGCCATGTAGCGTCACATGTATTATTACAGGCAGGTCAGTGTATAGCGCCTCTAACAGCGCCATGTAGCGTCACATGTATTATTACAGGCAGGTCAGTGTATAGCGCCTTTAACAGCGCTATGTAGCATCACATGTATTATTACAGGCAGGTCAGTGTATAGCGCCTCTAACAGCGTTATATAGCGTCACATGTATTATTACAGGCAGCTCAGTGTATAGCACCTCTAACAGCGCCATGTAGTGTCACATGTATTATTACAGGCAGGTCAGTGTATAGCGCCTCTAACAGCGTCATGTAGCGTCACATGTATTATTACAGGCAGGTCAGTGTATAGCGCCTCTAACAGCGTCATGTAGCGTCACATGTATTATTACAGGCAGGTCAGTGTATAGCACCTCTAACAGCGTCATGTAGTGTCACATGTATTATTACAGGCAGGTCAGTGTATAGCACCTCTAACAGCGCCATGTAGCGTCACATGTATTATTACAGGCAGGTCAGTGTATAGCACCTCTAACAGCGTCATGTAGTGTCACATGTATTATTACAGGCAGGTCAGTGTATAGCACCTCTAACAGCGCCATGTAGCGTCACATGTATTATTACAGGCAGGTCAGTGTATAGCACCTCTAACAGCGCCATGTAGCGTCACATGTATTATTACAGGCAGGTCAGTGTATAGCACCTCTAACAGCGTCATGTAGTGTCACATGTATTATTACAGGCAGGTCAGTGTATAGCGCCTCTAACAGCGTCATGTAGTGTCACATGTATTATTACAGGTAGGTCAGTGTATAGCGCCTCTAACAGCGTCATGTAGCGTCACATGTATTATTACAGGTAGGTCAGTGTATAGCGCCTCTAACAGCGTCATGTAGCGTCACATGTATTATTACAGGCAGGTCAGTGTATAGCGCCTCTAACAGCGTCATGTAGCGTCACATGTATTATTACAGGCAGGTCAGTGTATAGCACCTCTAACAGCGTCATGTAGTGTCACATGTATTATTACAGGCAGGTCAGTGTATAGCACCTCTAACAGCGCCATGTAGCGTCACATGTATTATTACAGGCAGGTCAGTGTATAGCACCTCTAACAGCGTCATGTAGTGTCACATGTATTATTACAGGCAGGTCAGTGTATAGCGCCTCTAACAGCGTCATGTAGTGTCACATGTATTATTACAGGTAGGTCAGTGTATAGCGCCTCTAACAGCGTCATGTAGCGTCACATGTATTATTACAGGTAGGTCAGTGTATAGCGCCTCTAACAGCGTCATGTAGCGTCACATGTATTATTACAGGCAGGTCAGTGTATAGCGCTGGCACTCTGCTATTACCTTTAGCTCACTGTCGCTCTCCCATTCATTTCAATGGACGTTCATTTGCTTTGGTTTAAACAGCGCGTTTAACATTTTAATTTTTTGGTTTTTTTGCTCCAATCATTGTGTGGCGTCTTCTGGCTGCAAACAAACACTTTTAGAAACTTTTTTAGACTTTTTATATTTTTATGCAGAATTGTTATTACAGGTCTGGCACTAAAGTGTTAATGTTACAATGTTATAACAATGTCATTCCATGTGTTTTCGCTTTGTTACTGGTGGATATGTGTTCAAGAATAGACTTTAATCACACAGCGTCTGGCGCTCTATGCTATAGCGACTAGATCCAGAGCGCCGACGCTGTGTGTGTGTCCTTTTTTGATAAGTATGGTGTGGAGCACCGAGAGTCGGCCGCACAGAGCTGGCGCTACCTCTCGCTCCCTGCAGCGCTGTACTGGTGTTAGAGCGCCCAACACACATCACATTCCTCAATGCCGGCCAGGTTACTACAGTGACTGAGGAGCTCTGTGACAGCACCCGATAAAAGCTTACAACGTCTACTAGCGGTGGCTCTAAGTGCCGCTATACAGACGCTCATCTGCTGATACCTGGCGCTAGTAATGAATCAGCCTCCACGTGTTACACATTTTACAAGTTCACAATGCGCACGTTGAAAAAAATTTCTGATCTGGTCTTGCACCTTGCACCACCCAAAAATACTTATAAAGTGGTCCTTCACTCTAAATAAGAGCCTATTTTATATGTTTCCCACACCCTGCACATACAGATTGTCACATTAAAAATCATCCTACCTACCTATCTACTGCATCTTATGAGCCTTTAAACATCCAAGATGGCGGCTTATGGAACATCAGGCAGCCTGCAAACAGGAAGTGCCTCCTGACTGTGCTGCTCTGCATTCTGGCATTGCTGACCTTTTCCTGACCCCAGCTCTGCTCTGTCTGAGCAAAGCCCAGCTATAACCCACCCCCTGTACTTTATCCCACTCTCCTCTCCTCAGTAAGTGTGATGCTTCTGAGTCAAGATGGAAGATCATAGAGTCCTGAACAGAGTTGCAGCCCAGTGGGGGAAAGAAAAGTAAGTGACTAAAAACTTAAAATGTATTAATTGCAGATGCTGGGGAATAGTTTTTTAAGGGTTTGGGCTTTCCAAAAAATCATAGTGAAGGTCCGGTTTAAAATACTTAGGCCCTTATTTATGAAGGGATAGCGCCAGGTAGCGACTGGTGAGCGGCCGGTAATGACGGGCCCCGCCACGAGAACGCCGGCTCCCCACCACAATCACACATTTATCAAGCCAATCCTGCTTAGCGACTGAGATAGCGCCAGATAGCGACTCATTCATCATTATTCCAGCCTCACCCCACAGCGCCAGCGAGCAACCTTGAACAGCGACAGGTATGACCTCTCGCTACCTGGCGCTCTCCAATGCATTTCAATGGAACAATCTTTAAATATTAATAATTAATTGTTATTAATGTTTTTTTTTTTTTTAAATGTGAAAAATTCTGTGACCACTTCTGCCATTTTAGATAATTTTTTTAAGGGAAAAAAATAAAAAAAAAAACAATTGTACAGAATTGATATTACAGGTCTGATATTAATGTATTCATATTACTAAATTATTTAAAATATATATATTTTGGTTTCCAAAAATATGGTTGTTTGGGGGTTAAAAAACTACTTTTAATACATCGCCGCCAGCGCTCTGGGGTTTAAACATGCATTTTACAGCGCAAGAATTTTTGGAGTGTGATTTTTTGATGAATATGGTGGAAGCCGGTCGCTCTGACCAGTCGCTATCATGCGCTCCCATACATCGCGGAACCTGTCAAATAGCGACTCGGAACCTTGTATTCAACATTACGGCAAACCGACTGAGTCGCTGTCAACAACCGAACAACGGCCAAGCACAGCGACTACTAGCGGGCGCTCTGAAAATGCTGCTAACTGTCGCTACATGTCGCTATTAATAAATCAGCCTCTAGGTCACAGCAACACGATGGGTCAGTACAAACACAGATCCTTGTTTGATTGGTAGCAAAGATCGTCATTAATCTCATTAGAGTCTTTACGGCTCTGCTTAATGGTCCGTGTCCTTGCTGCCAAAATAAGGAGGAACCTGGCCCGTTAATTCCGCAACCTTTCTGGAAAGTTCCATCAGCCAGATCGTAATAAGATTTCCGAATAATGCCGGGTCATATGCAAAGATGTGAGCTCATCGGGCTGCATAATTCATCCTGACAAGGCAGCGCACCTTACGCACCCGCAGAGCTCTCACTTTTCCTGATTGGCTGGGGCACGTTTATGAATTCTGTTTTCTAGGTCAACTGCCTTGACTCCCCTCCTAGCTGAAATAAATAACCGTGAATACATATGACACTATCTAAGAGGCCGATTCATTAATAGCGCCAGGTAGCGACAGATGAGCGACAGTAGCGGCATTTTCAGAGCGCCCGCTAGTAGTCGCTGTGCTTGGCCGTTGTTCTGTAGTTGATAGCGACTCAGTGGGTTTGCCGTAATGTTGAATATTGGGTGAGGAGTCGCTATTTGACAGGTTCCGCGCTGTATGGGAGCGCATGACAGCGAATGGCCCTAGCGACCGGCTCCCAGCATATTCATTAACAAATCACGCTCAAAAAATTCTTGCGCTGTGAAATGCTTGTTTAAACCCCAGAGCGCTGGCGGCGATGGGTTAAAAGTAGTATTTTAACCCCCAAACAACCATATTTTTGGGAGAAAAAAAAACAAGTTTTTCAAAACATTTAGTAATATGAATACATTAATATCAGACCTGTAATATCAATTCTGCACAATTTTTTTTTTTTTTTTACCTTAAAAAAAATATCTAACATGGCACAGAATTTTTGCCATTAAAAAAAAAAAAAAAAAAACCCATTAATAGCAAATAATTAAGAATATTTAAAGATTGCTCCATTGAAATGCATTGGAGAGCGCCAGGTAGCGAGAGGTCATACCTGTCGCTGTTCAAGGTCGGACGCTGGCGCTGTGGGCTGAGGCTGGAATAATGATGAATGAGTCGCTATCTGGCGCTATCTCAGTCGCTAAGCAGGATTGGCTTGATAAATGTGTGATTGCGGAGGGGAGCCGGCGTTCTCGTGGCGGTGACCGTCATTACCGTTCGCTCACCATTCGCTATCTGGCGCTATCCCTTGTTAAATAAGGGCCTAAGCCAGGTACACTTGTAATGGGGTCGGCCAGACCGGTCCCAAATGGAGCACCAAAAAACACACGACCGCACTACTTTGATAGTATAAAAATTGTCAATGGGTATACAGAAATTGCATGGTGAATCTATGCACATACAAAACAGACATCTAAAAACAATTAAAAAACAACAGCTTCACCGGACATCTTAGAGGCCGATTCATTAATAGCAGCAGGTAGCGACAGTTGAGCGACAGTAGCGGCATTTTCAGAGCGTCCGCTAGTAGTCGCTGTGCTTGGCCGTTGTTCGGTAGTTGATAGCGACTCGGTTTGAATTTTGGGTGACGAGTCGCTATTTGACAGGTTCCGCGCTGTATGGGAGCGCATGATAGCGACCGGCTCCCACCATATTCATTAAAAAATCACGCTCAAAAAATTCTCACGCTGTAAAATGCATGTATAAACCCCAGAGCGCTGGCGGCGATGGGTTAAAAGTAGTTTTTTAACCCCCAAACAACCATATTTTTGGCTATCTGGCGCTATCTCAGTCGCTAAGCAGGATCGGCTTGATAAATGTGTGATTGTGGTGGGGAGCCGGCGTTCTCGTGGCGGGGCCCGTCATTACCGGCCGCTCACCAGTCGCTACCTGTCGCTATTCCTTCATAAATAAGGGCCTTAGTATACAGCTCTCAAATGAACCAAGGAATAAATAAAGAAAAAGTAATCCTCTCCTCAAATGAATTGGTTTATATAGAAAGCACAGTGCAATAATTTCAATCCATGTATCAATAATAAATAAATCCTGATCAATACAATTCATCATAAAGTGCCTAGTGCATGAAAAAATAAGTGCCAAATGACATACATGTGGTGCGCCACTAATAATAGTCAATGATGGCGTGCTCACCGATATACTCAACGGGCAGGCTGATTCATCACTAACGCCAGGTAGCGACAGATGAGCGTCTGTAGCGGCATTTTCAGAGCGCCCGCTAGTAGTCGCAGTGCTCGGCCGTGAGTTGCTAGTTTATAGCGACTCAGTCGCTGTTCAGTAATGTTGAATACATTGTGAGGAGTCGCTATTTGATCAGTACAGCGCTGTATGGGAGCGCATGTTAGCGACTGCTCATAGCGACCGACTCACACCATATTCAGCAAAAAAACAGCCTCACAAATCTCTGGCGCTGAAAAATGCTTCTCTGAAGCCCAGAGCGCAGGAGGCGGTGTTATTAAAGTCTGTTTTTCAGCATCTATCCACCAGTAACAAAGCGAAAACATATGGAATTACATTGTAACAACATTGTAACATGAACACTTTAATGGCAGACCTGTAATGTCATTTCTGAGGAAATATATTAAAAATGAAAAACATTTTGAGAAAACTGCTTATTCAATGCCAGAAGAGGTCAAAGAATTATTTGTGTTTTTTTGGGAAAAAACAAAAAAACAAAAACCCTGTTTAAAGAGAAGAAAAGTATCGTCCATTGAAATGTATGGGAGAGCGACAGGTCATACCTGGCACTGTGCAAGGCTGAACGCCGGCGCTGTTCGCTGAGGCTGTGAAAATGATGAATCAGACGCTACATGGCGCTATCTCAGTTGCTAAACAGATTCTGCTTGATAAATGTGTAATTGCTGCCGTGTCCGGCGTTCACCAGTCGCTATCAGTCGCTACCTCTCATTAACCAGCCGCTACCTGACGCTATCCCTTCTTAAATAAGGGCCTAAGTAAATTAAAAGAAGCCTGTGGTATACTATTTCCCCAGAGATCAAGGAAGAGGGAGCACAACCAATAAGTAATCTGCAAATTATTTATTCAAAGTACAAGCAAAAAAGACATTTAAAAACCACACATAAGGCACATTAAAAAAAAACCCCGTGCTGATCCTAGTAACAATCTTTCCTCAAGGTAACCCACATAATACAAAGCTGCGGGCGATATTAAATATGTTATAAATCTATCCCCCTGTCTAGGCAAATGTAATCCTAAATCAGTGTCCTAAAAAATCACAATCAATATCCCAAATAAAAACCATAATCAATAATCCATAATCAACAATCAAGAAACAATGTCTAAAGCCTATATACCTTACATTTTATTTGTGCCGGCACAAAAGGCAAATACCTATAACCCCACATATTGAATCAATATAATATGTTTATAAAGTAAGACCCTTAACCATCAAAATTAAACATATGGATATTAAAAAAAACCCCGACTGTGGCTTGTTGATTACTTGTCAGCTGAGTATTCCCTCACTGTATTTTGTTTACTTTTAGGTCCATTTTTTTATGTCACTTGGTTATTGTTTGGCACCATGCACTTTACAATATGTCCAATTTAGATGTTAGAAGAAAATTCTCCCTTCTTTATAGGATAATTATTTTTAACAGGCATGATGGCTACTTCATCACCCTGTTACACCCGCAATGAGATTATACCTCCAATGAAAGGAATGGCCAAGAAGAAGAATACCCACTTAATCCAAGTTAATAGTCCTACAGTCTATAAGGGACCCCCTCAGCTCAAAGAAATACCCTGAAGCCCATTGTAAACTCCTCATGCAAACAAATATCTCTTAATCCATGAAATGAAATTGCCAACAAAAAGGATACCTACTTCATCAAACTCAATATTCTGTCCATAAGCGATGCCAATAACACCCACTGAATATCCCTCACATAGATGAATGTCTCTCAACAACATACAATGACCAACAAGATGGATTCTCCCCATACCCTGTATCATTAGCCCCCAGTCTATGGAAGAGGAATAATCTAAACCAATAGTCCTTTTGTCTGTAAGCCTCAGATCTACCGGAGACCCTTCACAGAAATAAATGCCCCTGAATAACATAAGATGGTCAAGAGGAGGGCTACCCCCCCATAAAGTAGATACACACCTGTTTTCTACATGATGGGTAGAAAATAGGTGGAATCCAGATTGCTCCAACCCTCTGTGCATAGCCCCCCCCCCCGCAACCTGCACCTCAGTCATTGGGTGAAATAAGGTCCCGTTGATCTGGGTCACTTTCTATTTCCAGGCCACTGACCCATGTGACCTCCAGTGGCCAATCACACTGTGGAACAAGAATCAAAACTTTTTCAGCAAAAATACTGCGATCGATCGGGATAAACAATGTTCCGATTTCACAAGGAATATATATCTAAAAACTCACAGTTAAACATAGGCTCAAATGGCATCCATAACCTGATAAATATATAAAGTTAACCACTGTGTGGAGCTTGTGCTCATATTCCTCTAGAGCAAGGGTACTCAACCGTCTAGTGAGGGGTGACGGTCCGGGAAGAGAGCTGCCGCAGGGGCGGGGGGGGGGGGTGGTTAGAAACCAGCGCACTGGGGGTGGAGGGGGGCAATAGATTCCACAGACAAAACTAAAAAAGGCTGGGCTGGATGGGGCAGAGCTGAGGGGACAGAGATGGATGGGGCAAAGCTGGGGGGACAGGAATGGATGGGGCAAAGAGACAGTGAAACAAAGTTTGTGTGCACCTTAGAAATGCCACTTCCTGTCCATGCAGTAGTTCATATTGCAATGCAAGGTGCCAGGGAGCCATGACACTGGCAGGGAGACTATGCACTACATCATTGATCAAGGGGGCAGCTCTGAGCATGGCAACACAGAAGCAACTGAGTGCAGGGCTGTCAGGACAGGGGTCCAGAAAGCTGGTGCCTAGGTCCGCATTCGGACTCCGGTCCGCCAGTTGAGTATCACTGCTCTAGTGTTTAATGAGGCGCATGACACACTGAAGCAAACTGAAGCACACTGAAGCAAACTAAGCAGAATTAGCTTTTGAAGGCAGAGCAGGGGGAAAGCTTGAGGATCTCCTAGGAATCTGGTTGCAGATGATTATAAAGTAACAGGAGAAATAGAAACTGAACGGACTCCCTGTTTCTCACCAGCCGCGTGCACTGGGAAACGTTCGCGATTTCCACTTGACTTCAACAGCCGTCAGTCATCGCCGTTACCCACAAATCACGTCTGGGACAGGCAAGGGGTGGGTATCGCCGTTGTCACGGAGCATTGTTAGACTCCGCTCACAGAATGGCAGGTAAAAAAAAAAAATCTTACACAAAGCCAGATTTATAAGAGCTGCACCAAAAGTAACGAGACAACGGCTGCCGGAAGACGCACAGAGTGTGCAATTAAATTTCTCCCTCTCGATGGCGCAGCGAGCAAAATCCCCGGAGATTTGATCCCGTCACAAAGACAAATTTCCTGCTTCAATGACTCTTTTATGCCCCGTCACAAAGAGCAATCATAAAAGGCTGTCGATGATACGAGAGACTCTTCTGCGCGACGCTTACCCTCGCCTCTGAAGCTCGCACGTTCCTCGGAGAGATGATGAGGACCGGGGGGCACCGGGCCCCACAGCCGCCGTTAAAACCAACAATCGTGACCGGGACTTCAGAACACAACTTGACTAAATCCCTGAACACAAGAAAGTACTCTTCGTTCCTCTGTATATTTATTTCTTTTTACCCATCTCTATACGCTGTTGGTTTATCAACTACACTGGCAATAAAGCGGATCTTGTGGTGGTAGCAATCCCCTGACCCCAGGGGCAGACTGGCCATAGGGAGACCCCGGGACAATGACCAGTGTGCTGCACTGCTTTGGGCAGAGGAGTAGCTAGGCTTTCTGGCACCCAGGGCAAGGATTCTAAATAGTGCCACCACCTGTTCTCATGTGCCCCCTTGACCTAATGCACCCGGGGCAAGTGCCCCCCCCCCGCTCCCCCCTGGCTTTGGGTCCAGTTGGGCTACGGCTTTCAAAACCCGCATTCAATTCCTTCCAGCTTAGTCTGCCTGTCTGCCCCATGTTCCCAGCACCTTTGTAACAACAAGCCAAGGAACCCCAGCCCCCAATGCTATAGCCCCGTCATCATGAATGGGGCCTCAGCAAGGATATCTCAGGCTGGCCATGGGCTGGTAAAATCCAGGGTTGACCACCGCCTAACCCCAAAAGCAGGACAGGAATACTTACTCAAAGATCCTATGTGACTGCTGGTAGCCAATTGGGTTTGCCAGGCAAGCGTGGCAGACACAGCTTCTGAATGCATGGGCGATGAGCCATTGAGGTCACCATGACGCCTCTACAGTTGAAGATGCTCGGTGAGGCTTGATGCAGAGTAGGCTACCTACTCAAAACGCGTCACCTGTAGACAATATGAGAACTACCTCAATCGTTGCTGGCCACTGCTCCTAAGGTTTTTTGGAAGGGTTAGCATTTGTCCTGATTTGGGGCCAGAGGGTCAGCCCAAACCAGTGACTCTTTAAACCATTGCCTTGAAGGATCCCAAATCGGGACCCTTCTACAGTTAAAGATGCTTGGTGAGGATTGATGCAGAGTGGGATGCCTACTCAAAACGCATCACCTGTAGGCAATCAATATAAGACTAACTCAATCATTGCTGGCCACTGCTCCTAAGGTTTTGCGGAAGGGTTAGCATTTGTTCTGATTTGGGGCCATAGGGTCAGTCCAAACCAGTGACTCTTTAAACCATTGCCTGAAGCATCCCAAATCAGGACGCTTCTACAGTTAAAGATGCTTGGTGAGGATTGATGCAGAGTGGGATACCTACTCAAAACGCATCACCTGTAGGTAATCAATATAAGACTACCTCAATCATTGCTTGCCACTGCTCCCAAGGTTTTGCGGAAGGATTAGCATTTGTACTGATTTGGGTCAGCCTAAACTGTGGATTAAAAGTGACTCCTTAAACCATTGTCTTGAAGTATCCCAAATCGGGACGCCTCTACAGGTAAAGATGCTTGGCAAGGCTTGATGCAGAGTGGGAACCTACTCGAAACGCGTCACCTGTAGGAAATATGAGGACTACCTCAGTCGTTGCTGGCCACTGCTCCCAAGGTTTTGAGGAAGGGTTAGCATTTGTCCTGGTTTGGGGCCAGAGGGTCAGCCCAAACCGAGGATCAAAAGTGACTCTTTAAACCATTGCCTTGAAGTATCCCATATTGGGACGCCTCTACAGTTAAAGATGGTGAGGCTTGATGCAGAAAGGGCTACCTACTTGAAACGCGTCACCTGTAGGCAATATGAGGACTACCTCAATCATTGCTGGCCACTGGTCCCAAAATTTGTAGAAGGGTTAGCATTTGTCCTGATTTGGGGCATCTCTAACCAAAGGGTCAACCCAAAACCGGGATCAAAAGTGACTCTTTAAACCATTGCCTTGGATTACTCCAAATCGGGACACCTCTACAGTTAAAGATGCTTGGTTTGGCTTGATGCAGAGTAAGATACCTACTCAAAATGCGTCACCTGTAGGCAAAATGAGGGCTACCTGAATTGTTGCTGCCCACTGCTTCCAAGGTTTTGTGAAAGGGTTAGCATTTTTCCTGATTTGGGGCCAGAGGGTCAGTCCAGACCAGTGACTCTTTAAACCATTGCCTTGAAGCATCCCAAATCCTCTATAGTAAAAGATGCTTGGTGAGGCTTGATGCAGAGTAGGCTACCTACTCGAAACGCGTCACCTGTAGACAATATGAGGACTACCTCAATCATTGCTGGCCACTGCTCCCAAGGTTTTGTGGAAGGGTTAGCATTTGTCCTGATTTGGGGCATCTTTAGCTAGAGGGTCAACCCAAACCGAGGATTAAAAGTGACTCTTTAAGCCATTGCCTTGAAGCATCCCAAATCGGGACGCCTCTACAGTTAAAGATGCTTGGTGAAGCTTGATGCAAAGTAGGCTACCTACTCGAAACGCGTCACCTGTAGACAATATGAGGACTACCTCAATCGTTGCTGGCCGGTGCTCCCAACGTTTTGCGGAAGGGTTAGCATTTGTACTGATTTGGGGCATCTTTAGCTAGAGGGTCAGCCCAAACTGTGGATTAAAAGTGACTCCTTAAACCATTGTCTTGAAGTATCCCAAATCGGGACACCTCTGCAGTTAAAGATGCTTGGCAAGGCTTGATGAGTGGTAACCTAATCGAAACGCGTCACCTGTAGGAAATATGAGGACTACCTCAGTCGTTGCTGGCCACTGCTCCCAAGGTTTTGAGGAAGGTTTAGCATTTGTCCTGGTTTGGGGCCAGTGGGTCAGCCCAAACCGAGGATCAAAAGTGACTCTTTAAACCATTGCCTTGAAGTATCCCAAATTGGGACACCTCTACAGTTAAAGATGGTGAGGCTTGATGCAGAAAGGGCTACCTACTTGAAACGCGTCACCTGTAGGCAATATGAGGACTACCTCAATCATTGCTGGCCACTGGTCCCAAAATTTGTGGAAGGGTTAGCATTTGTCCTGATTTGGGGCATCTTTAGCTAGAGGGTCAACCCAAACCGAGGATTAAAAGTGACTCTTTAAGCCATTGCCTTGAAGCATCCCAAATCGGGACGCCTCTATAGTTAAAGAAGCTTGGTGAGGATTGATGCAGAGTAGGCTGCTCACTCGAAACGCGTCACCTGTAGGCAATCAATATAAGACTACCTCAATCGTTGCTAGCCACTGCTCCCAAAGTTTGGTGGAAGGGTTAGCATTTGTTCTGATTTGAGGCATCTTTATTCAGAGGGTTAACGCAAACCGAGGCTCAAATGTGACTCTTCAAACCATTGCCTTGAAGAATCCCAAATCGGGACGCTTCTACAGTTAAAGATGCTTGGTGAGGCTTAATGCAGAGTGGACTACCTACTCGAAATGCGTCACCTGTAGACAATATGGGGACTACCTCAATCATTGCTGGCCACTGCTCCTAAGGTTTTGTGGAATGGTTAGCATTTGTCCTGATTTAGGGCATCTTTAGTCACAGGATGAACCCAAACCGAGGATCAAAAGTGACTTTAAACCATTGCCTTGAAGCATCCCAAGGATGCAGTCATACTCCTTTTCACCCAGGCTTCAGTGTGATGGTCCCCAAAACCAAAATATCTTTAAAGCGGATCTATGGGCAAAATACACTTAAGATGTCTTTTGACTGTTGCCCTGGCGCATCCCAATTTGGATGCCTCTACATTTAAAGATCCTTAGTAAGCCAAAGTTGATAGTGAAGGTATGATGAAGGATTTTTGTAACAGAACACTTATCCTTTCCATCCAGGGATACATGTGATGACTTTAGGTCATCTTTAAACCGGACATAATTTAATAAAAAGCCCAAACCCTTAAAAAACCACTCTCCAGCATCTAACATGAATATATTTTATGTTTTTAGTCGCTTACTTATTATTTTTTCCCCATCTGGGATGCAACTCTGTTCAGGACTCAAGGATATGGGCGCCGCCATCTTGCCTCAGAAGCATCACATATTGAGGAGAGGGGTGAAAAGTGCAGGAGGCGGGATGAGAGCTGACAGAGCTCAGACAGAGCAGAGCTGTGGTCAGGAAAAGATCTGCAATCCCAAAATGCGGAGTGGCATAGTCAGAAGACATTTCCTGTTGGCAGGCAGCCTGAGACACCACAGGCTGCCATCTTGGATATTAAAAATGCAGTAGGTGCAGGTAGGAGGATTTTTAATGTGGGCAATCTGTATGTACAGGGGAGGGGGGGACATACAAGATAGGCTCTTATTCAGGATGAAGGTCCGGATTAATGTGGGCAATCTGTATGTACGGGGGGGACATACAAGATAGGCTCTTATTCAGGATGAAGGTCCGGATTAATGTGGGCAATCTGTATGTACGGGGGGGACATATAAAATAGGCTCTTATTTAGGGTGAAGGTCCGGATTAATGTGGGCAATCTGTATGTACGGGGGGGGGGGGGACATATAAGATAGGCTCTTATTCAGGGTGAAGGTCCAGTTTAAAGAGGATTTAAGGTTAAAACGTTTTTACATCTCTTTAACCATTGCCTTGGGGCATCCCAGTTTGGAATGTCTTTCGAGTTAAAGATTCCCAGTAAGCCAAATTGGATAGGATTCTTGTAATAGACCAGTCATATTCCTTCGGCACCCATTAGTTCTGTGCGCGCCCACCGTGTCTTTCTCGCATTCAGACAGGGGAGCGTGGTTCTGGACCGTAGTGGAGGTGAAGCTTATTTCATTGTAACCCCTCATCCTGCCTTAGAGAAGAGGGTGGCAGGGCGGGGGCGTGGTTGTATTTAGATTGGAATTTGGCTTTAACTGAATTAGTAGGGGTTAAAATTAATATCTCCCTCCCCCAAGATTGGGTTTGCCTATTATTCAAGATCTCCAGTCATATGCAGGTCCTGTGAGCGTATTGAGTTGGCAGCTAAGGTCACTGGGAAACCCGCACTCAATGGCTTTGCTTCAATAAGGGTAGAAAAAAAGGTTTGGCTCTAGGTTTGTAGGGGCCCTTGGGCAAGAGAGTCTTAGTGGGCCCCAAAGTAGTGAGTCATATGATGTCACCTTTCAGCTCCACTGCCACAAATGGGTCATCTCATGCTTCTGATCACCCTCCAGTCCTTAATACCTTCCCTATAGGGACCAATCACCCTCCAGTCCTTATTGCCTTCCCTATAGCCACCAATCACCCTCCAGTCCTTATTGCCTTCCCTATAGCCACCAATCACCCTCCAGTCCTTATTGCCTTCCCTATAGCCACCAATCACCCTCCAGTCCTTATTGCCTTCCCTATAGCCACCAATCACCCTCCAGTCCTTATTGCCTTCCCTATAGCAACCAATCACCCTCCAGTCCTTATTGCCTTCCCTATAGCCACCAATCACCCTCCAGTCCTTATTGCCTTCCCTATAGCCACCAATCACCCTCCAGTCCTTATTGCCTTCCCTATAGCCACCAATCATCCTCCAGTCCTTATTGCCTTCCCTATAGCCACCAATCACCCTCCAGTCCTTATTGCCTTCCCTATAGGGACCAATCACCCTCCAGTCCTTATTGCCTTCCCTAGAGTCACCAATCATCCTCCAGTCCATATTGCCTTCCCTATAGGAACCAATCACCCTCCAGTCCTTATTACCTTCTCTATAGACACCAATCACCCTCCAGTCCTTACTGCCTTCCCTATAGCCACCAATCACCCTCCAGTCCTTATTACCTTCTCTATAGACACCAATCACCCTCCAGTCCTTATTGCCTTCCCTATAGCCACCAATCACCCTCCAGTCCTTATTGCCTTCCCTATAGCCACCAATCACCCTCCAGTGCTTATTGCCTTCCCTATAGCCACCAATCACCCTCCAGTTCTTATTGCCTTCCCTATGACCACTAATCATCCTCCAGTCCTTATTACCTTCTCTATAGCCACCAATCATCCACCAGTCCTTATTGCCTTCCCTATAGCCACCAAGCACCCCCCCCCCAGTTCTTATTGCCACCAATCACCCTCCAGTCCTTATTGGCTTCCCTATAGCCACCAATCACCCTCCAGTCCTTATTGCCTTCCCTATAGCCACCAATCAACCCCCAGTTCTTATTACCTTCCCTATAGCCACCAATAACCCTCCAGTCCTTATTGCCTTCCCTATAGCCACCAATCACCCTCCAGTCCTTATTGCCTTCCCTATAGCCACCAATCACCCCCCAGTTCTTATTACCTTCCCTATAGCCACCAATAACCCTCCAGTCCTTATTGCCTTCCCTATAGCCACCAATCACCCTCCAGTCCTTATTGGCTTTCCTATAGCCACCAATCATCCTCCAGTCCTTATTGACATCCCTATAGCCACCAATCACCCTCCAGTCCTTATTGCCTTCCCTATAGCCACCAATCACCCTCCAGTCCTTATTGCCTTCCCTATAGCCACCAATCACCCTCCAGTCCTTATTGCCTTCCCTATAGCCACCAATCATCCTCCAGTCCTTATTGCCTTCCCTATAGCCACCAATCACCCTCCAGTCCTTATTGCCTTCCCTATAGCCACCAATCATCCTCCAGTCCTTATTGCCTTCCCTATAGCCACCAATCACCCTCCAGTCCTTATTGCCTTCCCTATAGCCACCAATCACCCTCTAGTCCTTGTTGCATTCCCTATAGCCACCAATCACCCTCCAGTCCTTATTGTCTTCCCTATGGCCACCAATCACCCTCCAGTCCTTATTGCCTTCCCTATAGCCACCAATCATCCTCCAGTCCTTATTGCCTTCCCTATAGCCACCAATCACCCTCTAGTCCTTGTTGCATTCCCTATAGCCACCAATCACCCTCCAGTCCTTATTGTCTTCCCTATGGCCTCCAATCACCCTCCAGTCCTTGTTGCCTTCCCTATAGCCACCAATCACCCTCCAGTCCTTGTTGCCTTCCCTATAGCCACCAATCACCCTCCAGTCCTTGTTGCCTTCCCTATAGCCACCAATCACCCTCCAGTCCTTGTTGCCTTCCCTATAGCCACCAATCACCCTCTAGTCCCTGCTGCATTTTCTATTGCCACCAAGCACCCTTCAGCTTTTACTGCTTGCTCAGCTGCCACTCGATCATTGCTGTCAGTTTTCACCTGGTTCTCGCCACCCCCATTCCTGGCCACCTTCTCCATTGTTGCTGATTATCCCCTGTTGCTGAGGCCAGCCATTAGCAGGTCTGCACACAGCATCCGGGGGTTCGGGTCCACTGTTAAATAATACCATGGCCAAGTGTGAGCCTGCGTGGGCAGCAGGAGATGCCAGGGGCCCTGGACTTTGAGGACTTATGTTTGGCGAAATGAACTTTGATGACTTTGGTACTCAAAGCCCATTTTACCAAACATATGTTATGGGGACCACCTGCCCAAGGTCCATAAACCCCTAAGACCACCACTGAGCCGGCCCATCGTGTCCGGTATAGGTGGATTAAATGAATTTTTTGGCAGTTGGATTTTTAGATATAACCATCTACATTCCATACCATATCAACCGAAAACCAATAGAAAACCTGTATATAACCTGTATACCTGTACTATTTTGACACAGGCGCTTTATTTGCTGACTTTGTTATTATCATATATATTCAGAGTTATTAACTTCCCTTTGGGTAGATAACACTGCCCCTTGTGTGGATATCACTGCCCTTAGGTGGATATCACTGCCTCTTGGGTGGATAACATTGTCCCTTGGGTGGATAACACTGCCCCTTGGGTGGATAACACTGCTCCTTGGGTGGATAACACTGCTCCTTGGGTAGATAACACTGCTCCTTGGATAAATAACACTGCCCCTTTGGTGGATAACACTGCTCCTTTGGTGGATATTACTGCCCCTTTGGTGGATAACACTGCTCCTTGGATGGATAACACTGCCCCTTTGGTGGATATCACTGCCCCTTTGGTGGATAACACTGCTCCTTGGATGGATAACACTGCTCCTTGGGTAGATAACACTGCCCCTTTGGTGGATATCACTGCCCCTTTGGTGGATAACACTGCTCCTTTGATGGATAACACTGCCCCTTGGGTGGATAACACTGCCCCTTGGGTGGATAACACTGCCCCTTTGGTGGATAACACTGCCCTTTGGATGCATAACACTGCCCCTTGGGTTAATAACACTGTCCCTTGGGTGGATAACACTGCCCCTTGGATGGATAGCACTGCCCCTTGGGTAGATAACACTGCCCCTTTGGTGGATATCACTGCCCCTTTGGTGGATAACACTGCTCCTTTGATGGATAACACTGCCCCTTGGGTGGATAACACTGCCCCTTGGGTGGATAACACTGCCCCTTTGGTGGATAACACTGCCCTTTGGATGCATAACACTGCCCCTTGGGTTAATAACACTGTCCCTTGGGTGGATAACACTGCCCCTTGGATGGATATCACTGCCCCTTGGGTGGATAGCACTGCCCCTTGGGTGGATAATATTGCCCTTGGGTGGATAACACTGCCCCTTGGGTGGATCTCACTGTCCCTTGGGAGGATAACATTGCCCCTTGGGTGGATAACACAGTCCCTTGGGTGGATAGCACTGCCCCTTGGGTGGATAACATTGCCCTTGGGTGGATAACACAGTCCCTTGGGTGGATAGCACTGCCCCTTGGGTGGATAACATTGCCCTTGGGTGAATATCACTGTCCCTTGGGTGGATAACACTGACCCTTGGGTGGATAACACTGCCCCTTGGGTGGCTAACACTGCCCCTTGGGTGGCTAACACTGCCCCTTGGGTGGATAACACTGCCCCTTGGGTGGCTAACACTGCCCCTTGGGTGGCTAACACTGCCCCTTGGGTGGCTAACACTGCCCCTTGGGTGGATTACCATCTACAACCTCTCTTCCCCTCGATAGTATTAAAGCGAAGACATAAATCCAGGAAACAGAGACACGTCTTATGCAAATACTTTGTATCAAGCTGTAAATATTCTGTTGCATTTTAATGTCTTGACGCTTGAGAGACGGGTGGGGGAGCAGCGCGGGATTCGCCGTATTTACACATTCCCCTAATTTGTCCTCATTTCCCTTCCATTTGCGGCAGGTGGAGAGGAGAACGATCCATCACGGAGCAGATCATAGAGGAGCCATAATCTACGGTAATTTCCTCCTAATGGCGCTCTGATAACCCGGCCATGAAGTGCTGACGGGATTTCAAAGGAAGTAAATAAGGTGAAGAAGTTTGAGAGCGTTCGGAATGACTCGCCGCCTTCTCCCGCCGTCCGCGGCTCATTGCAGACAGATTTCCCCTTTCTCGATGGGGCCGCGGCGCGAAGATTGCACATTACAAATGATTGATGTGCTCTGAAGGGCGACGCATTGCGGAGGGCAAACTTGTAGGGTTTTGTAAAGTTTGCCCTTAGTAATTTCCCCAACCCTGGAGACTGCTACGCCATAGGGGCAAATCTGTATAGTCATGGACGATCACACATGATGGGCGCAGGATCAGGGCCAAGCAAAAAGATTCAGACATGGGCCTTGATTCACAAAGAGTTGAAAAAAATTCTCATGGTAGTAAAAAATTCAACTCATGAGAAAAAAGCCTGAGAATATCATTGTTAGTGGATCACCAGATAGGAAGACAATGAAAGTCAAGGGCACTTTTTACTACAGGTAAAAAGGGGTAAAAAGTTCAATACTTTTCTCAGGAGTAAAATTGTGCCATTGACTTTCATCGTCCTCCTATCTGGTGATTCAGTAACGGTGACATTCTCAGACTTTTTTCTCATGAATTGAATTTTTTACTAGCATGAGAATTTTTTTCAACCCTTTGTGAATCAAGGCCATGGTGTTAGACAACAGAATGTTGAGCCATAAATATATATATTTTATTGAAAACATTACAATGGTATAAGCTTTACTTTGCTGACTTGGGGTTTTAAAAAAAGGGCTTTATTCATCAAGGAATAGCGGCAGGTAATGCCTTGTAAGCGTCGGGTAGCGTCAGGTGAACGCCGGTCGCGGCACGCAATACCACATTTATGAAGGCGATTCTGGTGAGCGCCTCTTACAGCGAAACGTAGCGACCAATTCATCATCACAGACGGCTCAGCGGATCCCGCCGGCGCTCTGGCTTTCAGAGCCTGGTATTACCTGTTGCTACCTGTCGCTCTCCCATACATTTCAATGGATGTTACTTTTCTTCTCTTTAAACAGGGTTTTCTTTTAATAACTTTTTTTTTTTTGTTTTGTATCAATCATCTACTGGCCTATTTAAATACATTTTTGAAATATTTTTTGTTTATTTTTTATGGAGAATTGTCCTGATATTAAAGTGTTAATGTCACGATGAGATAACAATGTCATTCCATATTTTTTCGCTTTGTTACTAGTGGATATGTGTTCAAAAATGGACTTTAATCACACAACATCTGGCGCTCTGGGCAACAGCAACACAATTTTGAGCGCCGGCGCTGTGTGAGGCAGTTTTTTTGATGAATATTGTTAGAGTCGCTCACACTGACCATTCGCTCCCATATAGTGCTGTACTGGTGTTATATAGCGACTCACACATCAAATTCATCAATGTCGGCCATGTTACTACAGCGACTGAGGCGCTCTGTAACAGCGACTCACTGCCTATCAGAGCAACGACTAGCAGTACAGCTCTTAGCGCCGCTGTACAGACACTCATCTGCCGTTACCTGGCGATAGTAATCAATCAGCCTGTATGTGTGTTCTCTCTTTTGCTGACTTTGTGGTTGGGAAACAGAGACCTGTCATTTAAATATTGGGCAAGATATTGTAACATCCTGTTGAATTATACCTTGTCTGTGTTAATCTTGACAGGTCTAACAATTGTCAGCATGTTTAAATTAGGCTTAACTGCTGACTATATGCTGTCCCTAAATCTCTGTAAAATCTCTGATGTAACTGAGAGAGAAGAAGTCTTGCAACAATTTAATTTTGACTCCTGTTTGATTAGTCTTACGTATAATGAGATTGGGGTTGGTTCTCCCCCTGTGAGGGGAAGATGCAAGGTGCGCCTGTTTGTTTCACCCTTAATTTTTCAATGCGATAGTTACCAAGCAATGTGTGGTTCACACTTATTTATTCATTCTTCCCCTCACAGGGGGAGAACCAACCCCAATCTCACTCATAGGGGTCGATTCAAAGAAACATGTAACAGCTTGGATTTAGGTGCCGATCATCCTATTTTTCACGTCCGCTCGTGCGTTCGTATGAACTTGCGAGTGATTCTATAAGCAAATACGTTTCTATCCTAAAATGTACGTCCGTTCGTATGGCAGTTCGGGAATCAGACCTATGTCAGTTTCCATCCTGAATTTTCCGTTTCATTTCTCAGGTTGCAACATTGGTTTTGCCCTTTTTCCTTTTTTGTCTGGACGTAAATCCTTCTGATCTTGCGGATGCGCACTACAAACTTACCTCATTAAAGTGCATTCTAAATATTTGGTCTTTTATTTTTCTTTATTTCATTCATTTTGTAGTAACCAACCATTAATGAATGCATTTGCATAAGTAAATCTTACTTTGTTTAATTTTTAGTTAACTTGCATTTTTTACTTGTGGATTTAATTTTAATATTTTGGCTTCAAATGGTACAACTTAAAATTTTGTGTGTGGTTACCCACACCCTCTCCATACAGATTGCTCTCAAATATAAAAAAACACCCAGCAACTTCTGCATGTTATGAGTCTAGAAACAGCCAAGATGGCGGGTCAGGTATTATCGGGCAGCCTGCAAACAGAAAGGGCCTTGTGACTGTGTTGCTCTGCATTCTTTGATTTCTGACCTTTCCGTGCCCCCAGCTCTGCTGTGTCTGTGCAAAATACAGCAGTAACCCACATCCTGCACTTTATCCCGCTCTCCTCTCCTCAGTAAGTGTGATGCATCTGACCAAAGATGTGCTTAAATAATTAAACAAAGCAAAGGTAAACAACTACACCAATAAATGCAATCTAAAAATATTATTCTAGTACCTCAATTTTAAAATAAATAACAAAGGACATAAGTTTCTTTAATTAACGCAAATATATTGCAAAATAAAGGTTTACATGCAAAGGACTAATTAAGGTCCACATTAAAATGCTTTTATAAGGCATACATGAATCAGGTATGCATTGCCATACAATTTATGGCCTCGGCCATGCTGATACATGCAGTTCATTGCAGCTCAAGACGCGCAGACTCCTCCACATAGCCAAAAAACCTGTTCAAGAACAGCAATCCGACTGCTAAAAGGTGTCGCCAGTGGCTTTCTTTTAAAACGGATTTAGAGGTTGGAAAACTGTTCTTTGAATCACACGGAAACACATCCGATTATCCTAAGTTTTACGTTTTGATCCTAAGTTTTAGGATTTGATCCTAAGTTTTAGGATTTGATCCTAAGTTTTACGTTTTGATCCTAAAATTTACGAACGAACTTGCGATGATCGTAAGAGCATATACGCATTCGAACGTAGGCTCGTGCGAGTCGGAAATGGCCAAAAAAACAGGAAAAAATGACAAACACCCACCCAAACTTACGATTCTCGATCCGAAATCAATTAACTTTTGCTCTTTGAATCGAGGGGATAGTCTCCCCGACGACCTGTCGGGAGCGCCTGTCACCCGACAAATACCTTCCTGGATTTACATTCCAAACCCAGACCCTGCAAAACCCCCCCCTACCCCTTCCCCTATTCCCCCAAGCATAATCTTACGTATGATGTTTAACCATGATGTAAGATGGGAAAATAGCTGATACTGAACTTTTGGGCTGCATGAACTACCCTTACTGTCCTCTTGTTACCATAAATAATGGGAGCTGGAGGGGGCCAGAGGTGTGCGTGTGTGTGGGAGTGCCACTTGGGTGCCGAAAGGAAGCTGCCACATGGAAGCTGCCACTTGGGTGCCAGAAGGAATCTGTCTCTTGGGTGTCACAAGGAAGCTGCCACTTGGGTGCCACAAGGAACTGCCACTTGGGTGCCACAAGGAAGCTGCCACTTGGGTGCCACAAGGAGGCTGCCTCTTGGGTGCCACAATGAAGCTGCCACTTGGGTGCCACAAGGAAGCTGCCTCTTGGGTGCACATGAAAGCTGCCACTTGGGTGCCACAAGGAAGCTGCCTCTTGGGTGCCACAAGGAAGCTGCCACTTGGGTGCCACAAGGAAGCGGCCACTTGGGTGCCACAAGGAAGCTGCCACTTGAGTGCCACAAGGAATCTGCCACAAGGAAGCTGCCATTCGGGTGCCACAAGGAAGCTTCCACTTGGGTGCCACAAGGAAACATCCACTTGGTTGCCACAAGGAAGCTGCCTCTTGGGTGCCACAAGGATGCTGACATTCGGGTGCCACAAGGAAGCTGCCGACATTCGGGTGCCACAAGGAAGCTGCCACTTGGGTGCCATAAGGAAGCATCCACTTGGGTGCCACAAGGAAGCTGCCATTTCAGTGCCACAAGGAAGCTGCCTCTTGGGTGCCACAAGGAAGCTGTCACTTGGGTGCCACAAGGAAGCTGCCACTCGGGTGCCACAAGGAAGCTGCCTCTTGGGTGCCACAAGGAAGCTGCCATTCGAGTGCCACAAGGAAGCTGCAACTTGAATGCCACAAGGAAGCTGCCATTCGAGTGCCACAAGGAAGCTGCCACTTGAATGCCACAAGGAAGCACCCACTTGGGTGCCACAAGGAAGCTGCCACTTGGGTGCCACAAGGAAGCTGCCACGTGGGTGCCACAAGGAAGCTACCACTTGGGTGACACAAGGAAGCATCCACTTGGGTGCCACAAGGAATCTGCTTCTCGGGTGCCACAAGGAAGCTGCCACTTGGGTGCCACATGGAAGCTACCACATGGGTGCCACACACAATCTGCCACGTGGGTGCCACAATGAAGCTGCCATTTGGGTGCCACAAGGAAGGTGCCACTTAGGTGCCACAAGGAAACTGCTATTTGGGTGCCACAAGGAAGCTCCCACTTGGGTGCCACAAGGAAGCATCCATGTGGGTGCCACAAGGAAGCTGCCATTTGGGTGCCACAAGGAAGCATCCACTTGAGTGCCAAAAGGAAGCATCCACTTGGGTGCCGCGAGGAAGCTGCCATTTGGGTGCCACAAGGAAGCTCCCACTTGGGTGCCACAAGGAAGCTGCCACTTGGGTGCCACAAGGAAGCTACCATTTGGGTGCCACAAGGAAGCATCCACTTGAGTGCCACAAGGATGCTGCCACTTGGTTGCCACAAGGAAGCTGCCACTTGGGTGCCACAAGGAAGCTGTCATTTGGTGCCACAAGGAAGCTGCCACTTGGGTGCCACAAGGAAGCTACCACATGGGTGCCACCCACAATCTGCCATGTGGGTGCCACAAGGAAGCTGCCATTTGGGTGCCACAAGGAAGCTGCCACTTGGGTGCCACAAGGAAACTGCTATTTGGGTGCCACAAGGAAGCTCCCACTTGGGTGCCACAAGGAAACATCCATGTGGGTGCCACAAGGAAGCTGCCACTTGGGTGCCACAAGGAAGCATCCATTTGAGTGCCAAAAGGAAGCTGCCACTTGGGTGCCACAAGGAAGCTGCCATTTGGGTGCCACAAGGAAGCTGTCACTTGGGTGCACAAGGAAGCTGCCACTTGGGCGCCACAAGGAAGCTGCCATTTGGGTGCCACAAGGAAGCTGCCACAAGGAAGCATCCACTTGGGTGCCA
This sequence comes from Gastrophryne carolinensis, assembly GCA_027917425.1. Taxonomy (NCBI): domain Eukaryota; kingdom Metazoa; phylum Chordata; class Amphibia; order Anura; family Microhylidae; genus Gastrophryne; species Gastrophryne carolinensis. The sequence continues at coordinate 478,790,516 of CM051237.1, read as the reverse complement.
CAAGGAAGCTGTCACTTGGGTGCCACAAGGAAGCTGACACTTGGGTGCCACAAGGAAGCTGACACTTGGGTGCCACAAGGAAGCTGCCACTTGGGTGCCACAAGGAAGCTGCCATTTGGGTGCCACAAGGAAGCTGTCACAAGGAAGCATCCACTTGGGTGCCACAAGGAAGCTGTCACTTGGGTGCCACAAGGAAGCTTCCACTTGGGTGCCACAAGGAAGCTGTCATTTGGGTGCCACAAGGAAGCATCCAATTGGGTGCCACAAGGAAGCTGCCTCTTGGGTGCCACAAGGAAGCTGCCACTTGGGTGCCACAAGGAAGCTGCCACTTGAGTGCCACAAGGAATCTGCCACTTGGGTGCCACAAGGAAGCTGCCACATGGGTGCCACACAGAATCTTCCATGTGGGTGCAACAAGGAAGCTGCCACTTGGGGGCCACAAGGAAGCTGCCTCTTGGGTGCCACAAGGAAGCATCCACTTGGTTGCCACAAGGAAGCCGCCATTCAGGTTCCACAAGGAAGCTGCCACTTGGGTGCCACAAGGAAGCTGCCATTTGGGTGCCACAAGGAAGCTGCCTCTTGGGTGTCACAAGGAAGCTGCCACTTGGGTGCCACAAGTAAGCTGCCACTTGGGTGCCACAAATTAGCTGCCACTTGGGTGCCACGAGGAATCTGCCACTTTGGTGCCACAGAAAAGCTGCCACTTGGATGCCACAAGGAAGCTGCCATTTGGGGGCCACAAGGAAGCTGCCACTTGGGTGCCACAAGGAAACTGCCATTTGGGTGCCACAAGGAATCTGCCACTTGGGTGCCACAAATAAGCTACCACTTGGGTGCCACAAGGAAGCTGCCATTTGGGAGCCACAATGAAGCTGCCTCTTGGGTGCCACATGGAAGCTGCCACAAAGAAGCTGTCACTTGGGTGCCACAAGGAAGCTGCCACTTGGGTGCCACAAGGGAACATCCACTTGGGTGCCAAAAAGAAGCTGTCACTTGCACTTGGTGCCACAAGAAAGCACCCACTTGGGTGCCACAAGGAAACTGCCACTTGGGTGCCACAAGGAAGCTGCCTCTTGGGTGCCACATGGAAGCTGCCTCTTGGCTGCCACATGGAAGCTGCCACTTGGGTGCCACAAGGGAGCTGCCACTTGGGTGCAGCACTGAAGCTGCCACGTGGGTGCCACACGGAATCTGCCACGTGGGTGCCACAAGGAATCTGTCACTTGAGTGCCACAAGGAGGCTGCCACATGGGTACCACAATGAAGCATCCAAGTGGGTGCCACAAGGAAGCATCCACTTGGGTGCCACAAGCAAGCTCTCACTTGGGTGCCACAAGGAAGCTGCCACTTGGGTGCCACAAGGAATCTGTCACTTGGGTGCCACAAGGAAACTGCCATTTGGGTGCCAGGAAGTAGGTATCACTCCCATTCAAGTTCCCATAAGAAAAGGTGATGTTAACTGAGTGGTGTTGCTATATTAGTGGGTGTGTCAGGGACATTGTGGTTTTTTTGCCCACAGACACCTTGTCTGTCACCTACCCTGCTCCTGTGGCTGATGAATCTCATAAACAATGGTTGTTTCCGTAATGAGGTAATATGTATCCCACTGAGTTTTAAGCTATTTATTACTGTGAGTTTTCCTGTATTTTTATGTATTTTAACCTTTGCTAAGCGTTCTTTTCTGTATATGAGTAAATTATATATTCTTTTTATATCTTATTTAGAATAAAAGAACATTCTTTATTAGTAATGCTCTGATCTCTTTAAAACAATATATAACGAACCTGCTTTTATATTGCCCTGCCTTGGGCATTTATTAGTAAAATATTTGATATTTGGGAATGTTTTGGCCATCAGCAAAACACATGGAGAAGATTGTGCCACCAAATGCAGAATGCTGGATGCCTGGATGGTTTGCTCTGACTCTTTGGTTGAATAGTGTCAGTGGAACGCATGGAGCTCTCACTACTGGCTCCATCACCAACATCTTTTATGGACCAAATATTCTTATAGCATGTGATCCGTAATTAAACCCTGAGTAGGAGTCTATCTTATATGTTTTCCCCCACCCTGTACATACAGGTTGCCCGCATTAAAAATCATCCTACCTGCATCTACTGCATTTTTTTGAGCCCTTGAACAGCCAAGATGGCGGCACATTAAATTTTTGTCTCCCTGCCGCTCTGCATTCTGGGATTGCTGCTCTTTCCCTGACCCCAGCTCTGCTCTGTCTGTGCAAAGCACAGCTATAACTTGCCCCCTGCACTTCTGCTCCCTCTCCTCTTCTCAGTATGTGATGCTTCTGAGGCAAGATGGCGGCGCCCGTATCCTAGAGTCCTGAACAGAGTTGCAGCCAGTGGGGGAACGAATAGTAAGTAAGTGACCAAAAAAGTAAAATCTATTTATTTTAGATGCTGAGGAATAGTTTTTTAAGGGTTTGGGCTTTTCATGAAATAGTGCTGAAGGTTCGGTTTAAGCCACACCCTAAAGCACACCTCTACCACGCCCATCGCCCACAAAATTGGGTCAGTTTATTTCTGGTATAAAGTGTTACATCAGTGGTACTCAAGGTTTTGACTAGCGTGGGCCACTTAAATGATTTGGAACCTGGTCGGGGATCACAATAAATAGGTTAAGAATGTTTCATTTAGAATAGCTTAATGAAGATTTTCTACAACAATCGGGATACCCACTGTCTCCACAAAGTCCATTTAAAAGAAACAAAGGAGGGGCGGCAGCCGCTCAGACCATTTTATAACTAACCTGGGAGGTGCACGTGAGCAGGGCAATTAGGATACAAAAGTCTTAAAGGAGCCATAGCACTCAATCCTTTTAGCGTGCAGCCAAACCTATAATCTGTCTCTAAATCTGGTTAGAAACAGAGGTCTTGGTCTACACACATCTGCAGAAGCATGCCCAAGCCGCACCACCAAGCGCCATGATACCTCTGTGGGGTGCAACCCTAATCTATGAGAGCTCCCATTTGGGACACACAATGCAATAGATAAATTGGGAGCAGGCTTACCTGAGGTTGCCCTAAAACCTCAAGTGCAGCCCATGGGGTGGAAGGGTCGAAGACCTCGCTGTACAGACCTAGACCCCACACCCCATGTGCTTGCACAAATTCAAAAGAGTCCTCTATGACCGAGTCCTCTGTTTTTGACCAGATTTAGAGACTTTAGGTTGGTCTGCAAGCTAACGGGGTTGAGTGCTGTGGCTCATTTAAGACTTTTATATCCTAATTGCCCTGCTAACGTGCAACTCCCAGGTTAGTTATAAAATGGTCTAAGCGGCTGCCACGCATCCTTTTTATCTTTTGAATTTGTGCAAGCACATGGGGTGGGGGGTCTAGGCTGTACTGCGAGGTCTTCTACCCTTCCACCCCATGGGCTGCACTCAAGGTTATAGGGCAACCTCAGGTAAGCCTGCTCCCAATTTATCTAATGTATTGTATGTCCCAAAGGGGGGCTCTCAGAGATTAGAGTTAGGACTGCACCCCACAGAGGCACCTTGGCACTTGGTGGTGCAGCTTCAGCTACTTCTGCAGATGTGTGTGACCGAGCCTCTGTTTTTGACCAGATTTAGAGACAGATTTTAGATCTGCAAGCTAGCAAGGTTGAATGCTGTGGCTCCTTTAAAACTTTTGTACACAAACTCCATTTGTATTTTCTTCCACCACTCCCCTACATTCAAATGTAACAACCCCTACATGCTAGCAACATACATGCCAGTTGTCTTACCTCTCTGAATATATGGATTTATTATTTATAGTCCTCCCCCATCAGTCCTATATCTTAACCATGTTCCCAATGTTCAAACCATCTAAGCTTCCACCTATGCTAAACATATGATTATTATAAGTATTCAAACAACGCTTATCTCTTTAATGCATAAAAATATCATTTTAGGCGCACATTTTCGCGACAGCACCAGGACTTGCCCCCACAAAAGGGGACAAGCGGAGGAGATACGGACAGCTTTTATCTTTGTAGCTCACCTTTTTATTTATCTAAATAAATTAATTTACACTTCATTGAAATACGTGGTATCCTTGAACCAACCACATCGAGGGATTTACAAGAAGAGTTTCAGTTACTGGAAAACATATCAGGCCCCCATCCATCCATCCATCATCAGCGGGACAGCGCTGCAGCATCTGAACCTCAAAGGCCCTGGGTAGGTCAGCGCAGCCCCGGGCCGCGGCGGTGAGTTTCTTTTTTTCTAAGTTACTACAAACATTTGACACATAATAAATGTATTGCAACAATATGTAGCTATGTTAACACAATAACACAGCTAAGACCAAACACTGATTCAGAAGGTTTTCTCTCAGTCCCAGATATAACAACCTCTATATTTCTGGGCCAACCTACCTCTGATACAAACCCTCAAGCGCGCCTAAACTGATCTTGTTATGCATTAAAGTGGACCAACACCCACAGGTGATCGGCCCGGGAATCTATAAGATTCCCGGCCCGGCCACCTTCCTCTCGGATGTCCCGTGGGGTGAAACCCCCCCAAACACCCCAAACCCCCTTACCTTATCTTAGAGACCCCCTTACCAAGTTTAGAGACAGATTGTAGGTTGGTCAGCAAGCTAACTGGTTTGAGTGCTGTGGCTCCTTTAAGACTTTTGTATCCTAATTGCCCTGCTCACGTGCACCTCCCAGGTTAGTTATAAAATGGTCTGAGCGGCTGCCACCCCTCCTTTGTTTCTTTTGAATTTGTGCAAGCACATGGGGTGTGGGGTCTAGGCTGTACTGCGAGGTCTTCGACCCTTCCACCCCATGCCTTGCACTTGAGGTTTAGGGCAACCTCAGGAAAGCCTGCTCCCAATTTATCTATTGCATTGTATGTCCCAAATGGGGCTCTCAGAGATTAGAGTTAGGACTCACAGGGGCACCTTGGCGCTTGGTGGTGCAGCTTAAGCTACTTCTGCACATGTGTGTGACCGAGCCTCTGTTTTTAACCAAGTTTAGAGACAGATTGTAGGTTGGTCAGCAAGCTAACTGGTTTGAGTGATGTGGCTCCTTTAAGACTTTTACATCCGTCCGGAGCCTCACAAGTCCCATATAGTATCAGCGAAGGAAGAGGGTGGTGGGAAGGGAGGTGATCCATGGTGATTTCTACAATGCCCCAGACCATTGGCATATTTGGCCAATCGGGGTGCCCCGGGGGAAAGGACCAAAACCCAGGATAGTCAAAATCTTGGGTTTTGGTTCACTTTAGTATCTCAGTTAAATGCTGCCCTAGGGAGGTTTTGAAAAAAAAAAAATATATAATTTTCCTGGGAAACTCCTGGAAATCCCTTAAAAGATCACAGTTGAACATGTATAGTGCCAAATCGTGAAAAATGGTCTGGCAACAGAGGGTGACAAAATCTCTAGGCAGACTGGCAGTTAAAGGGTTAAAACCAAGTTATCAGTTTCATTCGAGGCCTGGAAGTAATGTCAGATTCAAACAAATCTTAGCTCACAATTCACTCATTTCTACTGGGCCTGTTGTTTATGGATCAGGCTACGTTTCATAAGAGAGGGAAGTCAATGCTTCAGCGCACAGTCCCCATGCGGAAAAGTCTGCTTTGATGTATTAAAATCGCCCTTCTGTTTTTGTTTCCTTTGTTACTTTTCAATTTTTCGGAGCATTGTTTGCTAGATGAACAAATTAGGGAGAGGATTTCATTGGGAGCCAACGGAAATAAAGTGATGAAATGTGGAGGCTGATTCATCTCTAGCGCCAGGTATCAGTAGATGAGCGTCTGTATAGGGGCGCTTAGAGCGACGGCTAGTAGACGCTCGTGTGCTTGTATCGGGTGCTGTAACAGAGCGTCTCGGTCGCTGTAGTAACCTGGCCGGCATTGATGAATAAGATGTATGTTGGGCGCTCTAACACCAGTAAAGCGTTGTAGGGAGCGAAAGGTAGCGCTAGCTCGGTGCACCGACTCACACCATATTCAACAAAAAAACAGACTCACACAGCGTGGGCGCTCTAAAGCTGTAGCCTAGAGCACCAGACGCTGTGTGATTAAAGTCCATTGAAATGTATGGGAGAGCGACAGGTAGTGACAGGTAATACCTGGCGCTCTGGAACCTAGAGCGCCGGCGCTATACACTGAGCCGCCTGTAATAATACATGTGACGCTACATGCCGCTGTTAGAGGTGCTTACCAGATTCGCTTTCATAAATGTGGTTTTGCGTACAGCGCGCGGCGTTCACCAGACGCTGCCTGCCGCTACGAGGTGCTACTGCCGCTATCCGTTGATTAATAAACCCCATAATATTGTCGGGATTCAGGTTCTACTTTCTTGCACTCAGCCGCAGAGCAAATTTAACTCGAGCAAAATGCGATGCGCCGACGAGCCAACAGCTAAACCTTTTTTGTGTTCCTCGGAAATGTTATTTCCGGAGCGACTGTTTTTCTTTTCCCGCCACGTTCCCGCGCCGACGTTCCGTTTCTGATGTCAGAAAGCCATGTAACGTATTTAGTTAACTGTTTAAACAGATTTATTCATACGATTCCGGCGCGATGCCTCCTCGGGAGCGCCTGACAGATGATCATTTAGCGGTCGTCATTTGAACGCTTCGCGTAGTGTCTAATTATTGTTTTAAAAACATTCTGATAATTTGCCTCTGACAGCTTGTATTTTTAGTTAATAGGAATCATTTTTATTCTTTACATATCACATTAGAACGCTCCGAGCGGCCTTGTTTAGTAAAAATTATTGCAGCGTCGCCTTATATCAGACACGTTTGCAGAGTCCCCAGGGTAGTGTTTGGTTCTGTGGACCAATAGAGTTAAAACAAAACTATTTAAAAAAATATCCCACCCGCGCTGCACTTTTAAAAAGCTGCCAAAAAACTCCCCAAAACCTGCAGTTTTGTAAAAGTAGCCGCCTTCCATGTGTACTTCCACATACAGGGGCGGTGGATTCCGCATTCAGATGAGACCCGCACAAGTCCATTACATTCCTCAGATCAGCAAGCTCCTTGTTGTCGCAGGCGGGGATGTCGCTGTCACAGGGTTGGGTGACATGGATCCTCCTGGTCACAGAGTTTTATTTTCTGCTGTTACCAACCAACTGACACACACACCCTTATTATAGTAGCCGGTAGAATAGGGAGCACTCACCCCCGCTCTGGGGTCTGTTGTGCTGCCTTTCCTGGAAATCCTGGAACCAACAAGATGGCGTTGTCTATCGAAAAACCTTTTTAGTACATGTTAGGAGTTGCTTTGCATTTCTATAACTGGTAAATACTTAAAGAGAGCAGCAGAGGGTGGTTAGTTGAACAACTTCTTCTTCTATTAGTCCACTTTACTGCACAGGTATCCCGTGGACGCTAACTAGTTCACAAACAGTTAAAAAATACAGTTTTAAAAGAAGAACTCACCTTCACTGCATTTTACTTCATCCCTCCTCTAATATGTTCTTTTCCTTGTTCTAACTTTTAACAAAGAATATTTTGGGCCATCCAGAAATGATCTCAACTATGGTGATTCAAGGAACAAGTATTGTCCAAAACCAAAAATCGATAAGTGGATTTAATTAAGATACAGTCAGTTACATTACAGAAAAATAGTAATATGAATGGTGTAAATAAGGTTGCAATGTCCAAAATGTAAGCGGAGTGTCCATACAAAGGAAGAGCAATTCTCTCTTTCTCAGGCTAATTCAACTACGGCCTTTTGTCTCTCTGCCCAGCCCCCTCATACTCCCTGCATTGCAGCTCTTCATGTCCCTTCCATTCCTGAAAGCGGGAAAAAGCCAAGAAGACAAAAGCAACCCCTTTCCTCCTTAAATGTTATACCTCTGGTCCAAGCCCCTTCCCCTCCCTCAAGGGTGGGGGGGGGGGCAGTCATGTAACTCTATATCTCCTTAGTCTAGGAAACATATGGTTTCAGTTAAATAGTCAAAAGACCATTATCAAATAATTTGTAGGAGAAAAACCCAGACATAACATTACTTGAGTCTGTATATATATATATATATATATATATATATATATATATATATATATTATTGATGCAATTCACCCAAATAAACCTTATGTTATATTATATGTGCATTATTTCCTTTGAATCAGCCAGTCCCGGATCAGAATCATAATAAACGGCCGGTAAACATCCACAGATTCCACATTCATCCAAGTTCCCTATATACATCAATAATATTAGTGATTTCATAATAATTCATTAATAATTGAGATCATAAACATTTTATTCCTCTGGAACCTTCTTACACCTCCCCTGAAGGGAGGTGTCTTCTCTGCAGGTCCACCGGGCTGGTGGCTTACTCCTTGTTGCGTGAAGCTGCTCCGCTGACATCCTTCGTAAGGGGGAGAAATATACTGAATTAATTTGTGGTAAAAAAAGTGAGATCTTCCAGAATCAAAATTAAGCCTAATGAGGCATGAAGCTTGTGGTCAGCCAGTTGACAAGCACTAGCCATAGTGTGAATGTCATGCATAAAGAAAAGTAACAAGGGACTTACGGAGGTGACATAGCTCAGAGAGCCATATATTGGGATGGGAGGTTACGATATTGGGATGAGCTATTTCTCTCCTGCTGAGACTATAACTAACAAGATGAATCATTCTGAAAGCCTCTGGTGTGAGTTACATCGATTTACTTTTATTACAACTTATTTATCTTAATTGTTTCTATTGTAATCAGCTGTTATACATTGTAAAAAAGTCATAAGCCAACTTTATGAATATAAATAGCTTACAGGTAGCATTCATTTAAATGTGATGTGTGCATTGCACTGTGATGGATTGGACTCTGAGAAAACAGGGGATTTACGGGGGTGACATAGCTCAGAGAGCCATATATTGGGATGGGAGGTTGCGATATTAAGATGAGCTATCTCTCCCTCCTGCTGAGACTATAACTAACAAGATGAGTCATTCTGAAAAGCCTGCCAGCACTCTGGTGTGAGTTACATTGATTTAATTTGTTACAACTTATTTATCTTAATTGTTTCTATTGTAACCAGGTGTTTTACATTGTAAAGAAGTCATAAGCCTACTATATGCATATAAATAGCTTACAGATAGCTTACATAGCAATGTGATGTGTGCATCACGCTGTGATGGATTGTACTCTGAGAAAACAAGGGACCTACGGGGGTGACAACGCTCAGAGAGCCATATATTGGGATGGGAGGTTACGATATTGGGATGAGCTATCTATCACTCATGCTGAGACTATAACTAACAAGATGAGTCATTCTGAAAAGCCTGCCAGCACTCTGGTATGAGTTACACTGATTTAATTTGTTACAACTTATTTATCTTAATTGGTTATATTGTAATCATCTGTTATACATTGTAAAGAAGTAATAAGCCTACTATTGAAATGTAAATAGCTTACAGATAGCTTACATTGCAATGTGATGTGTGCATCGCACTGTGATGGATTGGACTCTGAGAAAAGTGTCTCCTCTGTATGTGTAAAGGTGGCAACAGGTGAGTATCATAGAATAAGCAGAGGTCTAAGAGTTACAAAAACAAGGGACTTATGGGGGTGACAACGCTCAGAGAGCCATATATTGGGATGGGAGGTTACGATATTGGGATGAGCTATCTCTCTCGCTCCTGTTAAGATGATAACTAACAAGATAAGTCATTCTAAAAAGCTTGCCAGCACTCTGGTGTGAGTTACATTGATTTAATTTGTTACAACTTATTTATCTTATTTATTTCTATTGTAATCAGCCGTTATACATTGTAAAGAATTCATAAGCCTACTATAGGAATATAAATAGCTTACAGATAGCTTACATTGCAATGTGATGTGTGCATCGCGCTGTGATGGATTGGACTCTGTGAAAAGTGTCTTCTCTATATGTGGATCACTGTCAGACTGACTGACAGGGAAAGTACTGACAGGGAGGCCCCCTATAGGCTGCTGGGTAAACACAGTACCTGGAATGATGGCAACAATTGAGTATCATAGTCCATAGACTAAGCCAAGGTCAAAGAGTCACAAGCTCAGTTTAAGATCGAGTAACAAGCAAATAATCTGTGCACGCAGAGAGGTTCGTAAGTGAAGGGTAAAGCCGGGTTACAGCGGATGACAGTCCAAAAGGGCAGATCCAAGGAGTAGTTGAGGAAGCCAGGTCAGGAAAGCAGCACTATGATGATGTCAGGTTGCTACACTAACACAGGTGTGAGAATTCCCAGAAGCCGGCTGTCTGCTAGAATAGAATCTAGGTTTCCACATAGATAAGTGCATATTCAGGGCCGGCTCCAGGTTTATGTGGCATGGGCGGCATGGTCTCAGTGGGCCCCTTTGTGGTGGAGTCTCGTCACATCACCGAGGGACGTCCCAAATCTGGATGCCCCCTAAGGATCAGGCTATTTGAACCAAAACTCTAGTTTTGGTCTACTTTGAAGTGCACCAAACCCCTTTAAACCTGACCTCTGAGTCTAAACGAATCTAGATCCTCCTGATTTTGGATGCCTCCGTGTCTGACTCCCTCCCCCCTTTGTTCATTACTTTCCTGGAACTGGTGAATGCACTGTGTCGCCAGTTTGAGTCAACAGCCAAACCAGGGGGGTTCTTTCACAAACAGGAGCATTCCAAATTGAGATGCCCCTGTAAAACGGACCAAAAGTAGGGTATGGCAGCGATCCCAGGGGGTATCACACAGGAGGGTATCACAGATTGGGATGCTCCAGGGATAGGAAATCAGCTGGGGTGGGCAACCTAAAAGCAGAACAAAACCCAGCATTTCCTCCACTGGAATCTAAATCGAGATGCCCCGTTGCGTGGAACCCCGCCATTCGAGGAGATGTGGGCACCAAATGTGGCAGTGCCCTCCCAGTCCGCCGACGGTCAAGCGCCATCACACACCCCAAAGGCTGGCCCTGTCAGTGGGCGCCCTGAAGGGTGGAGGCCCCCGGCAGCTGCCCCGTCGCACCGGGTGCTGACATCAGCCCTGCGTAAGACCCTAGGAGACGACACCACCTAAAGCAATCCAAGAAGTAAGAAGGACAAAAGTTATGCACCTTCTCTGGAACCAGATACCACCTGAGTAACCTTAACATTGACCTCTAGTGCTCTGACATTTAAAAAACCCGTAAACGAATGCCTCCAAACAGCTCTCCAGTTACTGTGCATCAGGGTCACATAGTCCTCAGTCTATAACAAAAAATAGACAGCTCAAAAAATTCCCCAGTAGGGAAGTGCTAGGAGCATGGAAATACCTCTGTTTGTCTTGAAACCATGTGAATACAGCAAAGCCAGCTCACCAGGATCCCAAATAAAATTTTTACTAAATTTATTAAATATTTATTAAATATTGTTAAAAGCCATTTGTGTCCCGTGCAAAGTGTGCAGTCTGATGTCCCAAATAAGGTGACGCGTTTCGGGGTTACCTCACCCCTTAATCCTACCTTCACATAGTCCTCAGGATTTACTGATTTTTGAACTGTTTAAGACAAAATAGACAAACTTTTGCACATTACATTGCAAATCAAAATAGGGTGCAACTTTTTTTTAGCTTCTCTCCGTTCTCTCATTTCAGTAAATCGGGTCCTATGTAGCCTATGTAATAGGGAGGCCCTTTTGAACAAATTTAGCCAACAGCTTGAGAAAGGTAGGGAGTGATGCGTGGTGTGGAATCGGCACTGGGTTGGCACCTGCGAGACTTTCTGGTTTCCTATTTAAAAGTTCCCCCCGAGGTCCTCCTATGCCATTTGCGTCTGAAGATCTGAAGATAATTAAAGATCATCGTTATTTCACATTGTCGCTCCGCGGTTGTCCTTTTGTGGCTCCAGATAATTGTTGCCTAAAGAAGAACCTGTTGGTGATCACAGCTACGAAAAAAACCCCAAAAACGAACGCTTCACTGCGTCGACTAAGCGTCGACGATTCAACATCAGCTCAGCCGAAAAATAAAATAAACCACAAATAGATCTCATTCTATAACGCAGACAGTGTAATTATGCTTAAAAATTAGCTCGTTAACACGACAATCGAAAGCAGCGTCTGAATATCGCCCATTGCTCCCATCTGCTCACAGGACGTATAAAACGCCTTTATCAAAAGCCGGACCGTAATTGACATACGGGTTTCCCATCGTACCGCCGCTCGTTGTGCAGCCAGGATGTATAATTGGAACATTTAGTAAATGGCTTTTTAAAAACAACTGCATTAAATTGCTTTGACAAATCTCTAAATTGGACGAAATTGTTGACTAGAAGCCGCTCTGATTCACAGGTGCGCAACAACTATTTTGGTCCCATTATTTAGAATAAGCGAACCCTAAAAGATCTTAAATTGGATCTAAAATGAGTGTTAGGTTTCTGTCTGGATTACCAAAAATCTGCACATGCCCGGGTAGGGCTCAGCACGATGGGGCCCGGGATGAACGCTCGCACGGAGGCAGGGGAGGCACGCAGCATGGGCATGGAGGCAGAGGAGGCACGTGTGTAAGCCGTGTACCGGTGTGGGCTCCCCAGGATACAGCGAAGCCACGGCGGGAAAAGCGACACTGACACCAGCGTTTGTATATCAAACTTTTACTGCAATAATGTATCAAACCCAGTTCAACAAGACAATTGTGAGAAACAATAAAACTTGATTACATACACTCAGCCTGGGCTGAGATCCCCTGTGCTACACAGCCAGAAGCACTAGTAATTCACCTACTAGTGGGTGCACTAGAACGTCCCACATTACCTATTAATACCCTATTGCTGGAACAAATTTTTGTGTGGGTGCTCACTGAGGGGTCATCGGCGGTACATCACAGCAGCTTACAATCCTATAACCTTAAAATGCAAGAGAAACAAATCCCCTTTCCAGCACTAGCCCAGAACCCAACAGAACAATGTTGCTCCCGAATGAGTGAGTGATCCACTGACCGAGGATGTAGATGTGGCGCAGTTGTCAGCTCTCACAGGCAAAATGTTCCTTTCAGTTCAAAAATCCAGGCAGCAAACAGGGAAAAGAAAAAAACACTTTCGGCCTATGTAAAACGAACTAATAGGCCTAGTCTCAGTCTGTACAGTTAAGCATGCATGCTGTGTGATTACTGACCCAGGTCCAGTAGAAAAAGCCTAAGATGTCTCCAGGCTGGGTCGCAAAAAGTCTCTCTCACAACCACACAGAACAGCCGGCTGGCTCCTTCTACAGCTCTCGGAAGCTGTCCTGAAGAAATCCTCTGCTCCTAGCAAGGGTCAAGATTCAGTCCTTCTATACCAAATCTGGTCTCTGCACGACACGCAGGATTCCCTTTCACACAGCCTTCTGTTGTCCTTTTCAAGATGGAGGACGCTCCACTTCCTTCTTCTTGCTCTTTACACACACAAGCTGAGTCATTTCCTCCCTCTGGTTGCAAATCACAGCCACAGCTTAGTTGCGTGGGGGAAACAGCAGCCCCTTGCGGCAAAACGGCAACACAACAGTCTCCAGGTAATGACATTTGCTTTACTCTCTTACACGTGCATGGAGGCAAGAGTGGTCTACAACACAGGCACAGAGGTGAGGGAGGCGTGAAGTGTGCGGCGGGTGAGGCGCTGCTCCTCAGGGGAAGCCAGCGTGGAGGAAGGTGGTGGCAAGGCTGGGTATGACGTTCCGCTGGCGCCAGACGTTCGTTCTAAATAGGTGGTTAAGGGAGCTTTCATTGGGTCCCCCTGATGCACGGGCCCAGGTTTGCCAGCCAGGAGATAATATATAAAACCTTTAAATTGTATTGTAGAAATCCTTAAAAATCATCATCCATAGGTAAACTCTCATACAAAAAGTCCATGAATCATCTACGCATTTCGGACCAGCCGGTCCTTTTATCATGACATTATTAGAAATCATGAGAGTCATGAATAAAGACCGGCTGGTCCGTAACGAGTAGACGATTCACTAACTTTTTGTATAAGAGTTTACCCATGGATGATGATTTTTTTTTTTTTTATTAATCTTTTTATTGTGTATATTCTGAACATCATTCTATTAGCAAAATACTGTTCATACACAGAATTTAAAGATTACAACTTAAGTCACAGTCAGAAACGTATTCACTGCAGACAAGAAAATCCATTCAAAAGTTACTAAAAAACTTCAATTCAAATAAATTAAAAGAAAAATAACAACCCCTATGGGGGGGGGGAGGAGGTAGTGGGGGAGAGGTAAAGGAAGGGGTCGAGGAAGAATCAGATGCTCATTAGGTTTACATCAAAATCTGTAGGCAGAAAATTCCAAACCCAAGGATTCCACACCTCCCTGAACAGCTCCAAAGTCCCATTGTGAAGGGCGGCTATTTTTTCCATGGCCATAATGCAGTTAACCTTGTTTTTAAAGGCGTTGAAGCTCAAGGTGGGGGATCTCCAAGCCCCAGCTATCACCAGCTTTTCCCCTGATAGGATATAATACAAGGTGGGGGACCTCCAAGCCCCGACTAACACCAGCTTTGCCTCTAATAGGATATAATACAAGGTGGGGGACCTCCAAGCCCCGGCTATCACCAGCTATGCCCCTGATAGGATATAATACAAGGTGGGGGACCTCCAAGCCCCAGCTATCACCAGCTTTGCCCCTGATAGGATATAATACAAGGTGGGGGACCTCCAAGCCCCAAATATCACCAGCTTTGCCCCTGATAGGATATAATACAAGGTGGGGGACCTCCAAGCCCCAGCTATCACCAGCTTTGCCCCGATAGGATATAATGCAAGGTGGGGGACCTCCAAGCCCCAGCTATCACCAGCTTTGCCCCTGATAGGATATAATACAAGGTGGGGGACCTCCAAGCCCCAGCTATCACCAGCTTTGCTCCTGATAGGATATAATACAAGGTGGGGGAACTCCAAGCCCCAGCTGTCACCAGCTTTGCCCCTGATAGGATATAATACAAGGTGGGGGACCTCCAAGCCCCAGCTATCACCAGCTTTGCCCCTGATAGAATATAATACATCAACCGCTTTTTCAGTCTAGAACTGTAGATGATGATTTTTAAAGGTTTCTACAATAACATTTAAAGATGTTATATCTCCTGGCTGGCAAACTATTTGGCAATTCTGCATTTGGAGTGGAGCACCTGCAGCCAAGTACAGGGGACGATATTGTTCTTTTTATCAAAGCTTTGAAGATATCAGGTAGAGCCGACTTTTTCTATTGCTATTGCATTACTCTTTGGACTGACTTTTGGGTTGACCGCAGCTTGGAGTTTGCTTCTGAGCTGCCCCGGGTTTTGACCTCTAGCTCTTGACTTACCTCAAACCTCATTCTGTGACCCCTGACCTCGGTCAGCTGACTACTCTTCTGCTGTATCTCGCACTGCTCCATCCTAGATGGCTTCCAGCTTTCCTGGGAATGATACAGGATGTGCCTGCAGTTTAGTCTGGTCTCCCATGACGAGGGCTCCATCGAATACCAGGCCTTCCAGTGGATACTGTAGCTGTAGATTGTTTACACTGTAATAGCCCATAGACTTGTGGCTGCTACACAATGTAAACACAGCAGGGTGTAACCAGAGGTGCAGCTCTAATGAGGCGAGGTGACGTAACTGGCTTAGATGGCAGAAGAGGGAAGGACAGATGGCGTGACATTAAACAAAAAAAAAATTGCAGACTTGGCAGCGGCTTATGTGGCGCTGCGTAATAATGTTTTACTATAACTTAATTGGGAGAGGCACTTTCTGCCCCAGTTTGTGCTGTAGCCTCCAGCCTCCTGGAGACCTTCAGTGGATCACTGGGTAGAGAGCAGTGTTTAACTTAATGCGAATGACCCCCCCCCCCCCACCCGGGGGCACCAATCTGTCCCCCGGGCATCCCCATACCTCCCAAGTGTCCCTGATTTGGAAGAACAGTCCATGTCCCCCTGTCCCTCGTTGTTCTCATCTGTCCCCCTTTGAGGTGTAACATGCAGATCTGCAGCAATAAATGATCCATTTGTCTATTCAAAGTGTTTCTATTGTTTTAACTGTTTCTACCTATCTCCTATTCATCACTCAATAAGGGGGTGTGGCCTAATTTAACAAATGTCCCACCTTGAAAAGTTGGTAGGTATGCATCCTATAGCAGGGTGCCCCACTATGCGAGACCCCCGGGGACTACCAGTAAACTCACCTTCTCCCGTGACGCTGCGATCGCCGGCCGCCGTATCCCCGCCAGCTGGCTGCACTTCGTCATACAGCACTTTTGAGATCAAACAATCGGCGATCTTAAAAGTGCCGCTGGGCGTGGCTTCAGTGGTTGAAACACTGAAGGGATAGCGCCAGGTAACGCCTTGTAAGCGAAAGGTAGCGGCAGGTGACCGCCGGCCGCTGTACGCAATACCACATTTATGAAGGCGATTATGGTGAGCGCCTCTTACAGCGGCACATAGGGACCAATTCATCATCACAGGCTGCTCAGCGTATAGCGCCGGCGCTCTGGCTTTCAGAGCCTGGTATTACCTGTCGCTACCTGTCGCTCTCCTATACATTTCAATGGACGTTACTTTTCTTCTCATTAAACAGGGTTTTCTTTTAATAATTTTTTTTTGTTTTGTATCAAATCATTGTGTGACCTCTCCTGGCCCATTTAAATACATTTTGGGAAACTATTTAGATTTTTTATATTTTTATGCAGAATTGTCATTACATGTCTGGCATTAAAGTGTTAATGTCACAATGTTATACAATGTCATTCCATATGTTTTCGCTTTGTTATAGGTGGATATGTGTTCAAAAATGGACTTTAATCACACAGCGTCTAGTGCTCTGGGCTACAGCGACACAATTTTGAGCGCCGGCGCTGTGTGAGGCTGTTTTTTTTTTTTGATGAATAGGGTTTGAGTTGCTTACAGTAACCAGTCACTACCATTCGCTCCCATGTAGCGCTGTACTGGTGTTATAGCGTCTCACACATCAAATTCATCAATGCCGGCAATGTTACTACAGCGACCGACCACTAGCGGACGCTCTTAGCGCCGCTGTACAGATGCTCATCTGCCGTTACCTGTTGCTAGTAATGAATCAGCCTGATGGTTTTATTTGAAAATCAAGCCAGCATCTACCGAGGTACTCAGGTGGGGAGGGGGCTGGGGGGGGCGTAAAATGGGTTTTGATCCACTTTAAAGTGGACCAAAATAGGCCATGGAGTCGATACAACTCCAGGTCCGTCTGATTCCCTCCCTCTGGTGCATCCAGATATGGGATACCCCGTTGTGTAAAAAAAAGTAAGTAGTAAACTCACATTCTCCCCTATACAACGGTGCATGGTGCAACGGCTCTACCAGGGCGCACTTTTTGCACCAGGCATTTGTGAGTGGACGCGCGGGAGGGTGGCGGGTTGCGCCCGTCTGTGCGCTCAGCTCTGCGTGCCTCTTCTTGGCTAGACTCGGCCCTCAGCCGAGTCTTAGCTGCTTTGATGCGTGCGGAGCAGAGTGCTCTGATTGGAGGAGACCCCAAGCCTGCGCCGTAGGACCGCGGAAAGGCGGGCTTCCTGGGCGACCTGCGGGGGGTTTAACACAGTGGGGCATCCCGAATTGGTTTGCCCCGGGAGCAACAGTGGTAGTAATAATCACGAGTTTTGGTCCGCTTTAAGGCAGACTGACGTGATGCCTGGGGCTGCATGAACCCTAAGAAAGGCCCAAAATAATGCTCCAATGACTGTATACTGTCCTCCTGTCACACAGTGGCCACTTACCTTACTTTGCCTGCACTATATGCCTGCTGCCCCCAATTCTCCAGGTTCACAGTGAGCACAGAGACGAGCTTACTGACCAAAAACAGGCTTCACCTATTATTCTTAGTGAGATAAATACACAAGTGGGGGTGCCCCAAACCCCAAACCAAAGCCATAGCCAGAGACTTATAATGGCACTCACTAATTAAAGCTCATGTAAAGTTTATTGAAACATCATGGTTACATAACAGTAATCATTAAAATGCCCATTTAAAAACACCCAAACAAACAACATTTACACAATCTGCCATGGAGGGGGGGGGGGGGTGCTGTTATTTAGTGGGGCCAGTAATTATTCTATAAATAAAATATGGCAATATAAATTACATAATAAAGTGTCAAGCGCCTCCAAAGTGCATCAAATCACAGTAGAATTAAACACAAAAGGTATATTTGAGGTAGGTGCAAAGCATAGAAAAAGATCAAAAACTCATCTAGTCTTACATGTCCATAGTGGCAATCAAGATGCGTACTCTGCCTTGAAGAAGTGACTAGACGTCACGAAACGCGTTGCTTTTTCCTGGGGGGATACAGTGGTGGCCATCTTGATTGACACTATGGACATGTAAGACTTGATGAGTTTTTGATCTTTTCTAGGCTTTACACCTACCTCAAATATACCTTTTGTGTTTTTTATAATTCTACTGTGATTTGATGCACTTTGGAGGCAATTGACACTTTATTATGTAATTTATATTGACATATTTTACTTATAGCATATTTACTGGCCCCACTGAATAACAGCACCCCCCCCCCCCTCCATGGCAGATTGTGTAAATGTTGTTTGTTTGGGTGTTTATAAATGCCCATTTTAATGATTACTGTTATGTAACCATGATGTTTCAATAAACTTTACATGAGCTTTAATTAGTGAGTGCCATTATAAGTCTCTGGTTAGGGCTTTGGTTTGGGGTTTGGGGCACCCCCACTTGTGTGTTTATCTGGCTAAGAATTAGCCCCCACCATAGCAAGGCATCACATTTATTAGGTATTGGTTGGTGTCGTCCTACCCCCTTTTTGTTCTAGCACTATTATTCTTAGTGAGTAGATGGAATCATGCAAATCATCCTTTTTGGTCTTGGTGATAGAGCCCGCTGGGTGTGCCTCCCGCAATCCCTACTTTGTGAAGCTGTTCTCCCGGGTTCGGGATGGTGAGTGGGCGTGGCCTTTGTATGTCCAGCTCCTATTGAAAACAATAGGTGCCTCCGTACTTGGAAGTTCCTGGGGTACGGAAGCACCCACTGTTTTCAGTGTGAGCTTGCCACGGCCACCAGCCAGAACCAACAAGCGCTGCAAACCGGGGCTGCAGGTGCACCAGTAAGTGGATCCTGGTTAAAGTGAACCAAAACCCACGCCAATCTTATAGATTCCCGGGCCGATCGATTCCCACCCCCCCCAGGGCATCCAAAATTGGGATGCCCCGCTGTATGAAACCCCCCAGGTCGCCCAAACAAAGTCACCTCTTCCTGGTCCTGTGGCACATGCGCGGCCGCTCATCCAATCAGCACGCCCAGAGCTGCTGACGTCACGATGTCTAAGCCTTCGTCTAAGCCGAGCGGCTCTGAGCGCGCTGACGGGCGCATCCCCCGCTACCCTTTAACAGTGAGCGTGCCCGCGCCGGCCATTCACAGCTAGCACAGGATAGCGGGAAAGAGGTTGCGGTTCGCGCATGCGCCATTGGACCAGAAAATAAGGTAAATGTATGGGGCGACCTGGGGGGTTAACACAGCAGGGCATCCCGATTTTGAATGCCCCGGGGGGGGATCTTATAGATTCCTGGGCCCATCGCTGTGGGTTTTGGTCCACTTCAACTGTGCGTTCAGCTGTTGGACTGACATCTTGATGTGCATGCTGGAAAATACAGCCTTTCTACATGCTAATATATAAAATATATTATTATAGTATAATATAGATTTCTGAGCGGCTCTATATGACTTTCTATATATGTCCCGGGGGAAAAAGATCCAAAACCCAAAATAGTCAGAATCCTGGGTTTTGGTCCACTTTAACCCTTGGACTGTCTGTGGGACTGGATTTTTTTGACTTTTCCTTGAAATATGTATAACAGAACAAGAACCTTGCGCAATAACTTCCTCAGATTCATACCTACCAACTAACTGTCCCTGATTTGGAGGGACTGTCCCTCTTTTAAGTCCGTGTCCTCCTCTCCCTCGTTATTCTCATTTGTCCCTCTTTGAGGTGCAACATGCAAATCTGCAGCAATAAATGATTCATTTTCCTATTCAAAGTGTTTCTATTGTTGTTACTGTTACAATGTATCTCCTATCCATCCCTCATTGAGGGGGGTGGCTTCATACAACCCTTAATGAGGAGGTGTGGCTTCATACAACCCTTAATGAGGAGGTGTGGCTTAATTTACATATTGTTCCTCTTTGAGGTGTAACATGCAGATCTGCATCAATAAATGATTCATTTGCCTATTCAAAGTGTTTCTATAGTTGTAACTGTTACAATGTATCTCCTATCCATCCCTCAATGAGGGGACGTGGCTTCATACATCCCTTAATGAGGGGACGTGGCTTCATACATCCCTTAATGAGGGGGTGTTGCTTCACCCATCCCTCAATGAGGGGATGTGACTTCATCCATCCCTCATTAAGGAGGCGTGGCTTCATACATCCCTTATGAGGGGGCGTGGCTTCATTTACATATTGTTCCTCTATGAGGTGTAACATGCAGAATAAATAATTCATTTGCCTATTCAAAGTGTTTATATTCACCCCCCCATCCATCAAAGAGGGGGCGTGGCCTAATTTAACAAATATCCCCCTTTCCCACCCTGAAAAGTTGGTAGGTATGGATATTGTGAAAGTTCTCGGCCCGTCATGGCGGATTAGTTGCCACGCAGGTCAGTGTAGAACTTTAATCTTCACGATTCTTTCATCGGCGCCATAAAGCAGAGCTAATAAAAGGAAATGGTGTCATGAGCCATTGGTCTGACATTGGCGTCCGCGCGTTTTATTGCCTCTTTTATTGTGTTTCCCGAACCCAGGTAAAGCCGACCGGTGACACCCGCGTACAGATTTCACACCATTAAATAGAGGCGGACCTAAATAGTTACAGCGGTTATAATGGCCGTTAGCAGTCTGTAAAGTGTTTCTGTTCACAGCGAAGCCGCTTCTAAATGGACATCCTCGCTTTACAACGGACCTAAACTCACCCCGACAGCTCCATAGCAGGTGAGGCTCCCAAAGTTGGAACATACCTTTTCCACTTATTGTTTATTTCTATGGCGCCTTCTTCTTCCTCTTACACACGGTAAAACATACATTACAGAAAATATTGCAAAGTGCTACAAAGTCCAAAGCAGAGAATTAAATCTCACTGATAATCGGAAAAACCGGTGTCAGTCAGTCAATCCCATACCTACCAACTTTTCAGGAAGGGAAAGAGGGACATTTGTTAAATTAACCCACACCCTCTCATTGAGGGATGGATAGGAGACAGGATGTAACAGTTGCAGCAATAGACAATAAAACAATAAAACATTTTGAATTGGTCTCCTGTTTACAGCGTTCTATGACTGGTAGCATTGGAGCATTGTGTGGCATGTTTTATATAGTAAGATAAAAAAGAAACATGTTGCATTGCCCCAATCTTTGAAAACGGCTGTAGATGCTGCTGTGCGTCTGCAACAGTGTTTCCAGAAGTGGCCCTTTCTAAGGCATGTGCAGGTTTCATGGGCTTGCCTCAGTGACAGCTATCACCATGGAGGAATCCTGTCACCTTGACCCCATTTTTTTTTATTGTTTGAAAAATGCTTTAGATACAGTCATGTGGCCACAACAGCTTTCCAGATGTGCTCTCAAGTAATTTGGTAGAATTTTACTCCCATAGGCTTTCATGATATTCATTAGTGTTGGGCAAAGGTAAATTCTACCTGATTCAGCCAATTCGGTATATCGCCAGTTTAAATAAAATTTGGCCGTCAGTAATGTGTCTGTAGATAATGGCAGAGGCACCACTGGCCAACTAATGTATCTGATAGTAGAAAAAGATAAAGGAAACCCCCCCTGTAACTATAGCGAATGAATATTAGAGACCCCCTTCAACAGAATAATGTATTTTCAGAGTGGAAGACTAATCGCTCTTTAAAGTGGACACCAACCCCAGGATTTTGACTATCCTAGGTTTTGATCTTTGCCCCCCGGGCACCCCAATCGGGCATGCCCCGCTGTGTCAAACCCACCAGCTCGCCCACACAAACTCACCCCTTCCCGGTCCTACTGCGCATGTGCGGCCGCTCGTCCAGTCAGCGCGCTTGGATCCGCTCACGTCAGCTCGTCTAAGATGAGCGGATCCAAGCGAGCTGGCTGCTGCATCCCCCCACTTGCCTCTAACAGGGAGCGTGCCCGCGTCGGCACAGTTGCAGCAATAGACAATAAAACAATAAAACATTTTGAATTGGTCTCCTGTTTACAGCGTTCTATGACTCGTAGCATTGGAGCATTGTGGGGCATGTTTTATATAGTAAGATAAAAAAGAAACATGTTGCATTGCCCCAATCTTTGAAAACGGCTGTAGATGCTGCTGTGCATCCGCAACAGTGTTTCCAGAAGTGTCCCTTTCTAAGGCATGTGCGGGTTTCATGGGCTTGCCTCAGTGACAGCTATCACCATGGAGGAATCCTGTCACCTTGACCCCACTTTTTTTTTATTGTTTGAAAAATGCTTTAGATGCAGTCATGTGGCCACAACGGCTTTCCAGATGTTCTCTCCAGTAATTTGTAATTTGGTAGAATTTAACTCCCATAGGCTTTCATGATATTCATTAGTGTTGGGCAAAGGTAAATTCTACCTGATTCAGCCAATTCGGCATATCGCCAGTTTAAATACAATTTGGCCGTCAGTAATGTGTCTGTAGATAATGGCAGAGGCACCACTGGCCAACTAATGTATTTGATAGTAGAAAAAGAAAAAGGAAAGCCCCCCCCCCCCCCCAGTAACTATAGCGAATGAATATTAGAGACCCCCTTCAACAGAATAATGTATTTTCAGAGTTAAAGACTAATCGCTCTTTAAAGTGGACACCAACCCCAGGATTTTGACTATCCTAGGTTTTGATCTTTGCCCCCCGGGCACCCCAATCGGGGATGCCCCGCTGTGTCAAACCCACCAGCTCGCCCACACAAACTCACCTCTTCCGGGTCCTACTGAGCATGTGCGGCCGCTCGTCCAGTCAGCGCGCTTGGATCCGCTCACGTCAGCTCGTCTAAGATGAGCGGATCCGAGCGAGCTGGCTGCTGCATCCCCCCACTTGCTTCTAGTAGGGAGCGTGCCCGCGCTGGCCATTCACAAATGCCTGGCGTGGGCACGCGCCTTGAAAGAGGGATAGCGGGGACGTGGTCGTGGCTCACGCATGCGCTGTTGGTTGAAAAGAAGATGAGTTTATGGGTGACCTGGGGGTTTCACACAGTGGGGCATCCCAATTTTGAATGCCCTGGAAGGGGGGTGGGGGAATCGATAGGCCCAGGGATGTTATAGATTCCCGGGCCAATCTCTGTGTGTTTTGGTCCACTTTAAAGTGGACCTAGGCCGGACTTAGCATCTAAAAGATGCTAGGTCCTGTTAAACAGCCACCCCTGGGCCTTCCTGCCTGAATGGCTGGTGTAGCCACACACCCCGATCGGGGATACCCTGCTGTGTGAAACCCCCCAGGTCGCTGAATAAACTTCGCTCTTCCCGGTCCTTCGGCACATGCACGGCCGCTCGCCCAATCAGCGTGCTTCGCTGCCATCACATTGTGTAAGCCTTCATCTAAGGCGAGAAGCTCTGAGTGCGCTGGCGGTTGCTTCCCCCGTTTCCCTCTAACAGGGAGCGTCCTTGCGCCGGCCATTCACAAATTCCTGGCTCGGGATAGCGGGGATGTGGCCGTGGCTCGCGCATGCGCTGTTGGTTGGAAAGAAGATGAGTTCATAGGTGACCTGGGGGGTTTCACACAGTGGGGCATCACGATTTTGGATGCTCCGGGGGGAGGGAATCGATCAGCCTGGGAATCTTATAGATTCCCGGTCCGATCACCTTGGGTTTTGGTCCGCTTTAAGCTTTTTGCTACGCTATTCAGAGAGACATCACTTCTCATCACAAGTAATGGAGGGAATCTATAGCACGTTTCATTGTCCTAAATATTGTGACAATAAAATTCATCTTCATTTGAGGAGATGCTCTGTCAGGCTGCGATGTAACTGCCGCTGCCGTGGCGACCGTTGCTCTGGAGCTGCTGCCCTCCCGCTCCTTGTTTCTCCTGCCAGGGGATTGCTCCAGCTGCTGATTATCTCGGTAACCCTGGCAACCACATCCCCATCCCCACATCTCCTCTGTCAGACAGTCTGAGCTGTGTATTATATTATTGGGGCAACATTGTATTTGACAGCTTGTTGTTGTGCCCACCAGCTTCCCATGCCCAGCATAATGCATACCTCCCTGATTTGCAGGAACTGTCCCTCTTTTGAGTCCATGTACTCCTGTCCCTGGTTGTTCTCATTTGTCCCTCTTTGAGGTGTAACATACAGATCTGCAGCAATAAATGATTCATTCGCCTATTCAAAGTGTTTCTATCTCCTATCCATCCCTCAATGAGGGGGCGTGGCTTCATCCATTTTTCAATGAGGGGGTGTGGCTTCATCCATCCCTCAATGAGGGGACGTGGCTTCATTTACATATTGTCCATCTTTGAGGTGTAACATGCAGATCTGCAGCAATAAATGATTAATTTGCCTATTTAAAATGTTTATATTGTTGTAACTGTTACATCCTATCTCCTTGCCATCCTTCTCTCAATGAGGTGTGTGGCTTCATCCATCCCGCAATGAGGGGGCGTGGCTTCAGCCATTCCTCAATAAGGGGTGTGGCTTAATTTACATATAGTCCCTCGTTGTTCTCATTTGTCCCTCTTTGAGGTATAACATGCAGATCTGCAGCAATAAATTCTTCATTCGACTATTCAAAGTGTTTCTATCTCCTATCCATCCCTCAATGAGGGGGCGTGGCTTCATCCATCTTTCAATGAGGGGGTGTGGCTTCATCCATTCCCCATTGAGGGGACATGGCTTCATTTACATATTGTCCCTCTCTGAGGTGTAACATGCAGATCTGCAGCAATAAATGATTAATTTGCCTATTTAAAATGTTTATATCGTTGTAACTGTTACAACTTATCCTCTATCCATTCCTCAATGAGGGGGTGTGGCTTCATCCATCCCTCAATGATGGGGCGTGGCTTAATTTCACAATTTTTCCCCTTTTCCCACCCTGAAAAGTTGGTAGGTATGATAATGTCTAGTGTAAATCTCGGTGGTGAGATTTTGTACCTGGCCCAGCAGGGGGGTGATTTTGCACTATAGGGGTGTTTGTCCCAGATGGTTTTGGCATGTTCATTTGATATTAAGTCGATACGTTTTGCACATGTAACATTTATAACTTTGCTCTGCATTATTGGACTTTTTTGCACTAGCACTTCAGATTAGACACAGGATATTTATTGGCAGCAATAAGATTATTTGCTTATGTATATATGGTATGAACTTTGGAAATTGTAATGAGGGTCCCTTCCTGTGGCCGGGTTTGTGTATAAATGTTTTTTAAGATATTGATTGATTGTACTGAGTTTATGTATATGTCTGTGAGTTTATGTATATGTCTGTGAGTTTATGTATATGTCTGTGAGTTTATGTATATGTCTGTGAGTTTATGTATATGTCTGTGAGTTTATGTATATGTTTGTGAGTTTATGTATATGTCTGTGAGTTTATGTATATGTCTGTGAGTTTATGTATATGTCTGTGAGTTTATGTATATGTTTGTAGTCTTTTTTAACATACTAATGAATTAAAAATGGATGCATTGATGTGACTTTGGAGGATTGATTATTAAGGAACATTTGGTGCCTCCCGGGGCATCCCATTTAGCGGTTTACTGGGACCGTTGTTGTTTATCTTGATACAGTGTAAAGCAAATACAATTATGACAGGGACGTAATTATTGTAGGTCATCCACACTGGGATCCAGAAGGTCAGGGGGGCCCATCGTTGTTGCCAGGGGTGAATTGGCCAAAGGGAGACCCGGGAAAATGTCGGAAAGGCCGCAGAGCTTTGGAGCTAGTTGAGCTGCTGCTTTTAACACCCTCATTCAATTCCTGCTCCCTTAGTCTCCCTCTCAGGCCCCTGTACCCACAAGCCAGGGAACCCCCAATGCTATAGCCCCGGCATCATGGGGGAATAGCAGGAATTCCTCAGGCCGGCCAGGAGCTGCTAAGATCCAGGGCTGATTTTTGGCCCCAGTCCGCCACTGGTTGTTGCTCCTCCATTTAACAAAACCCAGCAGAGCCGGCCCTGGAATCTAAAAGTAGTGTTCGATGCCTCGCTTTCATGCAGAGTGTGCAGCAATAAGCGCAGGGCAGGCGTCAGCACCCGGCAAGGCCGGTCAGCTGCTGGGGGACCCCACTGACAGCTGGCTCAAAGTAGTTGAAGAACTGCACACACTTCCCTTCTCTTTCTCTCTGCTCCATCCATCCCTGTCTCCCCAGCTGTGCCCCATTAGTTGTATGTCACCTCTGCCCCATCCATCCCTATTCACCCGAGCCCTGACCCATTCATTCATATTCATTGAGCCCTGACCCATATTTCCCTATCCACTCAGCTTTTCCCCATTCATCCCTATCCCCTGAGTCCTGACCCATCCATCCCTATCGCCTGAGCCCTGACCCATCCATCCCTATCCCCTGAGCTCTGACCCATTCATTCATATTCATTGAGCCCTGACCCATATTTCCCTATCCACTTAGCTTTTCCCCATTCATCGCTATCCCCTGAGCCCTGACCCATTCATCCCTATCCCCTGAGCCCTGACCCATTCATCCCTATCTCCTGAGCCCTGACCCATCCATCCCTATCCCCTGAGCCCTGATCCATTCATCCCTATCCCCTGAGCCCTGACCCATTCATCCCTATCCCCTGAGCCCTGATCCATTCATCCCTATCTTCTGAGCCATTCATTCATAGTCATTGAGCCCTGACCCATATTTCCCTATCCACTCAGCCTTGCTCCATCCATCTCCATCCCCTGAGCCCTGACCTATCTATCCTTGTTCTCTTAGCTCTGTCCCATTCATCTATGTTCCCTCAGCCTCCCTCTTCCTCAATACTTCCCCATTCATGTGGGGCCAAACTAAAAAATAGCTCCAATAGGGGGTCGGAGGCTAAGCAGCCCATCTTAGTTTTGGCCATACATTATATAGACCCCTGACCCGCGACTATCCACCGCAAAGGGGCCCATTGAGACCATGCTGCCCGAGGGCCCACATAAACCTGAATAAGCGTGTCAAGTGCACTCGGCAGCAGCGGTGGCGGAGCTACAACGGTGTTTAAAGTGGACCAAAACTCACAAAGATCGGCTCAGGGATCTATAAGATACCCAGGCCAATTGATTCCCTCTCCCGGGGGCATCCAAAATTGGGCTGTGTGAACCCCCCCCCCCATGTCACCCATACACCCACCTTCTTTTCTGTCCAACAGCACATGTGCTAGCCATCCCACAGCCATGGGAAATTGAGCACCATCGTCATCGTTCACCCAGTGGGGGTAATCTGGTAGGAAGCCACCCCACAGCCATGGGAGATTGAGCACCATTTTCATCGGTTCACCCAGTGGGGGTAATCTGGTAGGAAGCCACCCTACAGCCATGGGAGAGCACCATCATCATCGGTTCACCAAGTGGGGTAATCTGGTAGGAATCCACCCCACAGCCATGGGAGATTGAGCACCATCGTCATCGGTTCACCCAGTGGGGGAAATCTGGTAGGAAGACACCCCACAGCCATGGGAGATTGAGCACCATCGTCATCGGTTCACCCAGTGGGGGAAATCTGGTAGGAAGCCACCCCACAGCCATGGGAGATTGAGCACCATCGTCATCAGTTCACCCAGTGGGGGAAATCGGGTAGGTAGCCACCCCACAGCCATGGGAGAGCACCATCGTCATCGGTTCACCCAGTGGGGGAAATCTGGTAGGAAGCCACCCCACAGCCATGGGAAATTGAGCACCATCGTCATTGGTTCACCCAGTGGGGTAATCTGGTAGGAAGCTACCCCACAGCCATGGGAAATTGAGCACCATCGTCATCGGTTCACCGAGTGGGGATATTCTAACAGGAAGCCACCCCACAGCCATGGGAGATTGAGCACCATCGTCATCCGTTTACCCAGTGGGGGTAATCTGGTAGGAAGCTACCCCACAGCCATTGGAGATTGAGCACCATCGTCATCGGTTCACCCAGTGGGGTAATCTGGTAGGAAGCCATCCCCCGACCATGGGAGATAGAGCACCATGGTCATAGGTTCACCCAGTGGGGGAAATCTGGTAGGAAGCCACCCCACAGCCATGGGAGATTGAGCACCATTGTCATCGGTTCACCCAGTGGGGTAAATCTGGTAGGAAGCCAACCCACAGCCATGGGAGATTGAGCACCATCGTCATTGGTTAACCCAGTGGGGGTAACCTGGTTTGAAGCCACCCACAGTCATGGGAGATTGAGCACCATCATTATTGCTTCCCCCAGTGGGGGTAATCTGGTAGGAAGCCACCCCACAGCCATGGGAGATTGAGCACCATCGTCATCGGTTCACCCAGTGGGGGTAATCTGGTAGGAAGCCACCCCACAGGCATGGGAGAGCACCATCATCATTGGTTCAGCCAGTGGGGGAAATCTGGTAGGAAGCCACCCCACAGCCATGGGAGATTGAGCAACATCGTCATCGGTTCACCCAGTGGGGGTAATCTGATAGGAAGCCAACCCACAGCCATGGGAGATTGAGCACCATCGTCATTGCTTCCCCCAGTGGGGGTAATATGGTAGGAAGCTACTCCACAGCCATGGGAGAGCACCATCGTCATCGGTTTAGCCAGTGGGGGTAATCTGGTAGGAAGCGACCCCACAGCCATTAGAGATTGAGCACCATCGTCATCGGTTCACCAAGTGGGGGAAATCTGGTAGGAAGCCACCCACAGCCATGGGAGATTGAGCACAATCGTCATCGGTTCACCCATTGGGGTATTCGGGTAGGAAGCCACCCACAGCCATGGCAGATTGAGCATCATCATTATTGCTTCCCACCGGGGGGGGGGTAATCTGGTAGGAAGCCACCCCACAGCCATGGGAGATTGAGCACCATCATCATCGGTTCACCCAGTGGGGGAAATCTTGTAGGAAGCCACCCCACAGCCATGGGAGATTGAGCACCATTGTCATCGATTCACCTAGTGGGGGTAATCTGGTAGGAAGCCACCCCACAGTCATGGGAGATTGAGCACCATCGTCATCGGTTCACCTAGTGGGGTAATCTGGTAGGAAGCCACCCCACAGCCATGGGAGATTGAGCACCATCGTCATCGGTTCACCCAGTGGGGGAAATCTTGTAGGAAGCCACCCCACAGCCATGGGAGATTGAGCACCATTGTCATCGATTCACCTAGTGGGGGTAATCTGGTAGGAAGCCACCCCACAGCCATGGGAGATTGAGCACCATCGTCATCGTTCACCCAGTGGGGGTAATCTGGTAGGAAGCCACCCCACAGCCATGGGAGATTGAGCACCATCGTCATCGGTTCACCCAGTGGGGGAAATCTGGTAGGCAGTATGGTACAGAGGGTGTAAGGGGGAATTGCTGAGTTTGAGCCATGACAGCCCGCTTCTCCTGAGATGTGTATAAAGGTCCATGAACCAGTAGCTTCCTTCCCCGTCGCTGGTTTCCCTTTAATTCTGCTCTAACATACAGTAGTCATTGTCCAGCTGCTCATTGCCACTAAGCATTCCCTAATCAAATTGTGGCCATTCGTAGAAAAAGTAACCACAGCAGAGCCATCCTCTCCCAGGTCTGGGAATGGGCTGAGACCCCTGGACCACCCCAATGGGTCTACTGAATTGCTGAGCATGAGCCATGACAGCCCACTCCTATATGTACTAAGGCCATGAACCTGCAGCTTCCTTTCCCCGTTGCTGGTTTCCCTTTAATTCTGCTCTAACATACAGTAGTCATTGTCCAGCTGCTCATTGCCACCGAGCATTCCCTGATGCAAATTATGGCCATTATTAAGAAAACAAAACAAAAAAAAAAACAGTCCCACCACTCCTAAACCTTTCCCAAATAGAAACAGTGCGACTACTATTTAAATACCAAAAAATATATCCAGTTTTATTAGTCCAATAAATCTACAAATACATACACTTGGACACATTAAAAACAATCTAAAACACAAAAAGCATGAGACAAGCCTGAGAAGAGGAGGGGGGGGGGGGGACAAAACTGCTTTTACAGGTCACTGATTATAATTAAAAACATGATAAATTATTTTAAGTCCTCCTTAGCCCTGCTGGAAAATATATATACTGTGCTCATTATACCAAAAACTATAAGAACATATATCATTAATTTCAATTATTACCTATAACTGTGCATCAATACTCAAAGTGCCATGTGCTAAAGTGCTATAAAGCATATAAGGACCAGCTGGGTAGGAATAAACAGAGACAGACAATCTATCAAGAGAAATCTCACATTTCCAGTGAACCAAGCAGCGCCACCCTCCACTCGCCGCCGACGCGTTGCGTGACATCAGCGCATCACTTCCTCAGGGGTGGGGGAGCGGGGCGGGTGAGTATATAGAGGTGTATTATTATATTATTCTCGTGTGCCTTTTTTCGCCCTGAGGAAGTGATGTGCTGACGTCACGCAATGCGTCGGCGACAAGTGGGGGGTGGCGCTCCTTGGTTCACTAGACCTGTGAGATTTCTCTTGATAGATTGTCTGTTTATTCCTACCCGGCTGGTCCTTATATGCTTTATAGCACTTTCTCATATCTTACTTAGATTATTAAAAAAAGGTAATCACAGCAGAGCCGTCCTCCCCCAGGGTAGAGAATGAGACGAGACCCCTGGACCACCCCAATGGGCACTTTCCTGACATGCATTTTGCACTTCAATGTGGAGTGCTGCTATTATGTTTTAGGGCTGCCATCATCCATTGACTAGCCCTGTACCCCGAAGAAGATTGTAATGGGTAAAGGGGTTATGATGCACTCAGCCCCTGAGCCCTTAGTATGCCATGTGGTCATCCCTCACCCCTAAATGCTGGGCCTGGCCATAGCCTTTAGAATACAGAGAAGACCAGCAGCAAACTCGGACCGAAAATCAGCCACTGGCCGGCACAAGACATCTCTGCTGAGGCCCCCCCCACAACCATGATTCTGGGGCTATAGCAATGGGGGCTGATGTTCCTTGGCTTGTGGGTACAGTGGGCCTGGGTACAGGGGGCTGAGAGGGAAACTAAGGCGAAAGGGATTTAAAGCGGGTATTAAAAGCAGAAGCCCAACTAGATCCAAAGCAATGCGGCCCACAGGGCATTGTTCCGAGTCTCCCTATGGCAAGTGCGCCCCTGGAGGCAACAATCCTCCGGGAGTCCTTCCGATCCCACAGTGCAATGCACACATCACATTGCACTGTATGCTATCTACATTCCAGAAATTGGCTCATGACTACTTTAGAAAGTATCTGTAATGCCCAGCTGATCACCAGCCTTTGTTCAGATGCCAACCCCCAATCTAACACAACCCTATTCTCCTATTGACAAAACATGCCTATCCGAACAGAGTTGCCCCCAGGATTTAAGAGCACAAAGGATGGCACCTATGGCCTCAAAGGCCGATGTACAACAGGGCAAAACAGCAACAATACACAGGGGAAGTCAGAGATAGCCGGGTCTGCAACAGATTATCAGTCTTACCAGTGTCTTGACAGAAGGAGTAAACAAAGCCAAAGTCCAGGAAAAGCCAAAGGTCGAAGCCGTAAATCAGAGCGTCACAGTATCCAAAGGGTTAGGCAAAAGCATAGTCAAGGATGTAGAGCAAACGACCGTATTTCTCGACCTATAAGACGCACTTATTTTCCCCAAAAGTGTGTGTAAGTGTGTGTGTGTGTGTGTGTGTGTGTGTGTGTGTGTGTGTGTGTGTGGGATGTCAGTGTGTCTTACTAGGCAAATGTAAAAAACAAAAATAGCAAACTCATATATATATATATATATATATATATATATATATATAAAACTCCCGCACTGCTGGCTGGGCTACCACAGCCACAGGAGGTCAGAAGATGGAAATGCAGCAGGTGGGTGGGCAGGGTGACTGATCCCTGCCCGATGTCCCTGCGGTTGTCACTGTCCACGTCGTCCACGATCCTCACTGTGCCTGCCGCCGCTTTTTCTCCGTGGCAAGCACACAGAACACTCGGCTCTGTGCAGCAGGTGGGGGTGGCCAATTCTTGGGAGAAATGCCATACTGCCTATGGGAAATGGGATGCCACATTGCCTATGGGAAATGAGATGCCACACTGCCTATGAGAATGGGAGGAGGAATGCCACACTGCCTATGGGAATGGGAGGAGGAATGCCACACTGCCTATGGGAAATGGGATGGGGAATGCCACACTGCCTATGGGAATTGGAGGAGGAATGCCACACTGCCTATGGGAAATGGGGGTGGGAAATACCATACTGCCTGCAGGAAATGGAATGGGGGAATGCCATATTACCTATGGGAATGGGAGGGGGAAATGCCACACTGCCTATGGGAATGGGAGGGGGAATGCCAAACTGCCTATGGAAATGTGAGGGGGAAATTACACACTGCCTATGGGGAATGGAGGGGTGTCACTCTTCCTCTAAGTGGGGGATTCTGCACCTTGCCTATAATTTGGTTTTTGAGGGGAAGGGGGATGTTTGAGCACAACCTCTGGCTCTGTTTTTTTTTTACTTATTTTCCTCCTCAAAATCCTAGGTGCGTATTATAGGGCAAAAAATACATATGATAAACAAACACACCACAAGCTAGACGCTATCACAGGCAGTGTGTGCTGAAGCCTAAACAGCTTATGTGACCACTGACCAATAGGAGGTTCAAAAGGCTGCACAGCAGTTGCTTAACTGACACACACTCCTAGTGAGCCATACAGAACCTCTGAGTTAAGCCCCTACGCCTGTGTTTCCGCAATGATGTTTGGATGCTGTGAACAGTGCGAACAGGTAATCATTGGATCTAATAGCTGATTACAATAGAATCAATTAGGATAACTGAATTGCCATTTTGGCTGTAACAATGTAATGTAACACAATGGACCTCTCTGCAGGGAGCTGGCAGGCTTTTCATGTTGACTCCTCTTGTTTGTTATAGCCCCAGCAGGAGGGAGGAAGGATCCAAGCTATTAACATCCCATCTTGATATACGGCTCCCTGAACTTTGTCACCTCTGTATTTTAGAAGGCTCTCGCCATGTTGTGCCTATCTCCTGTTTAAATACCTTCCCTCCTCGTCTCCGGAATGTCTCTCAGATGT
The DNA here is from genome assembly GCA_027917425.1 of Gastrophryne carolinensis. Taxonomy (NCBI): domain Eukaryota; kingdom Metazoa; phylum Chordata; class Amphibia; order Anura; family Microhylidae; genus Gastrophryne; species Gastrophryne carolinensis. The sequence continues at coordinate 478,757,449 of CM051237.1, read as the reverse complement.
GAGATGTCTCCAAGCGAGTGTTTTTTCCCATCTCTTAAATAAGCTCCCGCCTGGCTTGGCATCCTTTGTACAGTGACCGGGACAATCAGATTATGTCAGATGGAGCAGAGGAGCACGAATGTTTATGCTGTTGAAAGTGTGCGATAAAAAGCAAATTATCCGTCGCCGCAACATGTCGTCTACAACGGTCACAGCACATTGACCATTTCTGGAGCCAAAATGTATCTACAATCATCCAATAAGAGAATCAGCCCAAATCCGCATCCGCAAAACATGTTACCATGCAAAATGTATTTACTTGGCTAAAAAAAAGCGATACCTTCGATAATTTTTAATAAATAAATAAACAATACTTTAGCCACCATTCAGTAATTAAAATATTAGAGCATATAATAAAACAAGATTTTAGTACCTGTCAATAGTCAATATTGACCCTATTGAAGTTAATGGGGAACTTGGAGGCCCAAAAAAAATGTAACATAAAATGGGGGTAACAAGGGCTAGAGAGCTGCAAAATTCGAGTATGAACCTGAACTTTGCGATTCACGTTTGCCAATTACTATTCATAATGCCAAAATGTATCGTCAGTCATCTAAAGGCAGAATAAACCGAGAGCCGCATCAGAGCTCTATGGACTAGAAAGGCTTGATTCAATAAAATGTTACTATGAAAAGTAATTTACTTAGCTAAAAAAGTGACAAAAGTTGCATTAATACGCACCCCTTCCTCATTCCAGCATGGCTGTGAAATGTATCATTTAGCAAAGCAGCAGCATCCGTGCTTCCCTCCGTACATGTCCTTTACACGTGACCAGTGCGAACCAATCAGGTTCTTCGGGCACGAGAGAAGCAGGGATGCCAAATGCTGGATTTTACAGTCAAGCCGGAACAAGGAATGGGTGAGTACAGTATATAAACTCTGTGACAGACTCTCTGCTTTTTGGATTTTAAAGGCACTGTTTCTGCCCTTGGACTTTTGCATAGACCCATTACTTTCATTTTCTTAAGCATGTTACAGACTGTCATTGTGTTGTTGATTGTGTTACAGACTGCCATTGTGTTGTTGATTGTGTTACAGACTGCCATTGTGTTGTTGATTGTGTTACAGACTGCCATTGTGTTGTTGATTGTGTTACAGACTGCAATGTCATTGTGTTGTTGATTGTGTTACAGACTGCTATTGTGTTGCTGATTGTGTTACCGGCAGAGTTGAGGGATTGTGTGACCTGCTCCCATTGGTCTGTGTGTTTGTCATGCAGTCCACGGGGGAGGTCCCCTTGCATGGAGACTTGCATATAAGGCCCAGGGTGGCACTAATAAAAGAAGTTCTTCACCCTCAATACTGAGTTCTGTCTCTTATTGGGGGAAACGCTATATCGCAATCCACTAGCCCTTGTAAGAGCTGTTCCTGCGTTCCTCACGGATGACTCTGGAATTCCTGCAGCACCTCTCACCATTGGGAAAAGGACGTCTCCGGCGATAAAGGTTATCGCTACAATTGGTGGCAAGCGGTCGGATGGTCCTTTGTACCCAGAGAGAGTGCTACCCTGATGGAGAGTCAGTAGGACAAGTTGAAAAGGCTGACCCTGAAGGATCTACTCGAGAGCCGGGGAAGGTCAGCTAGCAACCGCCCACGTCAGGAATTGATAGCCGAGCTGATCGAAATGGATCGTGCAGCAGTGAGGACCGAAACCAATATAGAGGCCGATGAAGACGCTGCTCTCGTTCAAGCGGTTCGGAACAGATTGTCGGTCTATGGCCGAATCCATCACAGGAACTGATCGACCGAGTCTTCGCCGCAGCGGAGGCAGAGGCCAGTAAGCGAAGGGAAGATCTGCGACTTTCAACCCAGCAGCCTCTCAGCCTCAGTTACACTGGGGGGAGAAAGATTCCATTTGCAGCATTTAAGTCCTTCCAGGAAAGTGACGACGAGATTGACGGATTTTTGGCCGATTTTGAACGGCAGTGCGCTTTACACCGGGTACCCACGGAGGAATGGGTCACCATATTATCAGGGAAACTATCTGGGAAAGCTTCCGATGCTTTCCGGGCCATCCCTGATGCGGACATACCACACTACCATCTGGTAAAGGAGGCTTTGTTAGCCCGGTACGCTGTCACCCCGGAAGCCTACAGGCGACGATTTCGGGAATCCCAAAAGAAGGGAGGGGATTCTTACACGGAGTGTGCATGTCGCCTCCATCGTACAGCATCACACTGGGTCACTGGATGCCAAGCCACAACCGCTGAGGATGTACTACAGTTGTTTTTACTAGAACATTTTCTCAATGCCCTGCAACCAGAGCTAAGAGAGTGGGTACGTGACCGGAGGCCTCTAACGCTACCTGAGGCTGCTCGTCTAGCCGACGAGTACACCAATGCTTGCCAGACAGAACAGTCCGCTCCAAAACCACCACCTCCCATCAAATTTCAAGCACCTGTGGCTTCAGCGCCAACTCGTTACTCTGGGCCACATAGGCCAGCGCAGCAACCAAACCTCTCCACAGTTCAGTGCCATCGTTGCAAACAATGGGGACATTATCGCAGGGATTGCGCCCTAGAGCCTCCCCGAAACACGTGGAGGCAAAATCAACCTTCCACCTCCCGTACTCCTGCGGCACACTGTTTGGAAGCTGAGAGCAGTCGGAAGAGTATCTGGGGGTACTGTATGAAGCTGATCCCGTACAAGCGGCCATCCAAGACAACCGACAGCACCATCGCCAGGAGGTACGAGTCAATGGGCGCACCGCGCAAGGATTACGCGACACCGGAGCCACACTTACCTTGCTCCAACCTCATTTGGTCAAGAACAAAGACCGCACCGGACACACCGTTGCAGTAAGGGTGGCGGGAGGAGCTGTGTTTCGACTCCCCACCGCCCGAGTACATCTTGACTGGGGCGCTGGATCCGGCAGGGTACATGTGGGACTTATGGACAACTTACCAGCAGAAGTACTATTGGGAAATGATCTAGGACCAATGACTTCTGCCTACGCTACCTCTGGACCAGCCAGCGTCAACCCTGTTACAACCCAGGCTCCAGCCCGAGCTGCCGACTCCAGCCCACTGGTCGGGGAGACCCAGGGGTTTCGTCTGCATCACGTCATGTCTGTTACAAGAAGCCAAGAAGAGGATCAGCCGTCAGGTTACGTCCTTCCAGAAGGGAAACTTATGCCAAACACTATTTTTGTTGGGGGCATTGGCCGTCGGATTGATCAGCCTGAAATTAAGGATTTTTTTTCAAAGTATGGCGCTGTAAAGAATGTCAAAATTATTAGGGATGCCTCTGGCGTTTCTAAGGGTTATGGTTTTGTCTCCTTTTTACGATGATGTAGATGTGCAGAAGATTGTGGATTCTCCGATCAGCTTCCATGGAAAGAGATTGAAACTTGGACCAGCTATAAGAAAGCAAAGCACCTGTGCACACATCCAACCAAGGACTTTGGTGCTGAACTCACCAACGCCACAATATCCCAGTATTTGGACCACACCCATGACCGATTCCTATGTACAGCCCACGCCAATGTTTAGCCCTGTTACTCACTATTTGCAGACTTGTCCTTACACAGAACTCTGCCCATAACAAGAGTCCGGACAGCCCCACGTTAACCTGAACAGGGTCAATCCGGGTCTGCCGGGTGTTCCACAAAAAGGGGGCATTGTGACAGACTCTCTGCCTTTTGGATTTTAAAGGCACTGTTTCTGCCCTTGGACTTTTGCATAGACCCATTACTTTCAAAGACTGCCATTGTGTTGTTGATTGTGTTACATACTGCCATTGTATTGTTGATTGTGTTACAGACTGCAATGTCATTGTGTTGTTGATTGTGTTACAGACTGCTATTGTGTTGCTGATTGTGTTACCGACAGAGTTGAGGGATTGTGTTACCGGCAGAGTTGAGGGATTGTGTGTCCTGCTCCCATTGGTCTGTGTGTTTGTCATGCAGTCCACGGGGGAGGTCCCCTTGCATGGAGACTTGCATATAAGGCCCAGGGTGGCACTAATAAAAGAAGTTCATCGTCACCCTCAATACTGAGTTCTGTCTCTTATTGGGGGAAACGCTATATCGCAATCCACTAGCCCTTGTAAGAGCTGTTCCTGCGTTCCTCACGGATGACTCTGGAATTCCTGCAGCACCTCTCAACATTGGGAAAAGGACGTCTCCGGCGATAAAGGTTATCGCTACAAACTCGCTCATATATAAATAGTATATAAACACGCTCAGTGAAAATAGTGGATAGTGAAAATCCCGGGTGTTGCTCCACTTTAGAGAGGAGCATAGACTCTATAGGAGTCTAAGGCCGGAGATCTCTCTTTATGTGGGGCATGCAGATTTTGAATGCCCAGAGGTGTGCATTTCCTGTATGCTCATCTCGCTGATGACACATGTGCCAGCCGGGACTGCATTACTGGCTCCCCTAGGGTTGCATGGCCCCACACAAGGCATTTCTTAAAGAGGACCAAAACCCAGGATTTTGACTATCCTGGTTTTGGTCCTTTTCCTGGGGGCACCCTGCTGTGTTAACCCCCCCCACAGCCAACTCACCTCTTCCCGCTCTCACGGCGCGTATAAGAGCAGCGGCTCTGGTGCCCGCATCCTCCGCTTCCCTCTAGCACTTGTGAAGGGCCTGCGCAGCCACGCTTCCTGTTGGATAGAGGCGGAGGATGAGGATGTCAGAGCCGTTGCTCTTAAAGGTGCCATGGTACCAGGAAAAGGTGAGTCCGTTCTGGCCTCCTGAGAGGTTTTACACAGCAGGGAACCCCCAATCGGGGTGCCCCCGGGGAAAGGACCAAAACCCGGGATAGTAAAAACTTTGGACTATCCTGGGTTTTGGTCCACTTTAATGCTCGTTAGGGGTACGCCAGTAGCTCGTATTTCATTCAGCCTTACTATGCTGCTGTAAGGGGCAGGCATAGCCTAGTGGTAAGGAATCAATCTTGTGACCATAGGGCTGCAAGTTCCATTCTAGATGGGGACACGACTCACGTGCTCTTGGAACATGACTTAAACCGGACCGTTTTTACTTTAACGGGTGTTGGTTCCGCAGATAGCGAATAAGAACAAGCTGGGGGGGGGGGGTAACCAGAATACTGGAGCCCCCCAGAAAATAACTCCTTTAGAACGCCTAATCTTCTTACCTTCAACTTCTAGAACGATTGGCCTCCGATGCGCACGTGGACTAGGCGTTCCGTCGGCCAGCGCTGAGGACGCGACCATGGCCCACGTGAAGGCTAACCGCGAGACTCCTTTCCTGGTGCTGGCTCGAGGTGAAGGTAAGGATATCTGGCGCTCTGGGGGGGGGGGGTAATGTTCAGGGGCAGGGCCAGATCCAGGTTTATGTGGGCCCTTGGGCGGCATAGTCTCAGTGGGCCCCTTTGTGGTGAAGAGTAGCGTCACATCACCGATCTGGATGCCCCCTAAGGATCAGGCTATTTGGACTAAAACTCTAGTTTTGGTCTACTTTGAAGCCCACCAAACCCCTTTTAACCTGACTTTTGGAGTCTAAACAAATCTAGATCCTCCTGATTTTGGATGCCCCTGTGTGTGACCCCTCCTCCCCCTTTGTTCATTACTTTCCTGGAACTGGTGAATGCGCTGTGAGATCCCCAGTGGCCAAACCAGGAGGGTTCTTTCACAAACAGGGGCATCCCAAATTGAAACCCAGGGGTGGAATTGCTTGCGTAGTGGGTATGCCAGTGATTAGAGATGAGCGAACCGGTTCGGACGAACCGGAATTCGCTCCGAATTTCAGGAAATATTCGATTCGGCACGAACCCGAATATTTTGTGGTTCGTGCCGATCAAATTTTTCCTGAAATTAAAAAAAAAAAATAAGCCGGCATGGTGGGAGCCGGCCGGCGGGCCGGTAAAGCCGGCCGGCCCGCTCCCACCATGCCGGCATTTAAAAAACAAAACAAAAAAAAAAAAAAGCATTTTTGCCGGCATGGTGGGAGCGGGCTGGCCCGCTCCGCTGTCAGCGGAACCGGCCGGCCCGCTCCCACCATGCCGGCATTTAAAAAAAAAGCAAACACTTACCTGCAGGTCCGGAGCGTGGAGGCCGGCGCCGCTCTCAGCTGTCATCTGAGGGCGCGTCATCAGAGGGCGCTGACAGCGGAACCGGCCGGCCCGCTCCCACCATGCCGGCATTTTTGATGGGGAACTTCGTAAAAGTTCGATTCGGCCGAACCCGAATTTCTTTGTGAAATTCGGCGAATCGGCCGAATCGAACTTTTCAAAAGTTCGCTCATCTCTACCAGTGATCCCAGGGGGTATCATACAGTAGGGTATCACAGATTGGGATGCTCCAGGGATAGGAAATCAGCTGCGGGTGGGCAACTTAAAAGCAGAACAAAACCCAGCACTTCCTCCCCTGGAATCTAAATCGAGATGCCCCGTTGTGTGGAACCTTCGCCATTCCAGGAGATGTGGGCATCAGATGTGGCGGTGCCCTCCCAGTCCGCCGCCGGTCAATCGCTGTCTCTCTGCTCGGAATCAGCTCTGCAGAAGTTTTAGGCCCATACTTGCCCTTTTAGCCATCACCTGAATCACTGATGCTGCTTTTAGAAGCTGAACGAGTCATGATGGCGAGTGGCGCTATTTTCAGGGATCGCCGACTCCCCCCCCTTCCCCGAGTACCCAGACTTCTCTGCGCTGCCAATTCTCACCCGGCGGCGTTACTCGGATCCCAAAGAGCACTCCAAAGAGCTCTTTCAATACCTTGTAAAATCCCTGAAGTCTAATCATCCCCAATGTTAAAGTCATTAACCTGCGACCATCCGACGTTCGCTGGGATCCGACCTTAGAAAAAGTTTTGCCTTGTGGTTCATTATTCTATGTAATCACTTTAATTTGCATATTATATTACCATAAGAAGCTAATGTGATTTATAATGTTATAACGAGCGGCGTGGAAGTGGCGCTTCATAAATCACGCCATATACATTTGTTTTTAATTGTTATAGAGCCGCCGGTGATGAGGCCTCTGTAAAAGGACAACTAGAATTAAACACCCCCAAATATGGAACAAAGAAAAGAATATGAAAAGTTAAAGAAAAAAAAAATAAAATTCTTTATTTAATTTTTTTTTTTTTTTAAATGCCTTCTGTTCTCTTTTCCCATCTTAAACCGGACCTTCACCCCGATTAAGAGCCTATCTTATATGTTTCCTCCCCTGTAAATACAGATTGCCCACATTAATCCGGACCTTAACCCTGAATAAGAGCCTATCTTATATGTTTCTCCCCCTGTACATACAGATTGCCCACATTAATCCGGACCTTCACCCTCAAAATTCGAGCTTATCTTGTATGTTCCCCCCTGTACATACAGATTGCCCACATTAATCCGGACCTTCACCCTCAAAATGAGAGCTTATCTTGTATGTTCCCCCCTGTACATACAGATTGCCCACATTAATCCGGACCTTCACCCTGAATAAGAGCCTATTTCATATGTTTCCCCCACCCTCTACAGACAGATTTCCCACATTAAATATCATCCTTCCTGCACCTGCTGCATTTTCTGAGCCTTTAAACACCCAAGATGGAGCTGGCCCATGGAGTCTCAGGCTGCCTGCCTACAGGAAGTGTCTTCTGACTGTGCAGCTCTGCATTCTGGAATTGCTGTCCTTTTCCTGACCCCAACTCTGCTCTGTCTGTGCAAAGCACAGCTATAACCCCGCCCCCCTGCACTTTATCCCGCTCTCCTCTCCTCAGTAACTGTGATGCTTCTGAGGCAAGATGGCGGCGCCCGTATCCTAGAGTCCTGAACAGAGTTGCAGCCAAGTGGAGGAAAGAATAATAAGTAAGTGACTAAAAACGTAAAATATATTACTTTTAGATGCCAGGGAATCGTTTTTGAAGGGTTTGCATTAAATGATACTGAAGGTCCGGTTTAAAATCATTTGCTTGGGATATCCTTTTAAAGTGGACACCTCGACCTGTCCCCTCGGGTCACCAGCCCAGGTACCTGGAGGCGATCCTTCTTACTTTTCTTGTTCTTTTTGTGAATGGACTGGTGACACCATACTTGCACTAGAATCTTTTCTTCTTTCAAGCTGACCTAAATTCACTGGGGAACCTGTGCCCTGGTCCGAGTGAGACCCTACATCTTTACCTGTGTCCTAACCAGAAGAGACCTCGCCTGACCTTGCACTTTACACACATCCCACTAAAGCTCATCTTGTCAGTAGAGGGCATCCCAAAAACTGTGGCCATGCCCACTCCACTTATTGCTTCTAGTTTCCCATATGAAGTAGCAGTTGCGACTACCAGCCACAGCAGCCACTAATAAGGGAGCACCACCAAAGAAGAAATTCTAGTTTAGAAAATCATTTTATTTGAGTACAAGACATTTAAAACCAACCACTGACTACCTCAGTCCTGTCTCACCTCATAGTGACCCACAGACAACAAAATAGGTATCCTAAATGGGGAGGAGCCGTGTGAAAAACTGCAATGTTATTGCTGGTAAAACACCGGTATCAATGTAATTTTTTGTGCCGGCACAAAAGATAATGGTGAAGGAACGATCCAGCTTAAGTGCAGAAACCTCACATATCCAAGTCTGGAGTTCCCCTTTATTTCCCCCTGTTATAAATGTTATAAATGCACAGGTCCTTATCTCTTCAGGAAGGGGAATTCGCATTTATGTGTTGAACAGCACAGATCACAGCCCCCCCCTGCTGACTGTCACACCTCTAGTCTGAGAAGACTCCGCTGGGTCTGCAGCTGGCTCGACCCCTGGCTGTGAATTTGTCAGATGAAAGAGGGGAACGGCAGACATCCGGCACCAACATAAATCGGACCATAGCTGCGCCCCCATGTGGTCCAGCACCAAGCCAGGTACAGAATCAGAACCGGCTCACAAAGCCGCACCCGGGGATAGGTTACGGCGGGCTCAGCAATAAAGGAAAACCCGGAAAACAGAGATCTAAGGCTCTGACTCGCTTAGGGACCCCATTTCTGGACTCATTGGATGCCCGGCGTCCAGCCCAATAGTTTGGTACTGCTTCCAAAGCCATACGACCCCCCTGCTCAAAGTTATAACCCCTAAAGGGTTTTAGGGGCTGAAGCGAGCCACAGAACAGTGGGAGGTGACAATCCGTCCCACAGAGGGGAGGGGGTGGAGGGGGTCTCGCCTCATAAACAGGGTAACCCTGAGCCAGGCATTGGTCACTTCTGGAAAGGTCACGAGTCACACATGCTGGAGGGGCCCAAGTCATCTGTAAGCTCTTCACTTACCTCTTGTGAGAGCCCATCATTACTACTACTCTGCAACTGCATACTAAGGTAACTGACTATTATTTCTCTGTGTAACTCACTCTATCCTGTAACCGTCTCAGCATTTTGTATCATCTGTATCATTTCATATTCCATCATAGCCAAATGCTTGTTATCACTGCCTAGTGTGCTTATAGCATTAAACTTTTAACTTGAGCCATCTGTTTGCCTTAAACCAAGAATCTGTGTGTCCGCAGGCTTTGGGCCTGGTGTTTGTGATAGGAGGGACTCGGACAAGGGTTTAGGGGAACGCGGTCTGTGTGTATGGAGGTCCCTGGTTTATAGTTGGATCACGTGACCTGCGGTTCCCTGACAATAATTATGCTAATAAAAAATAAAAATAAAACCCCTATCTGAAATATCTAAAGCAATAAGTGCACATGAGAAAAATATATGCAGTCACACCTGCAGAGCAATGACCAAAGTAGCTAAAAGTCTATTCAAACAAACAAATGAAACTTATGACATTCTCTAAAAACCTAATCCAGTGAAAATGCTGATACACAAAATACCTGTCAGTATTGTAACCAATGTGTAATCAGGTAAAGCAGTGGATGGATCATGATGAATCGTGATTGACAAAACAAGTGTTTTGAAAGAAATAAATCAAAAGGGCAAAGCCAGGTCACAGATACATTGTTACTAATCCAAACGAAAGCAACACATGGCGTCCAGAAGGTGGGGAGGGAGAGCAGGGGGCAGTAGGAGACAAATGCACCTGCGCACGCGGCTTCCCGTGCCGCTTCTTGCTAGGGTGAGCAAGGCCTCCGGAAGCAGGTGAATGAAACGGGGCAAACATGGGGGTTTCACACAGCCCAATCCTGGATGTCCCAGGGAGTGAGACTCGGATGGTCTAGGAGTCTTTTATACTCCAGGGCCTTTGAAGTTCCTCTTTAATGCTCCAGATATCCCATGACCCAGATCAATTAGAACCTTCACCGATCTACTAGGCCTGAACTCATATTTGACTTTAGTTCAGCTTTAAAGGCTAATTCCACTTTCAATCGCATTTTGAAACATTTTCAATCTAGTGTGCCAATATGATGTCCTCAAGGTGCTAAGCTTGTGTATTGTTTTTTCTTCTATGTGTTTGCAACTCATGCGTTTTATAAAAGAAAACAGTTCCCCCCGTCACCTATGTGTTTACATTAGCAGTGTACATCAGTACAGAAACTTCCACAAACTTCCATCTGATTGGCTGATGCAGAGACGATAAGTTTAACCCCCTCAGCAGTATTTAAATCTCTTTAGATAGGGGGAAACACAGTCTTGTGTTTCAGAAGCTAAAGGGTTACTGGCAGCGTTCACAGACAAGGAGGTGATTGCTGCTGCTTTGTTTAGCCAAAGCTGCTAATGAGCTCACCTGTTATGGTATAAGGATTCTGGGACTTGTAGTGAAAAAAAGTGTAATAGGAACTTTACCAGAGGGCAGGAAAGCCACCCCTACTTTACTAAGTTGCTGATAAGTAAATTATATGTTGGGGAGCCCAATCCTAACACAAGTGTTTACTTTAGTTTTCAGAAGAGGAAAACAATGAGAAGACAGAAAACCTGACAAAAAGTGATACTAAAGACGAGCGTCCGATTGTCGTCCCATTGTCTCAGGCTACACGTTGTTCTGTCCTAAACTTCAATCCATTTTCAGAAACACCCTGTATTTCCTAAGTTATTAGTAAAAATATTAGAGTATTGGAGCTGCAGAGAAAAAAATAGGAGAAACAGTGGGTGTGGCAACAGCGATGTGATGTAAGCACACTGTGTGCTTTACATATATCATAGTAAACAATAAGAGGCCGATTCATTAATAGCGCCAGGTAGCGACAGATGAGCGACAGTAGCGTTATTTTCACAGCGCCCGCTAGTATTCGCTGTGCTTGGCCGTTGTTCGGCTGTTGACAGCTACTCAGTTGGTGTGCGGTAATGTTGAATACGGGGTTAGGAGTCGCTGTTTGACAGGTTCCGCGCTGTATGGGAGCGCATGATAGCGAATGGCCATAGCGAACGGCTCCCAGCATATTCATTAACAAATCATGCGCAAAAAATACTCGCGCTGTGAAATGCTTGTTTAAACCCCAGAGCACTGGCGGCGATGGGTTAAAAGTAGTTTTTTAACCCCCAAACAACCATATTTAAAAAAAAAAAAATAAAACATGTTTTTACAAACATTTAGTAATATGAATACATTAATATCAGACCTGTAATATCAATTCTGCACAATTTTTTTTTTTTTTTTTTTAATCTTAAAAAAAATATCTAACATTGCAGAAGTGGTCACAGAATTTTTGACATTTAAAAAAAAAAAAAAAAAAAAAAAACATTAATAGCAATTAATTACTAATATTTAAAGATTGCTCCATTGAAATGCATTGGAGAGCGCCAGGTAGCGAGAGGTCATACCTGTCGCTGTTCAAGGTCGGACGCTGGCGCTGTGGGGTGAGGCAGGATTAATGATGAATGATTCGCTATCTGGCGCTCTGTCAGTCGCTAAGCAGGATCGGCTTGATAAATGTGTGATTGCGGAGGGGAGCCGGCGTACTCGTGGCTGTGACCATCATTACCGTTCGCTCACCATTCGCTACCTGGCGCTATCCCTTGTTAAATAAGGGCCTAAGTGTATTGTTGTGCCTCTAGTTATTACTGCCAGCACATAGTGTGACCAGAAAAAGGGGGTGAGAGATGCTGCAGGGTAAGAGCGTCTCCAGCCTGCCAGCAAATAGTGTGACCATAAAAAGGGTGTGAAAGGTGCTGGAGGCTAAGAGCATCTCCAGCCTGCCAGCACATAGTGTGACCAGAAAAAGGGGGTGAAAATGCTGCAGGCTAAGAGCGTCTCCAGACTGCCATCACATAGTGTGACCAGGAAAAGGGAGTGAGAGATGCACACGCTGCACTGTCCCAAACTTTGTTTTCCAAAAACACCCTGTAGTTCCTAAGTTATTAGTAAAAGTATTAGAACATGGGAGATGCAGAGAAAAAATGAGGAGAAACCGTGGGTGTGGCAGCAGTGATGTGATGTAAGCACACTGTGATGAGAGGAGGGTGGGGTTTCATAGCTGCAGAGAGAGGCAGCCAATCAGGATGTTTGTGAAGGGAGTGGATGTTTATATTCTTGGTCCACTGAAGGTTAATTGAAGGTCAGCGGGGTGGGGACAGGAAACTGTATGAGGAAGTGATTTACTCACTGCATAGACAGACATAGCAGGAAGGAGAGCGCTGGAGGGACTCAAAGTAAGGTAAGTTACTGATATTTATTTTATAACTTTTGACTTGCCAATCACTTTAAGGATTTATCCTTAGAAGAATTTGTTTTTAGCCTAACTCCCACCTTAGGAATAATTTAGAGTGAGGTTTTTTATAGTATAAAGGCAGCAAATGAGCCTCTCCCGCACATTAAAATAACAAGAGCCCGACAGTGTCGCGGTCATAAATAATATCCCGGAATATGACAGGCAGGCAACAGGGAGAAGCAGACAACGGGAAGATCCTTGGCAGGCATGAATAGATAAAGAGTCCCGCGACTGGGACCAGTCTGAATATTTCACCAGCTCTGTTATCAACTTCTGTGGAAATCAGGAGAGTTACCAGTTGTCTCTGGTAATTGGCCGCTGTCTCCGAGATACGCCTGGATTCCCGGTTTCAGGAGCACGGCAGGAGCTTGTAAGGGGCTTATATAGAGTGGTCAGAAAACTGCTAAGGGGGGTTTCTTCTTCAAGCTTTGGACTATTTGCCTCTGACGCCTCAACCAATGATCATCAAAATATTTGGTGTGGAAATCAAGTTTGTGCGATTTGAGGAACTCACTGAACTTTTGAGGAACTCACTGAACTTTTGAGGAACTCACTGAATTTTTTATGAACTCACTAAACTTTTAACGAGCTCACTATACTTTTAACGAACTCACTGAACTTTTAACGAACTCACTAAACTTTTGACGAACTCACTGAACTTTTAACGAGCTCACTATACTTTTAACGAACTCACTGAACTTTTAACAAACTCACTGAACTTTTAACAAACTCACTGAACTTATCACGAACTGACTGAAATTTTGACAAACTCACTGAACTTTTGACAAACTCAGTGAACTTTTGGCGAACTCACTGAACTTTTAACGAACTCAGTGAACTTTTAACAAACATACTGAACTTTTAACAAACTCACTGAACTTATAACGAACTGACTGAAATTTTGACAAACTCACTGAACTTTTATTGAACTCAGTGAACTTTTGCCGAACTCAGTGAAAGTTTGACAAACTCAGTGAACTTTTGATGAACTCACTGAACTTTTGACGAACTCACTGAACTTTTGGTGAACTCACTGAACTTTTGACGAACTCACTGAACTTTTGGTGAACTCACTGAACTTATGACGAACTCACTGAAATTTTGACAAACTCACTGAACTTTTATTGAACTCAGTGAACTTTTGACGAACTCACTGAACTTTCAACAAACTCACTGAACTTTTAACAAACTCACTGAACTTATCACGAACTGACTGAAATTTTGACAAACTCACTGAACTTTTATTGAACTCAGTGAACTTTTGCCGAACTCAGTGAACTTTTGACAAACTCAGTGAACTTTTGGCGAACTCACTAACTTTTGGCGAACTCACTGAACTTATGACGAACTCATTGAAATTTTGACAAACTCACTGAACTTTTATTGAACTCAGTGAACTTTTGCCGAACTCAGTGAATTTTTGATGAACTCACTAAAATTTTGACAAACTCACTGAACTTTTATTGAACTCACTGAACTTTTGGCGAACTCACTGAACTTTTGGCGAACTCACTAACTTTTGGCGAACTCACTGAACTTTTGACAAACTCACTGAACTTTTGGAGAACTCACTGAACTTTTGGCGAAGTCACTGAACTTTTGACGAACTCGCTGAACTTTTAACAAACTCACTCCGCCCCCCATGCTGGTCTAATCAGCATCTGGTGTCCCGGCTGCATTTCCAGAATCTCTCCGCTCCCCGACACAGGGAGGGGCATTTTTACTGGGAGTGAGCTGTGATGTCACATCTCACTACCAGTATAAATAGCCCCTCCCAGTGGTGGTTAGTCGAGCTGTCACTGACAGCCGAAGAGACAGGCGGAAGCCGGGAGCACGCCTGACATTTGTCAATATCCCTGGCTGTTAGTGGCAATGGCGGCGGGCGGCACGGGACACAAGGCTGGAGTCTGCAGAGACCAGCGATGGATTAGAGGTAAGTATGGGGGAAAAACAATAATAACTTTTTTCTATTCTTGTGTCTGTGTGTGTTTTGTTTACATTTAACTCCTTGTAAAATGGTAAGTCATACCTTCCAACTTTTCAGGGTGGGAAAGAGGGACATTTATTAAATTATGGCAAGTCACCCACTTGCGGGATTCGCTCATCACTCCGACCACCCTGTCACAATGTGGTCTAAAAAATGGGTGTGGGCTGCTAAAATGCTGCATCTGTATTGACAGGGCATAGAGATGAGTGAACTTCCTAAAAATTTGGGTGACTTGCCGAATTCCTCCCAGAAATTCGTGTTTGTCTGAATCGAACCTTTGAGAATCACTCATCTCTAGGGTTGGGGGCTGTGGGCCTTCTCCACTGGGCTTCTCGGGCTGCAACTGGGGGTGCAGGCATCCCCTTCCCAGCTTTTTGGGCAGCGGACTTTCCTCCCCCGGCTCCAGCTGGCAGGTGGGGGTGCTAGCTTCTCCTGCTCAACTTCTGGGGCAGTGGGCTTCCCCGCCCGGCTTGTGGCGGCGTGTGGGTGCGCTGGCCCCTCGGGCGGTGGGTTGGGAGTTGGGCTACACCTCAGAGGAAAGAAAAAAAAACTCACCACCATCCTCGTTCCAGCACCACACTTGGATCCAGTGTGCGCGGCGGAAGCTGACAGTGCAGCCGGCCTCCCCCGCTTCCACCGTACTGTGTGTATTGCACAGTCACTTACCTACATGCCGGCTTCCCTGTCATTCTGGTCCAGTGGTTGGCTGGAGGTGCCAGTTGGCTTGCACAGCTGAAGGTTTCCCCATTCCTTCCCCGCTGGGCAATACACACAGAACTGGGGTGGGGGACCCGGCTGCACTGTCAGCTGTGCAAGTCAGCTTCCACTGCGCACACTGGATCCAAGTTTGGCTCTGGAACGAGGATGGTGGTGAGTTTTTTTATTTTCTCTGAGGTGCCAGCACACCCAACGCCCGAGGTGCCATTGAATTTCAGGGAAAATTCAGTCAGCATGAACCCCAGAAAATTTGGCTTTGTGCCGAAATTCGGAGCAAACTTGCTTTCTGACGAATTACTAAACTTTTGACGAATCACTGAACTTTTGACAAAAGTTTTGTGCCGAATCGAGTTTTGCCTGAAATTCGGAGCAAACTTGCATTCTGACGAACCAGATGGCTCATCTTTAACAGAGGTAAAAACACGATGCACGATGCACAAATCACATTGCACTGTTATCATGACTGCTTCAAAAAAAAAATCACAACTGATTACAATAGAAACAATTAGGATACATGAATTGCTATTTGGATTAACGTAACACAATGGACCTCTCAGCAGGGACATGGCAGGCTTTTCAGAATGACTCATCATGTTTGTTTTACTTCCAGCAGGAGGGAGAAATAGCCCATCCCAAGGATTTACCTCCCATCCCAATATATGGCTCTTTGAGCTTTGTCGCCTCTGTAGCTTACGGATGCAGCATTCCTCACTGTAATCTCAAAGTTGCGGCATACACACTCACATAAAGCTGTCAGTCAGCTGAAAGCTGATTACATTTCAGCAACAGACTCCCACTTTCTATTTAAAGTGGACCAAAACCCAGGATTTTGACTATTCTGGGTATTGGTCTTTGCCTCCCCGGGCACCCCGATTGGGGATGCTGTGTGAAACCCCCCAGGTCGCCCAATCTCACTTACCCCCAGGTCGCCCAATCTCACTTACCCTTCCTCGGTCCTACAGCCCATGCGCCGCCTCCCGCCGGGTCAGCACGCTCGGATCCACTCCTACCCCTTTATCTAAAAGCTCACCTAAAGCGAGCGAATCCAAGCGTGTTGGCAGCCGCATCCCCTCTAGCTGTTAACAGGGAGCCTGCCGGTCATCCACATTCGTGCACGTGCCCTGCTAAAGGGATAGCAGGGATGCGGCCGCTGCTCGCGCATGCACCGTTGTGCGGGGAAAGAAGGTGGGCAAACTGGGGGGTTTCACACAGCGGAGCATGCTAAATCTGGATGCCCTAGGCGAGTATGCCTGCCCTGGAGTCTCATAGTCTCCAGAGTGGGTTTTAGTCCACTTTATTTTTTTGCAAATTAGCTTTTTAGCTTTGAAGAGAAAAGCAGCGTTAAAGAAAAGAAACGCACTCATTTTTGTACATTATTTTCGGTACCTGTGTGATACCACTGGCGCTCTTGGAACTATACAAACATGGTATGAATAGTGCAAACACAAATACTAGTATAATTACATAAGCCGAACCTTATAGCCCATAGCTATACTAGGTATAGAGCCCCAGTACCAGGCTACGCCTGGAGACAAGGATGAGTCTGCTATTTACACCCATTAACATAACAATTAGAAACATAGAAGGGTGACGGCAGAAGGAGACCATGCGCTCCATCTAGTCTCTGCCCTTATGTATATACTGTATGTTCTCTGTATCTTATGTGTATATTGTATGTTCTCTGTATCTTATGTGTATATTGTCTGTTCTCTGTATCTTATGTGTATATTGTATGTTCTCTGTATCTTATGTGTATACTGTATGTTCTCTGTATCTTATGTGTATACTGTATGTTCTCTTTATCTTATGTGTATACTGTATGTTCTCTGTATCTTAGGTATATACTGTATGTTCTCTGTATCTTATGTGTATACTGTATGTTCTCTGTATCTTATGTATATACTGTATGTTCTCTGTATCTTATGTGTATACTGTATGTTCTCTGTATCTTATGTGTATATTGTATGTTCTCTGTATCTTATGTGTATATTGTATGTTCTCTGTATCTTATGTGTATACTGTATGTTCTCTGTATCTTACGTGTATATACTGTATGTTCTCTGTATCTTATGTGTATATACTGTATGTTATCTGTATCTTATATATATACTGTATGTTCTCTGTATCTTATGTATATACTGTATGTTCTCTGTATCTTATGTGTATACTGTATGTTCTCTGTATCTTATGTGTATACTGTATGTTCTCTGTATCTTATGTATATACTGTATGTTCTCTGTATCTTATGTGTATACTGTATGTTCTCTGTATCTTATGTGTATACTGTATGTTCTCTGTATCTTATGTATATACTGTATGTTCTCTGTATCTTATGTGTATACTGTATGTTCTCTGTATCTTATGTATATACTGTATGTTCTCTGTATCTTATGTATATACTGTATGTTCTCTGTATCTTATGTATATACTGTATGTTCTCTGTATCTTATGTGTATACTGTATGTTCTCTGTATCTTATGTATATACTGTATGTTCTCTGTATCTTTTTTCTATACTGTATGTTCTCTGTATCTTATGTGTATACTGTATGTTCTCTTTATATTACGATAGATGGAGGCTTATCCCAGGTATGTGCTCATTCACTGAATGACAATTTTTCGACTACCTCTGCTGGAAGTTTGTTCCCAGCTTTTACTACACTTTCTGTAAAATAATATTTTGTAACATTGCTCCTAAACTTCCCCCCGACCAGCTTCAGGTTGGGCCCCTTGTTCTATCATTAAGTTTCTTCTTAAAAACACTTCCCTCCTGAACCTTATTCCCTCCTGTCACATATATAAAGGTCTCCATCATGTCCCCCTCTCCTTTCTTTCCTCCAGACTGTACAGATTAAGTCAAATCTCTCCTGATTTGGTTTTAAGTTTAAGTCCTTCCACCATTTTTGTTGCCGGCCTTTGGACCCGTTCTATTTGAATAATGTATTTTTGCAGGTAAGGTCTCCAGAACTGCACACAGTATTCTAGCTGTGGCCTTACCAGGGCTCTATACAGCGGCATCACAACCTCCCTCTTCCTACTGGTGATGCCTCAAGCTATGCAGCCGAGCATCCTGCTTGCTTTTCCCACTGCCTGGCTACACTGTCCAATCATCTTGCAGCTATCAGTAATCATTATCCCTAAATCTCTCTCCTCTGAGGTCCTGGATAACACAGTGCTGCCCATACGGTGCTCAGAGCCGGGATTCCTTCTACCCAAGTGCAGGATTTTACATTTAGAGACATTAAACTCTGGTTTCCACAGTTTTGACCATTTATCCAGTAAAGCTAAATCATTTTCCATGTTGCAGACCCCTCCAGGAATATCCACCCTATTACTAACCTTTGTATCATCGGCAAACAAGCAAACTTTTCCTACCAGGCCTTCTCCTATGTCACTTACTATCCTTTCTATCTTATCCTTTCTATGTCAATTGCTAAAAGAAATGATAAGATAGAGATAAAGTAAGAGAAGAGAGAAGGAAAGGCTTTTGGTCCACTTTAATATACATTATCACACCAGCTTTAGCTCTTGTTACAATGTGTTACACAGCAGGCAGCCGACTGTCTTTTATGGTATAAAATGATGACTCACCTCTGCACAGCAGAAGTGAGAGATACTACAGCACAAGGCAAAAACCTCCCAGCTCAATGTTCGGTGCATTCAGTAACACTTCCTCTGTAGCTGCTTTCCAGAGATCGTGAAAAACGAATCCAGATTTTTCCATAGCTTTGAACGGAGTTTGAATCTGGTCACTGAAGTAAAATGTTAAAAAAAATGTGGTCGTAACAGCATCTGATCACAACAGAGACCAATTCCAACAACACTATCAATGAGGAAGGGAAGTGCTTTCTGATTATCTCTCCTGTACTTGTGTAGCACGCGTATCGTCACTCTGTAAATTACTTTTTCAGGCATGAAATGGAAAGATTCAGCTATTTCGATGATTATAGTTAAAAAAGGAAACAAATACCCTCATGTCGATACTCCCTGCAGTCCAGCTAATTTGAACGCGCGCTCCATTCACAGGTAAGAAGACATTAAAAGATAATAACGCCGGTTTGTGCTTTAAGTAAATTACAGACTTAATAGAGGACTCGGAGGAATCGGATAAACATCGTCAGGAAATTTCCCAGAGGCCCCAGGGCTAACCTTTTAATTCCCCTTTTGTTTTTTGCTGAAACCTAAATAGTTTTTTCCGATAACAACAAATCCAAGTAAATGGAGGTTTGTGTCACAGGAATCGGTCTCAGCTCTGGATGTAGAGCGGTGGAATTTTTGGGAATATTCTGGTTCTCAACCCAAATTGGAACCGCATCTGGGTAGAACTGATGCTGGCAGGTGACATGCTGACCATCACTACCCAGTGAACTGATATAGGGACTGAAGATCCTTGTTCCTGGTTGGGCAACCGCTGGGTAAGGGTAGGCTGAGTGAGTTTACACTTGAGTCCACTTGGAAGCTTTGCCTAGTACCTGAGGACTTGTAGAGCCCTGAAGTTCTCTGGACTGGGGAGTTGTAATGACCCAATCTCGTTAGGGGGTTCATCCCCCGGGGAAAGGTATGGGGTTCCTTTCCTATGGGAAGAAACCAGGCTGTGTGCCCTGAGTGTTTTTGGTGCCTGTGTCGGGTAAGGGTAGGCTGAAGGAGTTTACACTTGAGTCCACTTGGAAAGCTTCACCTAGTACCTGAGGACTTGTAGCGGCCCCGAGGTTCTCTGGACTGAGGAATTGTAACAACCCAATCTCGTTAGGGGGTTCGTCCCCCGGGGAAAGAGATGGGGTTCCTTTCCTATGGGAAGGAACCAGGCTGTGCGCCCAGAGTGTTTTTGGTGCACGTGTCGGGTAGGGGTAGGCTGAAGGAGTTTATGCTTGAGTCCATGGGAAAAGCTTCAGCTAGCACCTGAGGACTAGAAGAGGCCCTGAATGTCATGACTCGCTTACCTGCGCCACGTTCCAGTGGTGTCTCCGCCGTACTGCTGGTTCGCCGGCCGCACCGGGCGGCTGCTCGCGCTGCTGAGAGCGCACCCTCCTCCGCCTCCTCCTCCTCTGCCGGCGTCCCCGGCAGTAGTTCACGTGCTCGCGCGCGCGCAGCAGCGCCGCCGGAGGAAAAACAGTTAAAGGGCCAATGAGCCCAGGTGGGGGGAGTACACCTTAGGTTGGACAGGGCCAATGAGCCCTAGGGAGTTGTTGGGTTATAAGCCCTGGTATCCTAATGTGCACCATTCACACACCCATTTCCCTCATCCTCAATCATATCTGTTTCGATAAAGTTTTTACCCCGTCAGTTACTCAGCGCCTGTGATAGCGCCTTGTTCCTAGTTTGTCTTTGTATTTTACTCTGATTGATCTTTGTTACCGACCCCTGCCTGAACCGACCATTCTCTGTCTGAACTCTGTTGCCGACCCCTGCCTGAACCGACCATTCTCTGTCTGAACTCCGTTGCAGACCCTTGCCCGAAAACCAACCATTCTCTGTCTGAACTCCGTTGCCGACCCTTGCCTGAACCAACCATTCTGTCTGAACTCCGTTGCCGACCCCTTTTTCGTACCCTGATCTCGAGCTGCCTCATCCTACTGTACCGCTGCAATCTCTGATTACCCGGTGTTGACCTCTGGCCTGTCTTTGGACTTTCTGCTACTCGCTCCAACTATTGGACTCGCTCTGATTCCGCTCCTAGTTATTGGTTCTTCAGACCTCCAACCAGTAAGCTCCCATCCTTTGAGCCATTGACGTCCTGGGAGCAACCGATCCCGGGCAGGCGTGTACTGGGTCCCAGCTAGCGGGGGCTCCTATAGGTGAAGCTGGCTGCGGAGATTGGGGGTTGAGGGCTTACCTGGAAGGCTGGAGTTACCTGAGCGTGACATTAGAGTACCCTGAGCGTGACATTATCACAGGCCTAACCATGGATGACCTGGTACAGCAAGTGCAGGCCATGGCCACTGCTATTAATCAACTTGCCCAAAGAGTGGCCACTCAAGAAACCAGGCAGATTCCTGCATCCTCTGTACCACCTCACGTGTCGGACCCAAAGGTCCCGCTACCGGAGAAATTTTATGGAGACCGTGGCAAGTTCTCCAACTTTAAGAATTCCTGCGAGCTTTATTTCAAATTGAGGCCCATATCTTCCGGCACCGAGACCCAGCGGGTGGGTATGGTAATCTCTCTGTTACAAGGAGGCCCACAGTCTTGGGCATTTAGTTTGCCCTCCCAATGATGACCCTGCACTCGGTTACGGCCTTTTTCCCTGCTATGGGCATATTATATGCTGACCCAGACCAACAGTCTACAGCCGAGAACAGGCTTCGGGCCCTGAAGCAAGGGAGGAACATGGCGGAAGATTATAGCGCTGAGTTCGCAAACAAGCAAACTTTTCCTACCAAGCCTTCTCCTATGTCACTTACTATACTTTCTATCTTATCCTTTCTATGTCAATTGCTAAAAGAAATGATACGATAGAGATAAAGTAAGAGAAGAGAGAAGGTAAGGCTTTTGGTCCACTTTAATGTACATTATCACACCAGCTTTAGCTCTTGTTATAATGCGTTACACAGCAGGAAGCCGACTGTCTTTTATGGTATAAAATGATAACTCACCTTTGCACAGCAGAAGTGAGAGATACTACAGCACAAGGCAAAAACCTCCCAGCTCAATAGGCTCGATTCAGAGAGACACAAAAAAACTTCCGTTTTCGTGACAATCTGTTTCTTTTGTGAAATGTTTCCGTTCTCGTATGAGTGTACGAGCGATTCTGTGCATGCATTGAAAACCTTGTGTAAAGTTTCCGTCCGTTCGTACGGCAGATTACGAATTACGAGGATGTCATTTTCCATCCAGAATTTTCCGTTTCATTTCCACATGTTACAACGTAGGCTTTCGTTTTTGCCCTTTTCCCATCGTATCCTCCAACGAATCCTTTATGTTTCCCGATAGATTCTGTTTCCCTTTTTCAATAAATAATCGTCCAGACGGAAATCATTACGATCTTGCGCCTGCGCACTACAAACTTATTAAACTCATTAAAGTGTTCGCCTACATATTTGCCACCCTCACTTCTACTACAATGTTTAGCTAAATCACTTAGCACTCTCCTTCATCTTCCCTTTTGGACCCTTAAAGCTCCTCCAAACCACTTCTCGGTTAGGTTCTTCTTCCATTTTAGCCCTCTAAAACTTACCCAAATCACTTCTCGGTCATGTGAATATTCATCTTTACATATTTCTGGGCCCATTAGTTTTGTGTTAATGTATTTTGTAAATGAAATGACAATGTAACATTTTTTTTTTTTATTCCATCATCAAATATTACATTTTTTAAAATTTTGTAAATTTCTAATTTTTACAACTGTAAAACAAAATACATAGCAATGGCAGGCCACTGAACATTATTCTTCATCTGTGGTCCCCAACGAGTTGCGCAGCTCCTGCATCTCGCCCACCAACTGAAGGACCCTGACACTCAGTTGTGCCACTCTGGCACGTGTGGTCCCTGTTAAAAAACGTAAATTAAAATTTTGGTATAACCTTGCTGGGGTCATACTGCAGTGCCCCCCCCCCCGTATGGTCCAAACACCTAAATCTGGACTTCAAAAGCCAGAGGGCCCTCGCCACCACAGGTCGGGTTTTGCATAGTGCCCGATGAGAACCCCTGGCCCGCATCCTGCAGGTAAAGAACGGGCATCAGGAGCAAGGGCGAGTGGCAACCAAATATAAATTAATTACACAAAGCAAAACAATAACTCCTACAAGAAATTAAGATTCAAGTTCAACAATCCAAATATAATTCACAAAGGACATGTCTAAAAAAATATAGCAATTATAAGGATGTGTGGAAAAATAAATGTTTACATGCTAAGGACTAATTTAGGTCATATGCATCTATAAGGCATACATGAAATGTATTGATTCAGGTATGCATTGCTATACAATTTATGGCCTCGGCCATGCTGATACATGCAATGCCTTGGTGCTAAAGGCGCGCAGACTCCTCCACATAGCCACAAAACATGTTCAACAATAGCAATCCGAGCCCTCAAAGGTCCCGTAAGTGGATCGGAAATGAAACGGATTTATAGGGTGGTGGTCCGTCGGAAATCAGCTCTCTGAATCAGATGTAAGCCCATCCCAACAACGGAAGTTTTCTGAACGAATGGAAAATTTCCGATTTTGTTTGGAAAATGATCCGAACTAAGCTTCCGTTCATCAGAAGCGCATTCTTGAACGTTCGTACGAATGAAAAATGAACGAAAAAAAGCAAAAAAATGACAAACACCCACCAAAACTTTCACAGACAGCTACGGAAGCCTGGACGAATGTGTCTCTGAATCAAGCCTAATGTTCGGTGCATTCAGTAACACTTCCTCTGTAGCTGCTTTCCAGAGATCGTGAGAAACTAATCCAGATTTTTCCATAGACTTGAACGGAGTTCAAATCTGGTTACTGAAGCAAAATGTTAAAAAAAATGTGGTCGTAACAGCATCGCAACAGAGGCCAATTCCAACAACACTATCAATGAGGAAGGGAAGTGCTTTCTGATTATCTCTCCTGTACTTGTGTAGCACGCGTATCGTCACTCTGTGAATTACTGTTTCAGGCATGAAATGGAAAGATTCAGCTATTTTGATGATTATAGTTAAAAAAGGAAACAAATACCCTCATGTTGATACTCCCTGCAGTCCAGCTAATTTGAACGCGGGCTCCATTCACAGGTAAGAAGACATTAAAAGATAATAACGCCAGTTTGTGCTTTAAGTAAATTACAGACTTAATAGAGGACTCGGAGGAATGGGATAAACATCGTCAGGAAATTTCCCAGATTTCACTACCCTGTGAACTGATATAGGGACTGAAGATCCTTGTTCCTGGTTGGGCAACCGCCGGGTAGGGTAGACTGAGTGAGTTTACCATTGAGTCCACTTGGAAAGCTTTGCCTAGTACCTGAGGACTTGTAGGGGCCCTGAAGTTCTCTGGACTGGGGAGTTGTAATGACCCAATCTCGTTAGGGGGTTCATCCCCCGGGGAAAGGTATGGGGTTCCTTTCCTATGGGAAGAAACCAGGCTGTGTGCCCTGAGTGTTTTTGGTGCCTGTGTCGGGTAAGGGTAGGCTGAAGGAGTTTATGCTTGAGTCCATGGGAAAAGCTTCGGCTAGTACCTGAGGACTAGAAGAGGCCCTGAGGCTCTCTGGACTGAGGGGTTGTAACGACCCAATCTCGTCAGGGGGTTCGTCCCCCAGGGAAAGGAATGGGGTTCCTTTCCTATGTAATGGAACCAGGCTGGGCCCCCTGAGTATTTTTGGAGCACCTGCTGGGTAAGGGTAGGCTGAGAGAGTTTATGCTTGAGTCCACAGGCAAAGCTTTGGCTAGTACCTGAGGACTAGAAGCGGCCCCAATGTTCTCTGGGCTGAGGGGTTGTAACGACCCAATCTTGTCAGGGGGTTCGTCCTATGGGGAAAGGGATGGGGTTCCTTTCCTATGGCAAGGAACCAGGCTGGGCGCCCTGAGTGTTCTTTGGTGCACCTGCACTTTTTCACTTAGGGTACCACATGTTAACGGTGCTTTGCACAATGGGCGGCTTGGATAGAAAAAAAAATAGGGGTCCCCTGGAACCATCGAAAGCCTTTTATGGTTAAAGTGGGCCAAAGGCTTTTGACTCAACTGGGTTTTTGTCCACTTAACAAGGGCCTTCTAATTTGGGATGCCCTGCTGTGTTTTTCCCCATGGACTGCTGGTTAAACTCACCCTACCTAACAGTGCAAACAGGCCGCCAATCAGCAACCTCAGCTGGCCAAAGCTGGCAGAGCAGGGATGAATGGGGGTAGAGTTGAGAGAAGGGGGATGGATGGGACAAAACTGGGAAAGGAGGGATGGATGGCGCAGAGTTGGAAGAACAGGATGCATGGGGCAGAGTTGGGAGAAGAGAATGGATGGGAGCAAAGCTGGGAGAAGAGGATTCAATGGGACAGAGCTGGGAGGAGAGAGATGGATGAAGCAGAGCTGGGAGAAGAGAGATGGGTGGGAGCAGAGCTGGGAAGAGAGGGGTGGATGGGACAGAACTTGGAGAAGAGGGATGAATGGGACAGAAATGGGAGAAGAGATTTGGATGGGGCCGAGCTGGGAGAAGAGGATTGATGGGAGCAGAGTTTGGAGAAAAGGATGAATGGGAGCAGAGCTGGGTTGGGAGAAGGATGGATGGGGAGAGCTGGGTTGGGAGAAGGATGGATGGGGCAGAGCTGGGAGAAGAGGGATAGATTGGACAGAAATGGGAGAAGAGAAATGGATAGGGCACAGCTGGGAGAAGGGCATGGATGGGGCAGAGTTGGGAGAAGAGGATTAATGGGAGCAGAGCTGGGTTTGATAGAAGAAAGGATGGGACAGAGCTAGGAGAGGAGGATGGATAGGGAAGAGTTAGGAGAAGAGCTGGGAAGAGAGGGATGAATGAGACAGAACTGGGAGAAGTGAGATGGATCTGCTGGGTTATTACCTGCGGTAGGGACATATTGCTTTCCAGTCTTGCCCTAGTGGGAGGTGCCCCGGACGTACACTGGAGCTTGCTCACACACTCATAGGCACTGACTGCTGTGATTTGTAGTTGGCCAGATTATCCCACCCGATGACGTCAACACCAGCCTTCTCCCATTGAAGGAGATGGTGCCGGTGGTTTTGTAAAAGATGACGGTGCCCCCCAGAGATCTGTCCCTCTCCTCCCAGCTTTGCCCCAGGGTTCAGGGGACCCCTTTATCAGTTCACAGGGTAGTGATGGCAGACCTACCATCTGCAAGCATCGGCATGATGGATAATTTGATCTGGATGTTGCAGGTATCCTTTTGAAAAATAAATACATCAATAAAAGTATTTCATATAATAACATTTGTTATATATATATATATATATATATACTCACATTATCTCACAGATTACACCAGAGGGGGTAGAAGACCTTAGCAGAGTCTTTTAACTGCAGGTAAATGTTGTCATTACTCCATAGGTATATTTTTTATTTTTATTATCGGTATCAAGTAATTTTTTACATTCTTTTTATTGAGCTGTCTTTTACACGGCTTGCTTCAGAGTTCTTGCTGCTTAAATGTATTAATCTAAAAAAAAATGGTGAATTTTCAATGTGCTAGTATATTATATATTATTTTATTATTAATGTTATATATTAAAGGAGCACTATCGCAAAATTGTGTTATATTAAAAATCCATATAAACACATCACCTAATGAGAGGAGGGAGTCACTTATACACACAAACTTAATAAAATTCCCGCCAAGTTTGTGTTTTTTTTCTCTTACCGTAAGAATAAAATCCAGTGGTAACAGGTTTAGTGTATCAGGGGTTACAAAACCTGTCACCCCTGATTTCTTCTTCCTTCAATTAAAATAAAAAAAAAAAAACATGCCTGGCTATATATATATATATATATATATATATATATATGGGAAAAGACCGTCTCCGTGACAGGCGGAGACCACGCCGCTCGCTGTATGGCTGGCAGTGGCGGGGCTGCCGTTCCCGGCGAGGAGCCCTGATGGTTGTAGGTAAGTATTTTTCAGTATTTTTCAGTATTATTATTGTCATTCTTGTCCTACGCAATTATTGGCTTTTTATTTTGTGTTATGAAATTATATACTTATTCACACTGCCCCCTGATGTCACTATGACGTCAGGCGGGAATTTTAAACTTTCTCCTATATTTCTGAGCTTTTCCCATTTACATGGTTTAGCAGTCCTCCCTGATGAGGGGGGATAACACACCTCCGAAACGTTGGATATTGTATGGACTGCCGTATATGGATTTTCTCACGATTTCCAAAGATTTAACATTGGCTCTTGGAACTTGATTGTATATATTATGGGCAGGCTGATTCATTACTAACGCCAGGTGGCAACAGATGAGCGTCTGTAGAGCGGATTTCCGAGCGCCCGCTAGTAGTCACTGTGCTCGGCCATGGTTAGTTGTTTCAGAGCGCCTCAGTCGCTGGCCGGCATTGATGAATATGTTGTGTGAGTCGCAGTACTACGCTGTATGGGAGCGAACGGTAGCGCCAGCTCAGTGCGACTGACTCACACCACATTCATCCAAAAAACAGCACTCAAAATCGGGTCGTTGTAGCCCATAGCGCCAGAAGCTGTGTGATTAAAGTCTCTTTTAGAACAAGTATCCACTAGTAACAAAGCGAAAACACATGGAATGACATTGTTGTTACATTGTAACATGAACACTTTAATACCAGACATGGACAATTCTGCATAAAAATATTATAAATCAAAAAAGTTTTCAAAAATGTCATTTTCTAGGCCATGATACATGTCAGAAAGATTTGAGATTTTATTAAAAAAAAAAAAGATGGGATCAGGAAAGGGATTTAAGGATCGTCCATAGAAATGTATGGGAGAGCGCCAGGTAACGACAGGTTAGATGTGGCGCTCTGCAAGGCTGAATGCCGGCGCTGTACGCTGAGCCTGGGATAATGATGAATCGGACGCTACATGGCGTTGTTCCAGTCGCTCACCAGATTTGGCTTCATAAATGTGGAATTGCGTGTCCGGCGTTCACCTGCCGCTACCTGCCGCTACCTGTCGCTTACAAGGCACTACCTGGCGCTATCCCTTCATGAATAAAGCCCTAAGATTAATACAAGTTTATGGATTAATCTCTACACACGGAGTGCCGGTTCTTCCATGTTCCACTGTGTGACCATGTGTCCCCCGCCAGGCAGCATATTCTCTGCAGCTCCGCCAAGGGGCAGGGGACTCTCCTCGCTCAGCAGGCTGTGATCTCCTTGATTTAGAGACAGATTATAGGTTTGTCTGCAAGGTAACAGCGTTGAATGCTGTGGCTCCTTTAAAGTGGACCAACACCCAGGGGGGATCGGCCCGGAAATCTATAAGATTCCCGGACCGATCAGATCCCTCCCCGCGGGGCATCCGAAATCGGGATGTCCCGCGGGGAGGAACCCCCCAGGAGGCCCACAATCCTCACCTTACCTGCGATCCAACGGCGCATGTGCGAGACGCGGCCGCGTCTCTTGCTTCCCTCTAGCAGGGTGCGCTCCCGCGCCGGCCGTTTTGTGAATGGCCGGCGCAGGAGCGCTCCCTGTTAGAGGGAAGCGAGAGACGCAGCCAATGACAGCGCTCTGGTATGCGCGTCCAAGCGGCTTTGGACGCGCATACCAGAGCTGCTCTGAGCGCTGTCATTGGCCGGACGAGGTCACGCGGGAGCGGGGAGAGGTGAGTTTTTGCGGCGATCGGGGGGGTTTCAGACAGCGGGGCACCCCCGATCGGGGTGCCCCACCTAAGTGGACCAACACCCAGGATAGTCAAAATCCTGGGTGTTGGTCCACTTTAAGAATTAAATTACTATTTGCCTATTTGCTGAACAAGCCATATTGATAGAGCAAAGTTAACCTCAAGGCCTTTGTCCCGAAACGCGCTTTCCACCGTAGACAACCCTATTTTCCTTGCCAAAAAGAAACAAATGAAGAGTTGTAATTAACACGTCTTGCGCTGCCACGCTAAATATATCGTGTTTGGAAAGATGATTGCCTGGCAAATTTCTGTAAAGTGACTAAGCGCCGATTATTCTCCATGTTTTTCATGACTTTTATCCAAAAAGAAGGTTTTTGTGTTCTGAAAATAAAGCCTTTTCTATTTGAATTCATCTAATGGGGCTTTATTTAGGGCTTCCCTTGTGATTGTTGCCTTCTTCATTGTGTCCATTATCCGCCACTTTCATTTTGTCCGTCATCATGTTCATCAGCTACCGATTGTCTACAATTAATGGTGACTATACGGAACCCGACTATTGTGCGAATTACGATTTTCAAAACAAGCAATTGTCTCAATATGAAGGATATTTTTAGATGGCAGCTCAAAGGAAAATGTTGCACTATTCCAGTGACGTGTTAGAATTAGTGATGAGCCGGAGCGGAAACTCCTCCAGGCCAAATACAAAGCTCAAAGAGCCATATATTGGGACGGGAAGTAATACCTTTGGATGGGCTATTTCTCCCCCTGCTGGGGCTATAACAAACAAGATGAGTCATTCTGAAAGGCCTGCCAGGTACCTGCTGAGAGGTCCATTGTGTTACAGCCAAATAGCAATTAACTTATCTTAACTGTTTCTATTGTAATAATCTGTGATACTTTCTAATGCAGTCAGGAGCCCAATATTTGCTGAGCCCTTGAGGAGATTCTACTCAAGAATTGCTCATCCAGAGATGGTAATGGGGAATCAATTATTCGCTCGGCATATATTTGGGGTCAATATAAAGATCTGTCCCACAATCTATTTATACCCCAGAGTGTAACTATAACCCGAGGGCATCCACTAAGGTTAGAGGAAAGGTGCTTTTTCCACCGACATAGGAGGGGATTCTTCTCTGTAAGAGCAGTGAGACTATGGAACTCGCTGCCAGAGGAGGTAGTAATGATGGATACAGTAAAAACTTTGTAATGTAATGTAATGTAATAACATTACCAGCTATGGCTTCTAGACCACTGGAAGGAGATCTATAGTGGCCCGGATGCCCTCCTTGCATGTAATAACATTACCAGCTATGGCTACTAGACCACTGGGAGGAGATCTATAGTGGCCCGGATGCCCTCCGTGCATGTAATAACATTAACAGCTATGGCTACTAGACCACTGGAAGGAGATCTATAGTGGCCGGGATGCCCTCCTTGCATGTAATAACATTACCAGCTATGGCTACTAGACCACTGGAAGGAGATCTATAGTGGCCGGGATGCCCTCCGTGCATGTAATAACATTACCAGCTATGGCTACTAGACCACTGGAAGGAGATCTATAGTGGCCGGGATGCCCTCCGTGCATGTAATAACATTACCAGCTATGGCTACTAGACCACTGGAATTAGATCTATAGTGTCCGGGATGCCCTCCGTGCATGTAATAACATTACCAGCTATGGCTACTAGACCACTGGAATTAGATCTATAGTGTCCGGGATGCCCTCCGTGCATGTAATAACATTACCAGCTATGGCTACTAGACCACTGGAAGGAGATCTATAGTGGCCGGGATGCCCTCCGTGCATGTAATAACATTACCAGCTATGGCTACTAGACCACTGGAATTAGATCTATAGTGTCCGGGATGCCCTCCGTGCATGTAATAACATTGCTAGCTATGGCTACTAGACCACTGGAAGGAGATATATAGTGGCCGGGATGCCCTCCTTGCATGTAATAACATTACCAGCTATGGCTACTAGACCACTGGAAGGAGATCTATAGTGTCCGGGATGCCCTCCGTGCATGTAATAACATTACCAGCTATGGCTACTAGACCACTGGAAGGAGATCTATAGTGGCCGGGATGCCCTCCTTGCATGTAATAACATTACCAGCTATGGCTACTAGACCACTGGAAGGAGATCTTTAGTGGCCGGGATACCCTCTGTGCATGTAATAACATTGCCAGCTATGGCTACTAGACCACTGGAAGGAGATATATAGTGGCCGGGATGCCCTCCTTGCATGTAATAACATTACCAGCTATGGCTACTAGACCACTGCAAGGAGATCTTTAGTGGCCAGGATGCCCTCCTGGCATGTAATAACATTACCAGCTATGGCTACTAGACCACTGGAAGGAGATCTATAGTGGCCGGGATGCCCTCCTTGCATGTAATAACATTACCACCTATGGCTACTAGACCACTGGAAGGAGATCTATAGTGGTCGGGATGCCTTCCTTGCATGTAATAACATTACCAGCTATGGCTACTAGACCACTGGAAGGAGATCTATAGTGGCCGGGATGCCCTCCTGGCATGTAATAACATTACCAGCTATGGCTACTAGACCACTGGAAGGAGATCTTTAGTGGCCGGGATGCCCTCCTGGCATGTAATAACATTACCAGCTATGGCTACTAGACCACTGGAAGGAGATCTATAGTGGCCGGGATGCCCTCCTTGCATGTAATAACATTACCACCTATGGCTACTAGACCACTGGAAGGAGATCTATAGTGGTCGGGATGCCTTCCTTGCATGTAATAACATTACCAGCTATGGCTACTAGACCACTGGAAGGAGATCTATAGTGGCCGGGATGCCCTCCTTGCATGTAATAACATTACCAGCTATGGCTACTAGACCACTGGAAGGAGATCTATAGTGGCCGGGATGCCCTCCGTGCATGTAATAACATTACCAGCTATGGCTACTAGACCACTGGAAGGAGTTAAACAGGCTGAACCGGATGGACTAAAGTCTTTATTCAGCCGCACATACTATGTTACTATATTAAAAGAGGACATTACAGGTCTTTGGGAGTTATTAAAAACAGCACATTATTTATGGAATGAATTGAACAGACATAATTCTATGGATTATTGAAATCAATGCACTTTTACTATAGTGGATTGTGTTTTCTTTTGTATATTTATGCTCAGACGGGATGCCTCCGCTGTGGATTGGTTTTTCAATGGATGTCATTTGGTTTTAGTATAATAAATATGCTTTGATAGATGAATTATTGTGATTGAATTATTGGGGTGAATGGTGCTAACGTAGTGCACCATTTCTTTGTGGTTGCTGGAGCCACACATTTGGGGAGAGCTTGTATAGATTTTGAGGCACTGTTTTGAGCACATCACCCCTATGGGTTATATTTTCGTCTGGTTATCAATATAACAAGTTTGGTGGTGTACTTTCTTTTGGTTTGGCAGAGTTCCCACATGCAGTATTGGGCCTGTGCAAATGATCCATTTAAGCCTCTTAAAGTGGACCACAACCCATGGCGATCGGCCCGGGAATCTATACGATTGGACAGATCAATCCCTCCCCCCCGGCTGTTTCTGCGCTATCCCTCTAGCAGGGCTCATGTGCACCAGAATCGGGATGCCCCGCTGTGTGGAACCCTCCCGGTCGCTCATACACTTACATTCTTTTTCGGTCCACTGGTGCATGCATGAGCCACCCGCGCACTTCCCCGCTATCCCTCTAGCAGGACGTGTGCCCGTGCATTTGTGAATGTCCGTCACCGGCATGCCCCCTGTTAGAGGGAAGCGGGGGACGCAGCCGTCAGCGCGCTCAGAGCCGCTGGCCTTAGACAAAGGCTTAGATGCGCTGACGTGAGCAGATCCAAACGCGCTGATTGGACGAACAGCTGTGCATGTGCCACAGGACTGGGAAGAGGTGAATTTGTTTTGGCAACCTGTGGGGTTTCACACAGCGGGGCACCTCTGATCGGCGTGGGAGTGGATCAGAGCGTGCTGATTGGACGAGAGGGCTGGCACAACCGCCATACGACCGGGAAGAGGTGAGTTTATTTCGGCGACCTGCGGGGTTTCACACAGGGGCAGGAGCGAATCCGAGCGCGCTGATTGGATGAATGGCCGCACCTGCGCTACAGGACCGGGAAGGAGTGAGTTTGTTTCGGCGACCTGAGGAGATTTCACACAGGGGCGGGAGCGGATCCGAACGTGCTGATTGGACGAACTGACGCACATGTGCCATAGGACCAGGAAGATGGGAGTTTGTTGCGGCGATCTGCGGGATTTCACACAGCGGGGCATCCCCTATCAGGGTGCCCTGGGGGCAAGGACCAGAACCCAGAATAGTAAAAATCATGGGTTTTGGTCCACTTTAAAGCTATATCCAAAGCACCTGGATCTGCCAGTCTGTGCAATGCTTTGAACAGACATTATTTCACCATCCATGCGGGCATTTGACCCTCGCCATCATAGGGTTATATCCAAATTTACCAACCTGGAAGTTTTAATGTTTGAATTAAATGGAAGAGAGTTGATTTAATGTAACTTACATCAGCCTTATCATTTTTTTTTTTATTACTAATGACTTTTTCTATATCTTTGGTTGAAAACACTACATGTGACCCGGTGGATTTTAGTAGCCCCCGAAGCTCCAGCAATGTGGAGCTCTCCATGGTGCTAATGAAGCGGCGTAATGATACTGCGATGGTCGATCATTAAATCGAGCCCGAGGAGGCTTCGTGTAGCCCAAAATGATGTGTGAGCTATTACATCCTCCTGCTGAAGAGTTAGCGGAATGTTCTGCGCCGCGCCCTCACCCTGCCCGGGGCGTGTCTCTCAGCAGCACTGCGCTGTACTAAATGTACATTAGCTGTTATAGCGACATTTAGGATGTGATCAATAATAAAGTTACTTTAGTATGTTTTGCCGTGTTTCTTTTTTTTTTTTTTACATTTTTTTGGTATCTTAAAGTGTACTGAGAATCTAAAAGTGATGTATTTCTTTTTTTTTTACTAAAGGCTTTGGCCATTATTCATAAAAACACTAACAGGGGACAGTGTGACGTTTGTATGGCCACTGTATGGCTCCCTTTCTTTGGCCATTATTCATAAAAACACTAACAGGGACAGTGTGATGTTTGAATGGCCACTCTATGGCTCCCTTTCTTTTCTGCTGAGGCGACATCCGGCCGCTTCGGGGCCCCTATCCTAACCCCCACCGCTGGCTTACCCGTGCTCTTCAAAGTCCCGCACCACTCACCGAAGTCTTGCAGGATTTCGGATGGCTCCATTGCTTCCCATTAATGGGCATTGCACAGGCATGATATCATGTGGGGCGGGCAGTGCCTGATGGGATCCAAGATGGCGCTGCCCGTCGGGAGGTTCACCCGGAATCCAATGGACCCCGAGGATGGATGCCCCTGTTGAGGTGAGAAAATTGCGTCCAAAGATAAAACCGGAGGAGGGAGGGGTATCCGATCGCGAGGTTTGATGGAGGATTTAAAGTGGACTATCCTGGGTTTTGGCCCTTACCCCCGGGGGAGCCCCACTGTGCGAAACCCCCCAGATTGACGATGCCAACTCACCTCTTCCTGGTCCTAGGGCGTATGCGTGGCCGCTCGTCCAATCAGCACGCTCAGAGCCGCTGGCATCACATCGTCTAAGCCTTCGACTAAGGCCACACTGGCGGCGGCATCCCCCGCTTCCCTCTAACAGGGAGCGTGCCCGCACAGGCCATTCACAAATGCCTGGCGCAGGCACACGGCCTGCTAGAGGGATAACGGGGAATGCGGCCGAGATTCACGCATGTGTCGTTGGATTGGAAAACAAGGTAAGTGTATGGTGTGACTGGGTGGGTTTCACACAGTGGACCATCCCGATTCTGGATGCCCCGGGGGGGAGGGAATCTATTGCCCTGGGAATCTTATAGATTCCCGGGCCGATTGGTGTGGATTTTGGTCCACTTTAACCCCCCGTGATGTTCCTCTTTAAACCGGGCTAACAGCTTTTCACATAAAACAAAAAACAGTCTTTGCTCCACCTACATGCATGATACTGAATCATTGTCTGCACTTACATTTTCTCCTGCATCAACTCAAAACTTAAACGTCACCTTACCGTTTTTTTCCTGCTCACGGCCACCTCGGAGCAGCCGGGAGGCTTCTTCCTTTCCCAGCATCCTAGCTGTGCTGTTGTCTTGGTCTTAACAAAAAAGAAAGTTAACCCTCTGCACACTCATACTATTGAAAAACCTAGCTAACACTTGTTTAGAACATGGACTGTTAGTTAACATAGATTGCAATGAATGTAAAAGCGAGGTAGCCGCGTCAAGGCCGTCCAACTTGTACCCCGTCCCTAACATTACTAAGTTTAAAAGTTTGTGCAGACATTGCTACTTCTTTACTGTGCTGTTGCATTTGCAGGTCAGTGGCCACATCTGCTGGATTGTAGCTCTCCCAATGTAACAGGGAGTCCAATTGGCCTCTACCTAAAAATCCCCCTTTCTGAACTGTAACACTGTGCAGGCAAGTAAAGCCTTTTTCATTGTGTGTGTGCAAGCAAGTTAAGTTATTGCAATGTCTTTAGACACAGGCTGACTCATGTATTGCATTGCTTGTACACACACAAGTAAAGAAGTAGCAATGTCTGCACAAACTTTTAACTTCGTAATGTTAGGAACGGGGTACAAATTGGACGGCCTTGACGCGGCTGCCTCGCTTTTACATTCATTGCAATCTATGTTAACTAACAGTCCATGTTCTTAACAAGTGTTAGCTAGGTTTTTTTAATAGTATGTGTGTGCAGAGGGTCAACTTTCTTTGTTGCTTAGTGTGTGGTCACACCCCTCTAGCACCTCTTGACTGCTATATATTGACTGGATGAGCACATCCTATCTTTGTTTTTGGTCTTGGTCTTAACAAACATAACTCACAAGGCAAAGTGGCTGGAAATCCAGAGGCACCTCCTCCTTTTAGGCCACTGCCAGATCCATAGGACGCCATGGGGGGAGGGGAATCGACCATGGCAGGAGTTACAAAAAGGTCAATTCATTTTTGGTGCAGCAATCTGCATTGCCCTGGTGAGGGATGCAAAGTAGCGCTGTCTTCTAAGGGTGTCACAAACTCAATACTGACCATTTGTGATCCTTCACCTTGTCTCCAGCACATTCCCCTTTAAAATGAACCAAAACCCACCATGCCCTATGAGACTCCAGGGCAGGCATACTCGCACCCCCTGTGTGAAACCTCCCAGGTCGCCTGAAAACTCACATTCGTGAGTTCCCGGTGAGCGAGCAGCAGCCACATCCCCGATATCTCTTTAGCAGGGCGCGTACCCGCGCCAGGCATTTGTGGATGGCCGATGCTGGCATGATCCCTGTTAGAGGGTAGCAGGGGATGCAGCCGAAAGTGCGATCGGATCCACTTGCATTAGACGAGCTCCTAGACAAAGGGACTCGAGCGGATCCGAGCGCGCTGATTGGACGAGAGGGCTGCGCATGCACCGTAGGGCCGGGGAAGGGTAAGTGAGATTGGGCGACCCTGGGGGGGGGGGTTCACACAGCCGGGCATCCCCCATCAGGGTGCTGCGGGGGCAAAGACCAAAAGCCAGGATAGTCAAAATCCTGGGTTTTGGTCCACTTTAACTTTGTATCACCTAGTTTACCCTGTCTACGGGCACTACTTTGTACAGTGCTCTGGAAGATGATGGTGGTTTATTATTATTATTATTATTATTATTATTATTATTAATAATAATAATAATAATAATAATAATAATAATAATAATAATAATACTTTTTTTTAAATAATATTAATAATTAGAATTATTGGGCCTCGAGCTGACTTCTGCATCAATCATGCAAATATTTTTGTAATCTTTTACAGTAGTTACGGCTCAGCAACATTCTTTTGCTCACAGAGGAATATAACCCAAGTTTTTAACTATCTTAGCTTTTGTTCCTCCTATTTGGGACCCCCGTGCTCCGCTGTGTGGATCCCCTGGGATCGCCCGTAAACCCGGGATCGCCCGTAAATTCACCTTTGCCATTCAGGGGGCCAGAGGAGTAGCTGGGCTTTCTGGCACCCGGGGCAAAGATTTGAAATGGCGCCCCCCCCATCTGTGCTCAGGCCCCTCTTTGACGCCCCCCTGACCTGCTGCACCCGGGGACACATGCCTCCCCTGCTCCCCTCTAGCTACACCCCTGCAGGGGGCTCACACTTCATTCAGATTTTCATTGGCACTTTGAGCTCAGAGAGGCAAGAGAATCTGGATGGCTGATCTCATCCCCGCTCACCTCTAGCTGTGGGTGTGCTAACACCAGCCATTCAGAAATACCTGGCGCGGGTACGCGCACGGCTAAAGGTAAGCAGGGGATGCCACCGTGCCTCTCAATACATAAGTGGGATCGCTGAGTGGGATCAGAGGGAAGCTGAGTGGATCGAATAACATAGTGACACAGTGGGGCATTCCAATTTGGGGTAACCCATAAAAGGCCCCCTCTTTATGGGTCATACCAAATTGGAATACTATAAGACACCTTCTCTAGAGTCTTATAGAGGGTGGCTGTTCCTTATTAATTCATAACTGATAATAAAATGCCGATTCATTAATAGCCGCAGGTAGCGATAGTTGAGCGAAGGTAGCAGTATTTTCACAGCGCCCGCTAGTAGTCGCTGTGCTTGGCCGTTGTTCGGTTGTTGATAGCGACTCAGTCGGTGTGCAGTAATGTTGAATACAAGGTGATGAGTCGCTATTTGACAGGTTCCGCACTGTATGGGAGCGCATGATAGCGAATGGCCATAGCGACCGGCTCCCACCATATTCATTAACAAATCACGCTCCAAAAATTCTCGCGCTGTGAAATGCTTGTTTAAACCCCAGAGCGCTGGCGGCGATGGGTTAAAAGTAGTTTTTTAACCCCCAAACAACCATATTTTGGGAAACCAAAAAAAACAAGTTTATAAAAACATTTTGGAATATGAATACATTAATATCAGACCTGTAATATCAATTCTGCGCAAATTTTTTATTTTATTTTTTTCTTACCTTAAAAAAAATATCTAACATGGCAGAAGTGGTAACAGAAATTTTCACATTAAAAAAAAAAAAAAAAAAATCATTAACAATTAATTATTAATATTTAAAGATTGTTCCATTGAAATGCATTGGAGAGCGCCAGGTAGCGAGAGGTCATACCTGGCGCTGTTCAAGGTCGGTCGCTGGCGCTGTGGGGTGAGGCTGGAATAATGATGAATGAGTCGCTATGTGGCGCTAGCTCAGTCGCTAAGCAGGATTGGCTTGATAAATGTGTGATTGCGGAGGGGAGCCGGCGTTCTCATGGCGGTGACCGTCATTACCGTTCGCTCACCAGTCGCTACCTGGCGCTATCCCTTGTTAAATAAGGGCCTAAAATTCAATTTGGAAAATATTCAACTCTTGATTTCCAATCAGATTTCTAAGCTGCTGTCTATACAAACAATTCCATGCACATATAGCTAGTCTATTGTAACCTTATTTTTATATTGACTTTCATACCATATACCGTATATACTCGAGTATAGGCCGACCCGAATATAAGCCGAGGCACCTAATTTTACCCCAAAAACCTGGAAAAAGTTATTGACCCGAGTATAAGCCCAGGCGGCTTTTTTCAATTGGAATTGGAGTTGATTTGAGGAATCACCCCTGACCACGCCCCCAGCCATCACCTAAGAATTAAATAAAAATAAATAATAATAATACAGTGAGGGGCATCCCTTGTTACAGCCAGTTAGGGGCATCCCTCATTACAGCCATTCAGGTGTAACACAGCACACACACAACATACACACAGCACACACAACACACACACAAACACAACACAGCACACAATACAGCACACATACACACACAAGGCACACACAGCACACAACACAGCACACATACAATGCACACAACACACACACTCACCAGTTCAGCTCCTGCAGAATCTTCAGCGAGGCTCCTTCCAGCGACGGTGCGGGAGAGAGTGAGGACGGCGCGGGACGACGGCATGGGTCCATCTAGACGCAGGGCAGAAGAGCCGCCTCAGAGGCTTCAGAACTCGGCGGGGAGATCAGTACACCCAGCGCGAGGTGGGTGTACCAGGATGGCGGCCGGCGCGCTCCGCGCCACCACGTCACGTCACTGAGGCCCGGGCCGCCATCTTGGTACACCCACCTCGCGCTGGGTGTACTGATCTCCCCGCCGAGTTCTGAAGCCTCGGCGGCTCGTCTGTCGCCTCGGAGGCTCTTCTGCCCTCGCTCAGGTAAGTCACTGACTCGAGTATAAGCCGAGGCTGCTTTTTTCAGCCCAAAAAGTGGGCTGAAAAACTCGGCTTATACTCGAGTATATACGGTAATATTGCTCGTATCCTGAATCAAAGGAGAATAAAAGAGACATAGGCCCTTATTCATGAAGGGATAGCATCAGGTAGCGCCTTGTAAATGACAGGTAGCGTCAGGTGAACGCCGGATACGGCAGCAATTACACATTTATCAAGCAGAATCTGTTGAGAGACTGGGATAACGCCATGTAGCGTCCGATTCATCATTATCCCAGGCTCAGCATACAGCGCCGCCGTTCAGCCTTGCACAGCGCCAGGTATTACCTCTCGCTACCTGTCGCTCTCCTATACATTTCAATGGACGATACTTTTCTTCTCTTTTAACTGGGTTTTTGTTTTGTTTTATTTTTTTTTTAAATTTCAAATAATGTTGTGACCTCTTCTGGGCTAGAAAAAGCCATTTTTTCCAAAACGTTTCATGTTTTATATATTTATGCAGAATTGACATTACAGCTCTGCCATTAAAGTGTTCATGTTACAAATTATTACAATGTAATTACATATGTTTTTGCTTTGTTACTAGTTGATAGATGCTGAAAAACAGACTTTAATCACACGGCCGCCTGCGCTCTGTGCTTCAGAGAAGCTTTTTTCTGCGCCGGAGTTTTGTGAGGATGTTTTTTTACTAAATATGTTGTGAGTCGGTTGCACTGACCAGTCGCTAACTTGCACTCCCCCCTCCCATTACCAAAGGCAGTGTGGCATCCCCTCCCATTCCCAAAGGCAGTGTGGCATCCCCTCCCATTCCCAAAGGCAGTGTGGCATCCCCCTCCCATTCCCATAGGCAGTGTGGCATTCCACCCCCTCCCATTCCCCATATAGGCAGTGTGGCATTCCCCCTCCCATTCCCCATATAGGCAGTGTGGCATCCCCCCCCCCCCCCATTCCCTTAGGCAGTCTATCATTCCCCCCTCCCATTCCCCATAGTCAGTGTGGCATCCCCCCTCCCATTCCCAAAGGCAGTGTGGCATTCCCCCTCCCATTCCCCATAGGCAGTGTGGCATCCCCTCCCATTCCCAAAGGCAGTGTGGCATCCCCCTTCCCATTCCCTATATAGGCAGTGTGGCATTCCCCCCCTCCCATTCCCATAGGCAGTGTGGCATTCCCCCCTCCCATTCCCCATATAGGCAGTGTGGCATTCCCCCCTCCCATTCCCCATATAGGCAGTGTGGCATTCCCCCCTCCCATTCCCCATATAGGCAGTGTGGCATTCCCCCCTCCCATTCCCCATATAGGCAGTGTGTCATTCCCCCCCTCCCATTCCCATAGGCAGTGTGGCATTCCCCCCTCCCATTCCCCATATAGGCAGTGTGGCATTCCCCCCTCCCATTCCCCATATAGGCAGTGTGGCATTCCCCCCTCCCATTCCCCATATAGGCAGTGTGGCATTCCCCCCTCCCATTCCCAAAGGCAGTGTGGCATTCCCCCCTCCCATTCCCAAAGGCAGTGTGGCATCCCCCCTCCCATTACCAAAGGCAGTGTGGCATCCCCTCCCATTCCCAAAGGCAGTGTGGCATCCCCTCCCATTCCCAAAGGCAGTGTGGCATTCCACCCCCTCCCATTCCCCATATAGGCAGTGTGGCATTCCCCCTCCCATTCCCCATATAGGCAGTGTGGCATCCCCCCCCCCATTCCCTTAGGCAGTCTATCATTCCCCCCTCCCATTCCCCATAGTCAGTGTGGCATCCCCCCTCCCATTCCCAAAGGCAGTGTGGCATTCCCCCTCCCATTCCCCATAGGCAGTGTGGCATCCCCTCCCATTCCCAAAGGCAGTGTGGCATCCCCCTTCCCATTCCCTATATAGGCAGTGTGGCATTCCCCCCCTCCCATTCCCATAGGCAGTGTGGCATTCCCCCCTCCCATTCCCCATATAGGCAGTGTGGCATTCCCCCCTCCCATTCCCCATATAGGCAGTGTGGCATTCCCCCCTCCCATTCCCCATATAGGCAGTGTGGCATTCCCCCCTCCCATTCCCCATATAGGCAGTGTGTCATTCCCCCC
The DNA here is from genome assembly GCA_027917425.1 of Gastrophryne carolinensis. Taxonomy (NCBI): domain Eukaryota; kingdom Metazoa; phylum Chordata; class Amphibia; order Anura; family Microhylidae; genus Gastrophryne; species Gastrophryne carolinensis. Next base: position 478,716,576 of record CM051237.1, on the reverse strand, counting down.
CTCCCATTCCCATAGGCAGTGTGGCATTCCCCCCTCCCATTCCCCATATAGGCAGTGTGGCATTCCCCCCTCCCATTCCCCATATAGGCAGTGTGGCATTCCCCCCTCCCATTCCCCATATAGGCAGTGTGGCATTCCCCCCTCCCATTCCCAAAGGCAGTGTGGCATTCCCCCCTCCCATTCCCAAAGGCAGTGTGGCATCCCCCCTCCAATTCCCATAGGCAGTGTGGCATCCCCCCTCCCATTCTCAAATGCAGTGTGGCATTCCCCCCTCCCATTCTCATAGGCAGTGTGGCATTCCCCCTCCCATTCCCCATATAGGTAGTGTGGCATCCCCCTCCCATTCCCAAAGGCAGTGTGGCATTCCCCCCTCCCATTCCCAAAGGCAGTGTGGCATCCCCCCTCCCATTCCCCATAGGCAGTGTCATTCCCCATATAGGCAGTGTGACACCCCCCCTCCCATACCCAAAGGCAGTGTGGCATCCCCCCTCCCATTCCAAAAGGCAGTGTGGCATTCCCCCTCCCATTCCCTATAGGCAGTGTGTCATCCCCCCTCCCATTCCCATAGGCAGTGTGGCATTCCCCCTCCCATTCCCCATAGGCAGTGTGGCATCCCCCCTCCCATTCCCCATAGGCAGTGTGGCACCCCCCCTCCCATTCCCATAGGCAGTGTGGCATCCCCCCTCCCATTCCCCATAGGCAGTGTCATTCCCCATATAGGCAGTGTGACACCCCTCTCCCATACCCAAAGGCAGTGTGGCATCCCCCCTCCCATTCCAAAAGGCAGTGTGGCATTCCCCCTCCCATTCCCTATAGGCAGTGTGTCATCCCCCCTCCCATTCCCATAGGCAGTGTGGCATCCCCCCTCCCATTCCCATAGGCAGTGTGGCATCCCCCCTCCCATTCCCCATAGGCAGTGTCATTCCCCATATAGGCAGTGTGACATCCTCCCTCCCATTCCCAAAGGCAGTGTGGCATCCCCCCTCCCATTCCCCATAGGCAGTGTGGCATTCCCCCATCCCATTCCCTATAGGCAGTGTGGCACCCCCCCACACCATTCCTATATAGGCAGTGTGGCATCCTCCTCCCATTCCCAAAGGCAGTGTGGCATTCCCCCCTCCCATTCCCATAGGCAGTGTGGCATTCCCCCTCCCATTCCCCATAGGCAGTGTCATTCCCCATATAGGCAGTGTGACACCCCTCTCCCATACCCAAAGGCAGTGTGGCATCCCCCCTCCCATTCCAAAAGGCAGTGTGGCATTCCCCCTCCCATTCCCATAGGCAGTGTGGCATCCCCCCTCCCATTCCCATAGGCAGTGTGGCATCCCCCCTCCCATTCCCCATAGGCAGTGTCATTCCCCATATAGGCAGTGTGACATCCTCCCTCCCATTCCCAAAGGCAGTGTGGCATCCCCCCTCCCATTCCCCATAGGCAGTGTGGCATTCCCCCATCCCATTCCCTATAGGCAGTGTGGCACCCCCCCACACCATTCCTATATAGGCAGTGTGGCATCCTCCTCCCATTCCCAAAGGCAGTGTGGCATTCCCCCCTCCCATTCCCATAGGCAGTGTGGAATCCCCCCTCCCATTCCCCATAGGCAGTGTCATTCCCCATATAGGCAGTGTGACATCCCCCCTCCCATTCCCAAAGGCAGTGTGGCATCCCCCCTCCCATTCCCCATAGGCAGTGTGGCATTCCCCCTCCCATTCCCATAGGCAGTGTGGCATTCCCCCTCCCATTCCCCATATAGGCAGTGTGGCATCCCCCCATCCCATTCCTATATAGGCAGTGTGGCATCCCCCCTCCCATTCCCATAGGCAGTGTGGCATCCCCCCTCCCATTCCCCATAGGCAGTGTCATTCCCCATATAGGCAGTGTGACATCCCCCCTCCCATTCCCAAAGGCAGTGTGGCATCCCCCCTCCCATTCCCCATAGGCAGTGTCATTCCCCATATAGGCAGTGTGGCATTCCCCCTCCCATTCCCCATAGGCAGTGTGGCATCCCCCCTCCCATTCCCCATATAGGCAGTGTGGCATTCCCCCTCCCATTCCCATAGGCAGTGTGGCATTCCCCCTCCCATTCCCCATATAGGCAGTGTGGCATCCCCCCATCCCATTCCTATATAGGCAGTGTGGCATTCCCCCCTTCTATTCCCATATAGGCAGTGTGGCATTCCCCCATCCCATTCCCTATAGGCAGTGTGGCACCCCCCCCTACACCATTCCTATATAGGCAGTGTGGCATTCCCCCCTCCCATTCCCAAAGGCAGTGTGGCATTCCCCCCTCCCATTCCCATAGGCAGTGTGGCATTCCCCATCCCATTCCCCATATAGGCAGTGTGACATTCCCCCCTCCCATTCCCAAAGGCAGTGTGGCATCCCCCCTCCCATTCCCCATAGGCAGTGTCATTCCCCATATAGGCAGTGTGACATCCCCCCTCCCATTCCCAAAGGCAGTGTGGCATCCCCCCTCCCATTCCCAAAGGCAGTGTGGCATTCCCCCTCCCATTCCCTATAGGCAGTGTGGCATCCCCCCTCCCATTCCCATAGGCAGTGTGGCATTCCCCCTCCCATTCCCCATAGGCAGTGTGGCATCCCCCCTCCCATTCCCCATAGGCAGTGTGGCATCCCCCCTCCCATTCCCATAGGCAGTGTGGCATTCCCCCTTCCATTCCCCATATAGGCAGTGTGGCATCCCCCCCATCCCATTCCTATATAGGCAGTGTGGCATCCCCCCATCCTATTCCCATAGACAGTGTGGAATCCTCTTATCCCATTCCCTATAGGCAGTGTGGCATCCCCCCATCCCATTCCCATAGGCAGTGTGGCATTCCCCCTTCCATTCCCCATATAGGCAGTGTGGCATCCCCCCCATCCCATTCCTATATAGGCAGTGTGGCATCCCCCCATCCTATTCCCATAGACAGTGTGGAATCCTCTTATCCCATTCCCATAGGCAGTGTGGAAGTATACTTTTTTTTATATTTGCCCAATAAGACACACTGACATGCCCCCCACCCCCACACATGCGTCTTATAGGGCGAACAGTACGCTATATTATATTAATATTATATTAATATTATCTATATTAAGATATCTTAATATAGATAATAATAATAAAGATAATCAAAATTCAAATATATCAAGATGTTACCTTGTTTGCCTTTTTCACAGTGCTTCATAGTCAGAGCTCTGGGGGGAAACAAGCTGCTGGCATCTTTGTTTCACCCTATAGAGCCAGCATGTAAGGCCCTTGGTGCTCTGTGCTGATGTTTGCAGGGTACCAATCTCTCCTGCTGCCAACCAGGCCCCGCCATCACCAGTTCTGGTCCTTGAGCTGTTTGCCAGGCCCAGGTCTGGGCAGCACCAGTCTGCCACTGCCAGGGGCCCAGCAAGGGAACCTGTGCTGCAAGAAGGAGGAAGCGGCTTGCACAGGGCGCCCTTCTGCCATGGCTTCCGTAAGAAGCTGCCTCTATGGTATGTACGCCCTTGGGGTGGCGCTCTAAGATATAACCACAGACAGCCAAATAACAGTACTCTAAAGAGTAGAGGCAAAGAAAGGTAATCTTTTGGTCCAGTGCATAGCTAATGGAATAATGACACACAGAGGTCAACAGATGCCATTCACAAAACAGGGAAATTTTGCATTAAACATTGTTTTTAACAAACATTTATACGTACCAGATTTGTTTTAGATTTTAGTTCTGCTGGAGAGTGAGCAAAGCTCCTACACGAGCACACAAAACATATCATGCACTTTCCTGACCACCCTCTGTGTAGTATCACTTAATCATTTTAGGACCTCATCCGTTTCCTCATTGTGATCAAACAGATTTACCTTATTGATACCATTTATGACACATGAGACCAGGGGTAACAAGAAGGGGTGCAGGGGGTGCGCACGCACCCGGGGCCCAGGAGGTCAGGGGTGGCCCCATAATTGTTGCTCCTCCACATTATATATCTTATTTGTGCTCACTTGGCATCATTTAGAAAAAAGGAAGCAGCTTACATCTCTATTGTTTCAGTCTTTAGTGGTCTCGCTGCATCTAATTGAGTTTAAAGATGGAAAAATGTTTACTGTATGAGCCATGAAAGGGTCCTATTTAATGTTTCCACCAGGGCCACATCACATTTAGTTACGCCACTGCATGACACAACTAAATCAATTAAATCACCATAAAATCACAGGCCCACACCAGGAAGGGGGGGGGGGCACCCAAACATCAGAAATCAAGAATCACTACTACCAGGTATGGACCTGAAGATTAAGACAAATCCAAACACCATATACTGTAACTGCTAAGCCACCACTGATTAATGGCTCATTCTCACAAATCGATTTGCAAAGGAGAAATCTCTAAACCAACCACAATCAGATGGGAAATGGATCAGGGAAGATCGCAGCAATCATGCGCTGAACAAGAATTAGTTCTTTGGTTGAGCTTTGTAATCGTGCTGGCTGAAAGAATTTTTGTTCGTCGAGTGACTATGGTCTTGATTCACAAAGAGTTGCAAAATATTCTCATGGTAGTAAAAATGTCAATTCATGAGTAAAACATTTTGCTCCTTTTTACTCTGTATTAAAAAGTGCCATTGACTTTCATTGTCATCTTACCTGGTGATTCACTACAAGTGACATTCTCAGGCTTTTTTCTCATTTTTGAATTTTTTATTACCATGAGAATATTTTTCAACTCTTAGTGAATCGAGGTCTAAATAATACAATTCTGTGATTACTTACCTGTAGAATTGTTATTATGAGTATACAGTACATCCTGCTCCAGATAAGAATCATTACACTTGGGTATTACTCCGCCAGATGGCGCTGGACTGCAGAGACCGCGAAATTGGCTCCTCTCGGCCCCTCAAATACCCGGGGACCTCCCACAAATCCCCAGCATTGAAAAGCAGTTAACGAGAAGCCGGGAGAATGATAACAGAACCAACCAGTAACTATAGCAATGATAACAATCACCATACAGGGTAATGCAAAACCAAGGGTGGGGTGGAGCAGGACAAACTGTATACTCATAATACCAATTCTACAGGTGAGTAATCACAGAATTGTATTATTCTTAGTATACAGTACGTCCTGCTCCAGATAAGAATCATTACACTTGGGACATCCAATAGCAGTGTCCATAAAGTAGGGTGGGATCCCCAAAGGCAACAACAGACAGGTCAGACCACTGCCGCCTGCAGAACCTTGCGGCCAAAAGCAGCATCAGCTGAGGCCCTAACATCAACATTGTAAAACTTTGAAAAGGTATGAACAGAAGACCAAGTAGCGGCCTCGCAAACTTGTTCAACAGAAGCCTGGTGCTGAAAAGCCCAAGAGGCACCAATAGCACGAGTGGAATGAGCAGTAAGGCGGAAGGGAGGATTCTTCCCCTTAGCAGAGTAGGCCTAAATCACAGCCTGACAGATCCATTTGCTGATAGTAGATTTAGCAGGAGCCAAACCCTTCCTAGGACCAGAAGGGACCACAAAAAGAGCATCAGTTCTTCTGAATGGTGCAGTAGCCACCAGATAGTACTTCAGACACCTAACCACATCCAAGGAATGCAAAACCCTCTCATTAGCATTGCTAGGATTAGAGCACAAAGAAGGAAGAACAATGTCCTGATTCAGATGAAAGGCAGAAAATCTGGCTTGAAGCGAAACACCCCCTTGTCCTGGTGTCTCTCATAGTAGGGGGGCTGAATGGAAAGCGCTGCCAACTCAGAAACACGCCTGACAGAGGTGATAGCCACCAAGAAGACAACCTTGAGGGTAAGAATGGCCAGGGCAGCCTCCTGCACAGGTTCAAAGGGAGCTCCCTGAAATGCAGACAAGACCAAGTTCAAATCCCAAACAGGCAACATAGGCTTACGTGGGTACGCACATGAGTAACCCCCTGGAAAAAAAGTCCTGATCAGAGAATGCTGGGCAAAGGACTTCTGGAAGAAAACAGCCAGGGCAGAGACATGACCCTTCAGAGTACTGAGTTGGAGCCCCATCTCCAACCCATGCTGCAGGAACTCCAGAATCCTGGGGATAGAGAACACACGACAGGGGAGAGACCTAGACTCACACCAGTCAATGTAGGCACGCCAAACCCTATAGTAAATGGAAGAAGAGGACTTCTTCCTAGCCTTTATCATGGTATCAACAACAGAGGTAGACAGTCCCTTCTCCATCAAGATGGAGGTTTCAGCAGCCAGGCCGTCAAAGCCAGAGTTTGTAAATTGGGATGGCGTAGTGAGCCCTGAGTGATCAGATCTGGCACCAAGGGCAGAGCATACTGATCTACTGCCAGCTGTACCACTTCTGCGAACCACACTCTTCTTGGCCACCTGGGGGCCACCAGGATTGCTGGCACCCCCTCCTAAGCTATCTTGCGCAGAACCCTGCCCAACAGGGGGAATGGGGGAAAGACATACAGGAGCTGAAAGTCCTGCCATGACATTGCTAGAGCATCCGTGGCCAAGACCAGAGGATCCTGGGACAGGGAGGTCAGGAGCTTGTGATTGTGACGGGACGCAAACAGATCCACATCTGGTTGGCCCCAACGGTGACACAGAGATTGGAACACCCTGTTGCAGAGGGACCATTCCCCCAGGCGAGAGGTCCCCCTGCTCAGAGAGTCTGCCTGCAGATTCTCCACCCCCGGGATGTACACCGCTGATATGCAGGGAACATTGTCCTCCGCCCAGGCCAGGATCAGAGACACTTCCTTGAGGGCCCCCTTGCTCCGGGTCCCTCCCTGATGATTGATATAGGCAACCGCTGTCTGGTTGTCCGAGCGTACCTAAACAGACCGGTCCCGAAGGTGTTGGGTCAAGTGAGCCAGAACCAACCTGATCGCCCTCAGTTCCAGAATGTTGATAGGTGTGTGGGCCTCCTGAGGGCCCCACCGCCCTTGGAACTGCAGGGACTTCCAGAAGCCCCCCCCCCCCCAACCTGTCAGACTGGCATATGTGGTGACCGTCTCCCAGCAGGGGGCCAGAAAGGATCTGCCCACCAACAGGTTCCTGGAGTCCAGCCACCAGGAGAGGGACCACCTGACAAGGGGGCACAGAACAAAGACCTGGTCCAGGGATGCAGGTCCCTTTCCCATACTGACAAGAGGTGGAGTTGCACAGGCCTCATGTGAAACTGGGCATAAGGGACCGCCTCGAAGCACGACACCATCAGGCCCACCAGCTGCATTCCCTGCCTGATGGAGGGATGAGGGCAAGATAGCAGGAACTGAACCTGCGCTAGCAGACTGTCCACCTTCTGCTGAGGAAGAAAAATCCTTGCCTGAACTGTATCCAGATTCATTCCCAGGAAGGGTGTCAAGAAGGGAGACAGGGAAGATTTGGGTTGATCACCCAGCCAAATGACTCCAGAGTGGACACTACTAGCTGAGTATCCAGCTCTGCCTGTTGGAGGGACTGAAAAGTGATGAGAATGTCGTCCAAATAGGGCAGCATGCGAATGCCCTGAGACCTGAGCAGAGGCATCAGTCCTGCCAGCACCTTGGTGAACACTCTGGGAGCTGAAGTGAGACCGAAGGGCAATGCCACAAATTGGTAGTGCTGATCCTCCAGAGCGAACCTGAGGAACCTTTGATGACCTGGAAAAACATGAATATGAAGGTAAGCATCCTTGATGTCCACAGAGGTCATGAAGCCCCCTGGACGCAGGGAACTGATGGCAGAGCGCAAAGTTTCCATGCGAAAGCGCCTGCACCTGACAAATTTGTTGAGGGTCTTCAAGTCCAGGATGGGCCTGACTGACCCATCTCTTTTGGGCACGGTGAAAAGGTTGGAATAGAAACTCTTGCCCCTTTCTCGTAAGGGGACCTGACAGATGACCCCCAGCTCCAGAAGGCTTTGCACTGCCAGAACTAGAGCCCGAGCTGACATAGGGTCCTGAGAGATTCGGGATCTGATTAATCTTGTGGGGCGGCCAGGCAGCAAACTCTATCTTGTAACCGGAGGACACTACCTCCTGGATCTGAGACATGAAGCCTCCAGACGTGAGCAAAATGCTGAAGCCGTCCCCCCACCCGGATGGGTGAGGGCGCCCCTACATGCCTGAGGGGGCTTGAGAGAAGACTTAGGCTTGGAGCCCCAGGATGAGCCAGGGCGTCCACGTCCTCTTCCCCTACCCCAGAAATCTCCTCGGGCCCTGTCTGGCTCCACGGTAGGGGGGAGAAAAGGAGCCCTGTCCCCGAAAGGGCCGAGACTCCTGCCTGCTCTGGAGTAACCTGCCTCCCTTAGCAAACAGGTCCAGGCGGTCCCCAAACAGGCGTAGTCCTTTGAAGGGGAAATCAGAGAGAGCTTTCTTGGCAGCGTTGTCAGCAGCCCACTGGCGCAGCCAAACCGAGCGGCGTATAGCCACCACAAGGGCGGAGGTTCTGCCACATATCCTAATGGTATCATCCAAGGCAGAGAGGACATAAGTCACAAAAACCTCACAATGAGAGAGTGCATTAAACTCCTCACTAGACACATCATCAGGAGCACCATCTAGGACACTTCTAAGCAGGGTCCTAATAGCCACAGCCGTAATGGCAGAGGCACAGACCAGGCGCAGCGCTGTTCCCACGCAGGTAAAGGCATGGGACGCCAGCTGATCAATACTCCGGTCCTCACCATCCCGCAGCGTAGTAGAGTCAGGGGAATGCATGACAGAGGTGTTAGACAACCCTAGGACCGGGGCATCCACCTCTGGAAGGGATGACCAGCGCTTCACCACATCAGCAGGCAGGAAAGGGATACCTCTTATCCCAACTTTTAGGGACTCTGGGAAGCCTGCTGGGATGCTCCCATTCCTTGAGCACGAGATTATTAAAATGGGCTTGCTCGGGAAACTCCAAACGTGGCTTAGCAGTATGAAACAATTCCACCTGCTGCCTGGGGGCCGCAACAGGGGGAGAAATAGACAGTACCTCAAAAATCTGAGCCAACAGCCTATCAGTATCATCTGGGGCCCAAGGGTCAGAGCCAGAATCATCATGGCCCCTGGGCCTCTCATCAGATGACTCCGAGTCAGAGAATAATTCTCCTTCTTCCAAGGGGGTATAGCCAGACAGTTCCAAAAACTCATCAGCCTCCATAGGGAACAGAGTGACATCGCCAAGGTATTAGCAAGCAACTTCTCAACACTAGCCAGGCTGGAAGACACATCAGGTTGAGAATCCCCACTGCTATGCATCTCAATAGGAGTCAAATTTAAGCTTGGGGGAGTAGGTGAAGCCATACGAGGCGCAGGCCCAGCCACTGGTAAACCAGGCTGCAGCGCAAGCACCTGCTGGGCACAAGGTATACAGACCCGCACATTGTCACTAGTAGGGAGCACCCCACAAGCTACACACAGCCGGGCTTGTCCCGAAGGAACCCCGAGCACATTATCCTGAGACGCCTCTATATGGTGATTATAGCGGCACAATAAGCCGATAGGGATTCACCCTATAAAAGCAACCCGGGATGCCCCAATAGCCTGCTAGGGAAGTGGGAGTAATTTACAAACTAGGCCTCACAAGTTTAATAACTAAATAGAGGGAGAAGGGCCGAGAGAAACCAATAGAGTTCGACCCGCCTGAAAGACATAAGCGAAGAGAACCCCATAAGTGACTTATATAATGACATAGGGTAAATAAAGCCGCCCGCGAGGGCACTCACGGACCATGGTAGGTAGATGCCAGTCATGCAGCAGCCGAATCCAGCGAAAAATGGCGCCGGGTATACCTCGAGGGGCGGACCGCGGAGACAGTGACGCGGAACGCGCCAACTGCGGGCCCCGTCCCCCCCGCAGAGAGTGAAGCAGCACACCTGACAAGCAGCCAATGACCGCGCAACAGCGCCTGAGGTAATGCCGCTGCCAACCGCGGAGCAAAGTGGAAGCGTGCGGCGGCATTTTCAAAATGTAGCCAGTGCAACCAAGTCAGCGAGGAGACTGACACCAACAAGAAGCACATAATACAGTGAAAACACCAAGGCATATACACCCCCCCCCCCCCGAGAGCTACAAGGGAGGGCGAGGGAGGGCAGCGGCCACTTTACAGAGGGCCCACCGATAGACAGGGGCAAGGGGCAATAGGGCAGGAGGGGCATCCCATAGAGGCTCACCATATGCCTATACCGCCTACCCTTTGGTGGGGTATTGCAGTGGAGCAGCGCTCCTAAGCACCTGACAGCGGTGCTGCCTACCATCACCCGGACCAGCGCAGCCAAGGCTGGGAGGCACATTAATAATGGTACGGGTGGGAATAGTCCTACAGGGCCGCAGGCTAATAGCCCCGCTCACCTGCGAGAAGAGAGAGCCATCTTCTTGTCCTTCGCAGTCCAGACTGCAGAGAAATTCTGGGGCTTTGTGGGAGGTCCCGGGTATTTGAGGGGCCAGGAGGAGCCAATTTCGCTGTCTCTGCAGTCCAGCGCCATCTGGCGGAGTAATACCCAAGTGTAATGATTCTTATACTGTATACTAAGAATAACTATGTTCAGATTCAAATGTTCTATGTCCTTTAGCTGTCTGTCCTATTGGTGCTGAGAAAGCTACTATGTGAAACCTCAGATAACTTTACACCCATAATGGACTGAGTATCTTATCTAAGAGTAACATCTGTTTTTTTTTCAGGGTTATTGGCCGCCATTGTATGCTATCGCTCACATAGGAATTTTTCTTTCTTCACATTTAACCCATCAGTGCAGTGAGTGTACACATGACCAGAGACATGGGATGCCCTAAGTAGGTTGCCCAGGGAACAGTTGGGGGATTAGGTGCTTTACTCAAGAGAATATCTGCTATGTCCCATGGCCGGGAATTGAACCTTTAACTCTCCAGATGCAAGGCGGCCTCCTCACCTCTAGGCCACGATTGCCCCTAACCAGCCATGAGGGTTATGCGAGCTGGAAGCCATTGGGGCCGGGTGCCTTGCTCAAGAGCACTTCAGTCATGTCGCATATTGCACTATTTGGAGGGTTTTTCCAACCAAGAAGACAGTTTAGTATCTTTTTGTTTATGTATGATGTGATTTTGAATAGGTTTTTAATATATTTATAAGAATAAAATCAGATCTTTTAGTGTTAAGCTGTGCTATTTGATCAATTATTGGGATACAATATGTTCCAGGGGTACCCAACCCCAATCTCTTAATATACCTTTGAATATTTGGACCTTCCCCAGACCAGCCTCTCTGAATCAATCAACCACATTTTCCAGTGGAGTGATGGACAATTGTTTCCAAAACCCTGTTGTCAATAAAGTTAATCTGTTTGATCACAGGATAGGAAGTAGTACTGTCTGCGACGTCTACAGCGGTAAACTCAGGTACCTGAGCAAATGTCTATATTGGTAACACCCATGAGGGCTATGGGGGCTGGAAGCCATCGGGGCCAGTTGCCTTGCTCAAGAGCACCTCAGTCATGTCGCATGTTGCACTATTTGGAGGGCTTTTCCAGCAAAGAAGACAGTTTATTATCTCTTGTTTATGTATGATGTGATTTTGAATAGGTTTTTAATATATTTATAACAATAAAATCAGATCTTTTAGTGTTAAGCAGGTCTATTTGATCAATTATGTGGAAAAATATGTACCCAACCCCAATCTCTTAATATACCTTTGAATATTTGGATCTTCCCCAGCCCAGCCGTTCTCAATCAATCAACCACATTTTCCAGAGGGGGGATACACAATAGTTTCCAAAACCCTGTTGTCAATAAAGTAGATCTGTTTGATCACAAAATAGGAAGTGGTACTATCTGTGAGGTCTACAGAGGTAAACTCAAGTACCTGAGCAAATGCCTATATTGGTAACATACACATTTGCCTTTGCTGTTGTGTTGCTTATTTCTTCAATGTGATGCTCTAACAAAACTTTCTTTTCATTCATACTGTTTTTTGTGGTTTCAAACGAGTTGCTAGTTGCTTTATTAATTTTTTTTCTGAATCTTTACAATAGAGAAATCACATGCGCACCTCCATTTAAACAGTCTTGTTTCATCCTGTATAGTTTTCTTTACCACATTTACCAAAAATATAAAAATTTAATGTAAGTAAAAAAGGTCCAGTTTTCATTGCAGAATTTTTTTTACTGTACAATTTGTAGCAAAAAAATGGTCCTTTTCACATGAACATCATATTCTAAAACTCTGAGTAGGAAACATGACGATACAAGGGAAGTACACAGCCGGGTCACAATATAGCTCTTTGCTCTTTTCTTTTCTTTGTAATAAAAAAACAAAAAGAAAACATACATTATATCCACCTTGTTAGTGTTTCTTTCTGTACAAAATGCTCAAAGAATGTTAATGACCGTCTTAACTGTATAAACAAAAAAAATAAGACCAGAGCTAATGAAGTCCATAACGGCTGAAAGTACTTTTTTCCCCCCTCAGTCACAATAAAGTCATTTATGAGAATGGTGGTGGACGACCCAAAGATCCATAAAAGTCCTTCGAAATACGTTGATAGGCTCCAGGAAATTTTAACTAGGAAGTGCAAGCCGTCAAGGAAATCCTGCTACTCCCAGTCGATGCGCTTGATTGTGTTGCTGACATCTGGAATGACAATTTTATCTTGTCATAGCTCATTAAACTCGGAGTATTTTTTTTTTATTTCGTAAAATATAATCTTCAGGTGAAAAAAAAAACAAGTCTTTGGCCAAGCGTTGGTCATGGTGTTTACCTTTCAGATCTCCAAATGTTGCCAAACTACATTATCTAGGACGGTTTGATCTCACAGCGCCAAGCCCTTCTTTTCAAGTTATAGCCACAATAAGACTAGACCGTTCGATCTTAAATTAAGTTATGGTTTGACATGTTTAAGCTATATAGAGTCTTATGAAGGTTGACTTTTGCAACACTAAACGTTGTTTAAATACTATGGTCTTACGAAGGTTGGTCACAGTGTTTCTGTATGAAGAACGTTATTTGAACATGTCTTATGAAGGTTGGGTGAGTACCGCCAGACCTTGAGTACTTGCTATGGCTTTAAAATATAAAGGTATTGAGTTACAAAACCTTGGTCACATGTTAAGGTCTAATAAAGGTTAGCTTCTGTGCTACTAAACCTTGATGGTATCTTACAGTGTTACATGTATGAAGGGTGACTGGCTTCTGAACTACAAATCCTTGTTAACATGTTATGGTTTTACGAAGTTTGACCTTTGCACTGCCAAAACTTTATTACATCCCGTATTAAGGTTTTATGGAGAATGACTTTCACACCACCCAAGTAAAAACCTCAATATTAGCTTTTGTATCGCCAAACCTTGATTACTGTTCTCATGAGGGTTGGCTGTTGTACTTCCAAACCTTTATCCCATGTTATGGTCTTGTAAAGGTTGGCATTTCCCCACACTAAATCTTAATTATATCTTAGTTTTATAGGTGGGGCTTTTACACCTTCTGTCCTTGAGTTCAGGTACCCTGTTAAGTGGACCGACGCCTGTTTTTTGGCTAATGAGTGCTGGTCTGGGTCCCAGCAATAAAACAAGCTTGGGAGGGGCGGCATCCAGAATGCTGAAGCCCTCCCTGCACATCCCCCCTGAACGCCTGTTATTGTTACATTATCCTTGGGCCTTGGCCGGAAATGACTGCTGGCACTCAAGTGGATTGTAGGCAGGGCTTTCCAGGGGCCAGAGCCCAGGATACAACCCCGACACACGTGACTGCCCAGTCTCCATTTCCGGCCGACGCTCAAGGATAAGGTAAGAATAACTTGCGTTCTCAAGGGGGGTGAGGTGCAGGGGGACTCTAGCTTTCTGGATGCCCCCCTAGCTTGTCTTTTTGTGCTGGGACCTGAACCAACGAGTGTTGGTCTGCTTTAACGCATGGGTTTTGTATTCGGAAATGGTGATCATGTACTATATTCTTATACCTCCAAATCTTTATGCCAAGTTATGGTCTTATAAAAGTTGGAAATTCCATCACAAAAAACTTGATTACATCTCATGGTCTTATGAAGGATTGTTTTTCCACCATCTGACCCTAGGTCAGGCTAAAACCTTATTGTGGGCATTAGTATTACCAAACCTTAATAAGATGTTATGTTCTTATACTTTCATACCTTATCCAATGTTATGGTCTTTTGAAGGGTTTCCACCCATCAAATCATGGCTACATCTTATGGTCTTATATAGGGTGTCAAAATATAAGAAGGGTTGCCAGCACAATCGCTTGGGTAGAAGTCTAATCTAAGGCTTATTAGAAATAGATCCATCCAGTAATAATGCCTAAAATCCAAAGTTAGAATAAAGGTAATTCCAGGGAAAGAAACAGGATCCAGCGCATTTCAGAACTCTTTAGTCATAGATACAGTCAAGTTCTACTCAGCACAATAAAAATGAATAAGATAGGTAAACTCACCCAATGGTAGCCGTCAGAAGCACCGATCGCGCCATGAGACACGCAAGTCAGATGCTGGCCGGGACCACCAACTTCTGGGAGGAAAGCCCGAGACACTGTTTGTTCCCCTGGACTTACCTTTATTCTAACTTTCAATTTTATGCACTATTACAGGATGGATTCTTGATTTTAATCTTTGTTTTAATAGACTTTTACTCAGGCAATTGTGCTGGCAACCCATAGTACATTTTGGCATTTCCTGGATTTCGGACAATCCAGCTGCGTACACGCTACATCCTTAGTTGCTGTACAACCTCTACTTTTTGCTTTTTCTTATAGAGGGTGGCTTTAGCACCATCCTGCCTTGAGGTCAAAAGTAAAACCTTGTTATTTCATTTCACCAAAACACTACTACATGTCCGTGGCTTTTGTACCCCCAAACCATTATCAAGGTTGGCTTTTCCACCATCAAATCCTGATTACAGTCTTATGACTGGTGGCTTTTGTACCACCAAAGTTGAAATACTGTATACACTACGGTCCTATGAATGTTGCTTTTTATACCAACAAGCCTTGAAAACATGTTACAGTTCTATGGAGAGTTTTTTTGCACCACCCACCTTATTCTTCTTGGCTTTTGTATCACTAAACCTTGATGTCACGATAAAGCCTTATTAATCATATCTAAAAGCTACAGTAAATTAACTTATTAAGTCTGGGTTTGCACCACTAAAATTGATATCAAGTAAAAATCCTTTAATGGCTGCTTTCTTTCCCAACAAAACAGCCCAATCATTCTAATCTTACTGGTAATGTCAAGGTACAGTTTTTATGAAGGTTGGCTTTTGTATTAGGAAATTTTGTACAGTTTTGTAAGGGTTGACTTTTTGTTCCACCAAGCCTTGATTTTAAAGTACAGTTATATAAAGGGCTTTTTTGTGCACCATTAAACATTCATTTTACTGTCAAACCGCATTAGATTTTGTTGTACCAAACCTTGATTTTCTGTTGTTACAGTTTGATGAAGGCTGGTCCTTTTGTCCCATCAGACCTTGATTTTAAGCTAATATTCATTTTACCATCTTAAATTAAATAAAACAAAAACGAGGAAGTTATCAATGACCATACACTGGAGTTGAACCTGTAGATTAGCAACATTTGGAACTGTGAAAATGAAACAACTCTTAACGACTCTAAATATAATCCTTTAATCCGGTTACAGTGGTGCTTAAAAGTTTGTAAACTCCTCAGAGTTTTCTATATTTGTGCACAAATGTGCCCTAAAGCTATAATCCTAACGATAGATAAGGAGGACTAAATTAAACAAATAAGTTAAAATATTACTTGACAAAAAATGATCCAATATCACGTCTGTGACAAATGTATGTGTATAGTATGAAGTCATTGTGCAGCAATAACAACAATTAAACAGCTAAACATTTCCAGGAATTATTGATGAGTCTGGAACATGGGCCTGTAGAAATTTTAACCCATCCCCCCGTACAAAACAGCCTGGGGTGGGTTTTCACAAATGAACTTCTCACCTCAGCTCCTTCTAAAACCGGTCTACTGGATTAAGGTCAGGGCTTTGACTTGGCCATTCCAAAACTTTAAGGTCATTCTAATTTAACCATTCTTTGGTAGAGCGACATGTGTGTCTAGGGTGTTTGTCTTGCTGCAAGATCCTTGTTCTCTTGAGATTCAGCTCACAGACACAAATGTCCTGACATTTACCCTCTAGAATTGTCTGGAACAATTTTAAATACATTGTTCCATCAATGATGACAAGCCATTCTAGCCCATATATAGCAGAATAGGCCAAAAGAATAATATGGCCACCCATCTTTTACATGTTTTTACAGATGGGATGAGGTTTTTTATGCTAGAATGTGGTGTTCTACTTCCTCCAGAATCAATTAAGTCAGAAAAAATATTTCGGGCTAATCCGTCCACAAAATTTTGAAAACTGCAAATGGACAGCAATGTTCTCTTTAGCAAGCAGCGGCATTCTCCTTGCAATGCGGCCATGCATTCCATTGTTGTTTAGTGTCTTCCTCTTAGAAGAACATTAGCTAATGTTAAAATGTCTTTAGTCACTTAGATCAGGGGTTTCCACCCAGTGGTACTGGTACCACTAATGATACTCCAGTTCCTATCAGCTAGTGCTCATCAAGGTTGCTGAATTAACTGTATTCCAACATCTATACTTTACTCAAGCTTGAATTTTCCATAAGTAGAAATCTGCTCCAATAGTAACATAGTAACATAGTATGTAAGGCTGAATAAAGACTTTAGTCCATCCAGTTCAGCCTGTTTAATTCCTTCCAGTGGTCTAGTAGCCATAGCTGGTAATGTTATTACATGCCAGGAAGGCATCCCGGCCACTATAGATCTCCTTCCAGTGGTCTAGTAGCCATAGCTGATATTATTACATGCAAGGAGGGCATCCCGGCCACTATAGATCTCCTTCCAGTGGTCTAGTAGCCATAGCTGGAAATGTTATTACATGCCAGGAAGGCATCCCGGCCACTATAGATCTCCTTCCAGTGGTCTAGTAGCCATAGCTGATATTATTACATGCAAGGAGGGCATCCCGGCCACTATAGATCTCCTTCCAGTGGTCTAGTAGCCATAGCTGGAAACGTTATTACATGCCAGGAAGGCATCAAGGCCACTTTTGAACGTTTTTACTGTATCCATCATTACTACCTCCTCTGGCAGCGAGTTCCATAGTCTCACTGCTATTACAGAGAAGAATCCCCTCCTATGTCGGTGGAGAAAGCACCTTTCCTCTAACCTTAGTGGATGCCCCCGGGTTATGGTTACACTCCGGGGTATAAATAGATTGTGGGACAAATCTTTGTATTGACCCCGAATATATTTATACATAGTTATTAGATGATCACCCCTCAATCGTCTTTTTTCTAGACTAAATAAACCTAGCTTGGACAATCTTTCCGGGTACTCTAGCCCCCGCACTCCTTTTATTAACTTTGTTGCCCTTCTTTGAACGTGCTCCAGTTCTGATATGTCCTTCTTAAGCACAGGTGCCCAGAACTGTACACAGTATTCCATATGGGGTCTGACCAGTAACTTGTACAGGGGTAAAATGATGCTCTGGTCATGAGCACCTATGCCCCTCCTGATGCACCCCATGATCCTATTTGCTTTGGCAGCAGCTGCCTGGCATTGATTACTACAGTTGAGCTTATCGTCAACTAAAACCCCTAGGTTTTATAGTTGCTGAAAACGATTTATTTGCATTTTATGCACTTTACTGTCTTGTGGATTTCAGTGACGGACAATCTGTGAGGACTACTCAGTTGGTACTTGAGATCATTAGAAAATGGGAAGTGGTACCTGATGAAAAAGGGTTGGGAACCTCTGGCTTAGAGGGTTCCTTTGTGATCTTGCATACAATGATATACTTTGCTCTACAATATTTTTTGTTCTTTTTTTCCTCCTCCGAAACTACGATACATTCAGGTTACAATCCACACCGCAATGCGCACTGAAAGTCACACTGGTTTCACCAAATAATTAGCATGCATGACCCTCTGTGTATTTATGGAGCCCAAACTCTTTCAAGATGGTTGACCGCCAATTCTAAATAGATCTCATAATTTTTCCACTGACAAGACATGTGATAGTGGATCATTTTCTTTAATACATAAAATTACCAAGTCTAATATTTTTGACCTACTTTTAAGACTTGTGTGAAAGGCTGATGTAATTTTAGTTCAAATGTATGCAGAAATACAGATAAAAAAAAGCTTCCAAACCCTTAAGCATCACTGTAGCTTCCCAAACAACGATGTTACCTTTACACCGGTGCCAATGACATAGACAGGGGCTAAGAAAATTAGTTAGCAACATAACTTTAGAAAATGATCAACAAATGATATATTTAACTATAAAGTGCTAACAAATTAAAAAGGTTCTCAGAAACAAGGCTTTTCAAAAATAATTTACTCGCTAAATTCCGAAGCACGGAGAATATGAGTGATTGAAAATAATTCTATAAATCTTCTATAGAGCTTTCTTATTTTATTTTTCTGAAAAATATATATTTCCATAGTTCCCTTTAGATTTATTAAGGATTAATCAACTTAAGCAGTACAACAATAAATTAATCAACGCTGATTAAGAAAGAAAAAAAAAAGAACAAACAAATAAGTGAATGTTTAGAGTTGACCAAGAATGGCGTTGACTCAGATGGTTGGTGGCTTCATCACTTCACCGACGACTCAACGTTTTTTCATCAGCGATAATACTTAAACACAGGAATGAACATTCCCTTCTTCAGCCATCATTTTTTTTTCAGATTTATGGGCTAAAGAACACTACAATATGTGCTTCTCGTACGCTTGGCTGAACAGTCCACCACGTCTGACGTTTAGCACAACCTGTGTCATGGTAACTCTTGCTGTGGGATTGTTTGTGCTTTAATCTTTTTAGTTTTTTTGTGTTTTTGTCTCCATTTCCAGAGACCTAGCAATTCGTTTCGAATTTAACTCTTGTACTCTATGCTTGCCATCAGAAATGGCGAGATAATGTAAGCTTAAAATCAGAAGCTTCTTTATTTTTTATTTTTTTACACTGTGCTTTCCATGACCCATTCTGAGCTGTCATAAGTACATTTAGTTGTGCTCCCTATCAGTTCGCTATCATCACACTGTAAAAGCATCCCATTAACTGAGAGACTTCTAGTCCAAATATTGGTCACCTTTCTTGGGTAACTACAGCACTGTGTCGTGGCAAAGTCCCCCATGTCAAAGGAATGGCTACGTTTTGCTTTTCCCTCCAGCGGTAACATTAGGAGGCTGCGCACTTTGGACTCCTGGTTGCCCAACAAGGGCTCTTTGTCTGATTGTCGGACTGTCGTTGAAGTCCTGGAGTCCACAGTGTCCTCCTTTTTCTGACACTTTAACTCCAGGGAGGCAAACGCTCCCATAAGTCTGTCAATGTTATGTTTGGAGCGGGAGACGGGTCTCCACTTATTGGACAGAGTGCTTTGGTTACTCTGCAGGCTAAAGTCATCACCTTCTGGGCTATTGACAGAACTAGAAGAGGAGGACACACTACTGCGCACTGAGCCGCAGTTGAATTCCATGAGTTCATTTCTTACCACCACCTTAGGATGGGTTTGTGGCGGGACCCCATTCTGCACTGAATTTCCTCCATTAGTTTGGGAATAAACATTGCTGACATTTTCCATCTTCCCCTGGGAACTGTTGCAAAGTTTATATCTTACCATTAAGATAACAATGAAGACCAGCAAAGTAGCAACTATGATGCCGCCAATAACTAGAATCATTGTTCCCCCCAAGAACTGGCTGTGCATGGACTGGCACTGTTGATAGTCCTCTTGGGTGAAGAACTGGGCGCATCCCACTATGTTGGTGGCTGTTAGGGTGGTGGCCGTGTCATCCCAGATGGCCAAAACGCACAGGTCATAGGCCGTCCCAGAGACCAGGTTGTTCACAACAAAGGCCTTGTTTGAAGCCGGGATCATCCTAAAATAAAACAAAAGTCAAAAAGAAGACAGTGGTTAATTTTGTGGATGAACGACATTCCAAAAAGAAAATAGAAATTTTGTTTTGTACAGTAAAGCAATAAGATTAACAGCATTAAGAATTAAAGAGGAACCTCACGAAATCCCGAAATCCAAGAAACGAGCTAAAGAGTTATGATTGGGCACAGGAAATGTGGAATGGATTTCATCTAAAAAATAACAGAAACACTTGTGTCTTGGAATTTCTGAAGAGGAAAACCGAGGGAGGTTAAAACCTTCCCCAAGCTGCACAAATCTACTGCCCCCCCCCCCTACGGTTTTACCTTAGGGCATTATTTACTCACCTCACCAAGGGATCCACTATCTAGGTCTCTTGGTTTCCAGACGACCCTCCGACGGGCGGTGCCACCTTGCATCCCATCAGGCACTGCGCGCGGCCCCAATTCTTGCACCTTCATAATTGGGATGCAGTGGGACCACTCAAAATCCTTTGCTGAGCTGCAAGATCACTGTGGGACATTGACGCGCATGGCTAAGGCCATGCTTGTCATTAACAGATGGCTAAGCAGACGGTGGGGTGAGGATTGGGCCCTAAAGCATCCAAAAGGTAAGTAGGGGCCAATAAGAGGGAATTGGCCCCTTCCTATTTTAGGTCCGTTGTTCCTCTTTAACGCAAGGAAGACCATGAGATGGTGATAAACATTAGGAAATCAATAGAGTTGAGGTAGAGAGTTGGCCTAGCCAAATATATAGAGCTCAGGTAAAGAGTTGGCCTAGCCAAATGTATAGAGTTGAGGTAGAGAGTTGGCCTAGCCAAATATATAGAGTTGAGGTAAAGAGTTGGCCTAGCAAAATATATAGAGTTGAGCTAGAGAGTTGGCCTAGCCAAATGTATAGAGTTGAGGTAGAGAGTTGGCCTAGTCAAATATATAGAGTTGAGGTAGAGAGTTGGCCTAGCCAAATGTATAGAGTTGAGGTAGAGAGTTGGCCTAGTCAAATATATAGAGTTGAGGTTGAGAGCTGGCCTAGTCAAATATATAGAGTTGAGGTAGAGAGTTGACCTAGCCAAATGTATAGAGTTGAGGTTGAGAGCTGGCCTAGTCAAATATATAGAGTTGAGGTAGAGAGTTGGCCTAGCCAAATGTATAGAGTTGAGGTTGAGAGTTGGCCTAGTCAAATATATAGAGTTGAGGTAGAGAGTTGGCCTAGCCAAATATATAGAGTTGAGGTAAAGAGTTGGCCTAGCAAAATATATAGAGTTGAGCTAGAGAGTTGGCCTAGCCAAATGTATAGAGATGAGGTAGAGAGTTGGCCTAGTCAAATATATAGAGTTGAGGTAGAGAGTTGGCCTAGCCAAATGTATAGAGTTGAGGTTGAGAGTTGGCCTAGTCCAAGATATAGAGTTGAGGTAGAGAGTTGGCCTAGCCAAATGTATAGAGTTGAGGTTGAGAGTTGGCCTAGCCAAATATATAGAGTTGAGGTAGAGAGTTGGCCTATCCAAATGTATAGAGTTGAGGTGGAGAGTGTGAATAGCACAGCTATAAATACACATGTAATGGAATAAAAATATAGATGTGGTTAAAAGTAAAGCTCAGCAGAGAATCTTCTTCCCAAGACAACTTAGGAAATAATGATTATCGGAGAAATTGATGGAGATGTTCTACAAAGTAATCATTGAGTGGATTTTGAGTGCTTACATGTTGGCCTGGTATGGAGGAATTAGCTGAAGCTGATGTTGTTAACTGTATGTAAGTCTGTTTCTTTGTCTTGTTGGTCATTTAACATTTGTTTCCTCTTTTTTATTGTTTCATGTCCAACTCCTTATAATACTCAGTGTATAGGCCCCTTGTTTAATTGGTTGAGGCCCATAACATTATACTGACTGCAACAATACCTCTGTTCTGCAATATCATAGGCTGAAGAGGGGTTTCATCTCCTTGTTATAAGTTATAAGGTTGGAATGATTGATTAAGTGATTTTAGTATGATTTTACCTTAAAGTGGACCAACACCCAGGATTTTGACTATCCTGGGTTTTGGTCCACTTCGGTGGGGCACCCCGATCGGGGGTGCCCCGCTGTGTGAAACCCCCCAGAACGCCCGTAAACACTCACCTCCCCACGCTCCTACGCGGGCACTCGTCCAATCAGAGAGCTCAGAGCCGCTGTGGTATGCACGTACAAGTGGCCTCCAACCACAGCGGCTCTGAGCGATGGAGGCCGCGTCTCGTGCTTCCTTCTAACAGGGAGCGCGCCCGCGCCGGCCATTCACAAACGGCCAGCTAGAGGGAAGCGCGAGACGCGTCCACGGCCCACGCATGCGCCGTTGGAACAGGGTTAAGGTAAGGTTTGTGGGCGTCCTGGGGGGTTTCGGATGCCCCGCGGGGAGGGATCTGATCTATAAGATTCCCGGGCCGATCCCCCCTGGGTGTTGGTCCTCTTTAAGAACTAACTTTCTAAACTTAATAAATAACTTACTTACTTGGTTCAGCATGTGCTGGTGTGCTGCTGGCAGTGAGCCGCTATTGCAGCCAGCATCTGTAGTGAGTAGGGACACAGGTCCCCCCTCCTCCTTCCTTGGCGTCCCACCAAGCATATCCCAGCCTGTTGGGACAGGTTGCTTTTATAGCCCAGAGGAGGAGCTTCTGTAGAATCCCCCAAAGTGACTAATGATGTCACTAGATGGGAATTCATGTCCCTCGACTCTAGTGACATCATTAGTCACATGGAGGGATTCCATAGAGGCTCCTCCTCTGGGCTTTATCGACACCTTTTTCACTTGGCGCTGCATCAACCCCAAAGTGTTAGAATTGTATCAATGAAGAAGCCATCAATGGTTAAATACATTGAAGGTTACGGAGGTTCACCCCATTGTTCGTATAGGAGTTCTAGCTTTATATACAGTGTTATACTATAGCAAAATATAACATTGCATTGTTATATTATTTATTTTACATACCAACACTATAATGGCATGAAAGGAGGATTCTTTTTCTACTCCAAAATACCTCTGATATATACTGTATACTGTATTTGTTTTTTTAATTGGAACACTTCCCCGGATGTTTAGTGGTCTTCCCATGGAAATCAATGGCATAATCATCTTTTTTCCCAAAGACTTTAAAAGTTTATAATTGTGTGCCACAGGGAAGCCACCAAGGTGCTGAGCTTATCTGTAAATGTTGCTCTTTTCTATTTGTTTGCAACTGTGCAGCTCTAAAAAACACATTTTCTCTGGCAACAATGTTAGCAACAGTATACCACCCGGTATAAGTATCAGAAGATAACTTGGGCCCTTATTTAACAAGGGATAGCGCCAGGTAGCGAATGGTGAGCGAACGGTAATGACGCTCACCGCCACGAGAACGCCGGCTCCCCTCCGCAATCACACATTTATCAAGCCGATCCTGCTTAGCGACTGACAGAGCGCCAGATAGCGAATCATTCATCATTATTCCAGCCTCACCCTACAGCGCCAGCGAGCGACCTTGAACAGCGACAGGTATGACCTCTCGCTACCTGGCGCTCTCCAATGCATTTCAATGGAGCAATCTTTAAATATTCTTAATTAATTGCTATTAATGTTTTTTTTTTTTTTTTTTTTTAAATGGCAAAAATTCTGTGACCACTTCTGCAATGTTAGATATTTTTTTTAAGGCAAAAAAAAAAAAAAAAAAAAAAATGTGCAGAATTGATATTACAGGTCTGATAGTCATATTACAAAATGTTTGTAAAAACATGTTTGTTTGTTTTTTCCAAAAATATGGTTGTTTGGGGGTTAAAAAACTACTTTTAACCCATCGCCGCCAGCGCTCTGGGGTTTAAACAAGCATTTCACTGCGCGAGAATTTTTTGAGCGTGATTTGTTAATGAATATGCTGGGAGCCGTTCGCTATGGCCATTCGCTGTCATGCGCTCCCATACAGCGCGGAACCTGTCAAACAGCGACTCCTAACCCCGTATTCAACATTACCGCACACCGACTGAGTTGCTGTCAACAGCCGAACAACGGCCAAGCACAGCGAATACTAGCGTGCGCTGTGAAAATAACGCTACTGGCGCTCATCTGTCGCTACCTGGCGCTATTAATGAATCGGCCTCCCCGTCATGAGTAAGAACCCGCGGGGTTCGAAACGCGTAGACATACGTGTATTTTACTGGGGGATTTGTGTCTGCACCATGCTTTTTATTATTGAATTGGAATAAAGGTTTTGGGATTTTAATGAGGAAACGCTTTAGGCTGGCAATACCTTGTGTTGTATCAGAAGATAACTGCTTAGTTCCTTCTAATTACAACACACCAAAGAGACAAAGGGGAATCCCACACTTCCCCAAAAAGTTGCCAAGGGTACACAAAGTAAGTGGCACCACCCTCAAAAGTATAAGAAAATATCTAAATTTTATTATTTACAATTACATATAATAAAAAGACATCATGACATTTACACAAATAAACAACATAAACACACAAGGACACTAGGGGACGCCGGTGGTCTGATAAAAAAACATAATAAAAAATGTGTCACTTAGTTTAAATAGCAAAATATGGGCTCTCAATAAATTCATAAAATTGTTCAAAATACGCAATAAATGTGCAAAGTAAATACTGGCCAATACAAACGTCCCAATTAATTAATCCTAATTCTACATCTATCAACCTGTAACTAACACCATAAAGCAGGAAAACGAGCCAGGGTGAGCAAAAGAATAACAAAACAAAAGTGTGTATACAGACCAACCGGAGCACCCCCACAAGGGTGAAACGCCAACGCGTGTCGTAGTGTCACCTGCACTACTTCCTCAGGGCGATTATATTAACACACCAATCGGTCTTCATTAAATAACTCCAACCAATCACGAGAGAGAAAGAGCTCGGGGGTGCACTGGCACTCACAATATCTTTGCTTTTGAGTAATTTCTCACCGGCTCTCATAAAGAGGAGCATGAGGCCTTTTCTGATGTTCCTCCCTAAACATCCCTCTCTCACTGCCTTTTGGATGTCGGCGTTATCTAAAACGTCATCCGGCAGCATTCCTGGCCCCTTTTCATCCCCCCTCAGCCATCGCTAAGTGAAGGCTGCAGCCTTAGCTGTACTCACCCTTTGCCGTCCCTCTTCAAATGTCCCGCGCCGCTCTTCTAATCTTGCAGGATTTGCGCCGAGTGTCATTGCAGCCTATTCAGTCACATTGTGCATGCGCGAGGTCTGAGGGGCAGCACAGAGCATGACGGGGCGGCAAGTTGGGACGGAGCGGGGGCGAATTGCTAAATCGGAGGGGCAGGGGAGGGCGAGCAAGCCAGGTTTGGGGAGTTTTTATTAACTCCCCAATACCTGCAATGTTCCTCTCTAAAGTAATTTTGACTATCCTGGGTTTAGGTTCTTGCCCCGCAGGCACCCCGGTCAGGGATGCCCCGATGTGTGAAACCCCCCAAGGTTTCACCCTTCCTCGGTCATACGGCGCATGCGCAGCCTCTCGTCCAGTCAGTGCGCTCGGAACGGCTCCCGCCCCCTTTGTCTAAGAGCATGTATAAAGCGAGTGGATCCGAGCGCGCTGGCGGCCAAACCCCCGCTATCCCTTTAACAAGGAGCGTGCCCGCGACGACCATTCACAAATGCCTAGCGCGGGCACACGCCCTGCTAAAGGGATAGCGGGGATGTGGTCGCTGCTCGTGCATGCACCGTTGGACAGGGAAAGAAGGTGAGTTTTCGGGTGACCTGGGGCGTTTGACACAGCGGGGCATCCAGAGAGGGGAGCGAGTACGCCTGCCCTGGAGTCTCATAGATTCCAAGGTAGGTTTTGGTCTACTTAAAGTAGAAACTTAAGGGCCGTCTAAGTTCTACTTCCTCTCTGATCGCCAGTTTCACTCACCTTCTCCTGGAATCCTCACCGCGAGTGCTCCGGCCGCATCCCAGCTCAGGGTGTGCGCCCGGGCTTTCTGAATGGGTGCCCATGGTCCCCCATGGCTGCATTGGGCAGGGGATGCGGCTGGTGATGACGCTCGGTTGCTCAGCCTTTAGCGGTGCAGAAGGAAGCCAAGTGACAGTGAGCGCGCTAATTGACACGTCATAGTCTGTGCTGTGGGGTGACCTGGGAGGATACACACAGCACGGGGCATCCCAATTCCGGATGCTGTTGCACAGAGGGACAACGCATAGGGAAGTGAAATTACTGTGTGTTGTTCCTCTTTAGGGGGGAACTGCTCCTAAATGAGGACAGACTAGAGGCGGGTCCCTTACTCACCCCCCCTCCCCCCCACCTGCCCTCGGGTGGAACAGCAAGCGAACACATCAAACAAATAGAGCGCGACTAAAAACAAGGCCTTATTACCTTCCTTCCTTTTTGACCTTCATCTCCAGCTTCCCAAGAGCACAGTGGCGTAACAATTATCGCTGCTATCGAGAGCCCTTCATTGATTGGTGTAGGTGAGCTTTAATGCGCATCCTCCAGGAGCGGCTCGGCTTTCCCCCAGGACACCGGGGCATCCCGTCCCACCGCAGCATCGGACAATTAGTTTAAACAGGACCTTCAGCATCATTTAATGAAAAGCCCAAACCCTTACAAAACTATTCCCCAGCACCTAAAATTTATAGATTTAATGTTTTTAGTCGCTTACCTTTTATTCTTTCCCTCACTGGCCTGCAACTCTGTTCAAGACTCTAGGATACGGGCGCCGCCATCTTGGCTCAGTAGCATCACATACTGAGGAGAGGAGAGGGGTCAAAAGTGCAGGGGGCGGGGTTATAGATGTGCTTTGCACAGACAGAGCAGAGCTGGGGTCAGGGGAAGGACAGCAATCCCACAATGCAGAGCGGCACAGTCAGAAGACACTTCCTGTTTGCAGGCTGCCTGATGCTCCACGGGCCACCATCTTGGAAGTTTAAAGTCTCAGAGAATGCAATAGATACAGGTAGGATGATTTTAATGTGGGCAATCTGTATGTACAGGGTGGGGGAAACATACAAGATAGGCTCTTATTTAGGGTGAAGGTCCGGATTAATGTGGGCAATCTGTATGTACAGGGTGGGGGAAACATACAAGATAGGCTCTTATTTAGGGTGAAGGTCCGGATTAATGTTGGCAATCTGTATGTACGGGGGGGGGGGCTTACAAGATAGGCTCTTATTCAGGGAGAGTGTCTGGATTAATGTGGGCAATCTGTATGTACAGGGGGGGGGGGGGCATACAAGATAGGCTCTTATTCAGGGAGAGTGTCTGGATTAATGTGGGCAATCTGTATGTACAGGGTGTGGGAAACATACAAGATAGGCTCTTATTTAGGGTGAAGGTCCGGATTAATGTGGGCAATCTGTATGTACGGGGGGGACGACATACAAGATAGGCTCTTATTCAGGGAGAGTGTCTCGATTAATGTGGGCAATCTATATGTACGGGGGGGGGGGGGGCATACAAGATAGGCTCTTATTCAGGGAGAGTGTCTGGATTAATGTGGGCAATCTGTATGTACGGGGGGGACGACATACAAGATAGGCTCTTATTCAGGGAGAGTGTCTCGATTAATGTGGGCAATCTATATGTACAGGGTGGGGGAAACATACAAGACAGGCTCTTATTCAGGGTGAAGGTCTGGATTAATGTGGGCAATCTATATGTACAGGGGGGATAACATACAAGATAGGCTCTTATTCAGAGTGAAGGTCCGGATTAATGTGGGCAATCTGTATGTACAGGGGGAGAAACATACAAGGTTCTTATTCAGGGTGAGGGTCCGGTTTAAAGGAAGAAAAAGGTTAAATGATGGCGTTGGAGTCATTTTGCTGCTCCGGTTTCTTCCTCTCTGCGCAGCCATAACGTATTTGCTGACTGCGAAACCGATGATTAGGTCGGGATGCAAAGTTCAGCCGTGGAGTTAAAAAAGCGGCGTCCTCGTCGTTGGTCTGACGCCGCGTTCCTACGACCTGGGGTGCAGCATGTGAGTTCAGTAGGCGGTGGGGAGACTTCACACATGCACATATATTGTTATATGATTCCTTGGCTTTATGTCTGGTGATGTTTTTTTGTGATAGATTTGTGATATTTTTTTTTGATTGATATACATCAGTGGTTCCCCTTTGGGATGCCTAATAATATATACAGGTGATTATATCTTCATATTATTCTTTAATTGGTGAATAGAGTAGATTGATATGTTTATATGTTTATGAGTTGTTATGGCTGGGAATATTAATTCTTAATTGATTGTTTGACTAGTAGCACTTTATAATTATATAGATTTTATAGTGATCCGGATCATAGGCAGGATTTGCACATGTTTAGTACTTTATAAATATATAGATTTTATAATGATCCGGATCATAGGCAGGATTTGCACATGTTTTGCACTTTATAAATATATAGATTTTATAGTCATCCGGATCATAGGCAGGATTTTCACATGTTTAGTACTTTATAAATATATAGATTTTATAGTGATCCGGATCATAGGCAGGATTTGCACATGTTTAGTACTTTATAAATCTATAGATTTTATAGTGATCCGGATCATAGGCAGGATTTGCACATGTTTAGTACTTTATAAATATATAGATTTTATAGTGATCCGGATCATAGGCAGGATTTTCACATGTTTAGTACTTTATAAAAATATAGATTTTATAGTGATCCGGATCATAGGCAGGATTTGCACATGTTTAGTACTTTATAAAAATATAGATTTTATAGTGATCCTGATCATAGGCAGGATTTGCACATGTTTAGCACTTTATAAATATATAGATTTTATAATGATCCGGATCATAGGCAGGATTTGCACATGTTTAGTACTTTATAAAAATATAGATTTTATAGTGATCCGGATCATAGGCAGGATTTGCACATGCTCAGTTGCAGTGTTGGAACACTATGTTGAATGATTTAGCACATATATATATATATATATATATATATATATATATATATATTTAGGCATTTGATATCAATTAGTGTGGTGAGACTCTCCCCATCGCCTACACACCTTTATGTTGGTTTGTCCTGTGTGTTATTGTCTGATTTATGTGTTTTTAAGGGATTTTAATATGTCGAGTGTATTGTATGTATTGATTATAAATATGTAATTGATAAAAATGTATTTTTTGATCAATTGAGAGTTGCGTCCCTAAATGTTTTTTTTATTCCCAGCATGCGAGTTCAGCGCTCGGGTCGGACCACAGGAGGGCGCTTTCTGTTTAAGCGCTGGTTCGCATTGCTTCCGAGCAGATTTATGCAATTCATAAAAACAAACCCTACTGTGGCTCTTAAACGCGGCGCCGAGACTGAGCGCGCTTTGCAAAAATCTGCTGCGCCGGCAATATGGCGATCGTCGACGACCTTCCCGATTAAAGCCGCGTCAGCCAAAAACATTTTTAATAGGTTTAAAGAGAAACAACATCCAAGAAACTGACTTTCTTTAAAGCGGACCTTTACACTGAATAAGAACCTAACCTATATGTTTCCCACTCCCCGTACATATCGATTGCTCACATTAATCCGGACCCTCACCCTGAATAAGAGCCTATCTTGTATGTTCCCCCCCTGTACATGCAGATTGCCCACATTAATCTGGACCTTCACCCTGAATAAGAGCCTATCTTGTATGTTTCCCACACCCTGTAGATATAGATTGCCCACATTAATCCAGACCTTCACCCTGAATAAGAGCCTATATTGTATGTTTCCCACACCCTGTACATACAGATTGCCCACATTAATCCTGACCCTCACCCTGAATACTGACCCTCACCCTGAATAAGAGCCTATCTTGTCTGTTTCGCACACCCTGTACATACAGATTGCTCACATTATTCCGGACCTTCACCCATAATAAGAGCCTATCTTATATGTTTCCCCCACCCTGTACATACAGATTGCTCACATTAAAAATCATCCTACCTGCATCTACTGCATGTTATGAGCCTTTAAACATCCAAGATGGCGGCTCGTGTAGCATCAGGCAGCCTGCAAACAGGAAGTGCCTTCTGACTGTGCTGCTCTGCATTCTGGGATTGCTGACCTTTTCCTGACCCCAGCTCTGCTCTGTCTGTGCAAAGCACAGCTATAACTCCACCCCCTGCACTTTATCCTGCTCTCCTTCTCCTCAGTATGTGATGCTTCTGAGGCAAGATGGCGGCGCCCGTATCCTAGAGTCCTGAACAGAGTTGCAGCCCAGTGGGGGAAAGAATAATAAGTAAGTGACTAAAAACTTAAAATCTATTAATTTTAGATGCTGGAAAATCGTTTTTTGAGGGTTTGGGCTTTTTATTAAATCATGGTGACGGTCCGGTTTAAGTTTTGTTCTGCTCTGGAGGGAGGCATCCCGATTTGGCTTGCCTCAATGTGTCTTCCACACTGGGATCACTGGTGAAGCTAGCCTAACTTACAGTGGACCAAAACCCACCGCGATCCGTCCGGGAATCTATAACATCCCGGGCCGATTCCCTCCCCCTGGGGCATCCAAAATCGGGATGTTCCGCTGTGTGACACCCCCCAGGTCGCCCCATTCACTTACCTTGCTTCCCCGTCCAACGGCGCATGTGCGAGCCGCGGCCGCATCCCCGCTATCCCTCTAGCAGGGCGCGTGCCCGCTCCAGGCATTTGTGAGATAGAGATAGATAGATAGATAGATATGGGATAGATAGATAGATAGATAGATAGATAGATAGATATGGGATAGATAGATAGATAGATATGGGATAGATAGAAGATAGATAGATAGATAGATAGATAGATAGATAGATAGATAGATAGATATGGGATAGATAGATAGATAGATAGATAGA